>CM062922.1:80798098-81423098 GCA_031878705.1 Tapirus indicus | reverse complement strand
CTGAAGGCTGGGAAGTCCAAGATCAAGGCTCTGGCAGATTCATTGTTTGGTGAGGACCTGCTTCTTGGTTCAAAAGACCATCTTTTTGCTATATCCTCACATGGAGGAATGGTCAATGGATCTCTCTGGGGTCTATTTTATAAGGGCACTAATCCTACTCATGAGGGCTCTACCCTTGTGACCTAATCACCTCCCAAAGGTCACACCTCCAAGTACTATCACACTGGAGATTACAATTTCAACATAAATGGGGGGGGGCACAAACATTCAGTCTGTAGCACACATCTACTCCCACTGGAACCTCAAACTTAACTTGTACAAAACTTGCTTTCATTTCCGCCCTCACTTCAATGAGCATTGCCTCTCATTTCCCATCTCTGTAAAAGACATCACCATCTTTCTACCCAGTGGCTCATCCTTGACTGTACCCTCTCCCTGATACCTCCAACATTACAGTCATTAAGTCTTATTTACCTCCTAATTACCTCTTAACTCTATCTACTTCTTCTCTACTTCTGCTACTCTAGTTCATGACCTTTACTCAGATTACTCCCTAATCTATGAACTAGTCTTTAAGTCTTTCATTTTTTCTCTCTCCTCTCTATGTACCCCTCTCTTTTTCCACTCCTTAGCCAAAGTACTCTTACTGAGACACACATCTGAGCATGTCATTCCCTCTCCAACACCCAAAACCTTTCTGTGTCCACTGGTCTTTTGATCAAATTGAAATACCCACAATACTAGAAGTTCTATCATGGTATCTCTCAAGTCTCATTATTCCCCACCCCTCTTCTCTCAGCCCCAACACACATTCATACTACACCAGAGCCACACTGCTGAACTCTTCATTTTCTTAAACACCCTAGTATACTTTCACTATAGGCCACCTCACATGCTAGCCATTCCCTCTAGAATTCTCAGTACCACCATCTCTGCGTATAGCTAACTCTACCCCATCCATAAAGTCACAACTTCACATTACTTTTTTTCTCTAAGAAACTTTCTCTGAATCCCCAGCTTAAGATCCAGGGCCCCTACTAAGTGCTCAAAGAGCCTCTTTTGCATCCTTTTTCAAAGGTCTTATCACATTGTATTATAATGGATTAACTCACTAGATTATAAACTGTGTGTGAGTACAAGGACCATGCCTTTCTTCTTCACCATTGTATTCCTTGCATCTACCTCTAGTATTGTGCCTGACACATAATGTGCACCAAGTAATTATTGGATGGATAGATGGATTCATACATATATTCATTTATTCAGCCAGATGAGATACTAATGTGAAAGCAAAGAGTCATGAGTTTAGGAATGATAAAGAAGTACATGTCATTGAACTCCAGCAGTTTTTCATCTTTTATTCTCCTTTCACCCATACTTAATTTTACGGCAGTAATGAGACTAAAAGTCTAAATTCGGAAGAAGAGAAAGAAAAGTTATTAGTCTTTCCACTCACTCTTTAACTAGTAAGTATGTTAGTTGAGGTGGTTTGGCTTCATGGAGTTTTTAAAATTCAATATAGTTGTGTTTACATTTAACTTGTTTAATAGGCACTAGTAGATTTTATTCCATTTGCAATTTAAGGACAAAAAAGGGGCATATAATGGGGCTGCCCGGTGGCGCAGCTGTTTAGTTCGAGCTTGGCAGCCCGGGGTTTGCAGGTTCTGATCCCAGGCAACCGCCGACGCACTGCTCGTCAGACATGCAGTGGCGGCATCCCATATAGAGTGGAGGAAGATGGGCACAGATGTTAGCCCAGGGCCAGTCTTCCTCAGCAAAAAGAAGAGGATTGGCGATGGATGTTAGCTCGGGGCTGGTCTTCCTCACAAAAAAAAAGGGGGGGGGGCGCGTATTACAATATAGTACACTTTCTGTAAAGAGATTGTTCCCCAGTGTCAGTCATATTGGAAGCTAGTTGAGTTTTCTGCCCTCCAGAACATGTTTTAATATTTATAATCTTGTCTTCCTTCTGTGTCTGCCTTCATTGTATATGTACATGTTTATGTACCAAAATAGGATGAATGTCGTTTTTGTCTATGATGATAAATTTTCTTACTATGAGTTTGTTCATTTCAAGTGACAACTCAGGCTGACAAATATTCTTCTTTACCATTAGTAGCTGGACTCAGACTGTCCTCTCTAAAGTCTGAGAGCAGGGAGAGGGAAGATTAGCAGTATATATGTTTCCATAAATAGCTTTTGTGTGAGTGGTTGTATGCTATATTTTTTTAAGCTAACATACAAATCAGTGAGTAATCTAAGCAGTAGGGACTAGCCTCAACGGGAGCAGGTAAATCAATGCAGCCAGTGCTGTCAGGATCCTAGGGAGGACATTTTGTTAGCACACAAGTAGAACTCTGGTGAATGAGCTCTAGTTTATTTTTATTTTTTAATCCAGGGAGGGAAACCTTTAAAATTATAATACAGGAAAGGATCTGCTCTTTCAAACAGAAAACATAAGTTATATGTTTTCAGAGATACCAGGCTGAAAAACAATAAAATCTGGGGAGTAAGTAAAGCTACATTTTTCCCAAAGTGAGATCTCAGATGCAGTTTTTTAAAAACTGATTAGACTCTATGTAAATTTGTTGGTGGTAGAGTAATAGGGTACCGAATTTTGTTAATTACTACCTGGGAAATTTTCAAACAAGGTCAATTGCCTTGGGAATACATATTAGTGAATACAAGCATATATCGCTGCACCCAGCTTATGGCTGAGCTGTCTCTTCAAGAATTCAGTGAAGAGGTCTGGAATCATAACTGCCAAGCCAAGCAGAAATTCACCTGCTCTGAAGTACAGGATTTTGTGCGGCAATAAGCATTTTTAATTAAAAGTTTCCCAAATTTGGAATTGCATCTGTAAACATGTGGCAGATTGAGCTAGCACATGCAAGCACCATTGGCGCTTTGGAGGAAATATGGCTTTTAAAAACATTGGATGGTTAAGCTGAGAAAAATCCAGCTGTGTTTTACTTAACATTGCACTAATCAGAGTTCTTTGACTCCTTTTTCTTTTTCTTCATCAGTGTTTCCAATGGTGAGTGTGTTGGCACCCCATCCGCCAATCCTTCACTTTTGTCTTTTAAGCCTGATTTCAGATAAGGATGTGGTTAAAGCAATATAATACTCATTCACAGTAGTGAGTAATAGAAAGCCTCTCCTGCCTTGTAGTTTATCTCTTAAATAGGTCAGAAGCAGCAGGTAATCTTCATCAGCAAAGCAATTAGATTTTTTACCCTTACCTATCACATTGGTAGAGGCCCTGGAGTTTACACAGAAATCAAGATTGTCTGCTGACCTTAAAACAAAAATGTAAAGAAAACAGATTTCCTTAATTAGAAGTAAAATTGCCTCTGGGAAGCAGTTTCCTGACTAAACCAAGAAATAGTCATATTGGAGCCCTGAATTATTCTTACATGGTATTTGGGATGATGGGGGTGGGGGTTAAGGGTGCAGGGGTTGGGGAGAGAACCCTGGCCAGTAGTCAAGGGGTTCGCAATGTCCACTTCGGGGCTAGGTTCCTTGATGAAGACTGTTGTCAGATTGGACTGGGAAGAGTTGTCTTAAACTCGTGTTATTCTCTCAATAAATCCACATTCTACTTTCCACTAGAGACGTCAACTGTAGTGCCATACAGAATTGCTAAAACTCTAGTCAGCACGTCTAAGAAAGATCAATTCATGTGAAGGTACAGGAGGAGGGAAATGTGAGTTAGAGGGGACTTCGGGTTACTAATGCTATTATATGGAAATATTTGCACGGTTAATGCCTCCCCCAAGCCATTCCCAGGCTGCTTGATCTTCCTGTTTACTGTAATGCTGCTTCTCTGGGAATTACTTCTGTCTTCTCAGAGACACTCTTCCCAATGCAGGAAGGGCTTGCTTATTTATTCAGTAGTAGTGTTGAACATATTACTGACTTTAGTGTTCAGTTCGTGGGTGTGTGGGTGTAGGTGTGTAAATATACACATACGTACATAAATGCTGAAAAATAGGAGATTCTGAACTGTGTAGTAATAACTGAAATTTCAGTAACTAGGAGGAGTTTTGAATTCTAATTCCAGATGGCTTGGTTGTAGTATCTGTTTATGGCTGCACTTAGAAGTTAGACCTCAGTATTGAAATGAAATTTGTTCGGCATTAGAAATACAGTGAAGAAAGAATTTTATCCAACTTTTTGTAACAGAAAAAAAATATGTAACCAGATAAGTTAATGTAAAATAATACCTAGAAACATTAAACTAGAGTAAGCACTGCAAAAGAAATAGAACAGATGTGAGAGGAATGTTGTACTTGCAAGGTGGGATGTAGCAAACGCTTCTCAGCTTTGTCCCCTAGTAGCATTCAGAGATTCTCCTTCACCCCCAGATTTGCCTCAGTTCTTTCCTACAGCCTCTGACTCTGAGAAATTGTTAATGGGAATGGGTAGGGGCCTTGCCATTTCTTCCTTTCTGTCTTAAAATGGTCACATTTGCAGAGCATGTTCCTTGAGTCCTTCAAGCCGCAGCTTCTCCCTGCTGCCTTGAGCTCTAATATCTTCATAGGTGTAGCACCATGGCAACAGGCCCAGCCTAGATCCCAGGAACCTTGTTTGTGTTACCTGAGGGGCTGGATGCAGCCTGAGGAAGAGAAGGAATATTACCTATCCTGCAGCCTGTTTGGAAGATGACTTCAAGTTCTGTTGTTTGTGTTTCTGTTCTGCTTCTGTTGAAGACTTGAAATTACACCTGGAAAGCATTTATCCAAAGATGTTACCAGTAACCGAAGGCAGCAAGGAAACCATCTTCTATTGGTTCTTGTCTTCTAAACAAAGAGTTGTTTTCTGAGATGTAGTTCAGAAAGTGACTTGCTATACCGTGACATGTGGCACCGCTATGATTTGGGGTTGTACTGCCAGGTGGCTGTATAATTGCTTCATGTAGGTAGACATTTATTTTATTTGAAATAAAATTAATTTATGTCTTAGAATATTTTCCTAGAGAATTTTAAAAATAAGAGTAAGCCTTTTGTCTTAGCTCCTTCTATTTTAAATATGCCTTCATCATTCCTGTTGAGAGGCTTACTCCCACAGCTTTTCTCCTCCAAGCAGCTCTTCCTGGGAAAAATGGGTTGAAATTGTTATTTCCTGTGTGTTTAAGAAAGATTACAGTATCCTGTTGCCTCAACCAGGCTTCCTATGAAGCATATTGGGCAAGGTTGTATGGTAATTACATTAAAGTAATAAAATTGTTTTAGCATTTAGTTATTTATAGTGGATGTGCTGTGTTTACAGTATATAATATGTCATTGTCTTGTCCAATAGAACAAAAGGAAATAAATTTGGAGCTGTTATATTTTTATGTACAAAACATTAGGTGGCTTTTGTGTGTACTTTGTATTAACAATTGTAAATATAATTATTGACTTTTTTGACCTTAAAAAGACTGCTGAATATCAGAACACACACTTTTCATTACATTTTTCGTTACATTTCATTTCATTTTTCATAAACATTAAATGGTGGTTGGTTTTTTTGAGTGTGGAAAGAATGGACTAAAATCCTTATTGCTTAAGATGTTTCTTAATGTATGGAGTTTGATTAAGCAATGTTAGAATGGAAACGGAAGGGAAAGAGCAGCCTTTAGTGCTAGTTTCCTATATCTCATTACTTTATAATTTAAGTGAAAGCTACTCTGGCATTAAGTATTTCAGTTCCTTTTAATGTTAACATGATTATTTCAAGGAAATGAATGAAGCTGCTTATTTAGTGTGTTTTACAAAAACAAATGTCTTTACAGAAGGCATTTCTTTTTATCCCTATTACTAGGTACTTCTGCTTGAAATATATGTATTTAACTCTGGGTCTTTGAGTCAATAAATACTATAATTATTGAGTAAAACTGCCTGGCTATCCAGTTCTGGATTTAAGAATATTGTGCTTTATATTGTTTGACTTCATTAATTCTTCCAAGTACTTCCCGTGAAGTACTAGCTCCTGTAGTGACAAGAATCATGATTCCCAGTGTTCTTTTTTAAACAGCTAGGAAACAGAATCAACCAGGATGCCTGAATGATGTTGACAACGATCTATTCTTCTCGATGAGAGTTTATACAATTCATTTGAGGGTGGGAGGTTTCTTCAAGGCATTTTATTCTTTATTCATATGTATATATTAAAGCATGGATAGAACCAAAAGTTTGCCAGAAAAGAATTCCATACTGAGATAGAAATCAGACCTTTTGAAAGGCAGGGTCCTGTGCTGAGAAGTTTGGCTTTGACTGTGTGTGTGTATGCGTGTTTATTCTGCCAAAGCAGAAAGAAACAGAATGAGGATTCAGCCACTACTATTTTGTCAATGATAGAAGAGGATAAAGCTATCACAAGAAGAAAAAAAAGAAATAACATGTCTCTTGATAATACTTTTATATAAAAAGGAATGTATAAGGTAACCTTGAATAGTATATATTTCTCCATCTCAAAGATAGGAATGAAGATAAAAACAATGTTGATGGGGGAGCTTTGAGCTCCCTTGAGTCTAGTAAAATTATAGTACACTTTGTGCTTTACTGAAAAAAAAAAGTGCATGTTGTGTGCACACACCAATATATAATGTATATGTTTTACATGTGTCACATGAATATGGTTACTATTATTATTATTATAGATTGACTATTAATTTGCTCGTTTATTTTTCCCTTAGGCATTTATAAGTTTGTTGTTAGCCTCCATTGCATTAGACCTCTGTTACCTCCTTGGCCAAGTAGTTACACTATCTTAAATGTCTTTTTCTACTTTTAGGTCTCGTGGGCTGCCTAAACTAAAGGAGTCACGTTCCCACGAATCCTTGCTGAGCCCATGCAGTGCAGTGGAGTGTCTGGATCTTGGTAGAGGGGAGCCTGTATCAGTGAAACCACTCCATAGCAGCATCCTTGGACAAGACTTCTGCTTTGAGGTAAAAAGAGGGTAGAAAGAAGGAAGAGTAGTTAAACAACAAGCAGATTTTCTATTCAGCAATTTTTTTATTTCATTATTGTGGTGTGGATGATTTGATCATCTTAACTAGTTTTCAGTTGCTGGAAATTACCTACTTCCAGGGGAAAAGTTGGAAATCTATTAACCTAATTATATTGGTGATTAAAGTTATTAAGGTTGACTTCTCATTCCTTTTGGCCTTGTCTGCTTTCAGAATAAATGGGTTCTTAGTACATTCTCAGCAGGGGTCACAAGACTAACAATCGTTTATTAAATTAGTATTTTAATTTTTTAATATTGATTAAGATATCACCCAATATGTTTTTATTTTTCTCCTGAAAGCGTAAGCTCCTGATTTTAATGATTCTCTGAGGAAATTAACCAGAACCATAATTTTTCTAACTAAAACATGGGCAGTTCAAGATGTGGGACCATGTCTTATTTATTTTTGTAATCCTCTGCGCCTAGCCCAGTCCCTGGCACATTGCAGGTGCGTAATTTCTTGAAAGAACAAATTGCCCTTCACCAGAAAATTATGACTCTTACTTTTTATGAGGTAGTTTCTCCCTCCCAAACTAGATGTACACAACTGGCCATTTGCAAATTAAATTTTAAAATAATATATATAATTGTTAGGGTTAGGATTTGATTAATTAACATGAACTTACTAAATAACTAGTGATGATTCCTATGATAGATGTTGTAGAAGTTGAAAGATGTTTGATTCCTGTTCTTATGGACTTGCAGTATCCAACAGAAATATAAAGCAAGCCACATATATAATTTTAAATTTTATGAAACCCAAATATTATCATTTCAACATATAACTAATATAAAGTTATCAATGAGATTTTTTACATTCTTTTTTTTTTTTAACTAAGTCTTCAAAATCTGATGTGTATTTTACACTTACAGCACATCTCACTTTGGGCTAGCTACATTTCAGATGCTCACTAGCTACATGTGGCTAGTAGCTACCATATAATCTGATCTGATTAATTAAGTTACAACCTGAGATTGAGTTAATATGTGAGCACATTTCAGCAATTTAGACAGGTCATTTATTGGTGTTCTTTTTTATAAAAGTCACTTGAATGTTCCCATATTTGTAGAACTCAGTTCAGCAGGTTGTATACCAAGCCCAGTGTTAGATCCTAGGCATATAGATGACATGTTTATTTTTCCTTTTTTTTTCTTTTTTGAGGAAGTTTGGCCCTGCACTAACATCTGTTGCCAATCTTCCTCTTTTTTCTCTCCAAAGCCCCAGTACATAGTTATGTATCATAGTTGTAGAGTTGTAGCTCTTCTGTACGAGACGCCACCTCAGCATGGCCCAATGAGCGGTGAGCAGACCTGCGCCCAGGATCCAAACCAGCTAACCCCAGGCCACCAAAGCAGCAGGGGCAAACCCAACCGCTACCGCCACCGGGCCAGCCCCCAACATATTTCATTTTTAAAGGACAGTGATACTAATGGTCAGGCTAACTTAATAAATGACTGGAAACCAAAGGACTGGTTGCCTAGTGGAAGAGAAATGGGTTCCAAAGACAGTAATTCAGTAATGGCAACTCTTTTCAATTTCATTTAGTAGCCTTCTATAGTACTGTAAGTGAAGTCAATCCTGAGAAATTTGATAAGCTGTTTTAGAGACTCTCTTCCCTTTCTAGTTATTTTTTATTAACTCACTCAGAATTGAGCATATTCATTTTCAGGTAGTTTAAGATGTGGCCTGAAAGATTTTTACTTTTGATCTTTCTTAACTATAAGCCAGTTTAGCTTCCTGAGCTGAATTCTCAATGGCCTTTGTTCTCATACCAGGAGGTGAGTGTGCGTGTTACCTAGATAATAAGCAAAAAGCTGATGTAGATGTAGATATAGATATCACAAAACTAGCAATTATCATTTTGGTTTCATATAGTGTGATTTGGGTTCATGGCATATCCCTAACTCTTAAATGATATATAACTAGGAAGATAGAGCCCCCAAACCCTGTTTCCCTTTCCTTATCTCTAATCTTTATGTTGAAGGTTACCTACTTAAGTGGAAGTAAATGCTTCAGCTGTAACTCTGCTTCAGAGAGAGATAAGTGGATGGAAAACCTTCGCCGGACAGTTCAACCAAATAAGGTAATAGTGGCTTTGAGTGTCTAAAAAATGTATAATTCTGTAAGCAGTAAGTTGATAGAAGATAAATGCAGTAATAATACCTTAATTTTTATAGAGTTTTTAAAACACATTTACATGTTATGCTATTTCATGCTCAAAATAATCTTATTGTAGATATTATCATGATTTTACCAGTGTGCATAAGAAGACTCAGAAGTTAAATGACTTGACCAGGTCAGAAGCTAGTGCGTGAGAGAAATGGGACTAGAACACAAGTTTCTTAACTACCTACCTCTATTTTATTTGCAGAAGCTAGTCTAATTGCCACTAGACTGGCTTTCTGAGAACTTACATTATAGGATATGTTTTTAACCCAAGTAAAATAGAATGTATGTGGCTTTCTAAGATTCTGATACATTCTTGTTTAGAGCATGCTATTATTGTGAACAATGACATAGGAATCCCTTTTATTATTTATTGACTACTCTTAATAAAGTACATAGTCAGCATCACCTACTTTAAGAGGAAAATGTTGTCTTGCTGAGATTTCAGCTCTCAAACTCAACTTTGTTGCTTCTTTATAGGACAATTGCAGACGAGCCGAAAATGTTCTTCGTTTATGGATCATTGAAGCCAAGGACCTTGCCCCTAAAAAGAAATATTTCTGTGAACTGTGCCTTGATGATACCCTCTTTGCTCGTACAACCAGCAAGACCAAAGCAGACAATATTTTCTGGGGTGAACATTTTGAATTCTACAGCCTTCCACCCCTTCATAGCATCACAGTTCACATTTATAAAGATGTGGAAAAAAAGAAAAAAAAAGACAAGAATAATTATGTAGGGCTAGTCAACATCCCCACTGCCAGTGTGACTGGTCGCCAATTTGTAGAAAAGTGGTATCCAGTGAGTACACCTACACCCAACAAAGGAAAGACAGGAGGACCTTCTATTCGGATTAAATCACGTTTCCAGACTATCACCATTCTGCCTATGGAACAATACAAAGAATTTGCAGAATTTGTCACCAGCAACTATACCATGCTGTGTTCTGTCCTTGAACCAGTAATTAGTGTGAGAAATAAAGAGGAGTTGGCCTGTGCCTTAGTGCACATTCTTCAAAGTACTGGCAGAGCTAAGGTAAGTGGAAAAGAAGATTATAGTACCCTAAATCTCTTCCCTGCCTTTTATGAAGAAAGAAACATGTGTTTATTGTAAAGAGCCAAAGTAGGGGCTGGCCCGGTAGCATAGCAATTAAGTTCATGCACTCCGCTTCAGCGGCCTGGTTTGCAGATTCAGATCCTGGCCATGGATGGACACACCGCATGTCAAGCCATGCTGCGGAGGCGTCCCGTATAAAGCAGAGAAAGATGGGCACAGATGTTAGCCCAGGGCCAATCTTCCTCAGCAAAAAGGAGGATTGGCAACGGATGTTAGCTCAGGGCTAGTCTTCCTCACACATACAAAATTAAAGAGCCAAATTAGAGAAATATGCTTTGCTATTGGTCAAAAAAAAAAAAAAAATTAGGAAGGAAACCCATTAGCAGTTCTTCAATCCAGAAAAGATGGGGATTATAAAACTAAAAAAGTAAAATGAAGAGACCAACAAATATTTATTTACATTCCATTTGTATGAAACATAGATACCATAACTAACTCTTTATTGTCTGACAAAATAAATGTAGAATTGGCCTGATAATTCCACAATGCATTCAAGATTATTTATCTTTAGTTCTAGAGTGTGTTGAATGATGGTTTTACTCCTTACTATATTTTGTTTAAGATTAATTGATGACTATATCCCCTGGTCACAGAAGGAGGTATTCCAGAAGCATGCTGTGCATTATCAAGAATCTTCATAGGATTAAAATCTAAATTTAGAATTAAAATAGCAAGGGATGTTATATAATTGGTAGGTGTTTCATGATAGCCTTATCTCATTTCATCCTGGATAGAAGTAAAAATTCAGGAAGATGGAAAAAGAGAAATGTGCTAATTATATGAAGAACACCAATCAATTAATAGTCTTTGATCAGCCTGAACTATGAGGCATATTCACTTAACTAGGCTGAGTCTCCATTATATTATATGCAAATTGGTTGTAAAATTGTATTTTAGATCTAGAGGAGTTCACAGCTAGAATAATTTATTTAGAACCCAACAATAAAGTGCTTTTAAGATTTCTTAATACAAATCAGAATATATCAACATATTTAGTAGTTAGTTCCTTATCTAATTGCCTTCCTCTTGGTTATCATTTCTGTGGTTGAACTTACTGGTAATAATTTTGAGCTCTCTGGTGTTAAAAATGCCTACAAGTTTGGGGGCCGGCCCGGTGGCGTAGTGGTTAGGTTCATGCCCTCCACTTCGGTAGCCCAGGATTCGCAGGTTTGAATCCCGGGCATGGACTGATTCACTGCTCATCAAGCCATGTTGTGGCAGTGACCCACATACAAAGTAGAGGAAGATGGGCACTGATGTTAGCTCAGAGCCAGTCTTCCTCAGTAAAAAGAGGAAGATTGGCAAGAGATGTTAGCTCAGGGCCAATCTTCCTCACCAAAAAAAAAAAGCCTACAAGTTTGAAGTGAGGTGTCATTGAAATTTTAAGTCTCATCTTTGAAATTGTATGGATATGTACTTTCTGCTCTTCAGTTGCTCAAGGTTCAAGGATTTATGTAGGATTTTTTTTAACAACTTTACTGAGGTACAGTTTTCATACCATAAACTACACCCATTTAAAGTGTAAAATTCAATGACAGATTATACACCCATGGAAACTACAACAATTAAGATACAGAATTTTACCATCGTCCCCCAAAGTCTCCTCCTGTCTCTTGGCATAAGAATTTTAATAGTGATTCCTAAGTCTACAACTCTTTTACACTGTTGAGCTTCCCCAGAGTTAATCCCATTAATGTTAAAATGCTTAATTTTAAAGAAAAATAAATCAGCATATTCCTTGGTTTTGGTTTTGGAGACTTTGAAATATCCAATGAATATATAACATTAAAAATATATGATGTTATCTCATTTCAAACTGAACAACAATAAACATTGAATTTTATGTCAAGTTTTTTAAGACTCTTGAGAAATGAAGCAGCTATTTCTTAAGGGCTTTATTTCTCCATATGCCTTTCTTCTGGATGGATGGGTGGATGAATGGATAGATGGAGAGAGAGAGAGTCAGCCTAGAAGGTAAGTTCAAGTGTTAGACTGAAGAAATTCCACGTTGATACTGTGAACCAATTTGTAACTATTACATATTGAACACCTAATATATGCCAGAAACTGTTAAGTGCTGAAAATGTAGAGGTGAATAAACATAGGCACTGTCTTTGGCCTAATGGGGTTTACAGTTTTCTGGGGAAAACAGATATTAATCAAGTAATTACAGAAATAAATGTGTGATTACAGTGAGAAATGCAGAGAAAAAAAAAGATAAATGATGCTATGAGAGTGTGGATTAAGGGGACCTGACTAATGGGGTTCAGGGGCAGTGTTGGTCAGAGAAGGCTTTGCTGAGGAAATGATGTGCAAACTAAGATCCAGAGGATCCAAAGAATTAAATCCATGACAGTGGGGGTGGGAGCAAGGGCGGAACTGAGAACAACATTTGCAAAAAGCTTTGTGGTGAATAGACAATATTGTATGTTAGAAAGAGTTTGATGTATTCAAGGACCTAAAAAGAAGGCCCTTGAAGCTGGAGCAGAAGGCAGAAAGAATGGTACAAGATGAGGCTGGTGAAGGTAGACAGAAACCAGAAAATACAGACTTGTAGACTGCATTCAGAATTATGGTCTTTATCAAAAGTGCAATAGAAAACCTTTGAAGGAATTTTAAACTTAGGGGTGGTGACACTGAAGATTTTATCCTAACTGACTTTTTTCTTTCAAATGAATCTGGTAGCTTTAGTTTTAAAGCAGTATTCCCAGGATGTCTGATATTTCGTCAGTCTCTTCTAATGGATATTATCTATTCAGTTGCTTTCTGCCTGATTGAACATTATTCTACCAGGATTTTCTGACCGACTTGGTGATGTCTGAGGTGGATCGTTGTGGAGAGCATGATGTCTTGATCTTCAGAGAGAACACCATTGCCACCAAATCCATTGAGGAATACCTCAAGTTGGTGGGACAACAGTATCTTCATGATGCATTGGGTATGGAAAAGAAAAATATCTGTTTTCTTTCCCTTTTGATTTTAAGTTATTTCACCCTCATGAGACAAATTGAGCTCAAATTCTGCCTGTTATTTAGTTGTAGCTGACTACAGTGTTAAAATTTGAGTTTCAGCTGTAAGAAGTCTCTGCAGTAGTCACCAGTGGAGGAACAACAGATTGGTTTATTACAATATGTACAGAAAGAGAAAGCCCAGCATATGCAGCTACCTCCAGGCCCTCAAGTTCCTGACTCTGAGAAATGCAATAATATTAGTGGATGTCACTGCTAGAGCTGAGGTGACCTGTTTCTCCCAAAATGCTGGGTATTTATGTCATGATATAAATGTATTACCTACGTCTCGGAAGTGTTAACATTTGCTGTAACGCATCAAAAATGAAGACATTTGCCAATTCCCACAACTCCCAATTTCCAACTTTAAGACCTCCAGAATTTTTAACAATAACTAATAACTAGGCCATTCACTTGCAGTTCCAGATTTGGTCATGAAATTCAGGTGTCAACCACTAGAGTAAGGCACTGTGCTGGGCACTTTGATGTACATCATGATAAAGCAGACAGGAGTACCTTGAAGAACATAGTCATTTCTTTTATCTCCATATCCCCAGTACTTCCCGCAGAATGGAGAACAGCACTATCATATAGAAACATAATGTGAGTCACATGTGAGTAATTTAAATTTTCTGGTAGTCACAATATAAAAAGGGTAAAGAGAAACAGATAAAGTTAATTTTAATAACATTTTACTTAACCCAATATATCCAAATATTATTTAACAGGTTATCAGTATAAAAACTATTGATGAAGTATTTTACTCTTCATACTAACTCTTTGAAATTCAGTGTGTATTTTACATTTATTACACATTTCAGTTTGCACTAGCCACATGTCAAGTGCTCAACAGTCACATGTGACTATCAAGAGTAAGCAGCAAGGGGGCCGACCGGTGGTGCAGTGGTTTAGTTTGCGCTTGGCAGCCCTGGGTTCGCGGGTTCGGATCCCGGGCACCCGCCGACACACTGCTTGTCAGTCATGCCATGGCAGCGTCCCATATAAAGTAGAGGAAGATGGGCACAGATGTTAGCCCAGGGCCAGTCTTCCTCAGCAAAAAGAGGAGGATTGGCAACGGATGTTAGCTCAGGGCGCTCACCAAAAAAAAAACAAAAAGACTAAGCAGCAAGGTATGTTGAATGAATGGATAGACTTCTGCCCTCAAGAAGCTTATGATATAGGAAGATAAGAAAGATAAGAATATCTCTATAACCAAAAAGGGAGAGAAATCCTGTGGTTTTTCAAAGAATTAAAGAAATTGATTCTAGCTGATGGAATTATAAAATTTCCCATGTGAAATACATTTTGTGTGTGTGTAGCTTGAAGCGTGGAAAGGTTATATAAAAACAGATTGGACAGGGAGGTGGTAGGGATTAGCACAGGGGAAAGAACCACATGAAAAAAAGGCAGAGAGGACTGGGCATGTGTAGAGTAAAACCACTTAACTGAAAATGAAATGAAAAAGGCAAGTCAACAACAACAACAAAAATTAGAAAAACAATCAGAACCAATTTGTTGAGAGCCTTGAATGCCTGACTGAGCAGTTTAGTTTTTACGTTTAGATTTACATTACATTACATTTCATCGACAAGCCACTGAAAGTTTTGAGCAGGATATTTTCAACAGAATCAGTAACAGAATGATTAAAATGGGTTGGTGAAGAAAGCAGAAAGATCAGTTAAGAAGCTGTTGTAATAAGAAAGGCAAGAGATAACGAGACTCTGAATGAGGTAATCACCAAGAGTAAGAGAAAAGGTGGATCTGAGAAATATTAAAGAAGTTGAACTGTTAGGACTTAGTTTGTAGGAATGTGGTGGCAGGTGGGGAGATCAGATGATACAGTGAATTTGGGGCCTTTGTGAGTGACTAGAAGGATAATGAGATTCTTAGAAATAGGGAACATAGAAGTGGTAGTCTTGAAAGATGGGAAATGATATTTCCACTTCACATGTATTCAATTTGAAGTTTTACTAGGAAATCCCAGGGATTTGAGGCAGGAAATCCCAAGACATCTGTCTAGGTGACTCTTGGAAAGGGGATAAATGAAGCTACAAGATTACCAGAGGAGGAAGAGAACAGAGCCAAAGATAGATCTTACGATGCATCTGGGTTTATGGTGTAGAAGGAAGAAGAGGTGATCAGAGAGAGAAAATGTGCACCCGCATGCAAAAAAAGAAAGAAATTAAGGAAAAAGTTACTGAGTCCTAGAGACCAAGAGAGAAGAAAGTATCAATAGAGTCAGAGATTGAGGAAGGTGAAGATAAAAAGAAAAAATGGCTATTGCATTTGGCAACTAAAAAGTCAATTGTGACGCTGTCAGGAGGACAGGAGCCAGGTTGTACAGGGCAAAAAGTGAATGACTGCTCAAGAAATAGGACCACTGTGTTTACGTGAAGTCGACTCATGGTAGTGGCAATTAGTTCCTACTCTGGAGAAGTAGATCTTTTCTCTTCCTGCTTCCTATGTTCATATTCTTTTCTTTTCTCTGTCATGTGCTTTAGTTTAAGATCTAATGGGAATTTGTGAGAATAATGAAAATGGGTTTTCATTGACATTAGGAAAGGTACAGAGGTTCATAGTCTTACATAAAGAGCTTATTACAGTTATAGCATACGTTATATCTCATGGTTTGGTTTAATTTTTTGTATTGCCTTATAAAAGGCAATGATGAAGCATTTCAAACAGTAATGTCCATTCTGTGGACATAGGGGTAAATATTTGTTGACCACCTACTTCTTAAAAATCAGATATTCATATTCTACCTTCAATGTGCTAAATGGGGTTCCCAAATAATTTCCAAAGTGAAAAATAGATACAAGTCCTTTAATAGGACAGTTAATAATTAGTTTATTGGCTCAATAAGACATGAAAATTAATTCAGTGAGCAGGGGAAGAAATTCAAGTAACCCCACAAAGATCTCTATTATCATATTTGTAACCCAGGAGCAAGGGCCACGGTGGTGAAAATGGCTGCTGCTTCCAAGAGCATAAACAAACTAATTGGTAAGCTTCTTCAGAACAGAGATCCTCCTGTCTTCTTCCCACTTAACTCCCCATATTTCTAGTCAGCCTTAACATTTTAGACTCTCAATGGCTGGTTTTTTCTCCTATATTTTATGTTTATGACAGAAATTCTATTTTGAAAACAACTTATAGACTGTGTCTTGGAGCCAGTGTAAATTCAGACTTATATGGTTCAAGATAGTAATAAGTGATCTTTCAAATAGTAACCCTGAAGAACTGCAAAATTTTCGGTTACCTGAGAAAGATTCAGTTATGTTCATCATATGATACTCTACTTGCTATGGCTGGAGCCTCTAATAATACAATTGAGGAAGATTTCATAATAAGTATTAAATAAAAAGGCCTTCACAGTGAAGTCTTAGTAAACCAAAAAATTAAATTAATAAATACAGTTGAGCACTCTGAATAATTAAAGTTTTGTTATATTTCATACACTTTAGACAAAAAAAAAAATAGATGCTGTTTCCAGACTGCCTGAAGAATTCTCAGAGAAAATTGAGTTAAAAGTTGCCAATCATATTATACAATATCTACCTGCTTTTTAGCCAGTCTTCATTTATCTTGATTAAAAGCATTGCTATTTACTGCACAGACTCTGCCTCAGACCTAAATTAAATCTTCCATCTATTAACCCTTTTTACCTTTCTGATTGAAATCAGATTGCATGTTGATGTCCTGTGACACACAGGAGATACCATCTGTGAGATAGAGAAAAAGAAGTCCCTAAGAAGGCCTGATTTCCATCCTTGGTGGCAGAGGCAAATTTCTTTTTAGCAGTAATATGTCCATACCTATTGACTTATTTTTACACATGCATTTTGGATGCTAGATAGTAATGAGTTAATGATTTACATAGAAAACACACCATAGAACATTCTAGGCACAAACTCACATTTAAACAACACAGTGAAGCACTCACCCCCTTTGGCTCTGATTTTTTTCAAAGGCAAGAGAGCAAACGTAAATGAATTATTGAATCTGTCTCAATTTTTGATCAGGTAAGGAGCTTCTAGGTACAAATCTATAAAAGGTTCACCTTTCAATGTGGTACTTTTCACATTATCAGACGTAGGTTATAGTTTCAAAAATGAAAATAATTTTCTCAGTTTTGGAGGATTTTAACCATAATCAGGTTAAAAAAACTTTAGAAAATTAATTTAGTTCTGGACACTTGAGTTATTTACTTGTCTCTTTTCTTGAAGAATAAAAGAAATATATTCTTAAAATTCTTATTAATATTAGTATTGTTTCCCTAGAATAGGTATAACCTTAAGGAAATCACTAAACAGAATATGTATGATATAAATTTAGAGGTGGGCCAATTTCACGTGAAAGATTTGACATTGATGACTTAATTTTAAATTTAGGTACTTTTTAAATGAGATAAATTGTGTACAGCATAGGAGACATTGAGAACATCTTGAATCAAATCTTGTGAGAATTGGTAAACATTTTTAAAAGGCTTTTACTAATTTTGGTCATTTCACCTTATGAAAAGTTATTTTAAAATTGCATAGTTTGTACATAATAATACTTATTTTATGGGGCCCCTACTAAGTGCCAGACACCATATCAGACACTTCTTTTCATGCATTATTTCTGATTCTCACCATGTTCTATAGGGTGGGACTTATTAATGCCATTTTACAAATAAGGCACCTGAAACTCGGACTTAAGTGACTTTTCAGTGCCCCACAGTCAGTTAAGTGTTGGGTCCAGGATGTGATCCTAGATCTGTCTGGCTCCAAAGCCTTTACTTCTTCTGTGTATCACTTAGTTTCCTGTTCTCCAAGCATTTTTCTTCCAAATAATTGCTTCCTATCCTCTATCATAGCAGTTTTTTTACATCCTTCATTTACATCAGTACTAACCATTTTAACACAAAATGCTCTCTATATTGCTGCTCCTACTTAATTTTGCAGAAATTATTGTTCTCTTTCATGAAATCTATTATAACAAGCCTGAACCTCAACTAATACAAGCAGATTTGAAAGGATCTCTGAAAGATCTTACTCCTCTTTTCTAAAGACCTGTAAAAACCCAAGAATATATACTACCATCTCTGATAAATGTTTATTAAGCACCTGCAATGCTTTGGGAGCTATTTGATAGGCTGGAGATTTGAACATGAATAAAACCTGGTCCCTGACCTCCAAGGGTATTCATCCTAGACCTGAGACAGACTTGTGAACAAATAAGCACAAAGTAGCATGAAACATGGAAGAGTGGAGCATATACAAGGTATAGTGTATAGTGGAGGATTAACAGGTGAGGTAAGGATTTGTTCCTTCATGGAATATTGGGCATATCTCTATAGAGGATAGGATATATGAATAGGGCTTCTAAGCTAAATTTATTTGGAAAAACATACAGATTATATAAAGAGATGTTCTGCTACAATTTTGTGCTGTGTTGAGTGACTATCCCCGTTATAAGTAGTAAGCCTAAAGAACCTTACTCGAATCTGTGTTTGGCACCAGTATTAGTACTTAAAGCCTTAGGTGAGCTATTCACTAAAGCTTGGGTTATTTTTGCTTCTAAAATAGTAACAACATTATTTACTCTAGTAGAGGGGCCTTATAACAAAATTAAATGGTGGTTTCAGATAAAAGATTTAAAGTTATATCATTGTTTAAAGTAGTATCATTATTATTTTTATAAATGCCGTGATGATAACATTAGTGAGTACTGTTTTCCACTTCCACGATGAGGAAAATAAACATGATACATGGAAAGTGGTAACTCTGGGGTTCCACAGTCTTTTGTGCCCTCCATGTCAGGTCTCAGAAAGAATTCCTCATTATACATTTTAGGAGAGAAATCTTAAATCCTTTTATTCTATTCAGGAAGACATTATTTATAGTTATCTGCCATCATCTCTCTTCAAATAGGGGAGTTCATCAAAGCTTTATATGAGTCAGATGAGAACTGCGAAGTGGATCCCAGCAAATGTTCATCTAGTGAACTGATAGACCATCAGAGCAACCTGAAGATGTGCTGTGAGCTGGCTTTCTGCAAGATCATCAACTCCTACTGGTGAGCTGGTATCAGGGCTTCAGTTCCTGTGTGTGGAACTTAAATTTTTCCATATAAAAGTCAACACAGTGTTAACTGTTATTTTCCAACCAAAGGAAGGGCTTAGGGGAAAATTGGAAGTTTTCCTAATATGGTCCTATCTAAAATCTAAATCTCCATTATAAGCAGAAGTACCTCTGAACTGACTGTCTACATAAATGTCTTATTTCCCCAGAATATTAACACCACATCCTCTAATATCAAAAGTATTTTAATGGCTTTCTAAAATATCTACCAGTGTTAAACAGATATGTTAATGATTTTTGATCATTGCTCCAACCCCAGCAACTGGTGAGATTTTGGAAGATTTTTGATGAA
Source organism: Tapirus indicus (assembly GCA_031878705.1). Classification (NCBI taxonomy): domain Eukaryota; kingdom Metazoa; phylum Chordata; class Mammalia; order Perissodactyla; family Tapiridae; genus Tapirus; species Tapirus indicus. The sequence goes on along the minus strand of CM062922.1, from coordinate 81,403,397 downwards.
CAGTCTTTAGAGAGATTATGGTGAGGAACTTCATGCCATTTTCCTACTTCACAAAACTAAATTTATACTAATCCCTGAGTATTGTAGCTTTGGGTTTCCAGTCTCTATCCAGGTTTCTGTGAATTTTCCTCCACCTCTCAGCCACAATCAGGCAGAGCTCTGTCCACTAGGCCCTCCTTATAGCCTGGTTCTAGAGCAGAGTGTGTTGGGTCAGAGTGGGATTGCTTATGCTTTCTTATGTTATGGTGCTTTTATGTTTAGAGATTTGGATCCCTTTTCCTTCCCCAGCGTTTTCCCTCGTGAGTTGAAAGAAGTGTTTGCATCATGGAAGCAGCAGTGCCTGAACCGCGGCAAGCAAGACATCAGTGAGCGGCTCATCAGTGCCTCATTGTTTCTCCGTTTTCTGTGCCCAGCCATTATGTCTCCCAGTCTTTTCAACCTTATGCAGGAGTACCCTGATGACCGCACCTCTCGGACTCTGACTCTAATTGCCAAAGTCATTCAGAACCTGGCTAACTTTGCCAAGTAGGTATTGCAACCATAACCACTTTAAAAAAACATTATTTAAAAAATACATGAGACCTAAAATTTAGATGAGAGTGGAGAGCCTCATTACTCATGTTACAAGATTTTCATTGTGGTATTATTAAAAATAGCAAAAAAAAAGGTGGAAATAACTTAAATATTCACTTTATAGAGGAATAATTAAGTAACCTATGGTATATACATTCAGTGGAATATTTGTAGCCACTATAAATAGTGTTTACAAAGAACCAATGGAAAATGATAAAGATATATTAAATGAAAAATGCTATTAAAATCTTTAGCCAGGGCTGGCCCAGTGGCGTAGTGGTTAAGTTCGTGTGCTCTGCTTTGGCGGCCCAGGGTTCATGAGTTCACATCCCAGCACAGACCTGCACACCGCTCATCAGGCCATGCTGTGGCAGCATCCCACCTATAAAAAATAGAGGAAGGTTGGCACAGATGTTAGATGTTAACTCAGGGACGGTCTTCCTCAAGCAAAAAGAGGAAGATTGGCAACAGATGTTAGCTCAGGGCCAATCTTCCTCACCAAAAAAGAAAAAAAAAACCTTTAGCCAAAAAAAAGACAGGATACCAAATGGTGCATATGCTATTATCCCAGCAACATGAAAACATAAAAACCTAAGTATAAAAAGATTGGGAAGAACAATCAGACAAAGCCCATGATTATATCATCTAAGACAACTGGCCTGGCTCCTTCAAAAAAGTCAGTGTCATGAAAAATGGAAAAGATGGAGAGGGCTGTTCTAAATTAAAAGAGACTAAATGCAGTGCATGAATCTTAATTGGATCTGAATTGGAAAAAAAATCATTTTGGGGATAATTGGTGAACTTTAAATATGAACTATATGTAAGATTTATGAATAATGTTTTGGGTTTGGTTTGGTTTCGGGTTTTTTGTTTGTTTTTTGGGTGAGGAAGATTCACCCTGAATCTAACATCTGTGCCCATCGTCCTCTATTTTGTATGTGGGACGCCTCCACACTATGGTTGACGAGTGGAGTAGGTCTGCACCCGGGATCTGAACCCACGAACCCAGGCCACCAAAGTGCAGGACATGGAACTGTAACCACTCAGCCACGGGGCCAGCCCCCATGAGTAATGTTTTTTAAAAGTTTTAGTGTGATAATGGCATTGGTTTATGTAAGAGACATTCCGTATTCCAAAGAAATAGGTGCTAAAGTTTTTAGAGGTTATGTCTGCAACTTAATTTAAAATGGTCAGCCAAGAAAAAGAAAAGTGTATGTACATCTAGAGAGAGTGAAAGCAAACCTGGCAAAATGTGAAGAGTTGGTTAATGAAGGTGAACGGCATGTGGTGTGCATTTTATATTCTTTCAACTTTTCTATAGCTTTAAAATATATCAAAAGGAAGCTAGAAGAAAGTACTTGGGGGGAAATGCACTCAAATGTAAACAGCAGATATGTTTGGGTGGTAGAGTGGGTACACCCACACTTTTTCTTTCCACTTTTCATTGTTTTCAAATTTTTCTTGTTTTTATAATTTATAGAAAACAATGTTAAGAATTCACTGAGAAGGAATTCACACTGGCGGAATTGATCACAGATTTACTCAATATTGAAGCTTAAAAATAAGTTTCTATTAGCAATATATTGAAGGAAAAAATTAGAACTTCAATGAGACAGATTGTTTTCTAGTTTTATAAATAGTGACTTTTTAAAAGTGCACTATTTTAACTTTGTGTGCCCTATATATATGCCAACACAGAAATACACATATTTACCCATATTTGAGCTAATTCTGGTAAAAATTATTTCATTTATTTTGGAACAAGTTTTGTGGACTTAAGCTAGGCCCAGAAGATAGCTAGGAACTAGATAAGCAAAGAGGAGAGAAGTTCTCTAGTGGAAATAAATAGTATGAGCAAAGGCTTGGAGAAGAAAAAGTGTATAATATATTTGGGAGACTTTGAAGAGGCTAGTGATATTGAAGGTTTACACTGATAAGCATTTGGTAGGTCAGTTAAGGCTATATTACAGAGAGCTTTAAATACCCGATAAAAGAGTTTTGGCTTTACTTTACAGAGAATAGAAAGCTATTTGAAGTTTTTGAGTATTAAAATAATATTAAGAAAGTATGTTTTAGCATTTATCACTTACAGGTAAACAAATTAGTCACTTACCTCTCCAAAATAAAAAAATCTTATAGCTCTGTGTAAAGTCAACTCAAAATGATCACATCTCTTTTCCTGAATATGTTCTTTCTCATTTTCTCTCCCTCTACTTCAGATTTGGTAACAAAGAGGAGTACATGGCATTCATGAATGATTTTTTAGAACATGAATGGGGTGGAATGAAGCGCTTTCTTTTGGAGATCTCTAATCCAGACACCATCTCAAACACCCCAGGCTTTGATGGTTACATTGATCTAGGCCGAGAGCTTTCAGTTTTGCATTCCTTACTGTGGGAAGTAGTTTCCCAACTTGATAAGGTAAAGTAGGCTGGAAGGGTAATGGGAGATGGGAGGTAGAGAACCGTAATGTACCTGAATTCTGGAGAGTGTCTACAGAGTGGTAGCTTTCTGCTAGTTGAAAGCAACATTTTGCCCTAAAAGTGTGGAAGTAAATAGTTACCGTTTCTGAGTAAAATATGTGCCCTACAAACCAGGAAATTCTAGAAAGCCATGAAATTATTGAAATATATTTTTAGGTAATTACCCGAATAAATGGAGTTTATATTTCTATAAATAAATAAATATATGTTTAAATATTTGTATGTGTGTGTGTATATATGTATATATATATATATACACACACACATACACTTAACCTAGAAACTAATATTAAATATTGGTGTATGCAGCCTTAGTCACTTATAGTAGAATGAAATGAAACCTTATATAGTAATTTCTAACAAAAGTGTGGACTTAGAAAAATATTGAGACTATCGTGTTTAAGTAATTTTACCCGTTTTTATCATGCAAGTCAGAGAGTTTAATGGAACTATTAGTACTACAGAGTTACATGCATCTGAAAATCCTGATGGTTTCTTTCCTCTACAGATGTGAATTAAGAATACAGAAAACAATTATCATTTTTAATCATTTATTTTCTGACTATTAGCTAAGAATTTTATTATATATCATATTAATAACTAAATGTATACCATGCCAATCATTTTCTTCCTTCTGGAATTTTGCAAAGAGGAATATTTTGTAATGGAAAATAATTTAACAGACTTTGGCCAAGTTTATCACAATAATTATATATTGATGTTTTTGTTTGCTACAGGTACTTTATAAAATATGTGTGGTGGTATGTTAGAATAACTTCAAAAAACAAAAAGTTGTTTTTCTGTGATAAGAATTTGTTTATTTGTTTTCCTCCATTTTCCTATTATCCTTAAAAATGTTGCACCAATAAAATTGGAGGGAGGAGTAAAACCTATTAACAAAGACCAGTTTCCTGAAGAAATGTAAATTATGAGGTCCACTGGTGCTTAAAAGATTTGTAAAATAATAAACGGTTCGTTATTCTTGAGGGCCCCTTCTTCACTTTTATAAACACTAGCTAGACTTTAAGTTGTAGCTAAGCTGAGGATAAATTTCTTGAATAGGAATCATGACTCAAGAGAGTTGAGCAAGTAAAGACATCTTCAGATGGCATTTGTACCCATCTGAGCAGGGTGGAAGAGTCTATTGGCTATTGAGAAGACAAAGAAGACAGAGGCAGCCATGTAAAACTGCCTAACAGTTGAGGGTTCCCATAAAACCCCATGAGAATAAGAATTCCCCAAAGAAAAAAATGATTGAGATGGATAAAGCAAGTACTAAAAGATTATTCTTTGTTGAATAACTGCATCAGTGGGATGCAGATACAGTTATCTTGTAAAATCAGCCTGGTTTATTCAGGGTCGAGGTCTTTTTAACAGGCTTTGCTGTGTAAACACACTTTCTCCTTTTTAATCTCTTTTTGGTCCTGGGAACCAAGATTACATCTAGACATACCTCACAGAGAGTTTACCTGATTTTGCTGTTTAAAAAAAAAATCGTCTTGCTGATGCAAACTCAGTTAGCAATAGGTCAGGGTTCCCAAGATTAGATGGGACAGCGAATGGCAATATCAACTGTGTGCCCTGCAGTGCTCTGGACCCCTGAATGCAACACCTTCTTGTATGTTGGCATGCATTTCTTTCCTCACATGATCCCTTTTCTTTGGCAGTTTCATCATACTAGCCAATCCTCTGGTCTTGAAGTCCTTTTTGGTTAGAAGGTGTTTGGTTCTTCCCCAGCCCTCCCCCACCTTGAGCTACTAGCTTCCCAAAGATTTAGTTTGCTTTGCATGCCTATTTTAGTTGGAATGGCGATAGTTTGGTTGTTTTGAGCATGTCTTTTTATTTTTATTTGCGTAATCCTAATTTCTATTTCCTTTCTTTCCTCAATGTCTGCTGCACCTTGTTTCGCCTCCTCCATTCATCTCGACGCCATGATTCTGCTGCTCCATAACAATGCATTATGAACCTGCCACTCCCATATGCAAACACCTACCCTTCCCTCCAACCTCCACCCCTCCATCAATGGGCATCGTTGTCCCAAAAACAATCTGTGGTGGATATCGCAATGCTTATTATCCAATTAGGGTGAAAATTCCTTCCTACAGGCGACTGTGGCAAAATTGGGACCTCTCCCCCGTGTTCTTGCTGATATTACCAAGTCTCTGACTAATCCTACGCCAATACAACAGCAACTGAGACGCTTCACTGAGCATAACTCCAGTCCAAATGTCAGTGGAAGCCTCTCCTCTGGGCTGCAGAAAATATTTGAAGACCCCACTGACAGGTATGAAAGAGAGAACTTCAACTACTTACCTCAGAGAGAGATGTTTAGAGATTTATTTAACTTATTTGTTGAATTTACGACTTTAAAGTCATGAGCAATTGGAAAGAATCATCTGACCTGAGATAAATCCAATCGTTTGTCATAATAGTACACAAGATCTAGGATACTTATTTTCTAGAATGATATTGTACAGTTATAATGTATTCAACAAATGTATAGAAAAACTATTTCCTGTTTAATGGAAGACTAAGAGCTCTATGAAATTGATATTTTTATATATTGTAGCACTCAAAAATCTGGAGAACCTCAGTTAAAACCATTTTATAGCTGGCTGTATCAGCTGGACTATGGATACAATGTTGATGGTTAGACTTTGTTTTCTGTACTGGCAAGACTTGTGCCTTTGGTTGTGCACTCTGAGCTTATCTTCTTGGAAGTTTAGACAGAACCAATTAAATATGAATTGGAATACCTTGGGAGGGTTTAAAACCTATCTAGGAAATGATTGGAATTCTAGTAAAAATCAAAGACAGTGATATATACAGTGGTATATACAGTGTTATTCTTCACCTTTGGAAAAAAACTGAACATGTTGGATTTTATTCTAAGAATTGTAATGAGGGGGCCGCCCGGTGGCGCAGCGGTTTAGTCCGCGCTTGGCAGCCCAGGGTTCGCCGGTTCGGATCCCGGGCGCCCGCCAACACTCTGCTTGTCAGCCATGCTGTGGCAGCGTCCCATATAAAGTAGAGGAAGATGGGCACAGATGTTAGCCCAGGGCCAGTCTTCCTCAGCAAAAAGAGGAGGATTAGCAACGGATGTTAGCTCAGGGCTGGTCTTCCTCAAAAAAAAAAAAAGAATTGTAATGATAAAATCTGAGGTTAGAAACCTGTGTTTCCACCTTGGGCCTGAGCACCTTCAGAAGAGTTCATACGCCTTAGTTGAGGAACCTTAACTGTGTTGAATTTGCCTCAGGAGTAATTTAGGGTTCATTCCTTTTCCACAGTGATTTGCATAAACTAAAATCTCCAAGCCAGGACAACACAGATAGCTATTTCAGAGGGAAAACATTATTGCTGATTCAGCAAGCCTCCTCCCAGAGCATGACTTATTCTGAAAAGGATGAAAAGGAAAGTAGCCTTCCTAATGGTCGGAGCATCTCCCTCATGGACCTTCAGGACACTCACGCTGCTCAAGTGGAGCATGCGTCTGTCATGCTTGATGTGCCTATGCGCTTGACCGGAAGCCAGCTTTCCATAACCCAGGTGGCCAGCATCAAACAACTGCGGGAAACCCAGAGCACCCCCCAGAGTGCACCCCAAGTGAGAAGGCCTCTGCATCCAGCCTTGAACCAGCCAGGCAGCCTCCAGCCCTTGTCATTCCAGAACCCCGTCTATCACCTCAACAACCCGATTCCAGCAATGCCAAAGGCCTCTGTGGATTCCAGTTTGGAGAACCTAAGCACTGCCAGTTCCAGAAGCCAAAGTAACAGTGAGGACTTCAAACTCAGTGGACCCAGCAACAGCAGCATGGAAGATTTCACCAAACGTAGCACTCAGAGTGAGGACTTCTCCAGGCGGCACACTGTGCCCGACAGACACATACCTCTTGCTCTGCCACGGCAAAATAGTACTGGGCAGGCCCAAATTCGAAAAATGGACCAGGCTGGGTTAGGTGCCCGAGCCAAAGCCCCACCATCCCTGCCACACAGTGCTTCCTTACGTAGCACAGGGAGCATGTCAGTGGCATCTGCAGCCCTGGTGGCCGAACCTGTGCAGAATGGGAGCCGGTCCCGGCAGCAGTCCTCTTCCTCCAGGGAGAGCCCTGTTCCCAAAGTGAGAGCAATCCAGAGACAACAGACACAGCAGGTAGGGGTCAGTGCTGGAGGGGTCTGGCTTCTACTTGGTCTAATTGTTTCCTCAGTTCTTTATACATAAATCATTGGGAAATTCAATTGCTAACAAGCTTTCCATTTAAAAATATTTTCTGGGGGGCTGTCCCAGTGCTGTAGTGGTTAACTACATGCGCTCCGCTTCAGCGGCCCGGGGATTGCAAGTTCAGATCCCAAGCGCGGACCTACACACTGCTTATCAAGCCATGCTGTGGCAGGCATCCCACATGTAAAGTAGAGGAAGATGGGCACAGATGTTAGCTCAGGGCCAGTCTTCCTCAGCAAAAGGAGAAGAATTGGCAACAGATGTTAGCTCAGGGCTAATCTTCCTCACACGCACACACACAAAAATATTTTTTTTTTTTCTGCAACCTTTAAATGGAAAGAGGAAGTGAAAAGTTTGGGAGGCTTCCGGCTAGGTGAGGTAGCGGAATGTAGCTTGACTCATTACCCTTAAGAAACTCTAACAACCATACAGGGGGCCTTTCCTCCTCTTCAGGCAGCAGGGCTACTCCCTCAGTTTGCACTGAGAACAGATGTTGAATGAATAATTAGCTTTAAACTATGAAATCTGTAGGCCGAATCAACTAGAATATATTTTGGGAATCTAGACATTAATCCTCCTTAATTTTTTTTATTTAAGTTTCCAGAATTAGGTTTTGCATTCTGAGCCAAGAGTTTAATGTAACTGCTCTCTACTCCATCCCCCAGCTCCCTCTGGAAATATCAAGTCCCATGTGCCTTTTCCTGGAAATGGCTAGAAAAATAAACAACTGAACCCCTATAGAGGCAAGGTAGAGAAGAGAGGTAAAAAAGATAGAAACACAGGTGGTTGACAGGGATTCTAAACATTTACAAATCCCTTATATTTCTATTTACATGGACAAGCCCAGCTAGTGTCACACCCGATCTTAATATAAGATTCCAAACTTTTTTCTTAAGAAATAAAAAGGTTTCCCAAGAATTTAATCATTTCTTCCTTACATATTACATTTTGAGGCAGCAATATATATTTTTCTCTTTGAAACAAACTGATAATTTTAAGAATGTGTACGTTATGTATATGTGTGTGTGTTTATATATAATCTTTCATGTTAAGAGATTTGTCTCCTAAAAAGCTTTGTATTGAAATTTTTTTTGAAACCTAATCATTACTTTATAAGTACTAGGGAGCTTTGTGATTAAAAGAGTTCTATGGCAAATCCTTTTATCAGCAAGGAGGTCAGAGGAGACTGCAATAAAACCTTAATGTTTCTCTTTAATATATTCACATTTTTATAGATAGGCATTTACTGATTTGGCTGCTTCTGCCTCCACTCTGCTGTGATCAGAACCCTTGCCCCTACTTTGATAGTTATTGTTTAAAAAAATTAGAACATTTACAGAATCCTTGGATACAGAAGTAGAGGAAGGGATGAAAAGCGCGAGTAACCTAAGCTGATTCTGGTAGCCAACTTCCTGGGCAAAACCTCCTACTCGGTCATTCTTTCCTAAGAAATAAAGTTTTTCTTGTCTTAAATTTTTCATTTTTATTTTATACTTCCCAGAATTTTACCAATTCATTTGATTTAATAAGCATTTTCACCTAAGAGGAAAAAAGATTACATATAATATAATCTTTTCCCTTTTCTTTAAATGAAAATGCTTATTAAATGCTTTTTTATACACACACACACATTTAATTTTGTGTGTTGGTCATTCATGCCTCATTTTGTGTTAATTTCCACACATTGCTTTTATCCTAGCTTCTAGTTGAGATCAACTACTTTCACGGAATTAAAGTGTTTAGTGAGAGGAGAAAAGAAAGATAAGTAATTTTAGAGGTGGAAAACTGTGTGGAGGCAAACATCTACTGGGGGCTTAGTGCAGCGTGAGGGTCCTGAGGATGAGGTGGGGAGTAGAGAATATCAGATTGGCACAGAGGGACTGGACAGGGGAAAGGGCCCTTCATCTGCTTTTCAGAAGTTGACTTAGGCCCAGCCCTGGACAAAAGAGGAATGCTTCCCTATTCCTCCTGTATCATGCAGTCCTCAATTCCCAGGGCTCGTGCCTCAGACTGACTGTTTATAAATATTACAAATTAAATAGCCTTTCGTGTGATCGTCTGGAACCAGTTATTTATAATATTTGTGCTTTAGGAAAATGTAACACCTTTCACATAAGCACTCAGTACATGTTTCTGTGGGTGAATAGAAGGCAGGCTGGATGATGGGAGGCAGGAAATGCATACATACAGTCTCCAAACAACCAATGTAAAATTTTTTTGTGCTGCAGCCATTAATGAGTTGAGCAATGTCTGTATATATTGGCATCAGGTGGGGCACAGCCACAGTGAGATGTCCTAGAACAGCTTTAAATATTCATCTTTGTTTATGCCTTTGCTGGTACTGCCACCATCACATCAGTGAAAGCATAAATCACTATATTTTGATTGCTCAAGTTTCTGGTTTTTCTACACAGATGGTTTATTCTTTTGGACTTATGTTGTTATTTTTTTAATCCTTATCTTTCTGTTTCTAGCTTGCTTTTCTCATCTCTCTCCCATGAAAGCTCTGAAGTTCTGTATAATCAGCACATTTTTTCAAGCAAATTCTTTTACATATTTTAATTGCAAATTGTGTTGGGGAATTTTTCTCTCCCCAAAACTAGAGGATTTCTTTGTGGGAATTGTTCTGTAGGCATCTGTAATTGTCAGTGGCTTTATCCCATGCAAATTCCATTTGTATCTTAGCACAAAGGAGCAGCCATTGTTGGCAATGTAACTACCTTCAGTCTTCCTGTCTACTGAGTAGGAAGGAAATAAAATCCTAGTGAAACAATCTACAGAGAAGGAATTTTTTTTCAGGAAACTGTCTTTTAATTTTTGATCCTTTTCGGGATCTATTTGGATTTATTTTTGGGTTTCTTTTTTCTCGTTTTCCTCTCCATTTTGTTTTTCATGTATCATGTACTCTGCATATAAATAGACTTTGTTTACAATATGAGTTGTTCAGATATAGCATGTTACCTAACCTTAGAAATTCAAATTTGAAGAGTCCTTTAAAATAGGTGTTTGACAAGCCTATCAGAATGATGCTACAGTTTTCACATTTGGGTTTGTTGAACCCCCTCCTAACCAACCTCTTCAAGAACTCTGAGTTTACTTATTAATTTACTCAGCCCTTTCTTTGGTGTTGATAGCAGAAGTGTTACTCATTTATGGGAACCTGACTATTGCAGGCTATGGAGAAGCTGAAACCAACAAGTTTCATTTATATCTAGTAAATACTAGCAAGAAACAGGGAACTGGCCTGTTCTCAATTGTCTTCGGCATAGCCAAGCTATGACTAATTGTAGGATCAGTGAAACTGCTGTCTCAGTCGCTTTTAGCTTTATCTCAGAAGGGAGATTCCTCATAGGAATTCCTGTTCCTTTTCTTTTTGTCTTTTTCATCCTTCATTTTCTTTAACAATCCACTGTTGGAAGTCAGTGGATATAAATGCTCTTCCTAAGGCTATAGCTAAGCAAAATGGGATCTGAACCACTTGCCAACCTGTTTTCTCAATTTCTTTGACTATAAACTAGAGATAATAAATTTTGCTGTCTATCTAACTTATAAAGGATATGGAACAAAAATTGAGAAGACTTCAATGCACTTCCAAAGGATCAGAGGAAAAAGAATATCCTTCTCTTAGTAATAAATTTTACTTTAGAAATGAATTCTAAAGAGAATCCAGAGTATTAATAAAAGGAATAATATTTTATTGAGCATCTATTGTGCGATTACATAGTCACTTCCATTCAAAAAAATTGTATGATCGGGGCCGCCCGGTGGCGCAGCGGTTTAGTCCGCGCTTGGCAGCCCGGGGTTCGCGAGTTCGATCCAGGGCGCCCGCCAACGCACTGCCTGTCAGCCATGCCGTGGTGGCATCCCATATAAAGTAGAGGAAGATGGGCACGGATGTTAGCCCAGGGCCAGTCTTCCTCGGCAAAAAGAGGAGGATTGGTGACGGATGTTAGCTCAGGGCTGGTCTTCCTCACAAAAAAAAAAAAAAAAAAAAGAATTTGTAAAAAAAAAAAAAATTGTATGATCTTGTGCCATGCCTCAAGGAGTGAGAGTCTAACTGGAAAATAAGACCAGCACACATAAGACCAATGGAGAAAAGGTAAAAGACAGTATGTAGTTTTTTCATATGAAGAACATAATTATTAAAGCAAAAAATAATTTTGAAACAAAAATCACCTCTATTTTCTTCCAGTCTAACACAATAACTATTTTTGATTTGTTCAATATTACTTTTCCATCTCTTTATAATTATGTAAATGTTTTATCATGAGTACAAGAAATAACTAATATTGGTCTGATTTATTTTTTTCAACAATTATTAACCCACCTACCTTATTCTATGCAAAGTGCTAGGATATATTAGAAAGTGGTTGAAAATTTGATTCAACCAATAAAGCAGGAATAGACCTGAATGCCCATTTCCCATTGTGCAATCTCTCAGAATTCACTGGACATTATTAGTCCTAAAGATATGGTAGCTACCACCATCACCAGTGAAATAAACCAACTCTTGTTTTTACAGCCTCTCAGTTAACAGTTAAAGCTGAGATTACCCTAAGGAGTTGTTGTTAATATACTTTTAGGGGCTGAGATCTCTCCTTAGTGTGTTCTTAGAAATACCATTAGTTGGCAGTGCATTTATAGGCACCCCATAAATGGTTAGTTACCCATAGCAAATCACAGGAAAGAAAGTTTATTCAAGCAACATCTTGTTAACTATATAAAGCAGAAAGCTATTGAATTAGCTGCATTGAAGTAATAAATTCCAAACAGTAAAGTTGTTACTAGTTTTAGTAGCTACTTTATCTCGAACCACTACTGAATAGAAAATCCTGGTTTCACAGAAATGCAGCTTTCCTGTGCCCTATGTGCTAAAGTGCTAAGATTATAAAATTAAAAAGGCATTTGTCTCCTTTAAATATTGACTTTCTATTAATTTTTTAAGACTCAGAACCACATTGTTTTGCTTTCAGGTGTACATATCTCAGATAACCTACTAAACCCCTTATTAAACTGTTTTTCTCTACCAATACCAATACCAAAGCAATTTATTGTTCTCTGCTTTTAAAATCCAGTAGGGGGAGAACGAGTGTGTGTGTGTGTGTGAGTGTGTGTGTATAACAGTTTACAAAGTGCTTTTACATGCTATCTCATTTGTTTCTCATAATAACTTTTGATGTGGATAATTATTATCTTCCTTTTATAGATGATATTATATCCTGTAGGCCACTGTTTCCAAAGTGTGATATTCAAAGTTATTTAGATATTCAAGATGTTTATTTAATTAATCATTTAATTAACACATATTAGAAAAATATATAACAATATAAAAATATAAATATATATATAACATCAACTCATGATTTTACTGATATTGCTTAGCATAAGGACTTAGCTAACTGAAAAAGGTTATTTTAAAGAAATAATATCAATGATAATGTGGTTATGACAAAAATAATGAAGGTTATACACAAATGAATGAAGAGTAAGAAACACCTACATACTGTAGTGGAGATGGTGGTAGACTTTTAAGAACTGAGGGTACTGATGTTTAAGACATGTTTACCTGTTTCTTGACACAGTGGAGAAAATGGCTATAAAGAAGGAATTTCTAGAAGTCATTGACAATTGTTTGTGTGTGCCTCAGGCATGAAACCATTTTTTATTGATACATATCTGTAATCTGTTTGTAAATCAGCCAAATGATGTGGTTCTTCAAACCTTTAAGAAATACTCTCATGTTACTTTTGTATATGTTGTTTTTTCAGTCTCTCCCATCCCACCTTTGATAACCTTTTAGTCTCTGCAACTGATTTTTTTCATCTAGTCTTTCTAAATCTCAAAGTCATCAGAATACCCCTTCTTTTAAAATATCTGTCTATTAAAAGTTTAAATGGGTTCTATTCCAGAATGATATAAAGATTCTTAAGGTATATGCGAAAATTCCCTTCAATTATGAGATTATGGAGTATTGGTCCTCAAAATACAAATCCATTTTAATAATAGAAAGGCTAACTCACATACAATGCTTTGCACTTGCACTTGCAAGCTCTCTCTCTCTCTCAGGCAGGCCAGAGAAAAAGAATTTGTATATTTCCAGCATTCTTTGTGGAGAAAGCACTAATGCTCAGTAGCCTAATATTGATTGTAGTATCCAGTGCCAGTTTTCTAAACATAAATATAGTAATAGCGTCGAAGCTCTACAGTACTCTGTAGTTTCCAAAGACCTTTCACATACATTGTCTTATTCAATCCTTGCAACTCCCTATGAGATGGTCAGGATAGGTGGTGATGGTGGTGGTGATGGTATCCCTATTCAGTAGATTAGGAGAAGAGTATTTAAGAAATTAAGTGAAAATTTAAGTGGCAGAGTTGCTACTCAAGGCCAGAATTCATATCACTCTGTATATCTGTATTGGAAAAGGGCAATTTATCTAGCTATCCTGACTTGATGGAAATATCCCTTAGTCTCATTCGATATCCACTGTTTTGATCCTGTATTCATTAAGAAACTTTCCAGTCTAAAATATGGACTTCTGAGTGGTCTTAACCCATCAAGAAGTCAGTGCTTTGTAAAAAATGACCAGTATCACTTGTTTTTTTCTTTTCTCTAAATGGTTAATGTGAAAATTAAGAATTTGGCATTCTGATATATAAATGGGCACTTTGTGAGTTTGTTTAGCATTAATTATTTCTTTGGTTCCTGATCATCTCTGGGTTGAATAGACGTTTCCTCACCTGAGCAATCAACCATCACATTCTGCTTGCTTTCTCTCATTCTGTCATCACTGGAATTTCATTAGATAATTTGGACCTCTAGACTAATTAACAATTTTAAGTCCTTGGCTTTCTTTGAAGGGAGAAAAAGGCAGGTTCTTGGATGTGATACATAGGAATTTCTGTTCAGAATAGTTTATTCTTATACAAATGGATATTCTCTTTTCTCACCCCCAGCCCTGGCATAAATAAAATATTACTTGAACTGAGAGCATTTATTAGAAAACAGTTATGTCTTCCAAGAATAGCTCTCTTTGTGAAACATAATTAGCAGATGAGCTGTTTTGGGAGATGCTAATAAGTATTTCTGATGCAGGTTCAGTCACCTGTGGACTCTGCCACAATGTCCCCAGTGGAGAGGACAGCAGCCTGGGTGCTGAACAATGGGCAATATGAAGAGGATGTGGAAGAAACTGAGCAAAATCAAGATGAAGCCAAGCATGCTGAGAAGGTAGAACCTAGTCTGTCTTTATTGACTTATTGCACCCACAGTGACAGGCCACCAAAAGGTTTGTCTGGCCAAGAACATGATCTCCCCTCCTCAACTTCACTCCATGTCTTATGTTAACCATTGTATACATATCTGTGTATCATAACTCAATAGTGTCCTTATGTGAAAATATGCAGAAAATGTCCATCAAGCTGGGTGGCGAGGGGATTAGTTTTAATTTCTGTTTTATGTAGCTTGCCTTAATTTGGAGAATACTGCTAGTCATTTTAGGTAAATATTTAGTGTTTCTATAAACTGGTTATTAGTCTTCAACCAAGGCCAAAATTACCCTTAGACTAGACTTCCTTTCTGTATCTTGGTAATGATTTTTTTTTCTTTTTGTCTTTTCTGGATAAAGAACTTCTAGCTCTACAGATGTTTTGGAGTTTTTTTGTTGTTTTTTTTGTGACGAAGACTAGCCCTGAGCTAACATCCGTTGCCAATCCTCCACTTTTTTTTTTTTTTTTCACTGAGGAAGACTGGCCCTGGGCTAACATCGTGCCCATCTTCCTCTACTTTATATGGGACGTCGCCACAGCATGGCTGACCAGCAGTGCGTCTGTCCGCGCCTGGGATCCAGACCTGCAAAACCCCAGGCCACCAAAGCGGAGCATGCAAACTTAACCATACGCCACTGGGCCGGCCCCTAAAAGGACATTAACTATCTATTGTTTTGGTTTTATTTTTTTTTTTTAAAGAAAAGTTGACATGGAAAAGAAGGATTATCAAACAAGAACATTAGCATCATGTACGACATTGTCTCATTTAGTTAACAACCAGGCAACTAGCTTCTGCTTACGTATCAGCAGGATCCTAAACTATACTTACTGATGGAGTCTACCTCTTCAAATGTCATAAAAATTGTCATCTTTGACCTTCTAAATTAACAAGTATAGTTTAGGACTGTGATGTTGGCCCATGATGAAACTAATTGCCTGATTGTCAATTAAATGGGATATTATGTGAAAGTAGATTGCATTTTACAAAGCACCATACAGATTTATCATTAATTACTAATGAATTTAAGTGGAACATCTACAAGAAAGCTTATGCTTCTCACCTCACCTAGAAACTTGACATTCCAGTGTACCCAAACTCCAACCACAGAAACTTCAGTACAAGAAAGGACCATGTACCCAATAGAATTATATAAAGCTTTAGTGAGAAAACAGACATATGTGTTCCAGCAAGCAGTACCAAATTGGGCAGATGAACCACGTCATGACAGTGGGCCAAGAGGCAGTATTAATGAGCCGTGGAGAACATGTAGGCCTTTTGCTTAGTGCTTATAACCTGAATATTTCACACGTTTATAGTTGAGGAGAAAGCAGCAATAGCCTACTCTATCATAAAATTCTATTTATTGACTTAATAGCTCACATAATAGAAATGTTGCTTGTTTGATAAAGGACTGATTCTAGCAGAATGAAGGAATGGCAGTCTGATGGGCCAAGATATGTCAGAGATCCTGCAGTACAGGTGATGATACAGAAATCTTTTCTCATGTAGACAGCTGGCTTATATTAAGTGATTTGTCAGGCTTCTAAATGCTTCATCTTTTTTTTGTCCTCCCATTTGATACCATCACAGATTGAATGTGGCTTAAGGTAACTGGTAGACTAATATGAAGAGAGCTACATAAATATATAGATTTGGAATGACAAGTTAAGATTAAAAATGTAATTTTAGGAGGGCAGAACTCCATTACCATTTATGCCTGGTAATAGTTTTAAAGAACATTAGCGGCACATGGCATGGCAGCTCAGACAGCATCCAGCTACATTGCCTAGGGTTTCTTTCATAAAAAGTAAATCACTAATTTCTAAAACCAGCATAACTCCAATTTTTCTCTCCTTGTCTTTGGTGCCTCTTGGTCTCTGCTCTAGTATGAACAGGAAATTACTAAACTGAAGGAGCGCCTGAGAGTGTCCAGCCGGCGGCTAGAGGAGTATGAACGCCGGTTGCTGGTGCAGGAGCAGCAGATGCAGAAGCTGCTGCTGGAATACAAGGCCCGGCTGGAGGACAGCGAGGAGCGGCTACGCAGGCAGCAGGAAGAAAAAGATAGCCAGATGAAAAGCATCATCAGCAGGTTAGAGGATCACCTGGCGGTGATGGATGTGGGCTAGTCAAGGGTACAAAGAGGTGAAGATGATCCAAAGAATCCTAAAGCAGTGGCAGCAAAAGCTATTTTCAACTCTACATATACTTTGTGGTACTTAGTACAAATGTGGTGACTGACTATGTCTATCAAAATTTCCTAAATGTGAAACCTTAATTCACTTTCTTTGAAGATAGAGGTAGTCTGTTTTTCTTTAATCATAACAATTAGAAAAATAAAAACTTAGTGACTCCCTTGAGGAGAACTGGATTTTAAAAAGCTAAGTAGTCAATGTCCAAGCCTAACTTCATTTTTCACAGTGAGTCCAGAGACATGGAAGGGAGTTTCATTGGATAACTTTAGAGCCAGAGAACCGAGAGAGAGTACCGAGGATGTCAAGGGAGACTGGGGAGGGGTCAATTTTACCAGACACTTACATAGTACTTACCATGGGCCAGGCACTTTTCTAAGCACTTTACAAATAATAACTTGTTAAATCTGTTAACAATAATTTGTTTAATGCCAACCTCAGAGGTAGGCATTGTTATTAGTCTCATTTTACAAATAAAGAAACAGGCAAGTTAAGTCATTTGCTGATGGTCCCTTAGTGGTGCAACCAGGACTGAAGCCCAAGCTCCAGAGTCCACACTCATAACCACTGTGCTTCAGTGTTGTCACATGCTGTGGACAGGTCAAGTAGACTGAAGACAGAAAAGGTTTGTTGTTTTATGGTACAGAGGTAATTAGCAGTCTTAGTGAGAGCAGGTTCATGGAGTCAAACTTCAGTGAGTTCAGATGTGAATGGTGGATGAGAAAGAAAGTTAGACCTAGGAAGTATAGAGTACTCTTTGAGGAAACTTAGCTGTGCAGGGGAAGAGAAAGGACAGCTGTTACAAGGTAACTTGTGATTAAGAGAGGGTTCTTTGGGGGCCAGCCAGGTGGCATAGCAATTAAATTCACACACTCTGCTTCAGAGGCCCGGGATTTGCAGATTTGGATCCTGGGCACAGACAGACACACTGCTTGTCAAGCCTTGCTGTGGTGTCCCATATAAAGTAGAAGAAGGTGGGCATGGATGTTAGCTCAGGGCCAATCTTCCTCAGCAAAGAGAAGGATTGACAACAGATGTTAGCTCAGGGCTAATCTTCCTCACACACACACACACAAAAAGACAGGGTTGTTTGTTTCTTGTTCGTTAGTTTGATATTTTAAGATGAAATAAATTGTGCTGAGGGAGGGATCTGGTAGAGGAGAGGAAGGAAATGATTATGGGAATACTGTTCCAGAGGAGATGAAAATGCACAGAATCCAGTCACAGGTGGAAAAATCAACTTTGGATGTCTTCTACCAAGGTGGGAGAGAAGAAAGAAAGCATTGTTGCAGATCTTTTATTAGCAAGGAGTGGAAATATTGAACTATGATGAGTTTGGGGTTTCTTGTCCTCTACATTAGCTAGCCCTCTCATTGAAGATTTTGATGTCTCCTTCCTGCCACATTCTAGGTTAATGGCTGTGGAAGAAGAACTGAAAAAAGATCATGCTGAGATGCAAGCAGTTATTGATGCGAAGCAAAAAATAATTGATGCACAGGTAAGCAGGCTCTGAATCTAGTAGAAGGCACTTGTTTATAATAACTGTTATTTCCTGACTTACCACCCCTTGAAAATAAATGCCAAGACACATATTGGAAAATGGGTCATTAGACTGTTCTCAGCATTACCTTTTGAAGATGAAAAGAGTTTCTGTGTGACCTCTGTTACTTTTCTTTTACTGGTGACAAGTCTATTAACCCAGCAAAGTATTAGTGTGCTTAGTGTAGTTGCTTGATAAATCTCAACCTGGTGCATGATGGGGTTTACTTCTTTCCTTATGGAAAGGCAGGCATTCTCTATGAGGGTAACTGTGAAAAGTACACTGCATGTGTCTGGCTTGTGACCTCCACTGACCATTGCTTGGCTGTGATGTTCACGGTCCTGTCAGTCACGTCCACCTCGCCATCAACCTCTAGCCCCAAACAGTAGTGGAACTGCAGGGGAAAGACAGGGTTGTAGAAGGTACCTTTCCTTGTTATTCTTTTGGTTCAGGATTTGGCATTGATGCTTGGGATTGCTTGGCTGCCCCTCTTTGTTGGCGCTGTGCTTAAAGAGCCTCTTTTGCTTGATGAAATCAGAACCTGGGCCTCTGCTCACTGTAGCTTGTATCTGTGACACTGATGGCACAGTGACTGTCGAGAGCACCTCACAGGGACGTATCAATGATCAGAGCAAAATCCAGGAGGACAGGAAATTTCTAATTCCTTCCTTCCTTCTAATTCTTTTCATTTTATCAACGCAAGATGTAGTTGTATTTCTTAGAGTGAAACAAATAACAAAAGGCAGGTGCGTTTTTGATAGTGGCTGGTCTAGCCACTGCATGTGTCACCTCCCTGAAGACGGCCCAACCAGGTTTACATTTCTCACCCTTAACCATGTCACATCCCTAAGCTATGAAAAAAAGGAGAGCAAGAACTTTATGTTCTACTGTCTTCTCTGCATATCAGCCAGTAGTCAGTCTATGTTAGAGCCCCCCAATATTCTTAAATATGCACTTAACACCTCCGGTCTAGTTTCCTTACAGGCTTAATGTGGGGTGGGGTTTGCTTTTCAAAGGAATTGGGAATTAGGCTAAAAGCATAGCCATGGGAAGAATGTTCCGTGGGCCTCATACTCCTTCAAACACACTAAACTTGGAAGACGTGTGTGAGTTGTGATGCCCTCTCACCAGTATAGCTCCCCAGAATATTTTAACCTCTTGAGCTCTGTAGTTTCTGGATCTTTAGACCTCCTGAGAATCAGAAGAAAGATCTTCTGTAATTATCTTACTTGGTCCTTTTTTTTAAACCTTTCCAGGTGTCCCCAAAGTGAGTGAGAGAAGGGTAGCAGAGAAAAGACCATCTTGTTATATGTACTATAAAAATTCATCTCAGAGGTTTAAGAGAAACAGCCTGGATAAAGAAGGCAATTTAGTCAGCAAAACTAGTGTTAATAAGTTTTCATTTTAGGATTTTCAGTATGACAATATAAAGCAGGGAGAGTTCTATTAATAAGTACACCAGGAGAAATTTTAGTTCTAATGAGACAAAACAGACAGTTTTAATCATTTCAGCCCATCTGAACCTGTACCCGTCTTAAGCAGGGGGAGCTTGGGTGTGTCACAGTCTTTGCTCTATGCATACAGTATTTCCCTTTCCTCGGTTGCATGTCAAGACAGCCTCATCATTAGCTTTGAAGATTTCCACCCCACCCCTGCCCCCTATTTTGACATCTAGGGCAAGAAGACTGGGTATGAAGCAGGAGTCATAGACATAGAAGGTGAAAGTGAGGGAGGGAATTGGATTTATCAGGGCTCAAAACCTCTGGAAAGTAAGGACCTTCTCTCAGTTAACCAGGAGAATATCACTGTTCAGGAATGGGAGAAATGTTACCCTCAAAGCGTCAGTCAGTCAGACTTGTGGTCTGGCTAAAGTAGATAATATTTTGGATCCATACCTTAAGGTAGTGGTTATCAAATGGTTTGATTCCCTGGACTATTTTGGTGGCACAAGAGGCACCTTCCATAGATCACTTTCCAGCTGCTCCTACTGACCGCTCAACAAGGACCACCCTCAACTAATGGATCAAATCACACCAAGGTTGTCTACATATAATAAATTACCTGTTCAAACATAGTCATTGCTATATAATCAATTATTCTACCAGAGGCCCACTATGGATCACTAAGACTGCTTGGATAATCCACTAGACCACATTTTGAAACATTGCTGCAACATGCACAGCACAAATCATATACATTAAAGATAAGTTTAAAAAAATTATAATCGCCTTAAAAGGAAGGTTTCCCAATTCCAGCTGTTGTCTTACTGATAACATTAAAACCTTATTATAGCAAAAGTCTTTGAACATCCTTTGGCATCCTTTTTAATGAATGACTTTTTATATCACATCCTTTCCTTTGTAAGGATAAATCTTACATCTTAAGTGTTTGATGGAGCAGAGCAGCCCTTCTGGCATCACTTAATAGAATGAAGAAATGTTTGGGGGTGAAAGCTTCCCAGCAAGGTAACCCATACTTTATGTCCCTGACATCTGCCTTGGTGCCACTGGTAGTAAGAAATATTTCTGAAATGAACACAGTAGCTTTCCTTAAATTAGAGTTGAGCCCACGTTTCCCAAAACACTAAAGGCCAGGTGCCCAGTGAACTGGTTTTCGTCTCTTCCAGCAAACCTGTGCCCCTACAGGATAGGCGTCTCCCTGAATTCTGCTTCTCCGTCTCCGCTCTAGAGTCAGTTCACACTCCACGGCCCGGCCTGGGTCAGCTGCTTTCTAGCTGGAACTGTGAAAGGATGGGCACTCCATTGGTGAGGGCAGAATCACCTGTCCTGGACCTTGTAGCACAGCCATGGGGATCCTAGTGATAGTACTGAGGGATCGTTTCTTAAACATCAGCCCAGGGACTGTGCCACCTTTCACCCCCAGGATCTCTCCATGTGACTCAGATGGAGAACAGAGAAGGGCTTCTTCCCATGAGAAGCAAAGCAGCTGCCTAGTTACTGTTGCAAGTGATATCTCCGCTGTGTTAAATTACAGGTCATAAATGGAGATGAGATTATTCAAACAGGCAAGTAAACCCCGTCCGTTCTCTAGCTGAGCAGTTCCCAGCCCTGGCCCAGTGCACTGGCCTCCTACACATTCCAGCTCCTGCACTCCCCACACCTGAAATCCTTCCTGTCAGGCAGGACTGATTGAAAATCCTTTCAATGCAGGCAGAATGGAAATGTCAGAGCATCTTTTGCCAACTGAACTTGACTTTCAAAAGTCCCTATTCGATTTTTTTTTTTTTTTCACTTTTTGTTTTATTTTGAGAGGTTGGCATTGGGCAGAATTACAAAAGGGAGTTTCTCCTCTTGGAAACTTTCAGCTCTTTAGTAGGGGAGTTGCTTGGCTTCAGTTGTTATTTTGTAGGAGTAAATAATTATAATCATTCTTAGCCTTCTTTTTGACCCTGCAAGAATCAAATAATTTTTTTTTAGTTAGTTAATTTTTTTTACAGCCTTGCAGATCTTTCTTTCTTTGAGTGTTGCCTATCCTTGAAATGAGTCACCTTCCCAAAGTATAAAAGCGTCTTATACTAGATTAGTAGTTAGTTAATAATGCTGATTTTCTATATCTTACCATCTGAGTTCGCCATTGGGGAAAGGAAGAATTGGTTTTAGTGATAATAACAAGTGTGAGCTAGTTTTTTTCATTCTTTGAAAAAAGAATTAATTCACATTTTTGAAACCGTGACCACCAGCACTGCTGCCGTGCAGATCCCTGCCCCACCCCCAAAGTAGGAGATTGAAAAGAAGTGTTACTTGATGCTGCTGTTGTATGTGCCTTTACCTAAGTTGTCTGCCGGGGCAGTGGTCTTCACTCTGGCAGCAAGTTTCCCAGCAGAGCAGTGCTGCATGCACACAGCCCTGTGTGCTTTAATAGCTTTAATAGCATGGAGCAGCATCAAACCCTCGGCCCTTACATCCTCTCTGAACCTTACCATGACTGACCTCACCGTGCTTTTCCCTGGGCAAATTCAAAAACTCCCAGGATAGGAAAGCTCCTTTTGGCTGTGGGGGTTGTTTCTCGTGTACTATTTTCTTTTTAATTTTATGGGCTTAGGTAAAAACTGTCCTTCTCAGCATTCACTTGTTTTCTGAAAAATAATGAGTTCATGTTGGAAAGGTTCTGGAATGATTTACCTAGCTGCTGAAGCTAAGATTAGGGTTTCTCTCCTAATCTTTGTGAAACTGATAATATTTTGATGGGATGATTTTTTTTCTTTTTTTGATTTAGATAAGCCTACTTTCCTTTAGATTGCCTTTTTTTTTTTCCTCTCTTTTTTCCCTCTTGGTTTTTTTGTGTATTCGACAATCTTTGTTTCCAAAATACTGATTCTAAGGCATTTTTTTTTCCAGAGACTCAAAAGTAAAATGAAAGCGGTCTCCTTATTGGGCAGCTTTCCTGGAGTCACTCTGAGCTGGAATGAGTCTAGGAGCTTGTGTTCTCTGTCTGTTTTCATGTGTTATGTTGATGGCATCCCCCTTCGGCCACATCTCCCTCCCCATATCAAATAACTCCTTGGTCTGAGCTTTGGGCTGCTTTTCCCCCTCTTGCTGTTGCATCCTCACTTTGTTGGTGACTATAAACTGCCACTATGTATTGTTTTAATTTTGAGCACAATGTGAATTCTTTCCAAATGTGACTGATGTGCCCTCCTTTGGAGCTAGGAACCCATAGATCACGTGCACTTCTCCTCCGTGAAATGAAACCTCTGGTGCTTCTTTCTTTGCCACGTAATTTCCATATTTTAACTTTGACCCAAAGCACTTAATACAGTAGGGCAGCTTGACACCTCTGTTGCGTAGTCTGAAGTAACACGTGGTGTCATTTTTACATGACGTCCTGGTGTCTCAAGGGATTATTAATAACAACCCCTGCTGTGCTGAAAGGAAAAAAGGGAGAGAAAATAAATGTAGACCCATTGGGCTCAGGGGAAGCTGAACCTGACTAGTGTGCAGAAAGAGGCAGAGACGTTCCATTTGTCTGGGAAGCATCATGCGTACTGCTGTTTGATAGAAAGCATTAGAACAGTCACTCAGTAGAGTATTATGGTGTGATTTCCTGCATGTAGCCTGAATAAAGCCATTATTGGTGTGTTGTAGGAAAAACGGATCGTGTCCCTGGATTCGGCCAACACCAGACTGATGAGCGCGCTGACCCAAGTGAAGGAGAGATACAGCATGCAGGTCCGCAATGGCATCTCCCCCACCAACCCCACCAAGCTTTCCATCACGGAGAATGGTGAATTCAAAAACAGCAGCTGCTGACGGGCTTTGTGAATAGACAGACTGTGGGAGGAGACAGAAGGAAATTTCCCCACTCTCCTGCCCCCAGCCCTTTACCCAACCCCACCAGGTTTACAGAATGTTGCTACTTCAGAAGCAGTGTGGTGAGAAACTCTCGAATGAAGAAAGGAACCTTGTCTTTCAGGGCATAAGGCTAAGACTTCCAAGGTCGATGCTTTCCCCCCATGTCTCTGTGTACATAGGGAACTTACTTCTGGGCCATGTACAGAAAATACCACTGTAATATACCAAAAGGAAGTTAATAATGTAGATTACCTTTTTAATTATTGCTATTTTTATTATTGTTTTCCTCTTTGTTGAAAGCACTGCAGTTGTTAGAGGAGAAAAGTAGAAGCTGTGTGTGAGTGAGAAATGAGCCCAGGGGTTCAGTAGGTAGAGACCAAGTGTCTGTCTGATAGAAGCACATGGTGTGCAATAGGACGTTGTCAGAATGAATTTTTCAGGGATTCATCTGCCGGTTTAATAACCCCACTCTGGCCCCCTTGTCCTTTAGGAAAACATGCAAATACCAAGATCCAAACAAAACAATTTATCCCATTGATCAACTAAGACTGGTTCTGAATGGACAGCTGATCTGATTTGGGAATGCACTGTTTCAGGGGACACAGTTAAGAGCTGTTGCATCAAAACTGGACTTTAGGAGTGATTTCTATTGAACTCCTGTTGATATTTATTTCCTTCTGTCAATAGCAGATGGGAATTTTCCATTTTAGATAGGGGGCTTTTTTTTTTACCCCAGTTGTAATAAAGGGTGTTCTTTTTCCTCATTAGAGTTTACAAAACTATAAATATTTGTGTCTCTATATTCCATTTTCATCTTCACACACCCACTGCCCTTTTCTCCCCCATGGTGGGAGCAGTCATCGCCAACAGGGTTTACTCTCCGCTGGAGAGGTTATTCAAAGATGCTGTCCATAAGCCATCCGAAGTTAACACCCTTTCTTCCACACAGAAAAGGGCTAACCATCCCATAGAGGAATCTCTGAATATTTCCTATTTAAAAAAAAAAAATTTTCTATTGGTAAGTTATAATTTTTGTCTGGGATGAAGATTTTATCCATTGTACTAGCAAATCTCTGGGCAGGGTAATTTTATCTCAGTCTTTAACTTTTAAATTGCTTCTTTCTCTAATCCTCTCAGTAAAATTTGGAAAGGAAATCCAAATCTGAAGCATCACTCTCTTAAAAGTCATGATTACTCTTCTAAAAAAAGAAAACTGCAAGTGTGAGGACAGCGCATTCCAGTTGTTATTCCCACATTCTCAGTGGATTTGGCAATAATGACCCAGTTTCACCAGTTGTCATCCTTGGCTTTATTGTGGGACAGAAACAGTCATGGAAGCTAGTTTACTTCCTTTGTTCCAGAGGTGTGAAATGTCATCTTGAATGCAGACTTGATTATCAGAAGTATGGAATGTTACATGTTAAACAGACATTATATATACAAATATATATACATATATTCACACATATGTACGTAGAACTGCACAAATAGGAAAAGTTCATGCCTTCTATGCTGTTGGATATAATGTTAAAAGGGTTTTTAATCTCTTTAAGCAAGATCTAAGCAATTGTTTATATTGAGAAAGCAATAACATTTCTCAAATAAGTTAATGATTTTTTTTAAGTAAATTATGAACTTTAAAGAAATTTTTTAAAAAAGAGAGGAAGAAAAAAAGGACCTGAGGGAGCCGTATGCGTGGAGTGGGTGTTTCTACATACCAGAATATTTATAAGGGAACAGGAGTGAAGCCCAGACAGACACCGAGCCGCCCTGTCACCGTGCCCAGGCTCGTGCTCGGACCTCTTTCGGGTGGCTCTTTGTGTTGGACCTTGCATCTTCAGCAGCTTCGCCATGGCCCTCCAACCCACAGCCGTTTAAAACATTTCCCTTCATAACACTCCTGGGTCTGCCAGTCAGAGATCTACAACAGCGGCTGTTCGTTGTGCTTGTCTGATCTGCAGACTTCAGGCCCACGTGTTTTGGCACTTGTATATTTTCTTCACCATCGGTAGTTATCTTACACATTCTTATCTCTTCCTTCCAAGCTGAGGGCATACTGTGGTCAAAAATCACTTATTTTAATAGGAAAAAATTACCAGTTCTGAAATAGTAGTGCCCTTTGTTGGAGGAGGGGGCATAGTAAACATAGTCTGTACTTATTTGTGGCTATTCTCAGCTCTAGCCATGATTAATTAATTCTTTGTAAAAGCCTTCAGTTGTGCCGCAGGAAACCTGGTGAAAAGAACTGTTAGTTTCAATGGCCTTCAGTATGTAACGTGGCTGATATCTTGCATTGAAGTTTGAAAGCTCTCAAGTGTTGGTTATGGATTAAAGGGGAAGACACAAAATCAAATGTTTTTGATGGATGCAATATATCTTGTTGGCATTGTGAGAGCTCTTTAGAGGGTTGCCTACTTTGGAAGATTAAATGCCCAAAATGTTTGCATAGATTATGCAGCTCTCTATTATGAAGTTACCCCGAATGAAGAGAAAAGAGCAAGAAAAAATTAACATTAGAAGTAAGCTGGAAGTTCAGAGTTGTTGTCAGATGTTAAATTTTAGATTATCCTTTGAGCATATTCCTATCTAAATATTTTTCTGAGTATTTCTTTTAAGAATGCTGCAATCGTTAGACTTTATTCTGTAAGATTTTTTTTAAGTATGGAGGAAGACAGCAACAGCTGATAATCTTTATGGAGATGTTGCTTAACTGGCTTTTCTTCAGCCCAAATGGGTACATGCCTCTGTTTTGCTGGGAGGAGGTATATGGTTGAAGAGAAGCGGGTGGATTCAGATACTCCTTGCACTCCTTCTTCCACCCATCACATCACCGCATTGTGGGGTACAGCTTAGACCAGGGGTGAGTGGAATTTGGAATTCAGGTGCAGTGCTTGCATAGTGCTTATCGAGCTGACAACGGGACTTGGCCATTTACAGGGACAATTTCAGTAGGATTTAGGAAAAGAGCTTCCTATTCCCCTTTTATATCACTGGAGCAATAACCTTTCTGGGCCAAAGCAGCAAAAAGAGTTACATTTTCATCAGGTCATCATATTCCCTGAGTCTCTGCAATACCAGCCATGACAGAGGGGAGATTATAACTAGGTAACTACAACAAACCCTTGAGCACTTACCGTTCCAGGCACTATCACCAAGGGACTGTTGGGGTCTAGGGCAGTCTGTTGGTGAGGGAAATGTGGTAAAATGAGGTACTCATTGCTGCTACAGCTTTTTGCTTTTTTCACTTGTGGGGAGAATTAGCTTTCTCTGGTCTGCTTCTATCTTTCCCTGTGATGGTGTTGGACAGTGAAAGAAAAAGTAGGATTTCCTGTCTATGACTGCTGTATGCCCTTGAGAGCTAGCTTGACTTTAGACATAAAGCTTTTCAGATCTTAGTCTACCTATAGCCTTTGTTTATGGATCTGTAGTTCTGTAGACCTCTGGCTCTCACTCTGTCCTCGGCGACACACTGGGTCTGACAGCAGTTCTTTTTTGGAAGTCCCAGAGCAAGACAATTGCCATCAAGTGAGTTTGCATTCGTATTTATTTTGCCTTCTTGTTTTAGTTCTAGTTATCTCCAGTTTGGAGTTCCTGAGAAGGCTCGTTTTGGGACTAAACTTGGGGAAGGAACTCTCTTCCGGATTACCTAAGTCCCATGTGACCCTGAGCCCCAGACTTGACACCAGACTAGAATTGTCACTGGGCCTGACTCAGCAGCTCCAGAGCCCATGCCACAGCGTCCCTGCATTTCCAGCTACACCTTTGGAGGCCACCTTCTCCCATAGATTGTGGAAAGTCAAAAAGGCTTTCTTCTTCATTCCCCTTCCCTTTTTCAAGTCTAGTAGTGAATTCTCCTGCTTGCCCCAGCAGTAAATAGTTGCCTTCCCACCCCCTACCTGGGGTCCAAGAATTTGGGATACTTTGTTTTTGTCAATTGAAAGGGCCTATTTTATTAGTTTTTTAAAAGCAAGGTATGTTGGGATGTTGAATTTTTAAATAGAATCTCTTTTCATGTTTGAGTGATTGTTATTCGTTCTAGAAGCATTCTCTTGTTGTCATGACCCAGTTATGAATGCTTTTGAGTTTATGAAGGACACAAGTGATGAAATTTGCATGAGATAGAATAAATATCTTATGAGGAGTGAAAGAACCTGAGGAAGATACATGATCCAAAAGGGGACTAATGCACCACAGCCTTCTCAGTAGCCCAAAAGTTCAAGAAAACAGGAGGATTTATATCCTTTGCCTGCTCTTAAAATATGTAGATATATGGAAAGGCATTTTCTGTAGACAACACTTGCACAGCCACACAAAACACTCAATTTCTAGGGCTTTCTTTTTCTGAATGTTAATCCATCCTTTAGAGCAGCGATTCCCAAACTTTCTTGAGTTTTTTAGGTTTTATGCTCTCATTTGTTAGATTTCATGACAGTGGTTCTTTTCTCTTTAAAATGTACCATATGTGTTATATGTATATATAAGTTAAAGTGACTTGAAATTGATTTGGTTTAGCATTGTCTCAAAAGCCCTAGATATTAGTGTTGATACCATGGGGAGTCAAAGAAAGAAAGTTGATTATCACTGATCTGACAGTAGGATCCAGAAAGAAGTCAACTTTGGTTCCTGATCAGTTAATCCTCATGTGTTTGAGTAACCAACCCAGCAAGACGTGGCAGATGCAGTAAGCCACTCAAGGAAAGCAAAGTGGTAGTTTCTGCCCATATTTCAGCATTTTAATTTCCTACTCAGTTCTTATTTTTCATCAAAATGTCCTCATTTTTCCCTAGGAAATTTTTTAGTTTGGGACTTCAAACCAGATTTATCTGTTGTGGTAGAGAGATTTCCACAGAAGCTGTGTTTTAGGGACCTCCACCGTCTGGGGGGGGGTTACAAATATTTATGTGTAAATATCATATTTATGTCATTTCTAAACTCCCAAGGGAAAAATTCCCAGTCCACCAAAAGGTTAAATACTAGTTGACTTAATGACCACTATGCTACAGAAAAGTTGAAATAAATAGTAAAGGTTAAATTTTGACTGGTGCTTAGACATTTCCTAGTTACATTAAAATTAACTCAAGCAGACAGCAGCACATTAACCTGAATCACACCTGTGAAGAATTTACCTTCTAAATTTGATTTTGTTTTTCATCTCCAGGGCCTTAATAAGAATGTGTTAATACACATGACTATTTTACAATGATAGCTCTAAATAATTTATTTTTTATTTCAAGAAATAGAAATACACCTTAGAAAAACAAAACCCAAGATTTTATTTTATTTTTAAACCATATTTTTGTGCTAGTAGCACTTAGATTGTTCCATACGTGAGATCCGTACCTGCATTTCATTACCTGGGTTTGTTCTAAAGAAGATTTATTTTTGTTCTGTGAATAATTTTTGATGGTTCTTGTACATGTACAGATATAGATACGTTTGAGGTCTTTTATTGATATTCCTACAAAGAATACAAATAAACTTTAACTTTAAACATTTCAGACTAAAGTCGCTACTGTATTTGACATATTTTACTTCTAGCGTATATCTGGGTGATTAGGAGACTTGGAGAAAAGCCAGAAAGAAAATGTATGCAGGAACATTATTCCAAAAGTATATTTTAATATTAAGAACAACGTGTCTTCAAATTTCCCAGCTTACAGGTAAAAAAATATTTACGTGTAGGACAGATAGCTAGCATTAACTATATTGCATTGTGATAATACCCTTAGAAAGCTCCTCATTCTGGAGAATTTGAAATCTTGTTAAAAGCTTGTGGCTGGTAAAGAAAGTGTCCTCCACTTTATTTGGAAGTATGGCCCCACTTAGCTTCCCAGATGCTGTCCTCTCTTAATTCCCCAGATAGATTAACGGGGTTTGTTTCAGGGTATTTGATTTTTCATTCTTGGGGGTTTTTTGTTCTTGTTTGCTTGCCATTCTCAAGGATATTGTTCCAAAATACCTCCTTCTTCTTCTGCCTACCTATTTCATTCTGTAAAATCCAGGGATTCAGGTTCCACGTCTAGTTTCCTTTTGTACTAGGTGTAAGTCTGAAATTCCACCAGTTAGCCTCTTCACATAGCTGGAGTTATTTCTAATTCTGATCTACTAGGAATTAAAAAACTAAAATTCACTCCAGAGAAGATTGTGTGAGGAGACTCCAGATCAGTAGATGTGTGCTATTTTTTATTTACTTCAAAGCTGATCCATTTCAATCTGAATTTTTCATGGCCTAATGTAAACTGTAAGACTTCTTGGACCTGAAACATCAAAGAGAGAGACTGTTGATGCTATCTTGTGACCCCCTAGTCACCTTAGCCCTAAACAGTCCATCTCTGTACCCTTATGTCCAGTCATACCCTTTATTTTTCTGAGCCTCCCTCCAGCTGCCTGCCTTTTGTCATTAGCACCTTCACCAATGGGAAGGTACAGAAATCAATTTTGTTAGGCCCCACCACCACTCC
The DNA here is from genome assembly GCA_031878705.1 of Tapirus indicus. Lineage (NCBI taxonomy): Eukaryota > Metazoa > Chordata > Mammalia > Perissodactyla > Tapiridae > Tapirus > Tapirus indicus. The sequence goes on along the minus strand of CM062922.1, from coordinate 81,373,354 downwards.
CCCAGCAAAAAAAAAAGAAAAATTTGATGACAAGGGAGACTAAAACGAATGACTTAATCAGTGCTTCTCAACCCTGACTATTCATCAGAATCACTGCAGAACTTTAAAAAAAAAAGAGCAGGGATGCCTCTTGAGCTCCACCACTGAACAATTAAATAGAATCTCTCTAAGGATTGGGGCCGGGCCAGGCTTTTTTTTTAAACTTCCCCATAGGATCCTAACTTCAGCCAGGTTTCACAACCACTACTTGCTGTGTGTGAGTGTCTGTTACAATGTTTCTGGGATAAGTTGGCTACAGGTGTTTCCCAGCCTTCTATTTGGAATTTAAAATGCTGCTAAAACTGATAATATGTACTCTGCCTTCCCACACACACACCTTGTCCCCACCAAGTCCATCCTTTAAATCTATGAGATAGAAATTCTCTCCATTAATATGGGATAGATAACATTCCAACAAACATGACCAGAGATGGAATTCCATGTTTTGACCCCAATTTCCCCATTATTGGCTTTAATTTAAAACAGAAGGTAGATGGTTTCTGGTTTGGTTTCCCCGCCTCCAAAAAAAAGGGGTCCTTGGCTTTTGTAGATCTAATACTCAGCACTGCAGTCTTATTACTTGAAATTTCACTAAAAAACGGATCAGATGCTGAAGGGCATCATTTGCACCTGTTCTTCCTTCAATAGCGAAATGCACTGGAAGCTCTCCAGTTCCCCTCCCCACTCCCTGGCAGGCATGCTCACACAAGCGCATCCGCACACACACATATACACACACACACACACACACTTTCTAGAAACTCGAGTGTGTGAGATTTTAGAATGAATTGCCTGGGTGCTATTTCTTCAGCCTGTGAGTAAATTGCAATAAGCTACCAGATAAATGCCAATCTGTGTCCTTGTCTGTAAAATTATGATTTTGTCTAGATGACCTCCTACATCCTGTGATTCTTGTCTGATATAACTGAAAAATGTGCCCTTAGGCCATATGCAAAAATCAGCTTGAGACTTTTGTTGCAATATTTAGGGACAGTTCTTCCTCTTCACAATCTCCCATCTCACAATACTCTTAAAAGAACAGAAAAAAAAAAAAAAGCCTGGAACAAATGTATATTCAGAACAATAAGAATGTTGATAATGATAATAAGAACTCAAGTTCATGTTTATTGAGCACTATGTGCCAATTTGCTAAATAAGCACTTTATATGGATAATTCGTTTAATCATAATACCAACCATGTGAGTTAAGTACTGTTATTCCTAACTCAGGGGGAAACTGAGGCTCAGAAAGATTAAGTTACTTGCCCAAGGTCACATGACTAATAAGTGGAAAGCCAAGACCCAAACTCAGGTCCTTCTGACTATGTTGTCTTGATTTAAAAAAAAAAACTCAGGAAGAATGTTGGGGAGAGTAAGAAAAAGGTGTGAGAAGATCTCAGCATATGAACCAACCTGTCACCGTGAGCCAAAGTGATGGCACTGGGAACAGATGAGCTAATTTTCCAAAGCCTTTTCTCCTAATATATTGGTTTTGACAGTTTTGCCTTGCATTGTCAAGTCATCTGACTGATCAAAATTAGAAGTGGGCAGAAGTCTCACCTCACTCAAAAATTGGTCTTTCATATCTTCTGGGTCCATCAGAGCTGGGATGGTAAAATCTGCTTTCAGGATGCCAAAGTGTTGCCCTGAAAAAGAAAGCATTCCCTGGTTCAGGGGAAATGATCCTGTTGCCATTTGAAAACTTCAAGTTCTTAGCAGTCAGGAGTGCCCATTAGACACCATAGATACTCCATGGAGATTAGGGATTTCAAAAAGGAAGAAGGAGAAAGAAACTGCTGAACAGAAGAATGCTCAGCCACAATTAGGACCAACCCACCCGTGGCTGAAAGGAGGGTCTCCTCCCACATCCTGGCTGCCCCCAGGCAATTTTTGTTTTTTCCGTCTCTTCTGTATCTTCCTCCTTCCTTTGAATCTATTAAGTCGACGCTCCACACCCTGCTGGAAATAGTCACCTCTCCCTGGGCCCACATTTGTAAAGGCCAACTCTACCCCAGAAAACTCTTAAGTTCTGTGAGTCTATAAACAAGCTCAGCCTTCGGCTGCAAGCCACTGTAATCATCACAGGAACTACAAAATTAGAAGTAAAAAAAATTAAGTCCTCATGGTAGGACTCCTTATATTTGTATAGCATTTTATAGTTTATGCAGTACCTTTACATAATTATCTCACTGGGTGCTTTCAACAGCCCTGTGTTGTAGGCAGGGTTGTTTTTACTGTAGCCTTTTTGCAGATGAGAAATAGAGGAGATTCTAGAATGAGAGAATTTGCTCCCCAAGCTTTCACAACAGTCAGGGAGCTAATCTAGGATCCTCATCCTTGTTCCTATTTCTGTTCCCTTCCCAACATGTCATGCTGTCTTTCATGAAAAGGTCTTGAGTGCCCTGTACTAAGGAGTGGCTGTCCAGATTTACCTGCTCAGTTGTTAAGAGTGGGAACTTGGTAACCAGAAGCAGTTACCTGATTCTGGTGCTGGAGTTTTTTCTTTAGAATCTGGGTGGTTAGATGAGCTCCATTGTTGGGCCTGAGTGGCAGTAGCTACATCTCTCATATCAGTGCCACTCCCTTCACTGGTCACAGCTACAGGAGGGGAAAATAAAGGAGTTATTGCAAAGACAGCCAGGAGCAAGGCGGTCTGAGATGGGTGACTGCCCCTGAGCTAGAAGACAGGCATGGGCAGCCACTACCGTGCACACAGTTGCTGCAGAAACCATCCAGTGTGGGAGGCTAAGTCCCTGCCAATCCTTGACTTACTCCCTCAGGGTCATGTACCCAGCCTTCGAGTTGCTACATCATCATCTCTCATAAAGCGTCCCAGATTTCAGGATTTGTGGGGATTGGGCAATATTATGAGATTGATTTCTCCTCAGTACCATATTTTCTTTCAGTAGTTCCAACTCCAAGAGGACCAATGCCCTTATGTTGTCTGCCAGCTACACAGAGCCCCCACGATGGCACCCAGTGACCCCAAACATCTCCATTAAGTGGTAGCATCTCAAACTCAAAGTATTTCAAAACCTAGCTCAGCCTTCCCCCAGCAACCTCCTCTCCCTGGGTGGCTGCCCGTCTCCTGAGGCACTCCAGCCAGAGACCCCAGGGATCCTCAAGTGCTCCCTTACTCCCTTCCACTTGCTCTCGTGTTCAGTCACCAAAGTCCTGTCAGTGCCTTGCAGATGTCTTTTTTTTCTTTTCAAATATGGAAATAACCATATTGGTTTTGTGGTATGTTATTATAAAATACTTAAGCAAAAGTATTCCCTCCCCTGACCCAGGGACAACCATTATTAACAGTTTGCTGAAGAATATCCTTCACACGCTTGAATTTTTTAATTTGAATGCGTGAAGATCTACCTTATTCTCTTTCAGGGCTGCATAGTATCTCATTGAATGTACCATAACTTCCTTAACCAGTCTGCTTTCAATGGACATTAGATTGCCTCCAGTTTTTCACTGTAATAAACAATGCTGCAACAAACAACCCTGTCTGTGGAGGATGTGTATATATATATATATGTGTGCACCTTGTACTATTATTCCTGAATAAATTTCCAAGGGCAGAATTTCTGTATGAAAGGGTATGCACATTTCAGAAGTGACACACATTGCCAACATGTTAGCACCAGTTTACTCTCCTATCCAGTGTCTGGGGTCACTGATTTTCCTACATTCTCATCAGCATTACCACTTTTTTAAATCTTTGCCAAACTGATAAGGAAAAAAATAAATTTTTTAAGTGCGTCTTGCTTTTTAATTTGCATTTCTGTGATTGAGAAAACAAAGCTGAGCATTTTTTAAAAATGTTTTGGGATTTATATTTCTTCAATTAATGTCACTTGCAAACAATGTAAGATCGATTCCCTCGTCACTCCACTGCTCTAGGTCTGGCCTCAGTTCCTCTCACCCAAACTGTGCAACGGGCTCCCCACACATACCCTTCCTGACTCTCCTCCTGGTCAGCCATCTCTCCAAATGCCCTCTTCTTTCCCCACCCAAAGTATTGTAAATGTCTTTAATGAAATAAATAAATTTGTAAAATCCAGAAACACATAAGGGAGAAGACACTCATATTCTCACCACCTGACTATAACCATGCTGACATTTTCACACATTTCCTTCCAATCATTTTTCTAAGCATAGGTTGATGTTTCCTCTCACTGGTGTTGTGATGGTGTTACATGTATAATGTTGAATCATGCCTTTTTCCTTTAGCATCCTTATAGAAGCCTTGGTCCGTGTCATTATAACCACCTTGTTTCTATGAACTGCACATCTGAGCATATTGCTCGCTTGCAAAACGCTCTGATGGTTCCCCTGGCCACAGCCTCAAGTCCTTCAGAATCTGGCCCCAGTCCACCTCTTTCCCCTCATCCCTTGCCACTCCCTTCCCAAATATGTGATCTACACTCCAGTCACATCAGACTGTTTGTCATTCCCAAACCACACACTTTCATATTGACCTGTCTTTGCCCATGCTGTTCCCTCTGCCAGGAAGAACCTTCTAGTCTTTGCCGCCTGGTGAGATTCTCCATTACCTTTTGTCCAATTACCACCACCTTTCCAGGCAGAATGAATGAGTCACTTTCCTGCCAAGGCTCTTGCTCCACATTTCTGGTGCAGCACTTATCAAACTGTCCTGGTCGTCTCTATTAGTCCCTATTAGACTAAGCTCTCTTAAAAACAGGAAACAGGTCCTGCTCATCGTGGTAGCCACAGTTCAATGCCTTGTTCAAAACAGGTACTCAGGAAATGACTGTTGAATTAAATCATCTACCAATGTGCAAAACAGTGTTCTAGGCCTGGGAAAGATACAGAGAGTCATAAAACAGTCCCTGCCTTGTGAGATTCCTCAATCTCAATAATTCATAATTGTGATCATTCATAATCATTTATAATTAATAAAATGAGAATGAGGCCAGCTCTGTCTACTGAATAAGGTGAGGACAGAGGCCGGAGATGGCATGAATCACTAAGCACTTCACTAGCGAATAGAAATTAGAATGGTAATAACTACCATTTATTGTCTGCCAGATGCAGGGCACTGAAAGGTACCTCATGACATTGGTATTTTTCTTCCCTTTAAAGATGAGAAAAAATGAAGTTCCTAGAGGTTAGGAAACTTGCCTAAGGCCACACATTAAGTAGTAAGCCAACATTCCAGCCCTAGGCTGTTGGACACCTGCAGGCGAAGTAGACTGTTTCTCCCCTAGATCGCCCCGCCCTAAGTTATTGTCCAGGGAGGAGGAGAGGGGGACCTGGCTCTGGCCGGACAGGGTCCCTGTAGAATGGACTGGAAAGCAGCCAGAGGCGGGACACTGCGGTTCAGCACACCACCCGCGCCCTCCACCACTCCGCCTGTGACCTGGGCGTGGAAGCTAGGGCTTGGTCTCCCCAGAGAAGGAGCAGGGCGCTGGGGCCGGGCCCAGGGCGGGGTCCCCAACCCCCAGCGACGAAGGCGGGCACCTGTTTCAGGACCCGACCAGCTCCCAGCTGTCTCCGGGCGTGCGGCCGGGCTCCGGGCTGCCCATTGAGGGCGCGCGGTGGTACTCTGGGGCGCAGTCGGGCTCCCTGGGCCGGAAGGCCCCGAAGTGCTTTCTTCAGTCCCGGGAACGCTCCCCGGAGTCTCGAAGCCGCGGCACCGGCTGGACGTGGCCGACCCAGGGGGCGCCGCCACCCTGGAGGTAGCTGAGGCGCCGCCGGTGGAGCCCAGCGAGGGGCCCGCTGTTGCCTCCCGCGGAGTCCCGAGCCTGCCCTCGGTAACGGGGTGCTCCGGGGGCTCAGAGACAGCGGCAGGGCTCGAAGCGAAGGCCAGGGGGGTCCCGGTCACTTTCTGAGGGACCGAGAGCTTCCCCGGGGGCGTTGGACCAGTGGGGCTCGGTCTGGGGGGCGGCGGGGAGGCCGGGGGCGCGGGGCTAACAGGGTGCTCCGGGGGCGCAGGGACAGCGGCAGGGCTCGAAGCGGAGGCCAGGGCGGTCCCGGTCACTTTCTGGGGGACGGAGAGATTCCCCGGGGGCGTTGGACTAATGGGGCTCGGTGCGGGGGCCGGTGGGGAGGCCGGGGGCGAGGGACCGGAGGACGCGCTCTTGGCAGTCACCAGCGGGGTCAGGGGCCCTTCCCTGGGGCCCGCGGAGGCGCCGGGGGCACTGGTGTCGGCGCCGAGATCGGCGGGCTCCGGGGTGACTCTCTGCGAGGCGCCCGCGGTGCCGGAGCTAGTCCCTGCGGCAGAAGAGGAGGCTTCGGTGGGTACCTAGCGGCCGGGAGGGGGGGACGCCTGGTGCGCGGGGCGGAGGGAGGAGCCCAACATCGAGTGGTCGCTCCCGCGCCCTGCGGTGGCCCTGCGTGTCTTCGGCGCCTGGCCCTGATAGCCACTGCAGACAGAGGCGCGCAGGGCGGACCTCCTGAACCCGCTAGGCACGGCCTGAGGGGCCAGCGGGCCTGGGGCAGCCAGGCGGGGCCCCGGTTAGACCTTAGATGGGAAGCGGAAGACAGGCTCTTACCCAGCTTGTGAACCGAATCCGACCACAGACACCAGCCCCGGCGCCGTTGCCTTCAGGGTGAGGGCCAAGTTCCCTAGCAGCTCACAGGGGGCCCCTTGCAGGATCTGGCCCTCCCCGCTCAGCGCTAAGCACCTCCGACCCACCTGCGGCCCCTACCTGCAATCCCTCACCCACCCCACCTCCACTCGCCTTTGCAAGCTACCTCCTCATAGTTCAAAATCACCTCCTCCAGGAAATCCTCTGATAATTATGCGAGCTGGGACAATCCTCTTCTCTGGTCCCCTCCATGCCTGTGGCTACACAGGCAGCACTGCCTTTCACAAGCCCTCATCCCCGCTGGCTGTCATCTCCTGCAGAACTGGCCCTGCCTTTTCTGTCCCCAGGATTAATGAAGTTCTGTGCCACCATGAGCAAGCCCCCTAACTTCTCTGTGTCCTCAAAAAAAGGCAAGTAATACTTTTGCTGAGGTGGGAATGTGTAAAGAAGCCAGGAGAACTGTGATTTTGCCCCCAGTTATCTTATCCCAGGTAGCTTCAGAACTTCTGGCAAGCAAAATGAGGTAATAGCTGTGAAGATGTTTCAGGAATTTAAAAATGCTGAAGGAACTCTATCACTGGCATTCCCAGCCATGTCCCCACACATCGTCCCAACAACTCTTCCCTCATCTTCTCTCCTCCCAGAGCGGCCCAGCATTAGAATGGATTTGACAGCCACATCTACTGTGCTTCCTTCTGGGCACAGAACCTCAAAGGCTTCTCTGATGATTTTTCCTCTGAAGCACTGCTCAGTGTCTCGCCCTGTCTCCCAGGCCAGGCCCTCATCACCTCTGCTAAGAGACTACACAGCCTTTCTTGGGGCTCTTGGCCCTGGAGCTGCAGGTTCAGTGGCCCAGTTCAGGGAGGGAGGTTGATGGTAACCAAGTCCTCCTTGTCCCAACCCTAGCTGGTCCAGCAGGGTGGGGGGTGCAGGGAAATCCCTCTCTGCACAGGTGCCCCTTGGTTGCCACCCAGTTGGCTCACTTCTCTTCTGGCCCCTCCCTGGCCTTCTGGGAGGGAGGACCCATGGGGCCCACCCAGTGCTGCTGCATGCAGGCCGCCCTCTGTTTCCCAGGCCCTGGAGATGCCAGGATCCAGCCAAGAGCAGGCTCAAAGCACCCATACAGAGCAGAAACAGGGGAGTGTACTTGGGCTGGGCGTCGTCCCCACTGTCACTTCTGAGGGAGCGTAGAAGAGCTGAGGGAGGGGTGCCGACTCCCGGTGTCCAATGGAGGCGTCTGCAAGAAAATACTGAGAGTAAGTGTGAGGGCAAGGCTGACGTGGGACACACGCCACCCCTAGGCCTGTCACACCCAAGGGGCCTGGCAGAAATCCCACCAGGCACTGAGGGACCAGCCTCATCACAGGAAGCAAACTGAGGAGGGCGCATGTATTGTAGATCTACCACGTGCCAGTCACAGACAGGTACTCGCACAGTCTTTAATCCTCACAACTGCTCTTCAAGGAGGGACCATCCTTCCTGTTTTACAGATAAGGATCATGATTCTCCTCAAATCCAACAAAAAGAAATAGCCAAGAACAGGCAAATCTGCAGAGACAGAAAGTAGATTAGTGGTCGCCAAGGCTGAGGGTGGGGGAGAATGGGGAGTGACTGCTAATGGGTGAGGAGTGTCTTTTGGGGTTGATGAAAATATCCTAAAATAAGATGGTAGTGATGATTGGACAACCCTGTGAATATACTAAAACCCACTGAATTGGACACTTCAAAGGAGTGAATTTCAAGATATATGAATTATATCTCATTAAAGCTGTTACAAAAAAGAAAGAAAGAAGGGAGGGAGGGAGGGAGGAAAGAAAGAGAGAAGGAAAGGACAAGGTAGGATGAGCCTTGTGGCTGAGGAGACATATTCTATAAGATCCAGAATAACCAGGCGGGCTCTGGTTCCCATGCATTCGTAGTGAGATTAATAATGACAATGGCTAATATTTGTTGGGTGCTTACTCTGTGCCAGGGTCTCTATCAGGACCTTTATACACATTCTCATGCAGTCTTCAAAGCCATCCTAGGAGGTGGGTGTCACCAAAACCACTTTGTTAAATATATTTCCAGATGAGGAAAAGGAGGTGCTACCCACCTTATTTCTAGCAAGTGGTAAAGTCTGTCTGATTCCAAAGCCCACTTTAAACCACTTCCTGGCCCAACAACTAATTGCCATTGCTAATTGCTAATGCCCTGAGTCTGTGAGGTCCCTTCCATTCTTTAAAGATCCCCCAGAATTAAAATAAAGCCTGCTCCAGAACTCAGTTACCCTCAGAGTCTAGAAGTGCTTCCTTAGGTCTATCCTCAATGTCTGCTGCTGCCAAGTGAACGTATTTCCCATCCCGTTCTAGCCTTGGTGGGCTGGGAGCCTGTGGGTTGCACTGTCACTCACTGTAGAAGCAGATGAAGGGTTTCAGGACAGAGCAGACCACTGCATAAACTCTGGGGGAGTGGCGCGCGAAGGTGCCAAGTCCCGCACACAGTCCTGGCCAGAACTCGGGCACCTGCAGCCAGGTGGGGATGCTGGCACCCAAGTCACTGGACCAGCTCAGAGACCGAGAGGCCGCATTGAAGTAGAGGCCAATCCAGGCCTCAGTGTCACTCATGATGGACTTCAAGCCCTCCTTGTCTGCCTCGTCAATCACCGTCTGCAGGTCGGCCAGGTCTGTCTGGCGGCTGCGGCAATACAGCAGGGCCGCCTGCCATGTCATTCCTTGGTCAAATCGCGTGAAGGTCTGTCCACCAATCTGGACCACAGCTGTGGGCAGAGAGCATAGAGACCGCAGGCCTGAGGTCCTGGATCTCTGACGTCCAGCCCTCATCACCCCCTGGGGACAGAGTTCTGGTCTGACCCTGGCCCTTGTCCTTGGTCTCTGGGTGTTAGGTTTGATCAAACCCACAAGTTTATAGGCAGAACTAAATACCAGGTTGGGAGAATGAATGAGCTTTCATAGCAGCAGCTAGCAGAAAGAACATTCGGAGAAGCAGGGGTTAAGAGCTCTCCTCATGGCTAAGTGGCCTTACAAGGTAAGTCTAAGTCTCAATTTCTTCACCTGTACAATGGGGATAATAATAGTACCTAAATTCATTTAATTTAAAGGATTACATGAAACCATATATAGAAATGGTGTAGCACAGTGCATGTAAAAATAAACACTTCAGTAAATGGTAGTTAAACTTTGGGGAGAGACAATGAGGGAGGGAGGACAATCCTGGCTTGGAGTCAGCCCCGTGTGTGATTTCCAGGGGCTGTGCCTGCCGGGCTGGCTCTCAGGAGGCTCCGGGGCTGAGGCAGCACAGAGGAAGTGTGTGAGGGTCTCACGACATCAGGAGAGCCGGGGAGAAGAGGCGAGCCTGGCCAGGGACAGGCCTGCTGGATAGGAGGCAGAGCAGCCCCTTCCCCAGTGGCCCTGACTTCTGGTGGAGCTCAGAGAGACCAAGACACCAGCCTCCCACAGCCTCTACCCTCAGTCCCCACCTGCCCTGCCCCTTGCCAGGCCTGTCACAGAAGCCCAAGCATCTGTGATTCTAAACGATGGGAGTTTGGAAAGAGTGTGCTTTGGCACCACTTGAGGGATGATTCTGGAGACCTGATAAAGGAAACTCTCTGTTTGCAGAATTGGGAGTCACAACCTCAGATTCAAATAGGGTCTGCCAAACTCTCTGACACACGCCTGCTCACCTAAGCCCATCAAGATGTGCCTGATAGTTCCCTAATTTCCCCTATCTAAACTGACTTTTTAAAGCTCCCCTTTATTAAGCAGTTAGTCCTCACAAGCCTCAAGCTATGAATGTGGCATACATCACTTTTTAAATCCTCACTGTAATCCTGAGAGGTGGGTGTTATTAACCTCATTTATAGAGGAGAAAAGGGAGGCGATGGGGGGAGGTGAGGACTTGCCCAAACTCATGCCGTATTAAGTGGCAAGACAAGATTCAGACAAGGTCTGCCAGCCTTGGAAGCCCATGTCATTTTCACTCTACAACTCCAGATTCCATCACAGACAGAAAACCGACTATAAAGCAGATTGACCGAGGAGTATATCTCCTTCGTCATAGAATTTCTCTATATCAAACATGAAGAAACTTTTTTAATGCCAGGTCGGTAATATCCAGTGGGGGAAATTCTGCTCACCAGATGGATGGGCCTGGGCTGTGGTGAGGTGCTGCCCATGCCCCCACCCCCAAGCCAGGGAGGTGGGACATCAGAAGAGCTGGGATGCAGCCTGGGCAATGCCACTGTCTGGTTGGAGACCTTGAGCAAGTCACCTCCCCCTCTGGGTCCATCTGAATAGTAAAGGCATTGATCCTCTCTGTGGGTTTCAGCCTGGGATCAGCAAAGCCAGGGGATCCTTCAGCCAGGCAGGGGTAAGGGGAGCAGAGGGGATACAGGTGGCATGAACCTGCCAGTTGATCCAGGTGGACAAGCCCAAGGGAAGGTGGAGCTCCTAGGTATGTACCTGGCTCTGGAGAGGTGGTCAGCCTGAAAGCAGGCTCCGTGAAGATGCGACGTCCCACAGCAGCGTCTGTAAAACAGAAACAGACCACACATTCTGGGGTGGGAGTGGGGCTGCCCAGGATCCTTTGCAGGCACCAGGAACTGCCAAGTTGAAGCGAGGAGAAGCCTAGCTCAAGGGTAGGCTTGTTCATTCATATCTACGTTTATTCAATACATATATATATATTGAGCACCTGTTGGTGCCAGATGTTATTCTAGGCCCTGGGAAAACAGCAGAAATGAGACAAGCAGGATCCTTGCTCTTGAAGAGAATATGAGAAGGAGCCAGCCTTGCAAAGAGGTAGGAGTACCCTGGGCAGAGCCAAGGCCAAGATCCTAAGTGGGAAGGGGCCCAGTGTGTGTGTGAGGAGCAGAAAGCAGCCAGTGTGGCCACGAGGAGGGCTAGAAGATGAGGCCAAAGAGATCAAGCAGGGCCTGGGTGGCTACCAAAGGGATGTGATTGTAAGTTCTAAGGGAACTTATTGAATATGTTTAAGCAAAGTGATCTGGTTTACACTTTTAAGAGCTCACTCAGTGTAGAGAACAGGCTGTAGCGGGCAGGGGCAGACACCAGGAGAGGCAGTGGTGTGTGCTGGGGGTGGACTTGCAGAGACCAAGAGAAGCAGGTAGAGTCAGGACCCATCTTGATGGAGTCCTAAGATGCCAGAGGGAGTGGGAGAAAGTGCCACCCCCCACAGCCCTTCCTTCAAGGGGACTCCCACCCCGGCATGCTCACAACTCCTGGAAATCTCTCTACTGGCTTGGGAATCCCAAGGTCAAACCTAGGCCACCGTGGGCTATATTTCAAGGCCCCATGACAGGCATGGTGTGGCAGAGAATTGGGCTCACATCAGGTTGCTCCTCCACGCCCCTATTGGAGGGGCTAGGGTGGAATGGAGTTGGGTTTGGCTGACTGAGAGAAAAGCAGAATCTGGCACTTTTCACCAGGAAAGTGCTATCTGGTCTATAACCATCCTCCTGTGTGATCTCAGCACCTTCAAGACAAGGGTCAGTGGCATGAGCTGCCTGGGCAGAGAGGGGCCAGCCAGGGGCAGGATTGGGGGGCTGTTCCCCAACAGCCCGCACCACATGCATCGAGTACCAAGAATGGATTTCCTGCAGAGATGCCCAAAGGAGCTGGCTCCCACCCACCTGCTCCCAGAAGCAGCTGTTCCCCCAGGGAGTGGCTGTTCCACTCTCCCCCGGCCCCACGAGACATAAAACCAGACTGTGCTTCAGGAGAAGGCGAGAAACCTTGAATTCTGCTCTCGTTTCTGTGTAGATGCAAATGGATCGCCCATCTGCCTTTCTCCTTTTCCTCCCTTCCTTTTTCCTTGTCCCTCAAATCCTTAATTGGCAGAAGGAGGAGACATAGTGGAACATTCCAGATTTTACTTTTTCTCTACCTTGATTTACAGCTGTTTCTCCTATGGAGTCTTGGGAATGAGAACAGAGGAGGTAGAAACTAAGGCCACAGAGAAGAATGTAGCAAAAAGGGTTAAGATAATGGTTATCCTCTGAGAGAATTGAGCTCGTTCTCTCTTCCCCTCTCATTTGCTCTGGAGAAGCAACCCTGGGAGGAAGACCGGCCACAAGCTGCCTCTTCATCCTCTTCTCTCCACTCTGCCCCTCACCGCTGGTCCTCCAGTTGCACAAAACTTTGCCTCCAGGCCTTTGCACAAGCTGCTCTCTTGGTCTGAAAGGACTGCTATCCCAGCCCACTCCTTCAATGCCTCATTCTCCCATTCCCTCATCTCTCCCTTCCCTTTGCCCAGCTAACTCCTCACCCCTCTGCCCCGTCCTGAGTTGGTGCCCTTCCTGTAATGCTCTTTTGTTTGTGCTGAGCAATGATTGATAGTATTCACTGAGCACTCGTGATGTGCCATTAGCTCATTGAATCCTTCCAACAAATCCTCAGGATACACATCACTACACATGTTTTACAAACGAGGAAAGCAAGTCACAGAAAGTTAAGTGACTTGGCCAAGGCCACCCAGTGGGAAGGGGTAGAGCCAGGACCCAAGGACCGTGGGCGGGCCTCCCCGGTCCAGCCCCTTAGTCATAGCATGGTACTGCCCTGATGTAGGCATCAGGGGCTCAGAACTGGGGCTACACATTCAGATCACCGGGGGGGCTTTTCAAATACACCGATGCCCAGGCCCACCCTACAGCAAGGATCTGAATCTGTTGCTGGGACCAGCATCAGAATTTTTTAAAAGCCGCCTGGGAAAGGACCTTTTTGCTCGTCTGTCTCCACTACCAGGTCCAGGCAACTTGGGAGCAAAGAACAAGCCTTATTCATCATTATATTCCCAGTGCCCAGCACGTCGGAAGGGCTCGATGTGTTGAAAATGAATGAATGAATGAACTAATGGGCAAATCAGATTTCTCCCAGGAACAAGCCCCAAGCGCCAAGATCTCGATGTTCACTTCCTTCCTTCCTTGACCACCCGCCCTTGTGGAGGTCCCAGCAGACGAGGGCTGGTCAAGGGCTACTCTGCTCTGCCCAGTTCCTGCCTGTGCAGAGGAGTGGAGGGGAAGGAGGCACCTGTTGGTGCCAGGATCTTGGCCTTAAGGGAGCAACCTCAAGTCAGATGCCCTAGAGGAGGAAAATAAGCCTGAAGAACTGGGCATACAGAGTGGCAAGGACGTGCACGACAGAGGGAGGGCAGAGAACAGGACTGATGAGGCGCTTGCCAAAAAGAGTGAAGCTCCCACCCTCCAGGGTCCAAAGTTGAGAAAAGTTGGAGGATCCCTGGGCCGATGAAAGGAAATAGAAAAAAAATAGATTACTCTTTCTTATGATGTGTGATTCATTTTGATATTTGTTATCCTATTCTGCTTAAGTTTTTAAAATCACTGGCTGTGGCGCACTAAATTGATTTTAGGATCTAATGGGTCACAAGCCACAGTTTGAAAAACGCTGCCGCCCCAGCTGATCTCCTGGCTTTAAACACTGTGTGCTGACAACTCCCAGCGTCCAACCTCCACCGCTGCGCTCGGCATGTGCGTCCGTCTGTCCGTTCCGTCCGCACACATAGATTCACCCTGTTCTGTTCTGTCCGGTCTCCCAGCTCATTACACAGCACCCCTCAAACCCCAACCCAGGAGGCATTGTTGGTCTCTCTCTGTCTCTATTCTTGGCATCCAGTCACACAGCAAATCCTGTCAGTTCTACAGCAAGTGTGTATCTTGAGCCTTCTTGAACTTTCCACTCCTTTCCATGCCCACTGCTGCCCTGGCCCAAGTCACCATCCTCTCGCTGGGACTGACAGCACTGGCCCCACTGGGTCCCTCTGCTTCTATCCTCAGCCGTCATAACACACTCCCCACTCCACAGCCAGAGGGGCCTTTCTAAGACAGTCACTCGTCACTCCCCCGGGTTACAGCCTTCAGCTCCTTCCCATGGCCCACAGGCCTGCAGTCCTGGGCCCGCTTCTGTAGGAAGCCCCCTCGGCCTCCTCCATTTGTTTGGGTTCTTCCCTGTGCCTCAGGACCTTTCCTGGCTTGGTTCTTGGGTTCCTCAGTTTTCGTTTTAGACTCAGCCCAAATCTCCCTTCCTCAGAGAAACTTCCTGCCCACTTGACCTACAGAATCCCCCACGGGCCTCTCCCGGTGACTCTCCCCGCTCCTCACCCTGATGGTGTCATCCGCTGCGTTGGTCGCGTTGCGTAACGATCCTGTTTTCTGTCTTCTTGCTGAATGTCTTTACCCCACACTGGATGTAAGCTCTGTGAGGCCAGGAGCGGTTTCTGACTGGCACTACCAGGCACTTAATAAGTACTTTTTGGTTAGATGTGTAAATGAAGAAATGAATGAGTAAAATTATGTGCTGAACAGCAAACTCTAGGTCTGGACCCTGGGCCCGAGGATTTGGGTGGGGGGTGAGAGGAGCCCAGCCAGGGGTGAGGCAGCAAGCAGGGGAGAGGGGCCCAAGGCTTCACTCACCACACCCGGACTGACAGTTGAAAAGCATTCATTTCCTTCCACTTTGTCTTCCCTTCAACTTCGAAATCCGGGACCCTCAGGGGAAAGGTGCCCCCCACCTGCCCAGACCCGAGTGCTGTGCACGCGTGGAGCCCAGCGCCCTCCTGCTGGGCCCAGGCAGGGGCCTCACCTGCTGCGCAGAGGGACAGCAGCAGCCCCCAGGCCAGCATGGCTGCGCACAGGACAGGCAGCCCTGGAAATGTTCCCCGCCTCCAGCAGAGGCTGTGCCTGGTCTTCTGGTTATTTCTTCCTTGCTCTCCACTCTCCTCCTCTTTCCTACCCAAACTGACAGATTTGACTGAACAAATATTTATTCAGTGCCTACTGCATGCCAGCCCCTGTGTGAGGTGCTGGGGACGCAGCCTGAATAAGGCAGAAAAGATCCCCATCCACCTGTAACTCACAGGGAGGGCAGCAGGGACCCAGAGACCGGAGGGAAGGAGCTCACCCTGGGACTGGCTGCTGGGGGAGGCAGGGAGTAGGGTGGCAGAGGGCAGGCTAGGTTAGACCCCTGGGGTCCTCAAGAGCCAGAGGAACAAGGGACAGAGTGGAGGGAGAGAGAACGGGGGATGGGGACGGAGGAGGAACTGGCACGTGTGGGCCAGGCTTTGCCGGACTCTCCTCCCTGCCCATGCCCACAACAGCCACAACACCAGGGAGAGGCCATGATGGTCCCCACTTACAGGTGAGAAAGTTGTGGCTCAGAGAAGTGAAATAAACTGCTCAAGACTACCTGGTAGTAGGGAGCAGCAGGGGAGCAGTTCAAGCTCAGGCCACCGGAAGGCACGAGGTGGGGAGGCGATGGGCCCAGCAAGGCCTACTGCAGCGAGGTCAGAGGCCCCCACCCTGGGCTAGGCTCCCGCTCCCTGATTAAACACAGACCGACCACAGCACTTTCTCTGGGGAACCATGAACAGCTCTCTCCCTCTCCCTCTCCCTACCCCCCTGCTCTTTCCCTCTCTCTCCCTCTCTCTGTCCCTCCCAGCTCCCTGTTTATGCCCAGAGCTCTCTCCACTCTCCCAAGGAATAGAGTTTTGGAAACCAAAGCCTGGAGGACAAACAGCTGCTCAGACCAAAAGGGCAAAGGGAAAGAGGGAAACATTGTTAACTGCTTCAACAACAATGTCCTGCCACGATATTCTCTTCTGCAGTGACGCCTTCAGATGACATCATCCCAGTGGGAACTCGTTTGTGCCAGGGCCTCTCGGGCCACTCTCTGGGGACAGAAGAGACCCCGACAACCCTGGCCTAGAAAACACCAACCCTACCAGGACCCTCTCACTTGGCCCTTGGTGTCATCCACGTGTCTTGAATTAGGGCCCTGCCAGGCACCCTGGGCTTCCCACTGGGAGCAGAGAGAACCCCCTGGGGAAGCACAGTGAGGGTGTGGGGACTGCTGTGGCCTGGGGGTCAGGCACAGCATCTCCCCGAGGGCAGTGCTTGGCACTCAGGGTTCAAATTCCTCTTTTCTCCCGCTAGACTGTGAGCTCCTTCAGAGCAAGGACTGCGCCATAGTCACAAAGCACCCACCCACAGCAAGTCTAGCAAAACCGCTCAGTAAAGAGTGGGCCTTACGGTTTGTATGAGCAGGGTTTGCTATTATTTTTCTCTTTGGATTCTCACCCCCATCTAGGACTGTCAGGTCCATAGAGATCTTGAACACATGAATGAAGAGGAACCTTAGACTGGACACGGAGGGCTGGTGACGAGGGAAGGGAGGACAGCCCTGCTCCCCAGGATGTGAGTTTCACTGGAATTGTGCCAGGAAACCCAGGCAGGGTAAAAGGAACAGAGAGAAGGAAGCAGCAGACTTCCTAAGCAACCCAGGAACAAACACTTGGTTTGCATGAGCCACAGGAAGCAAAGGGCTTCGTGGATACTCCCTGCAGTGTCTTCTCCCATTCCCCAGAGGAGGGATGCACTTCCACCCAGACAGCACACCCTCAGGTGGGGTCCACAACTCACTTTCTCACGAGCTATATATACTTTTTCTCCCAGACCAACTAGATCCGCATCCCCAAAGTGGAAGCTGCATTTCCCATACTCACTTTATGACTAGGACGGGCTCTCAGCACCCTGAGAGCGGGCAGGTGTTCTTCTGCAAAGTGAGTTGCTAACAACTGTCTGGGGTCTTTGTTAGAGATGTGCACTGTGGCCACAATGCCTCAGCCACACACAGTTCGAGTGGTTTTCTCTAAGCTTTGATTCCTGTGAGATAATAGAAAATATATATATTGGTCTTTGCTCCCGGTTCCTGGCACAGATGTCCTAAAATCCTTGTAATTTCCTGGGTGATAGGAGTGTCTTGTGTTCTAATGAGGTGACTTGGTGGGCTCCTGGATGGGGGCTGGTGACCAGGAAGATCAAGCCCTGATGAGAAGCTTGGAACTTTCAGCTTCCCCTCCCGTCCTCCACAGTCAATGACCGATCATGCCTACATAATGAAGCCTCCACAAAAATCCTGAAAGTGTGTGGTTCCAAGAGCTTCCAGACTGGTGAACACATGGAGATCTGGGGAGAGCGGCATGCTCGGAGAGGGCCTGGGAGCTCTGCACCCCTTCCCCGTCCCTCGCCCTGTGCATCTCTTCCATCTGACTGCTCCTGAGTTATATCCTTTTGTAATAAACCAGTAATCTAGGAAGTAAAATGTTTCTCTGAGTTCTGTGAGCTGCTCTAGCAAATTAATTGAACCCCAGGAGGGAGTCGTAGGAACCTCCAAACTACAGCCCGTTGGTCAGAAGCACAGGTGACAACCGAGGCTTGCGATTGGCGTCTAAAGTCAGGGGTCGGGGTGAGGGGAGGATGGTCTTGTAGGATTGAGCCCTTAACCTGTGGGATCTGACACTATCTCCAGGTCCATAGTGTCAGAACTGAGTGAAATTGTAGGATACCCAGCTGGTGTCACAGAGAAATGCTTGTTGTGGGGAGAACCCCACACACATCTGGCGTCAGAAGTGTAGTGGTGTGAGAGTAAAGGAGACACACAGGAGGAAAGACTGGAGGTGGTTTTCCTAAACAATTCCTTATCTGCAAAATGAGGGCTATAATAGCTATTTTACAACGGCATTATGGGGATTAAATGAAATAATCTTCACCGTGGCTTTGACACACCACACAAAATCCAATGTACAAGAAACACTGCATCTCTTTATCATCTCTAACTTAAATGTTTTAAGGCATGCTCACGATAAAACGCACCTGTTTTAAGTATACAGTTTGATTGGTTTTGCAGAATGAATACACCAGTGGAACCACCATCACAATTAGGTAGAAACACATGCAAAATGCTTGGTTAAGACACTAGCTGTTCTATTGCCATGACTCCCCATGTCCCTGTAGGCAAACCCTTGACTCTAGCTCAACCTGCAGGAAGAAGACTGGCAGGGCCGGCAGGAAACCACTAAACCAGAGACTCCAGGTCCACAGGCCCAAAGCCCCTCTTCAGGGTAACCAAAAGTCCCTCCTTAGCAATGGGACAGCCCATCGTCTCTTTACACCTGAGCCATCCTGTCCTTCTGCAAGGAAACGATGCCATGCAGCCCGGGGACTCCGCACACCTGTTTGGCACTAACCAAGCTGTGCCAACAGGCTGAGGAGACTAAAGAGGCTGGGACAGGGCTTGGAGTTGGGGCTTGCTCTCTTGAGGGCAGGTCTGAGAATGAGCTCAGAAGGGGCTGTGACGGGGTGCAGCCATGGCCGAGGGCTGCTCAAGGGAATCTGAAAAACAAGGTATTTCCTCCTGGAAGAATGAGGGATCTGAATAGTATGGGCAAATACCCTCCTTCTGGGTGGATTCCAGGGGACAAAGCACCTTGAGTGAGCACAGCAGAAGGCCTGGCCTCCTCGGAATGGGCCAATTCATGAAGGTGGGCCGAGGGAGAGAAATGTCTTCCTGGAAGACTTTGCCTTGGTATCACCAGGCATGGTGGCGGGGTGGGAGAAAACTCTCCAACAAGAACAGAGGGAGGAAGGAAGGATCTGGTCTCAGAACAGCCAGAGGCCAGGGTCTGAGTGGAAGGGGCCTGAGAACCCAGGGCCTCCCACTAGGCCTGCCCTGGTGAAATAGCTTGACACACAGACGGCTCAGAGGATACCTTCTTGTTCTTCTGTGCTGTGAGAGGATGTGTAGACTTAAGTCCAGTCCAAACTGCTGTATGTAGTGACGAGGCCAGGTGAAGGTGAACTCGGGCCAGATGGAGCAGACAGAGAAAGCTGATCTGGTGCAAGGAAGACCCACGTGATATGCCGCAGACAGGCGAACACTCACCATGCAGGGCCCAGCATGGAGCGGAGGGTCCCACTAGTGAGAGGGGGGAGCGCTTCATCTTCAGACACCGAGGTGGGCGTTGAGAAAGTCTGGCATGTGGTAAGTAGCATGGCCCTGCCTGCCTCCTGCCCTAGCGTGTAGAGAAGAACCTGGGTCTAGAGGAACCAGGGTATTGGGAGGCTCACAAGGCCAGGAATGGAGTCTGGAAGATCATGGCCGAGAGCCAGCTCCAAGCATTGGGCCATGCCCCTCCTCTGGGCTCCCTCAGCACCTGGGCCTACTCACCATATTGGAAGTGTGCTTCTGTGGATGCCTCAGCCCATCAGTGTGCTTCTGTGGATGCCTCAGCCCATCGATGATGACCAGGAGCCGGGCCGTGTCTTAATGATCTCTGTGCCCCCGCTGCCCAGAGGGGTGCTTGGCACAGAGTAAGTGCTCAGTAAACGTATGTTGAACGGACACGGGACTCGATGTGGAGTCCCCTGCAGAGTGAGCCAGAGCTCCTTGCTGAGAACCAGCCTGGCTCTGAGCCTGGCTAAGGCTAGGCCGCCGGTGAGGAGGGGGCTGAGACCCAGGCAGGCCCTGGGAGTCCTGGTTCTCTGGATGGGCTGTTATTGTGGTTTCAGAGGGGTGGCGGCACAAGAAAGTGATCACTTTGGTTTAATCAATGATCAGATAAAAATAAATCAATGCTTGTGTTTAGGGGGCTTGCAAATGAGTGCAGCTTCCTTCAGAGTTTGATTCAATTCGAGCTGTCTTTCCCTAGGGAGCGATTTTCACACCAGTTTCGCCACCCAGAGGAGTGATGTCACTTAGGCCTCCTTCCTAAGCCTCAAGTTGGATCCCAGGGCCCCAGAGGGTTCTTCTCAAAGTTCGTCTGTCACGTGACCCAGGAGCACCCCAGAGCCATGTGGTGAGAGGAGCAGGCCGGCAGCTGGTGGCTCTGAAGGAAGAAGGCCACGGGTGGGCTTGCGGATTCAGTCTCCTGAGCAGCGGAACAGGCTGCTGGAGAGGGGCTCCCTGCAGACCAAACATACGGGGTGATGAGCCATCAACCTCTAGTGAGGAAAATGCCATCCGAGGTGACTTGATGCAATAGAAAGTATCTGTCCCATATTTGGCTACAGAAAACCAGTCAGGTGAAAGCACTCATTGTAAAAAATCATGAGGGACTGAGTGGAAAGGTACCAGATCCCTTTTTTCATGGCCACTAATTAAAATTACCAACCCCGAGAATCCATGAGATGTCACCAAATAGAAGTCCTCCACGTTTCCATAGGAAATGTCCCTATGGGTCACCAGCCAAGAGTTACAGCTGCACATGTGTGACTTTCCAAAGATCTACAATTAGCAGGAGCATGCGGCCAACTCTGTCAGTCAGGTTCTTAGTTACAAAGAGAATCCACATCGGCTGGTTTAATTGTCGGGAGGGCTAGAGAAAGGCTGGGCTCTCAGCATCCAGGACAACGTTCTGAACCACGATGGGAAACAGGCCGATTCAGAGCCGGCGCCTTTGCTCCCCCCACACCAGCCAACAAGACGGCTCAGCAGAGGCAGTTTCCTCACGGCAGGACTAGAAGCTAAACAAAAACCAGTCTTATGCACGGCGTATCAAAGCGGAGCTGGATGTATGTTTTTTAGCTTCATTAAATCTAAACTAGGGCTGCCCGGTGGCGCAGCGGTTTAGTTTGTGCTTGGCAGCCCGGGGTTCGTGGGTTCGGATCCCGGGCGCCCGCCGACGCACTGCCTGTCAGCCATGTCGTGGCGGCGTCCCATATAAAGTAGAGGAAGATGGGCACGGATGTTAGCCCAGGGCCAGTCTTCCTCGGCAAAAAGAGGAGGATTAGCAACGGATATTAGCTCAGGGCTGATCGTCCTCACACACACAAAAAAATCTAAACTAAATCAGGGCAGCCAAATATTTTGTCATTAGATGCAAGAAGAACATGGAATCCATTGAGTTCAAGATCCAGAGAACCAGGCAGTCAGTTTATGAGCATTCTGTCAGTGCTATTTGCCAACGAAGGAAAAGGTGCACAGCCCTGCATAAAGCTCAGGCATGGAACAAGAAGGAAGGAGCAAACCTCTCGGAAACTGCCTAATTCTTTGTCTTTAAATGCACCAAGGTTCCCCCGCTCACAACTCAGCCACCCCTGAGAGTTTCTGGGCTGCTGTGCCTGGGCCGGGAGCCGTCCTCACCCCGGCAGTCTCAGGATGGTCTCAGAATCTGCGTTTGGCTCCTCTGTGTGGAGACAGGTTTAAACAGCCTCCTCTAGCTCATCAACCACTCCACGTGACTCATGGCTCTATAAGCTTCCTTGCTTTCATCATCCACAGCTCCACCCATGCTCTTGCCCCAAGCCCAGGCCCTCAAACTCCTACCAAGGGAAGAAGATTCACACCCGGGCCATTCTTCACATGGACTCAGCTCTGAGGTGCTAACGACCCCCAGGGGCAGAACGGTGACAAGAAGGAAGTAACCAGCTGTGAAAAAGGCACTGGCCAGGCTGACCCCACAGGAGGCCAACTAGCAGCCAGTGTCTCCAGGTTCTGGAGAACTTTGGTCCAATCTGGGTTGTTGTCCATGTCTGGTGATGAGGCCCAGCATTAGGTGTCCCCAGGCAGGGGTCAGGTTCAGGTGGTTTCATGGGGCTAGACAGGTTCATCTGAAGCAGGTTATGGACTCTCAGCCAAGAAGCCTATGACAGGGCCCATCCCCAGGGAAGGGGCGGCAAGGGTCAGGCAACTTGGTTGGGCCCCAGTGCTACTCAGAGGGTTTAGAACAGCAAGCGCACATTCTGGTGCCTGCAGGAGGGGAGGGAGGTTTGTAGGGCCTTCTGCAGAATGGGAGTGGGATAGACTGGGACTGTTGTATTGTAAAGCCCTGGACAAATGGTATCATTATTACAATCTGTCTCAACGTCCCAGTCCATTGGCCATTCAGGTGACAAAAAGGTAGATCCCTAACCCCAATTCTAACTCTGCCAGTTCACATTTGCTAGGAGATTTAATCCCAGCTCGAATGTCCCCCTGTGATCTCCCCTTTTGGACCTTGTCAGCTACCTCCCTTTTGCATTAAAAACAGAAGAACCCTAAATCAAGTTTCTTACAGGGGACTTGTTAGAGTTAGTTAGAGTGACATAAGAAGGATGAGGTGCACTAGGAAGGTGTGGCGGGGATAGGTTACCTACTCCTTAAACATATTTCCTCTGATTCTTGGGAGAAACTTGGCCACTTGTCCCAGCCTCCTTTGCAGTTAGGTGTGGCCTTGTGGTTGCATTTCAGCCAAAGAAGTGGGAGTGGGAGTGAAGCAGGCTGCTCCCAGGACTAACCTATGGAATCCTCCCATCTGTGACCCTCCGTAGACATGATGCAAAAAATAATCCCCCAACAAGGGCAATCAGAAGAGGCTGTTGTGCCACTCAGTTTTATCGCTGCAGGGATAAATGGAAATTTGGAGGTGTCGGAGGTAGAGAGGAGGCTATTAGGGACTGGGAGAGCAACTGTAGAGAGCCTTCCAGCAGGGAAGCTAAAAGAGGCAGGAGTATAACCGCCATCCTCTATTTGGACTCCATCCAGAGAGGATAAGGGAACACCAGCCAAGTGAGGAGGCCCCAGGAACCATATTTGGCAGGAGCAGGGGAGCCTCTGATTGTTAGTGGCTCTTGCTTTATCTCACACAGCAGGCTGCTCTGTAACGGTTGGCTGTGGGAATAGTAACAGGTTCCCCTGGGTCCTGGGAGGCCCTAGCAAACACGTCCCTGTCATGGTGAACACACAGGAGAAAAAAGCCTGCAATCCTCATAGCATACATCCGCCCTGACTTCTCACTTATCATTAGCTGTATTGAATTAGCTGGAGATTTACAATTATCTGCTCAGAATATTACGTTGTGTTCCTGAAATAGAGGTGGAAGTTCACATGATAGAAACTGGATGTAATTTTTCCATAGAAACAGTATAATAGGATTATGATTCTAGCCAAGGTCTGCTACACTGTTTATAGAAACAATCAGAAATTGTGTAGTAACCAATGTGTCAATGAGAAAAGATACCTGTATCCTGCAGTGTAGAGCTTTCTAAGTTGCCTATAAATCAGTCAAGTAGGACAATGCAGTCACCAATCACATTAAATCTCTAAGAAATGTATGTGAGAGGTTTCCTGGGCCTAGGAAGCTGAGAGCCCCTCGGGCTGAGGCCAGCACCCAGCACTGCGGTGTGTTGGCAGGAGTTGTAAGAGCAAATCATGTAGGTCACACAAATTAACCATGTTGGACAAAGTTAACAGGAGACCCCAGCCGTCAGGATTCTGGGCACCCTGATGAAACGTTCATAGGCGTTAGAACACTAATCAAAGGGCTTTAGAACCCTGGGTCACCCAGGATCAAATAGGCCGCTAAGCACGGATGACATTCTCTTCATGTTCTCTCGGCCTAGATGTGGGTAGTGACTGAGCCTGGGCTTCATTGTAGGCCAGATCCTGGAATTTTGTCCCCCTGGAATCACAAGAGGCCCAACTCAGAGGCCCAAGACCATTTAAAAATCCCCTCTCCCACACCAGCCTCCCCAGTCTTCATGAAACTGAGAAATCAGGACCCTTGTAATGAAAAGGAAATGCAAGTGACATGAACTTGTGGCTGCTTCTTTCTCTCTGTTGTGAATATTCCTTTTCCACCAAACTCCACTGGAACATCCATGGGCTTTGTCCTCCTTGTCCTGGATTTCGCCATGAAGAAGGGTTAGAAAAAGCATATCTGGCATTCTTCAGATAAGAGCAGCCTATGGCTTACATGGAACAAAGTCTTACCACAGCAATACCCAGCATCACAGAGCTGCTTCAACCTAGCACCTCATGCAGTTGCAAAATCGTAGAGAAGAAAAGAATGAGATGCATTTATTCAGGTTCACCAAATAGATTTCCCCAGCCCTTCTAGAACATACTGATAACAACAATGATGTATTTGGGAGCATGAATAGTGCATACTGTGAGAAGGCACAGCCTGGAGCTGTGTTAAATTAATTTCTTTTAGACCTAATTTCCTGATATACAGGCCTGTGGGCTCACATGAAATGCTTGGCTAGAAGAAGGCTCATTTAACAATTTCTCAGCCAAGCATAGGAGGCTTTGCTGCAGGTCCAGGAGGATCTCAGGCCCAAAAAAAGAAGAGACCGTGCCCATCTCCGGAGGACTGGTAAATGTTGAGAAGGGGTCATTTTCGCTGCAGCTCCTTGCTCAAGCCTGCAGGGTCTTTGTAAACCTATGGAGAAAGGCCCTCCTGCCACGTGGACAGGGGATCTGGGAGGACTGAGCAAAGTGGTCAAAGGACCTTAAAGTGCCAGCCCCTATTTACGAGCGGGGAAAGCGAGTCTGGGAAGCTCATCACCACCCCCCCCCCCCAAATGAACAGAGTGACAGTCACATTATCCTTGTGTGATGGTTGTGATGGGGACTGTGAAATAAGCGTCTTAGAAATCCATCGGAAACACTGCAAGTGGCTTCCAAGGAAGTTTCGGTGCTCCCAGCCTCCGGAGGGACAGGCACAGGCAGGGTGAGTGTGACAAGTCATTACGGGGGTGCGGGGGTGCAGGTACACACTTCACATGTGGTTTGCCTCAGTTCCTGTACTACTGTGCTGTCTGTTCTCGGAATTTCCAAGTTGACCTTTTCTGTAGCAACTAGTAGCTGAAATGAGAGGGAAGAAGGAAGTGAAATGCCCAGGGATAAGAGGAGAAGAGAAATTAGGCTTGCTAACTTGAATTCTGAATGATTTTTAGGTCCCGAGGACACTATGTTCCTCTGACTCTTTAAGAGCAAATTACAGCTGCCCTCAGAATGGCCCCAGTATTCCTCCCTGCCCCCACCCCCAGACTTCTCACTGTCAGCACTGTCCACATATTGCTTCTTGCCCCAACCCTCTTCCAGGATGATAGAAGAACCAAGAGAAGAGACTGGGGTGGTGTCGGGGAGAGAGGGGACGGGGCCAGCCGTGCAGTCAGGTCAGAAATCACCCTGCTGAGATTGGCACCTCTCCCCGCCAGCACAGAGAACCCTGGGTTAGCACACCTTGAACACACAGCTTGAACCAGAGACGTCAGGGCATCTCAACCCCAAACAAGAAGGGTCCATCCACGTCAGGAGAGCTTGGCACTTGACCTAAGTCCCTCTTCTCAGTGGCCAAGGCACCCCAGGCTCAAAGCTGTGGTGACACTCCAGGCTGGCACGTGGGTCCTGGGCATTGTGACCTCACCTGTTCCACACACAGAGAGGTGGTCATCCTGCCCTCACCTTGGCCTATAATCTGCATAGGACAGTGGCCTGGTCACGGGGGCCCACTGTGGAGAGGTTGGGAAGTTGAAGAACACTCTGGCCTCCTCCATCATGTCGGCCAAGAAGGCAGAACTGAAGAAAACAAACCTGGTAAGGGAGAAACACTGCTGGGCCACATGGGGCCTCTGAGCTCCCACTGAGTAGATATGTGGGGGTGGGAATGAGTGGATTCAGAGAATGCCCCAACAAACCCTCGGCTTTTCTTTCTCTGTTCTGAGCATGAAGCAGCCTCAGCCTGGAATGAGGGTGGGATTAATCCCTGGCCTTGGGCTGGGAAGGAAAGAGGCCACTGCTGACTCCCTCTGGGACATGGGGCACTGTAATGCTCCACCCCGTCTCCACACTCTCAGAGCCAAGACCCCATGCCAGGCCCGCATCTAACAGGCATGTCTAAGGCACTAAGAACCTTATTAGATAAGTGTACTTATCAGCCCCAATTTACAGATGAGGAAATGGAGGCTCAGAGAGGCTAAATAACTTGCCCAAGTTGTTACAGCTAGTTAGGAGAACAGCTGAGATTGGAACCCAAGTCTGTTTGTCCCCAAAGCCCATGATCCTGAAATAATACTTATACGACTCCCTTTAGTTATCTTAAAGTGCTTCCCTGCCCAGGCCCCACAGCGGGGAGAGGGCTGCCTGCTGAACGGGCAGGTGGAGGCTGGTAAGGACAGTATAGCATGACCGGATTTGATTTGTCTTGACTCTGGTGCTAAGGGATATGGAGGCCTGAGCTCAAGCACAGCTAGACAGACAGGCAGGGTGGGGCATCCTCTTTCAAGGGTCAGGGGTTGCCCGCCCCGGTCCTGGCCTGACAGGCTGAATCACAACCTCCTCTCTCCGCAGAGCAAGAACTACAAGACAGTTTGCCTGGAATTGAAGCCAGAGCCAACCAAAGTGAGCTTTTTTGAGGCCATGCCGACAGCCAGGCCTGAGACCTGTGGGGAGGTGACTTGGAGTCAGGGGTCATGTGCTGTTCCTGGTGGCCAAGACCTTTCCCAGGTGCTGGAGGATACACTGAGAGACAAGCGCTGCTCTCACAGAGCTTCACACTAGTAACTCATCAGATACATAAACAAGGAAAAATTCAGTAGTGCTACCTGCTACACAGAGAATTAAAACAGAGAGACACGACTGGGAGCCTGCTGTAGATCGGGTGGTGGGGAAAGGTCTTCCTTCAAGCTGAGAGCTGAAGGACAAGACGCCAAACGCTCAAAGGCTGAGGAAGAGCATTGTGGGGGGCTAAACAGCGTGTGCAGAGGCCCTGAGGCTGGACGGGCCTGGCTGCTCTTGGCACTGAGAGCTGAGGCCCAGGGGGCCAGGAGGGGAGTGGAGATGAGTTCAGGGAGAGAGGAGCAGCATGATGGAAGCTGCTGCACAGGTGGGGCCACCAGCTCTCACCTCTCTGCCCTGGCCCGAAGGGTGGAACAGAAACTCAGGGTGGTCTCTCCTGCCTCATCCACCCCACACCTGCAATTCCCAATATGCTGTGTTTCTGGTTTCAATCAACAGACATATGACTACAAAGGAGTTAAACAAGAAGCGCCATTTACCAAATCAGGAGGGACACGGGAGTTAAAGGTCGGTGTGCGAACGCAGGTGGCTGGGGTTGGAGCAGCACGGTGGAGAGGTGGGGGCCATGGAACCACCTCAATGGTGGACAAACTGCTGGCATCTACAGCTCTGCTCCAGGCCCTGTGACTTCATTCTCTCTGGTTCTTTTTTTGTTTCGTTTTAAGTCTTTATTTTGAAATGATTTCAGACTTGCAGAAAATTTCAAAAAATGGTATAGTGAATTCTAGTATATCCTTCACCCCGATTCCCCAAATGTTGGCATTTTATCATGGTTCTCTCTCTCATTCTCTCTCTCTCTCTCTCTATGTATATATACATACACATTCTGACACACACACACACACACACACATATAATATACATATTTCCTGAACCATTTGAGAGCATGTTTCTCTCAAATTTCAGGGTGTATTTCCTAAAAACAAGAATACTCTCTTACATAGCCACAGTACAATTATCAAAATGTCAAAATCAGGAAATTAACACTGATACAGTACTCATTTATAGCCCTTTTTCTAATTTCACTGACTATCCAACTAATGTCTTTCATAACAAAATAAAAAACTTTTGGTTAGATCCAACCCAGATCACACATTACATCTCGTTTCCATGTCTCTTGAGTCTCCTTTCATGGGAACAGTTCTTCAACCTTTGTCTTTGAGGACATTGCCATTTTTGAGGATTACAGATCATTTACTCTGTAGAATGACCCTTAATTTGGGTTGTCTGATCCTGCCTCATGGTTAGATTTAGGCTGTGCGTTTTGGACGATCACATCACAGTAGTGAAGGTGTGCCCTTCCCAGTGCGTCAGATCAGGAGGCACATGATGTCTATGCATCCACCATCCTATTTTCTTGACACGTCCTTTTCTTCTTCCCTAATGGGAAGTATCTCTCTGTTCCTCTTTTAGCAATGCTCCAGGATCTTTCCTTTCCTCCTTTTGACAGTTTCCCTTTCATTGAAGACATTTCTTTCTCTTCCCTATTTTATTTCCTCAGAATGAATTCAGGGAGGTGAGGGAAGAGCTCAAGGAAAAAATGGAGGAGATAAAACAGGTAAGAAGATGAGACTTTTCATAACTTGGAGGAAAAGGGTAGCTTCAAGTAAAATTCAATGCCTAACTTTGAATAGTGAAGGAAATCAAGAATTGCTTAGAAAAGGCAATCAAACCGACTCATCCCAAATCTCCTACAGTGTTTGAGTGTTGAGCAGCTTAGGATATCTATTTCTTACTTGTTTGATGCTTAAACACAATTTTTGAATGCTAAGGACTCTCTAAGTTGTCTCACTGATAAGGTTGGGGAGATATAACCTCAGTGACAGAATGAGAGGGGCTGACTTGGAATTTGGGGGCAGTCAGGGACCAATTCCATTCTCCTTATTCACCTCCCCTGAGCAAGCTGCAGAGCAAGAACTCTCTTCTTGTTTCTGTGATGGACCCACCTATAGCACACATACAGAAAGGAGATGCCCAAGTAAGAAGGTGTAATTGAAGCTGTGGTCTGAGCTCCCCATGGAAGCCTTGCAATGGCCAGATCTAAGCCATGCCAAGGCTGGTGGTGGTGGTGACTTGATGGTACGTGCACCCCAGTCCCTCCATAGTCTCCATGGGAAGAAAGTGCCTTTAACAGGCCATTGTTAGTCCATTCCTTGAGCTTTATCCAGCTCATTCCAGAGGAGCAGCTGCTGCCCTTTGCTTAAAATGTCCCAAAGACAACTCCACAACTGTCTTCAGTAATACGCACTGTGCCTTTCTTCCACATTAGATAAAGGATGTAATGGACAAGGATTTTGATAAACTCCAGGAATTTGTGGAGATTATGAAGGTAAGCATTTGTTGGTGCCTTCTATGGGCCAGTACCATACTGGGAAGAGACACCAGACCCTGCCCTGCAGGTGCTTGCAATCTAGTGGGAAAGAATTAAATAACAAGCCCCGAGCTAAATGAAAGCCGGCCGTGAGTTAATTAGGAGTTTAGAGACGTGAGTCATGAATGTGGGCTGAGGTAGCCACAAAGGTCCTTATAGAGAAAGTGAGTCTTAAGGTGAGCCTTGAAGCCTGCAAGGCTTAACGCTAATTGCAAGCTTAACGCAAACCTCACCAAAAGCCCAATAAAGTTATTGTGAACTCAACGATTTCTGACAAGATCATCTAGATTCTAGAAGAGTGGTTCTCAGGCTCGGGTGTGTTTCAGAATCACCGGGCGCACTAATAAAGAGAGCAGAGCCCAGTACTGCATGGATGGGCCTTGTACCCTTGGATTTTTTTGCACTTTAGCCAGGTGAAAGTTTGAGAAGTGGTTTATTTATGCTTCTACATCAGTGGTGATGTAGAAACATAAATAGGCAAAAGCAGACAGTTATAAATTTTTTAAGAGTTGTCAGGGGGCACTCACCCCTACCAGATATCAAAATTCATGATAAAGCCACAATAGTCTTGTCTGGATAATCAGACAGATGAACAAAACCAGCATAGATAACCCTGTAACAGCCTCTCAGCCAGGGATGCACTGAGAATCACTTATGAGGATTTTTTAAATCCATGTATCTAGGCCCTGGCCCAGATGAGCTGAATAAAAATCTCCAGATGGGGCGCAGTCGCTTAAAACTCTGCGAGTGATTCTCACGCTTGCCCCTGGATGAGAACTGGGTCCTCAGCACCATAGCAATACTTATCAACCTTGGCTGCACGTGGCTTTGACCTGCCCCCCCATCCCAGGCTGCAGCCCATAACAATTAAATCAGAACCTCTTGAGATGAGGTGCAGCATCAGTTGTTTTTAAAGATCCCCAGGAGATTCCATTGTACACTCAGGGGTAGGAACCGCAGCTCTATAAAATTTTAAATATGATAAAGATGATTTTTTAAATGTCAACAAGAAGGAAAAGATTATGTAATAACATTAAGAACATTGCTTGACTGTATGAGGAAAAAACTTAATTCAGTTTGTTACCACCATAAACTGAAATAGTCTATAAAGTGAATTTAAATAATAAAAACCAATAAGAAGAAATTGTATGTAAATATCTAACTGGATGGTCTAAATATAAATACAGTGGGAAAAATCACAAAGGAAATATTGATATATTTAACAATATAAAAAATTTAAAAAATTATAACAGAAAAGCACCATATACAGAATTAAAAAGCAAACAACAGTTTTGGGGAAACAATTTTCCACAAATATGATACAGACAAAAGGTTTTTGTCTGTAACATATAAAGCTCACACATATCAATAGGAACCAAATAGGAAAATGGGCAAAGGGTATGAATAGACAATCCACAGAAGAGAATATAACTAAAAAACTATAAATATATTTAAGTTTTGCCTCATGAATAATCAAATAAATGCAAATGAGACCAATACTTAGATAATTGTCACATTCCAATAAGCAAAGTTTTAAATCATGACCATCGGGGCCGGCCGGGTGGCGCAGCGGTTTCATTCGCGCTTTGGCAGCCCGGGGTTCGCGAGTTCGGATCCCAGGCGCCCGCCAACACACTGCCTGTCAGCCATGTTGTGGCGGCGTCCCATATAAAGTAGAGGAAGATGGGCACAGATGTTAGCCCAGGGCCAGTCTTCCTCAGCAAAAAGAGGAGGATTGGCAACGGATGTTAGCTCAGGGCTGGTCTTCCTCACAAAAAGAAAATAAATAAGTAAATATGACACTCACAGAACACGATAGGAATGGCTCTCACACTGCTGATCAGTTTGTACAAAACTGGATAGGAATTACACAATAGGTATCAAAACCCCTTGGCTTATCAATTCCACTTCTCAGAATTTAACCTATGAGAATAATCAGAAATGCCAGCATGGGTATATATAAAAAGATGTTCATCACAGGCTTATTGATCATAGAAAAAATTTGGAAACAACCACAATTTTCAGCAGTAGAGGAATAGCCAAATAAATGAGAGTATATCCGTATTATGAAAACTAGGAACTATCAGAGACAGTGTTTAGAAAGAATGCTTATAATGAGAAGTAAAAAAGCAAGATACGAGTAGTATATATAGGCTGATCTCAACTATGTGAAAAAAAATAGTTAAGTAAATTATAGAAAAAAGATGGGAAAGAAATATGCCTGAAGGGTTAATAGCAGTTATTGCTAGGTGATGAGGTTAATTTTGTCTTTTATTTTCCTCTGTATTGTCCAAATTTCCTAAAAGGGGCATGTATCATTTCTACGTTAAAATGCAAACACAGGAAGTGTTCTGTTAGTGGGTAGGACTGGGTATCAAAAGGCACAAAGGAGGCTATTTTGGGCACGGGAGCAGCTTGCTCACGGCATGGAAGCAGGATGAACGTGAAGCGTATCACGGTCAGCAGGGAGATCAGTCATAAAAGTGGGATCATTTGGGGGAACTGTGCTAAATAAAATGGAATGGGCACAAAGGCGGTGAATAATGAAGGCTTTTGAAAGACAGGCAGACAGGTTGGGACTTGGTCATGTAAGCAGTAAGAGGCCTCTGGAGATTCTTAATCAAAGAACATGCTAGGAGCAGCACTTCAGAAAGCTGAGCTGGCAGCTGTTTGCAAGGTGGCCTGGGGGGCCAGGGGAGCACATGGGTGCTGTCTGGAGCAAGAATATCAGTCAGGAAGCCACATCTCGGCTCAAGGTGAAGAAAGCTCAATCAGGTGGAGGAACAGAAGGAAAAAGGATTTACAGATTTCTGAAAGATGCATCGAAGAAAAAATAAAATTCTTGGTGATTAATTCAATATACAGAATGAAGGAGAAGCAAGCATCCACGATGACACCAAAGTTTTAATCTGGATGATTACAAGAAAGTGGTGACAATGACAAGGATAGTTGGGAAGTACACAGTTAATTTAGAAGAGAAAATGAGGAGGTCAGTTTGGGACATGATGAGTTTGAAGTGATGGTAAAACTTGTAAGAATATGGGACATTTGACTCACATTTTGGACCCAGGGGACATTCTGACTTCAAGGATATTTTTACTCTATTTGTAAATACAAATATTTTATTCGAAAATTATACTAACACTTAAAATGCTTTTCAAGAAGAAATTTTTTGAACTCGTCTCCAACCAGACAGTATAATTCCTTGACCAATTTTCTACCACAGATCAGTAAACTGTTTCCAAATCTTTCTTTTATTAAAATTGTTTTCCTTGAGGGCCAGCCCCGGTGGCCTAGTGATTACGTTCAGTGCACTCCACTTCAGTGGCCCAGGTTTGGTTCCCAGATGCAGATCCACACCACTCGTCAGTGTGGTGGCGGCCCACATACAAAATAGAGGAAGACTGGTGACAGATATTAGCTCAGGACAAATCTTCCTCAGCAAAGAAAAAATTATTTTCCTTGAAGCAAATTATTTTTCACTTATATTTGATGGTGTTCAATCCAACCTGGTTTTTATCCATGACAAATATTATCAATGATAACATCTGCCATCTTAGAACTTCTTTTGCGGTCACTATTTCGATCCAATTTCCCAGGTCAAATTTTATAGATCTAAACTTTGCCAAGAAGATTTATTATTCTTTTAGTTCTTAGTGAATAATAAATGTGGTGCCATTTGAGCTACTGTCAGTTTTATGTTGTGTTGACCATTTCTGCCAGGAATTGGGTACAAGATGAAACAAACACAAATAAATACACAGGATCTGGGCACATAGCCAGGGTCAAAATATTAGAGTCAGAGGTGTCTTTGTTTTCTTGGTCCCATCATTTTATAGGCATTGAACCAAGGCAGATAATGGTTTCATCCAAGTGTGAAATCTGGTAAAAGAGTTCCTGGCCTCTGACTCATCTGGAGACTTTGGGCAAAGTCCTAATAACTCTGCCTATGCTTCAGCCTCATCATGGAATGGGGGAGGGCGAAAGGAGAGGTGGCATGTGTCATGTACACCACATAAGCCACCTCACCCAAGGCCAGTGAGGACTCTTGAGGAAGTAAGATGCTGAGGTGATCTCTGAGTGGTTTGCAGAGAGAGGCAGGAGAAAGGGATTTCAAAAGCCCTTCAAGATGATGATTCTAGCTTTGAATTCTGTCTTGAAGGAAATGCAGAAGGATATGGATGAGAAGATGGATGTTTTAATAAATATACAAAACAGCAAGCTGTAAGTGTAACCTGTACCCTTCTCTCCTCATCCCTAAAGAATCTCCTCCCTTCACTTTGCTAAATGTTGCTTGTTGCTTGGGGTTTGGAGGACTCTCAGACTCTTCAAGGAGCTGTCTGGGTTTCTACTGTTCCAATGGCTTGGAGTCAAAGCCTTCCATGGCCACCTGTGCTACAGGTTATCTCCTTCTCATGTTGGAAGTTATCTCCCCAACTCTGCCCCTCCCTGACTCCCCAGTCCCCTTAGAAGAGGACCAAAGGAGCAGCAGGAACTAAGGCTCATGGGAAAGACCAATCCACAGCTTTGGCTCAAGAAAATGCATGGAGCTGATGGAGCACCACTGGCTCTTCACAAGACGATTACAGCACTACAAAAACCAAAACAGGACCCGCTGGATTGCCTCCATCAATGTGGGACCTGCTGCGTAAGTGAAGACCTAGCCCACCCTGCACTGGTGCTGCACCCCTGGGCTCCTGCTCCTCCCTGACCTCCCCTGGGCCCTCTCACTCCCTTATCTCTTGCTGTAAAGGGACTGGTTCCACCCCTGTGTTCGCCCCAGTATGCCTCCCTAGCCTGGAGCCCTCTCTGGGGTCTCGTCCTCTAGGCCTGGGGAGATTCCTAAGCCATGACCAAGTAGGACTCAACCCTGGATGTGCCTGCTCCTAAGCGCCACTGTACTGTTCTGTCCTTTCCTATAGCAAGACCTGATGAGTTGCCCAGCAGGCTGGCCATCTTGGACCAGGGAAAAATGATCTTTCTTGCGCCGTTTCTGTCCTCTACAGGAGAAATGTTTGTTGTGTGTCCTAAAGAACAACTACAATCAGGGGTAGGTAGATCCATACAAGAAATGCCTTGTCTCAGTCGGGCACCCCGTCCCCCCAAAGGCCGCGTGCTCAGGCTGTATTCTCATCAAGTCCCACCTGTGGTTGTGCAGATTCTGTCCCCACCACATCCACTCAGTCTTAGAGGACGTGGCACCAGGAAGGAGAACAGGGGTAGCCCGGCCTGGAGGCTGCTGCCTAGGGCTCCCGTGGAGGGGAGGGTGCGTTGACAGCTGCTGACCTGACCTTGCCTCAGGTTCTTGCCTTTCTCCCCATCTAGCAGGAGACTTCCATGCCGGGCCTGGGCACCCTTTTCACCCTTGGCATCTGGAGCTGCCTTCTGATATATCTGTGCTTCAACCTCTGCGCAATCGAGGACATGCTTCCAACCTAGCACCGCCTCAGAACCCACCCGCAGCTCCGGGTCATCCTCCCCCACTCCTTGAGCTGCACAGTGAAGGCTGCTGCCCTCTTTCACACCACCCGCCCCAGGCCTTTCTCCACCTGGAGATTAAAATCTTAAAATCTTCATTTAAAGTCAAAGTCAGTGTCATCATTTTGAATATCAGCCCCAAACTTGACTGTGCAGTGTCACTTTTTTTAGTCCTAAATCAGCATATTTCAGACTCCAATCCCTCCTCCTGCTTCCTAATAGGTTAGTGGGAAATTCTATCTTGGTCATCCTCAGGGTCATCCCCATCCCCCCACCCCAATGCCTCCCTCCACTCCACCTGATTCTACAAAGGTCCCAGGTCAAAACAGAGGGGAGACCTTGAAGACATCAGAAGCCATTCTGTGTGGTTGCAGGAGAGACCCCATCACCCCACCCCCACTGCCCTACGCACCTGCTCCCTCCATGTTCTCAGCTCCTGCCCTGAATGTGGGGGATGTCTTAACAATGCGGGGAACCCCCAGGCCCAGGGTCTAGTCTGCTTCCCTCTGAGGTCTTGGCAGCAGAACTCAGGACCCTGCTGCTTACAGGAACTTGGTCCCTTTCTGGGGCTGTGAGGATCCACCCTCCTTACCCTCTCAAAGGTTTCCTCTCCCCCTACCCAAAAGGAGGCATATTACTTCAGAGGCCTTAGGTCCTTACAGAGATGTGGATGAGCCAGTGACCTCCCACTGCTCTACTCTGTGTCCTGTTCCAAATGCCCTACTGAGGGAACATGAAGCTTGGCCATGAGCTTGAAATGAGAGTAAAGAAAGATACGGAGAAAACAGTATTTCAGTAGACTGTCCTACCATGAATGTGATTCTTTGGCTTCAGTTCAACGGAGAGGATTAAATGGGATTCCGTATTTTATTTCACACCAGCTCTCTCTTGTTTCATCTCTTTGCTAGGTTGGCTGCTTGGACTTTTAGGCAGTCTAGTAAATAATTGATCAAGTTCTTAATAGCTACATAGTAACGAGCAATGTATTGTGGGCTTCAGATATACATTTAAAAAACAAACAAAACAGAGGCCTTGCCCTCGAGGAGCTTACAGTTTTAAAGGAGACATGATAAACCCATATATTAAAAATAGGGACCAGGGCTGGCCTGGTGGCACAGCGGTTTGGTTTGCGCTTGGCAGCCCGGGGTTCGCGGGTTCGGATCCCGGGCGCCTGCCGACGCACGGCTTGTCAGCCATGCCGTGGTTGCGTCCCATATAAAGTAGAGGAAGATGGGCACAGATGTTAGCCCAGGGCCAGTCTTCCTCAGCAAAAAGAGGAGGATTGGCAACAGCTGTTAGCTCAGGGCTGGTCTTCCTCACAAAAAATAAATAAATAAAAATAAAAATAGGGACCACACAGTAGTCCCCCCTTATCTGCAGTTTTGCCTTCCATGGTTTCAGTTACCTGCAGTCAACTGCAGTCTAGAAGCAGATAATCCTCCTTCTGATGTAGCGTCTGAAGGTCAATAGTAGCCCAACGCTATGTCACGACGCCTACGTCATTCACCTCACTTCATCTCATCACTAGGCATTGTATCATCTCACATCATCACAAGAAGAAGGGTGAGTACAGTACAATAAGATATTTTGAGAGAGAGAGATACCACATTCATATAACTTTTATTATAGTATATTGATTGTTCTATTACTATTGTTAATCTCTTAGTGTGCCTAATTTAAACTTTATCATAAGTATGTATGTATAGGAAAAAACATAGTATACATAGCGTTCGGTACTATCCGTGGTTTCAGGCATCCGCTGAGGGGTCTTGAAATGTACCCCCCACAGATGAGGGGGGAATACTATATATAAATAAGTACAATAATCATGAGCATGTGATGAAAGCAGAAATGGATTAGGGATGGGAAAAAGAAGGGACTGTATAGCCCTCTATTAATTTCCTATTGCTGCTGTAACAGATTACCACACCTTTAATGGCTGAAGACAACACAAAATTGGTCCAAAGTTGGTCTCACTGGGCTAAAACCAAGGTGTGGGCAGGTCTGCATTCCTTCTGGAGACTCTGGGGGGAATCTGTTTCCTTGCCTTTTTCAGCTTCTAGAGGCTGCCTGCGTTCCCTGGCTCGTGGCCCCCTTCCATGTTCAAAGCCAGCAATGGCCAGTTGAGTCTTCCTCATTCCGCATCCCTCTGACACTGGTTCTTCTGCCTCCTGCTTCCACTTTTTTGTGTGTGTGTGAGGAAGATTGGCCCTGAGCTAACATTTGTGCCCATCTTCCTCCACTTTGTATGTGGGACACCACCACAGCATGGCTTGATGAATGGTGTGTAGGTCCACGCCCAGGATCCAAATCTGTGAACCTTGGGCCACCAAAGTGGAGCACGCAAACTTAACCACCATGCCACCAGGCCAGCCCCTTCCTGCTTCCACTTTTAGGGACTCTTGTGATTACAGTGGGCCCACCTGGATAATCCAGGATAATCTCCTTATTTTAAGGTCAGGTGATGAGCAAATTTACTTCCCCTTTGCCATGTAACATAACATATTCACAACTTCTGGGATTAGAACACGGACATCGTTGGGAGCTACTATTCTGCCTACCACAGAGGACTCCCCAGACCCTGTCCCTTGACTACAAAACCTCCAAACACTTGGGAACACTGCATTCTTCAGCTCTGTGCTCTGTGGTTTTGAAAAAGGCCCACAAATTCTTTAATACTCTTTTTTTCAAGAGGAGCCTAATTCCTCTCTGCTTAAGTGTGGGCTAGACATAGTGACTTGCTTCTAATGAGTAGAATATGGCAGAAGTGATGGTGTTTAACTTCAGAGACTAAGTCATAACAGACATGTGGTTTCCATCTTACTCTCTCTTGGACACTCATTCTGGGTGAAGCTCACTGCCATGTCATGAGGACACCCAAGCAGTCCTATGGAAAGGGTCACATGGCTAGGAGCTGATGCCTCCTGCCAACAGCCATTGAGGAGTCATCCTCCAGCCCCACTCGAGCCTTGAGATGACTGTAGCCCCAGCCAACATCTTGACCACAACCTCATAAGAGACCCTAAGCCAGAACCACCCAGTTAGGCTTCTCCCAAATTCCTGACCTGCACAAACTGTGAAACAATAAATGCTTGTGGTTTTAAGTTGCTAGGTTTTGAGGTAACTGGTTATGCAGCAGTAGATAATACATGTGCACATCTACTGTTCACTTTTCTAAAAGACTTCAAAAACTGAGGCATAATGTATACGGTTATATGCACAAATGTACAGCGTGCTGAATTTTGATATATGTATACATCACTGACATTGTTATAGAACATTTCCAGAACCTCCTCCCAATTCATACCTACCCTGCACCCAGGTTACCACTATTCTAATCTCTATCTCTATGTATTATTTTTCCTGTCCTTGAATTTTATGTAAGTGGAATTATATATGTATGCTTTTGTGACGAAATTTCTTTTGTTCAAAATTATGTCTGTGCAATTCGTGCATGTTGTATGTAGAGCAGTAGTTCATTGCTCTTTAATTGTTATGCAGTTTCCTTTTTATGAACACACCACAATTTATCTACCCATTCTCCCAGTGGTGGCCCAGATGATCCTTTAAAGTAGGCTAAGTGAAAGCAATTTTCCTGTTGCCCTCTGTGTGCTTGTCCTGTCTTTAAACACATTCTCTGGCCCATGGTGCCCTGCAGGTCACTTTGCCTCCTCTGTTTTTTTCCAACAAAAAATATTTGCTTTATTAAACTGAAGAAAACTTAACCCCTAGTAGACCACATTAAGTCGTCTGCCCTCAGGGAGGCGGCTGGCACAAAGTTCAGAAATTAAAACGAGTGGTATTGAGCTTTATTCCCTGCTGTGCCTGTGGAAGCGCACACCCAGTACATCCTCAGTCACCCTTACCGTCCTTGCAACCCCCCGAAAATCAAACGTGTCGTCTGTTGCCTGCTACCTTCCGGGGAAGTAGGAACTGAGACCTGCCCCCCAGGTCAGGGTCCCAAGCTGCTGACCCACCAACAGTCCTGCCTGCTGCTCTTTTTTCCTTTTCCCCAGTTTTATTGAGGTATAATTGCCATTTGTTGTTAGTGCCCTCCAGTGGATTCTGATTCCTAGCGACCCTGTGTACAGCAGAGTGGAACCCTGCCCGGTCTTTCTGCGCCATCCTCTCACCTTCTGCCGCTACATCAGACAATGCTCCGCTGCTACTCATAGGGTTCTCATGGCCAATTTTTTTGGAAGTGGGTGGCCAGGTCCTTCCTCCTACTCTGTCTTAATCTGGAAGCTCCGCTGAAACCTGTCCACCATGGGTGACCCTGCTTGTATTTGAAATACCAGTGGCATAGCTTTCAGCATCACAGCAACACGCAGCTGCCACAGTAGGACAACCAATGGATGGGTGCTGTGCTTCCCTGACTGGGAAGCGAACCGGGGCCGCGGCAGTGAGAGCACTGAATCTTAACCACTAGACTAATAACTGACATACAGCACTGTATAAGTTTAAGGCGTACAGCACATTCATTTGACTTACACATAGCATAAAATGATCATCACAATGTTTAGCTATCATCTATCATCTCATATAAATACAAAAAAAAAAAAAAAAAGAAAAAAACCCCTGTTTTTTCTTGTGATGAGAACTCTTAGGATCTACTCTCTCAACAGCTTTCCTGTATGACATCCAGCAGTGTTGACTAGAGTCATCGTGTTGTACAGTACATCCCCAGTACTTATTTATCTTATACCTGGAATTTTGTACCTTTTGATCCTCCTCCCCGCTTTGCTTCCTCTTCACTGAGGAGCACTTTTGAGGCCCGCTCTGCCTCGTCACCCCCGCTCTGCTTAGCCTCCACCCCGCTTTTCCTCAAAGCTGCTCCCCTGAAGGAAGCCAGTCCCCTCCTTGCAGCCAGTTCCCTAGGCTCGTCCTCAGTCCTCACCCTTCCAGCTTTAGTCCCCACTTCTGACCCTGGGGATTAATGTTCCTGGGGTTCCTGGCTTCCTGAACTGCTGCTTTTCCTACCCCAACTTCTCCTTATGTATCTCTCTTGGTTACTACTCCCCTGCCTACATCCTAAATCTGGACAACCTCTAGGCTTTTTCCTATACCCCTTTACTGTCTTCTAGGGGCCCACTTCACCTCCTTCTTGGAGACTGAGGGCAGGAATCACATCTGTCCTGCTCGATGCAGGGGCCCCAGAATTAACCGTTTGTTCAGTGCGTGACTGTGCGGTACTCGGTCAGTATCAACCCTCCATGATCAGAAGGTCAGACCCAATTAACACAGGCCCTCCTGAGAGGGATCAAACTGGCTCTGGAATCTAGAGTCTAGACTAATTAATTAATGGGGAAAAGAAGAAGGGGCTGGCACAAAAAGGGAAGCCCATGTGACTCTAAAACTCAACCCCTAGTCCTGTCCCTCATGTCAGGAACAATGACTTTATTGTTTTTTAAATTGGGTGTCCATAATCATGACTCGATTATAAAGTGCCTCTCCCATCCCTTTTCTCCATTGCATTCACTTGCCAGTTTGTTAATCCCACCAGAGAAGCTGGCTGAGATAGGAATGTTAATTTCTTTGAGAGGAACTAATGGCAACTTTGATCGAAAGAAGTATGAACGGTGGTCTCCAGTCACCATCTCTGGCAGGTGACCCCAGGCCTTGGACTCCAGCCCTGACCTCTCACCCAAGCTCAGATCCACCTGTCTCTCCCGGCCTGAGCCATCCTGTCAAACTCAGAGCAGCCAAAACCAGACTCCCCACCCCTGCACCCGAATCCCTTCTCTGCCTGACTTCCTGACAGGGTCCTTGTTCCTGTTCAGTGTCCTGGCAGCCAGGGCGTAGGAGGACCTCTGGACAAGGGCCAGACCTCATTCCCTAACAGGGCTTCCATCAGCCCATCTGCCTGTCCACTTGCTGCCCTGGCTGGACATCCCAGGAGGAAATCTCAGTGCCCTGGAGCTCTGGGTCCCTACCTTGAGCAGCCAGGTCCCTGCCTCCTCTCCCAGAGCTCCTTTGGTTCTTTTTAGGATTTCTGAGAATATGGGCAAAGTACCTGTTACAGGCTGGCAATGGAATTTTCTTTCCTCTCCACCCTGCTATCTATCAGTTCCTCCATGACATATCTTTGATGGCTCTCAGGACCTGTTCTGGAAGAGCTGAGGATGAGAGAAGAGGATGTGAGTTGCTTAAGGGAAGAGACTACACAGAATTCATTGCTCACCCACGACCCCTGCCACTTGATGGATGTGTGGATGTATGGTGAATATTCCCTATTTCTGACATCGGTATCACTTAGCTGTTCAAGTTTGACATTTTCTCCCTCTCTCCCATAGCAAATGAGGTACCAGTTCCAGTTCAGTCTTTATAACGTTTCCAATGTCTGTTCCTGAATCCTCAATCCCCATACACAGCCTAATCCAGGCTCTTAGCATCCAGATCCTGAACTACTTACAACAGCTTCAGATCCACTTCCCTCGATTCCAGGGGTGTCTTCTCAATCTGGAATCCATTGTGCACACCACTTCCAGATACTTGGTCCTTAACCACTGCTTTCCACTCCAACTCACTCCCCTGCTAAAAATCGACTCCAGTGCCCATTACTTAAGGGACAATATCCAGACTCCTCAACCTGCTGTTCAAGACCTTGCATTTCTGATCTGATCTTAGATTTCTGGTGTTTTCTCCTCCATTCCGATCTGTAAACCTACACTCTAGGGTCCCAAATGTGCCCTCACATCCCCATGCCCCTGCCCTTGCCCACCTCAATCTCTCACCTCCCCAAAGCGCTCATCATCCCTACTGGATGGCTCTCTGCCTCCACACTGCTCTTCAAGGACTCAATGACACCATTTTGAGAAGTTTCCCACCTCCTACTGGTTCCAACCTGCCTACGTCTTTCCTCTCCAGGCAGCTCTTCAGTTTCTAGAGGCCCCGCTCATGTAGTCTTCATCTGCATCCTCAGCGTGGGGGTCAGAGCCCGGCGCCTGGCAGGTGCTCAGGAAAGGTTTGTTGTCTGAGCTCTCGCTGCCTTCCCTGGGTGGTTCACATGTTAGCCCTCTTGACCCCCAACAGCATTCCCACCACTTGCAGCATCAGCACTGTGGACATGCGTGAAGGGTCCCGGGGTGCCAGCAGGGGCCTCCTCCCACATGGGTCCCCCCAGGACTGAGCTGGCTGGGAGGAGGTCCCAAGAAAACGCTCCAGACTATCCAGATTTCCATCCCAGATCATGTCTAGAAATATACATATGTGACTGTGTCCTGTGTTCAGACTGGCTCATGGGATGAGGGAGTTTCCCTCCTAAAACTTGATTTTGTGGCCAAATTCCCCTCATCGTGTTTTCAA
Source organism: Tapirus indicus (assembly GCA_031878705.1). Taxonomy (NCBI): domain Eukaryota; kingdom Metazoa; phylum Chordata; class Mammalia; order Perissodactyla; family Tapiridae; genus Tapirus; species Tapirus indicus. The sequence continues at coordinate 81,331,464 of CM062922.1, read as the reverse complement.
ACCTAAGCAGATGTCAGTTTTAAGAATTAAAACAAGGTCATTGGGGAAACGGAGCTGCCAGGATCAGCTGAAGCGCTGAGTCTTCTTTGTGCAAATGATCCTGCAATGCTAATCAAGCCCCGAGGACTGGCGGCAGTGGTCTCTGCAGTCCCTGTCCCTTGACTCTTCCCAAGCCTTGGGACCCTTCCCCACCCCGTGCCCCAGTTCCACCCAACTCAGAGGCAACAGAAGGACAACAGTGTGTGTTGAAAGGACAGGTTTGCCTGGCTGTCACACAGCTGTCTCATCTGCCCTCGGGAATGGACCTTCGGGGAGCCATAGCCTGTCATTCCTGCTGACACTGCACATGGGCCAGCTTTGCTGGTGAGCTTGTGCTTTCTCTGTCGGTCTCAATGTCACCTCATCTGGAATGGAATTAGACTTAACCTTGTCCCCTCTCCCAAAGATGCTATTCCTGTCCTGTGTGAAGAGCCTCTTGGGGAGCATCTCCCTGCCCTCAGCCTCCACTTCTCCTTCGTGCTACACGACCCAGTTGATCAGGTCAAGGTGGATATCCAACCCAACTTGCGCAATCGGATTTTTTTCCCTGGGGATTTGAAATTGGAATTTCATGAGACTCTGTGGCCCCCAGAATGGACGACTTATAATTGGGAACTGGAAAGGCATCTGCCACCATTGGCCAAAGAAGCAGAAAAAGCTGTAGAAAAAGAAAACCAGTTTGCAGAGGAAGAAGAATGAAACAGAGGAGCTGAGAGAAGTTGAGACCCAGGCAGTTGCAGAGAGGGGGCAGCCATAGCCACTTTCCAGGTCCAGGCCCATTGGTCTGTTGCTGGCCCCCACTTCAGCTCTGTGAGAGCCCCAGGACTCGTGGACTGCAGTGCCCATTCTGTCACCACATAGTGGCTTTCTGTTTCTTACCTCTGAACAAGGCTAAGGCCCCACAGTTAGAAGGAATCTTGGAGATCATCCGAGCCAGTCTCTTCAATTTGTTATGAGGATTCTGGGGCCCAGAGAAGTGCCGTGAGGGGCCCTCAGCCACACGGCCAATTTGTAGCAAAACCAAGACCAGAAGCCAGGTTTTCTGACTCCCAGCCCAGTGCTCTTTGCTCCCCTTGCTCTGTGGCTCTCTGGGGCCGGTTGCGCTTCCAAGGGTAAGGAGGTGAGGTGAAAGGAGACCTTGGGGTCCGCTGAATCCGGACACAAATCAGTTGCAGCTGCAGGTAAGTCCCTTCCCCACTCTGAGACTCAGTGTTTTCATCCGGAACGTAGGGATAACAACACCTAATTCACAGGGCAGTTGTGGGGGTTCAATGAGAGTATCTGCAGAGGAATTCATTTTTTTACAAAAACTGCTGTGACAACAATGATGATGAGGTCAGAATTGCCTTTCCTCGATTAAAAGGCCTTCAATTCTCAATCCCAGTTTCTTGACACATTGATGACTCCAGGCAGAGCCAGGCCTGCAATGAGGTGGATGTTGATCTACTTTAATTCAAAAAATAAACAAATGACCTGTAGCTGTTTTGAGAGGAGGAAGGATGTGTACATTAGAAAATCAAACAACAGGAAAATGTAAGAACGGTGTGGGGATTGGGATTGGCTGTTCTCGAGGACAGAATGGGGCCTTGTAACCCAGCATCTCATTCCTGTAACCTTGGTGTCCGATTCCAGCAGAGTGAGGTGCGATTGGCCCACCCCAGCCCACCCACAGAGGACGGTGGCTGCAGCCCCAGGCCTGACTCAAGCAGGCACCAGGGAAACAGGAGGGTGAGTCATCCATCCGGTGGCAATTAGGCGGGCAGGGCCGGGCCCAGGAGGAGACCAGGCTGTGTCATCCATTCCCATCACTGCCATGGGCCCTGGCATGGTGCCGCCCACAGCATCCCTTCTCTGGTCATAGGCACAGCCAGCCCCAGAAGTGGGGTGAGGGTGGGCTCAGGCATCCACCACAGATGGAGCCCAGACCAGCCTCTCTCACACTCAACAGGTCGATTATACCCATTTCCATGGTAACGGGCTACCCACCCCCCCTTCCTAAGGGGGGGGATCCCCTAACTGGCTCCGGGGGCCCCTTGAGCCTCCTTGTACCTCTCGTCAGTATTTCAAAGGTGATTTATCCTCCTATGTGTGTGATCAAGGTGATTCTTTGTAATTCTCTCTGTATTAAAACAAAACACAACCAAAGCAAGTTTAATCTCCAGAACTGAGATGAAACCCAGAGTCTGAAAGGCTGACCCTCATTCTCACGGTAGAGGACCCTGGAGGTGGAGAACATGCCCTCAGCAGGGGATGGAGCAATGTTTAATGGTGGGAGGTTCTGCCCATTAGACACTTTAGTATTGACATCAGCTTTTAGAAGTGTGACCAAGAGTTTGTTTCTGTTTTGTGTTGTTTTTTTATGGGTGATGAGTTTGTGGGGAGATGAGCGACTCCAGCGTGAGTCTCATCAGTAAAATATTTCTGAGAGGCAATTTGGTGATACATATCAGATGCTTTAAAGGATAGAAAAAATTACAGATGGGTGCCAAGATTTAGCTACAAGCATACTCATCATGGAGTCATTTATAATATATACTTAAAAATCAGACACAACGTAAATGGACACCAACTGGTTAAATAAATTATGGCACACCCATAAAATGGAATGCTCTACCGACATTAAGAATAATATTTGTTTAAAAAATAATAATATATTGTTGAAATATATTTAATGCCATCAGGAGATCCTAATGATATAATGTTAAATGAAAAACAGCAAATTATAAACAGTATTAGAGTATAATCCCATTTTTGGTAAAAATGTGTGTGTGCGTGCGTGCACACTCATAGGGAGATACGCGTGAACTGAAAAGACCTAGAAGGATATACACAAGAATGACAGCAGTGGTTTTCTCTGCATAGCAGGATTATGACAAACTTTTCTATCATTCTTTGTGCTAGTCTACAATTTCTAATGTTTCTACAATGAACATGTATTATTTGTATAATAAAAAGCAATAATTTTTTTTAAAGGAAGAGAAAGATGGCCCAGGAAGGACCTTTAAGATGGAGACAAAGTCAGTTGAGATCTCCTAAAATCTCCTCTGCTGGAAGCACCTTAGACCTTCCTGTCTCCTGGGATTGCCCAGTGAAGCTGTGCCCTCTCCCCACGTTCATCCAGAGAAAGGGCAGATTAACCCCACTGAAGACATTTAAAGGGACAATAGGAAACAAAATCAAAATGGCTTCATGTTTATAGCCATGAGTGACACTTATTCAACATATATCCTCCCACCACTTCCCCCAGTGGTCTCTGCCACCCCCATCTCCCCTGAGTTATTACAATGGCCTTGGAGTGTCGTAGGAGTCTCCCACAGTCTATTCTCAACAAGCCAAAGTTGTCCTTTAACATGTTAGTTAGATCATGTCGCTCTTATGCTCAGAACTTTCCAGTGTTTTCCCATTTCTCTCAGAGCAAAATCCAAAGTCAGTGGCTTGCAAGGCCCTACAGGATCTGCCCGGCCACCTCCACCCCACCACCCAAACATGATCTTCTCCCCCTCACTTTCTGGGCTCCAGCCACACTGATTTCCTTGCTCTTCCTCACACATACCATGCACACTCTTGCCTCAGGGCCTTTGCACTTACAAATACTCCTTCCCATTTCCTCAGCTATCCATGTGGCCAGCTCCCTCACCTCAAAATGAACTCAAAGCAGTGACATTTTCCCTATAATTCCGTACAAATAACAATATCCCCACCCCTAGCATGTCTTATCTTCCTTACTCTGCTTTATTTTTCTTTCCAGCACACTTATCACCAACTTACATGCTATGTATGGTACCTGTTTGTTGCCTGTCTTCTTCTACTAGAATGTGCACTCCTGAGAGCAGAGATTTTGTTCCTGTCTCTGCTCTATCCCCGGCCAAGGGCAGTGCCAGGTGCACAGCAGGGGGCCAATCAACACTTGCTGAGGGGACACCCGACTGTAAAGGTATTGACCGACTATCAAGCACTGCAGCTCCATGTCAGAGCTTTCCCTGCATCGTTTCATTTTATTCCCACAACCACCCTATGATGTCGTTCAAATGGTCATTCTCCCAATTTTGTACAGGATGAAACAGGCTCAGAGAGAGAAGGTGAAGAAAGTCATCTGTCCAAGGTCACTTGGACAGAATAAGTGGCAGAGTTGGAATTTGAACCTGAGCATTCTCATTTCAGAACATAGTTCCTCTACACTCTTGCTTCTCTCCCCAGACCAGGAGCATCGGCATTATCTGGGAACTTGTTAGAAGTGCAGTCTCAGGCGATATCCCAGAACTTCCGAACCAGGATCTGCTTTTTGACAAGACTTCCCAGGTGACTCCAGGGCCCATATAAGCCTGAGAAGCAGTGCTCTATGCTATGCCATCAGGTGCATGGAAAATAGGGGGTTTCACTCTGAACAAGGGGCTGCCCCCAGTCTGGGTTAGTTTGGCCTTGGGTTCTGTACCCCTGCGGGTGGTTCCCCTGCCCACTACCCCCTGACCCAGGAGCTCTTCAGTATGTGCTGTTGCGGTCCTGGAGGAATGCTGGAAATGGTTTGGTGCAGAAAGCAAAACCTTTGGCTTCTCTCTTCAGCCACCCCACGGGCCTCTGGGGGGAGCCAGAATTTCATGTGGATTAGTGAAAGCTCATCACTAACCTCTGTCCAGGAGCCGGTACTGTTGTGCACAGGGTTCCTTCCCTTTCTTGGAGGAAAGTCTCCCATTTCGCTTAGGGAAAACCAGACCTGTGCCTCTCAAAAGCATGTGAGGGACCCCACTGAGATCAGAGATGCAGCCCTGAGCCTGGACTAGAAGCTATTTCTACTTCCCACTTAGGCACTCAGACCAGGGAGGTTGTTAAAAAATAAAACCACTTTCAATTAAGTTACTAATGCCTGGGAGCCCACCCTGACACTCATTTTTTATCATCTGGAGCCACCTTCAGACTTGCCATTCACTGAGGAGTGGGCCTGGAGTAAAACCAGAAAGCCTCACTCCCAGCCTTGCCCAGGCGTATAAAGACAAGGATATGTATAAACCCCAGTAGGCAGAAGCCAACTATTGAAAACACACCAGCAGAGGGCGCTGGGGACCCATCAGTCCCTGCCTACCAACCTCTCCAGAAGAAAGAGCTAAGGACCGAAGACAGGAAATCAGACAAGGTTGGGGACTCCGGGTCCCACCCTGACTTCATCTTTGGAATCTCTGGCGTCCCAGGACAACTAACGCCTCTGATTTGTGTCTATGGGAAAACCAGTGGTCGCCCACGTAAGGATCAGTTCCAAAAGGCCACCCCAAAACTCAGTATTTGGAACTCACAATGAAGTGACCTTCATTCACTTAACCAGCATTTCTTAAGCACCTACTATGAGCCAGGAGAGGGCTAGACCTTGCATTTTCCCATAAAGTTGTGCTGAAACAATAGTTAGATTCTGAGCCTAGCCTCCAAAAGCCATTTAAATCTTTAATATAGAGAAAATAGAACTAATGAGACTATTTTCTCTTCTGGGGAGAGAAAAGGAATAGGGGAAGGACAGTGCAGGGGAGAGGAAAGAAAGTGTGGGAAGAGAAGAGGGAGGAGAGATTAGTAGGCATAAGAGGACCCTGGGGAAGAGGAAGGGAAGTTGAGTTTCAACTTCTGCCTGGTGTATATAAAATACTGAACCTTAAAAAGTCTATCTTTGGCATTCTTCCCTTCCCCTTTCTAGACCCTGCCTTGGGACTCGCCTCTCCAGAGCCTCAGGACTGCACGAGGCACGCCCAGAACTCGGGCAGCACATCCCAGCCTCCCCTGCCCCTTGTGGCTACCTTGCTCCAGGGTTTTCTATCCTCCCCTCCCATCCACACTCCCATGCCTGCCGCTGCCTTTCTCAGTTCGGTGATGGTAGGGCAGCAATCCATTCAACTAACGCACCCTGATGTGTGACAGACTGACCCTCCCAGGGACATGTGCATTGTTTAAAGAGTACCCCAATTCACCCCTAACTGATAAATTCCCAGGCAGTGGGCTGGAGGGACGTCACAATTTCAGGCTGTTTGTGTCCGGCATGGTATTTTTGGAGCAAGACCTGACCACCTGCCAGAGGGCTGTCACACCATCTCTTAGAGGAGGTGGAAGGAGGGACTTTGGGGGATGAGGGGCTGGTCATGAAAGGTCATTGGCAAGTCAACAATTTGCAGGTCAGGGATAAATATCTCTGAGCAGTTTTGAGTGTGTGTGACAGTGACTTTGTGTGTGTAATTCTATGTACGTTCTTGGACAAGGCCAGAGGGAGAAGGTCAGTGCAGGGGGAAAGGATGGACTGCAGGGCTGGATGCTGGAGAACAGCTGAAGCTGGACAAATGGCCTCCTGGTGCTGAGGGCCGGGCTGAGGCAGCTGCAGGCGCGACACCCTAAGGGCCACCGTCTGGAAGCCCTCCTCGCTGAGCGCGGCTCTGCAGCATTCTGCGGCGCGGAACAGCAGCGGCGCGGCCCACTGCCCATGCGCAGTTCCCTGCGGGTCGGGAGACGTGCTCGGAAAGTCCTGCCCCAGCGCTGTGCGGCGGGCTGAGGTCTGCGGGTCTGAGTCTTTTCTAAAGAGCCTGCTGGTGGGAGGTGAGTGGAGACTAAAGGGGCAGGGGAGGGCAGTCTTGACAGGGCCATTGCAAAGGCAGATTCCTTCATTGCGGCCACCCCACCACAAACCGTGGCGCTTCATGCTGAATTTGTCCTTAGAAGGAGTCCTGGGCGTCGTGCGCATGGCTTCCCCACCTCAGCTGCCTCCCCCGCCGCTCTTGGCTCGGAGGATCCCAACTGAGAAGCTCACCGCTTGTTATTTCTCTGCAGGGGTCGGCTGGCTGCGCAGGAAGTGGGGCGTGGAGGGAGAAAATCTGTTTGTCCATCAGGCTTTGGTACAATAGGGAAATCGGGGGACCTGTCCACACAAAAGGATTTAAAGCTGGGATTGCCCTCCTACTTCACTGTGCCTCTGCTAACGCTGTTCTCCCCACAGGAAACCTACCCTCAGTCCTGCCCCTCAAAGTCCCAGCCATCAATAGTGACAGAAGTCAAACTAGTGGTTGCCCTTAGGGTGGGGGGATGACGGGGAAGTGGTGTAGGGGAGGGTTCTCCAGTAATGATAACATCCTATTTCTTGATCTGGGCGGTGGTGACATGTATAAAAAAAGTATTCATCAAACTGCAAATGTAAGAGGGTGCAGCTGCTTTGGAAAACAGTTTGGCAGTTCCTCAAAATTTTAACGTGGAGTTACCACCTGACCCAGAAATTCCACCCCTAGGTATATACCCCAAAGAACTGAAAATACATGCCCACACAAAATCATGTACATGAATGTTTATAGCAGCATTATTCATAATAGCTAAAAGATGGAAACAACCCAAATGTCCATCAGCTGATGATGAATGGCTAAACAAAATGTGATCTATCCATACAATGGAATGTTATTGAACTATAAAAGGAGTGAAGTACTGATACATGCTACAACGTGGATGGACCTTGAAAACATTATGCTAAGTCACAAAAGACTACATATTGTATGATTTTATTTATGTGAAAAGTCCAGAATAGGCAAATCCACAGAGATAGAAAATAGATTAGTGATTGCCAGGGGCTGGGGGAGAGGGAAGTGGGGAATGACTGCTGATGGATATAGGATTTCTTTTTGAGGATGACAAAAGTGTTCTAGCATTAGATCGTGGCAATGGTTGTACAACTCTGAATATACTAAAAACAACTGAATTGTACACCTGAAAGGGGTGAATTTTATAGTATGCGAATTACATCTCAAAAAATTTATTAAGCTGTACACTTATGATTTGTTCCCTTTGATCTATGAATGTTATACCTTAATAATATCTTTTTTTTAAGTTTAAAAGTGAAGGTACCATTACTCTGTTGCTCTGGCTTCTGATTTTTAAAAAAAGTCCCAGCCACTGTCCTAGCAAAAATACCACCTCCTCTGTGAAGGCTCCCTCACCCTCACTCAGCTCTTTGAGCTCATTCAGTACCAACACCCCTTCCGACTTACTGCTTGGAGAGCCTGGCCACACAGAGTGCAACCTGTGGACCAGGACCACAGCATCACTCCGGAGCTTGTTAGACGCAGCATCAGAGGCCCCCAGGGCTACTGAATCAGACTCTGCATTTTAACAAGATCCCTGGGTCATTCGTATGCACATTAAAGTTTGAGAAGCACTGCTCTAGAAGGCTTTTCCCCTGACCTGCTGCCTACAGAAGAGATTCTGAACTCCTGAGACTGTCTTTGTCTCAGGAGGAATGATAGAATCAGACATCACTATGTTAAAATGTTTAACGAACCAAAGGATTCAGGCATTGATCGTCTGCAGCACCGAATATCATGGAAAGAGACAGCCAGACATCATGGGCTCCTGTTGGAAGAATATACCACCACTAAAACCAGCCCTGAATCTGATTAAGCTCTAGATCCAAGGACCAATTTACAGGAAACAAAGGGACAGGGAGCATATTAAATTACACCATAGGGAGGTGATCAGCAAAATCTAGATTGTGGACAAATCTACAGGATGAACAGCCCAGTGTCTTCAACAAACAAATTGCGAGAAAAAAAAAAAAAGGATGGAGCAGTAACCTATAGATTAAAACAGTCTTAAAGGGCATATCAACCAGTTTCAACATGTGAACCTCCTTTGACTCAAACTGTTTTTTTTTAAACCCATGTATAACCATTTTGAGACAATCTGGAAATTTGAACACTAGGAATTATGGTTGATTTGTTTTGATATGTAACAGAATTGTGGTTATGATACAAAAAGAGTTTTTTTGAGTGATTTTCTAAAACTTTTACAGATGAAATAGTATGATATCTGGGATTTGCTTCAAAATAGTAGAAGATGGGCTAAATTGGTGGGTGTGGGGATGAGGCCAGGTTGGCCACTGTTGGGGTTGGGAGGTGGGTAGGTATGTGATAGTTCATGAGACTGTTCTACTTTTGTGTATGTTCAAAAGTCTCTAAAATTAAAAAAGCTAGAACAAACAAGAGATATATAACAAATTGTTGACCTCAGAGAAACAAACACATAAACAAAACAAAACAGAGTTTAGGGCCAGCCCTGGTAGCCTAGTGGTTAAGTTTGGCACGCTCCACTTGGGTAGCCCAGGTTCAGTTCCCAGGCACTGACCTACACCACTTGTCTGTCAGTGGCCATGCTGTGGCAGTGGCTCACATACAAAAAAGAGGAAGATTGGCAACAGATGTTAGCTCAGCAAAAAAACAAAAACAAAAAAGAGTTGACCTAAAGAAAAAAAAAAAAAACCAAAACAGAGTTGAGGTTAAAGGATCCATGACTGTGTCAGAACAATCAGATGACCTGTCTTGGTTCATTCTCAACCTACTTTCCCTTCCATAGATTTTTTTATAATGTAATAATTTGCCATCAGAGGTGGCCTATGAACTGAGACTCTCAATTCACAGTCCAGAGAATGAAGGAGAAACTTAAAAGTTACTAAAACTCCAGGAGAAAGAGTTGGGATACAGACATAATGATGGAAGATTTCAGGTCAGAAGTGAGCACAGCTGAGTTCACACTGAAGTCCGCTGACTGAAGGAATGAGACGGAATGAGACGGGCTGCAGGTGTGTTCACTGCCGAGTTGGGATGGAAACAGTGTGTCTGTTGAGCATCCATCTCCCTAACAGAATCAGAGGTGAGAACCGTGGGTCTCACCCCTGGCTACACATTTGAATCTCCTGGGGAGTTCTGGAAACACGGGCCCAGGCCTCCTGAGGCCAATTCCATCAAGGTCCCTGCAGGAGGCCTGCATGCTGGTGGTTGCCAGTGCTCCCCATGTATGCGGATGTGCAGCCAGAGTTGAGGCTCTTGGTGTCCGGGCAGGCAAGGTTGGGATGTTAGCAGGTCTGCCCACATTTAAATATAGCTGGTGCTGGGAAATGGTGGCAGCCACTGCCAGGTAAATGACAAATTGAATTGATAGGTGAAACTTGGGGTGTCAACTTCATTCTGTTGGCTGTGAGTCACTTGAGGTCATTTGGAGCCTCTGTGTCCAACCTGAGTCACTTCTCTCTGGGTCTCTGGGGTGTGGCTGAGATCCAAGTGGGTGGAGGTTGGCTCCTGTGGGCTCAGCTGTGGGCTCCCGTGGCTGCAGGTTTTAGCAGCATGTATCCAGTACCGAGGCTAAACAGCTGGTCAGCAGAAGTCATGGTCTGGATAAAGTTGGGGAGGAAAAGGCTGCGGGGGTGCGGGAGGATTGCCTCCCGCTGCGTGCTGGGCTGTGAGTCAACCCAGTAACACCCAGTGGCTGAACGGGCAGCGCCAAACCCAGATTCTGTCTCCACAGCAACGAAATCCCTCCCCACAGGATCTAGGTCTAGTGCTGAATAGTGACTTTCATCAGTGCCACAGTAGAAAGCTAAACTGGCTAATTGACAAGGAACAGAGAGATTTAAAGCAAACGTGTCAGGAGCCACCGATCCCTGGCAATTGGGGAGGGGGACAGTTTCTAAGCAAACGTGACACATTATGGAAAAATGTGATTCAAGTTTCCAAAAACAAGTCCCCCCTCACTGTCACCTGCTTGCTGAGCGAAGGTGGGATGGACATCTTAGCGGGCACAGGTGCCGTGTGGCCTTCCTGCCGGTCCATCAGAAGCCTGTCACTTTCAGGCCCCTCTTGGCCCAGAGGGAAGGTCCTTACCACCCACAGGGGTTGTGACCAAGCTGAACTTCTACCAGGCCCTCCTTCGGCTCAGGGTGCAACCCCACCCTTTGACCTTCCCCTTGCCTCAGCCCCACCCGAGTTTGCTGCTCTGACCACTGACCAGCTCAGCATTGCTCGTGGCTCTCTAGCACTGAGGTCTTTCCGGCTTGGCCTCTCTCAGGAACTCCCCTTCTGAGGCAGCCCTTCCAGCTGTGACCTGGCCTTCCTGGGACCGTCCCGTCTCTGGCCTTGGCCCTAGAGATCCTGCTATCACTTACCTGCTGTCGGGTAACAATAAGGCAGGGATCTGTAACCAGTCAACCAGCCAGCCAATGAAAAGTTTAAGACTTTCGAAAAGCTTCAAGTGAGATGTCTTTGGTGAAGCAGGGTCCATATGAGGCTCGAAGAAGGCAGAGCAATGTGGGTGTGAGGACAAGTTCGTGCAGGAGATGGGGCTTGAACCAGGTGAGGAGGACAGGCTGCATATTAGTTTGGTGGTGAGAAGTGGTGGGAATGGCAGCCATGTGCATGGTGATGGGAGAAAAGTCAGGAACAAATGGGCTCAGAACCCTTGCGGGCAGGGGTGATATCTGAAATATTTAACCACCAGCTCTGACCCACCAGAACCTGGAAGTGCTGGCTGTGCTGGGTGTGACCCTCTGGTGGCTGGATTATGAGGGGTCTGCAGGATCCTGGGAAAGGACCAGGGTAATGATGGGCAGGTGACAGTTGGGTTGGGGGTGGGGGCTCAGGGCAGCAGCTGTCTACCGACCAGATGGAAGTGGCTCGGTATTTCAGCCACCCTAAGGGCCATGAGTGCACCAGCTGAAGCCCTGCCCAGCCCTTGCTTAGCACTCAGATGCTTAGACCAGACACTGCAGCTACATACTCATCTGCGGGAGGACACAGTTGTGAGTCAGCAGCTGCTGGTTTTCCTTCCTTCTCAAAAAGGATGGTATGTTCCAGCGTGGCGCAGACCCTGCAGGCACCCACTGCCTTCGGAAAAGCTGAGACGTCTCTATCCTGGCCCAGCCATCACCCCAATATAGCCCAGGCACCAGCCAAGAGTAGCTGGGAGCCTCACAGCCCAGTCTCCGACTCAGAGGCTTGCAGTCTCCCTGGAGTCAGACTCCAGCCTCGGTTGGTCTTGTGAAGTCGGAAAAAACCTCAGGGATGATGAGACGGGAAGGTTTGATGACTTGTCAGACTTCATTGAGAGCCAGAAAAACCGAAGGATTGCCCCTGGGACATGACGGTTATTGTTATAACCTTTGTAATTGGGTCTGGCTGCTGCACAGCCACTCTTGCTTGTACACGCTTTGCTGGGAGAGAAGCCCTCCTCTTTACCAAAGGCACCGACATTCAGAGGCCACAGTGGGATCTGGCACAAGTCACAAGGCAAGGCTTTGTCAGGCTAGGAATCTTAACTTCACGGTCTGGGAGAAGCATCCCAAACACTGTTACTGTAGAGCAGAGCAAGACGGCAGCTGACAGCTCAGCGCAACCGCTGCAGAGGGTGGCAGGCACAGAAACTGACTGGCTGGCTTTAGCAGGGAAGGAACTTACTGAGTGGATGTGGGGACACACACAGACATTATCAGTGGGGAGGCTGGAGTGCCACACTGGGGAAATGGGCAGATCCCAAGGCAAGCTGGTGGCAGATGACCCAGCTGAGGCCCTGCTATGGTTAGGATACCACCCCTGGGACAGCTGTCGCTGGACACAGTACACTGCCCTCACAGATGGTCCCTTGGCCTAGTTGCCATGGCCAAAAATAAGTTCTCTTCTGTCCCTGCACCTTTTCCTTCCCAGGTCAGAGCCCACAGTTGGCTGGACCAGGACAGAAAGCCTGCGAACTCTGCAGGCGTTGGGAGAAGTGGAAGCACCTGGCACCTTCAACTCCCAGAGGGCCTGATGGATTCCCGCCTCCTACTGAGACTCAACGTAGGGAGATTCCCCTGAAGAGGAAGGGTGCTGGAAGCTGGGCAGCCAAAACAAACAAAGCAACAGCAATAAACACCCATTCTATACCAGAGAAGCAATTTTGTGGATGGAAACAGTGGAATGAGCTAGTCTTTAAACTCAGAGACTATCCAGATTAATAACATCACCTACAGATGAGTAAAAGACTGTATGTGGGTACATTCTCCTCTTCCTCGCCCTGCAGAGAGTTTGCGTCATTAGAAATGGTGCAGTTCCTACCTCAGGCAGGCAGAGAGGGTGGTATGACCCATGCAGACCTTATCAGAGGGCTGGTCGGACCCTGCGGGATGTGGTGACATCTGGTTGTTGCTGGCGGGTGAGGGAAGGCGTGACAGTAACTCTAGAATGGCCCAGGGGTGGCTCCTGAGGGCCCACGAACACCCTGAAGCTGTGTGGGAAATGCTGCACGTGTGCACAGGTAACTTTTCTGGAGCAAGGTCAGGCTTTCACGGGCTCTCCAGATGAAAACAAGCACCGCTCTAGAGCAGTGTCTCCCCAACCCCTTCCCGACGCCCCCTAAGGCCTGATGGGCTGCTCTGAGAGATCGGTTTCCATCCCCACCCATTCAAGGCAGGCCTTTAATCCCGTATTCCAGCCTTCTGTCCTCTCTTCCCTTCAGCCGGCCCCAAGTACTCCCTCCTGCCACACACCTAACTTGGATGTTTAACAGGCATCTCATCTGAACACATCCAGACCAGAACTCTCGATTCATACCCCACCCTCGGCCTTCCCTATCACAGTTAACGGCATTCTTCTTTTTTTCGCTTGAGGAAGATTATCCCTAAGCTAACATCTGTGCCAATCTTCCTCTGTTTTGTATATGGGACACTGCATGGCTTGATGAGTGGTGTGTAGGTCTGCTCCCGGGGTTGGAGCCGGCGAACCCTGGGCTGCCAAAGTGGAGCACGGGAACTTAACCGCTCTGCCACCAGGCCGGTCCCTTTTCTTTTTCATAAGGAGGGAGAACCGTGTAGTGGTTAAGCGCTGAGTTCAAATCCCAGCTTTTCCACTTGCTAGCTGTGTGACTTTATGCAAATTGATTAAACTCTCTATGCCTCCATTTCCTCTTCTATAAAATAGGGACAGTAATAACATCTAGTTTGTAGGCGTGCTGGGAAATTTAAATGGCTTTAAAATACATCAAGGGATTAGAAGAGTACCTGGCTAACAATGAATATTAGTAATTGACGTTCTTCCAGTTGCTCAAGACAAAATCCTAAGAAGGAGCCTTTATTTCTCTCTTTCCCTTACACATCACATCCAAATCCATCAGCAACTGCTGCCCATTCCACCTTCAGACTCATATCCCAAATCTGACCTCCTCTCACCATCTTGATTACTATTGGCCTAGTCCAAGCCGGGTCACCACTTCCAGTGGCCTCCTAACCAGTCTCCCTATATCAGTTCTCCAAACGGCAGCCAGAGTGATCTTTCTAAAATGGACATCAGAGTGGACCCCTCCTTTTCACCCTCAGAACCTGTCACGCTGCTTACCACAGTGGACAAAGCCCTGCCTGATCTGGCCCTCGACACCTCTCACACCTCGCCTCCTATCACTTCCTCTTCCTCCCTTGGCTCTAAATGTCACTTGGTCTCTCCTTTACCCTTGTTGTTCCCTCTGCCCAGAATAGTGCCAGACTCGAGGAGGTGGAATCACGGGCTGTTGGCCTAGAGTGGCGAGCGGAAGTTCCTCTGAGGAGGTGACGTGGGCACACTTGAATGAAGAAGTGGAGAAAGTCGTGGGAATACCCGGGGAAGCATAGTACATACATTTCTTCACAGTGACCTGATTTTCTACAAATGGTGCTCAGGGAGGCTCCTAAACCCCTGCAGGGAGGGATCCACACTTTTAAGGCAGCCTTGGTAAGGAGATGCAGACCTGGTCTGCTGGAGGGGTTCTGCTCTGCCGCCAGGTACCACCTTCCTGCTCCCACATGAGCCGGAGCGCAGCGTGCAGAGCTGGCGGCGGGGACCTGCCGGGGATTCAGGTGACCATTTCTGCCTGCCTCGAGCAGCAGCCTCAGAGCGAGGAGGTGAGACCACAACACCCTACCCTTCTCCGAGACCTCCTGTCCCCTCTCTGAGCTTTCTCTGCCCCCAGAGGTAGGGGGAGTTACCAGCGGAAAATATCCCTTCGCTCCTCGGAGGCCGAAAGAGAAGGGCACCGAGACCCGCGGGAGAGCCGCCCCGGCCGCAGGAGGGGGCGCAGCTTCCCTTCGGGCTCAGGGCCTGCAATCTGAAGGGCTAGGGCAGCTCAGTGACTAAATGAATGCTTTTGAGCAGTGTTTCACCCAGGACTCCAAGACACCAGCTGGTAACAGTCTGCAGACCTCCGGATTCTGCCCCAGGGTGTAAAACGGTTCACTGGCCCAGAACAGGGACCCCTGGGGAAATTTAAAGCGCCACTTGAAATAGTAGATGTCACCATCTTTGTCCGCACTGTTGGTATTACTACCATTCCGGTTTCTTCTTTTGCTAAAAGTGGATTCGTTCCTGGCACAGGAATGATAGCAACCTTACACTGAGCGTTACTCGGCGCCATGCATTGTCTTAATTGTCTTAGTGCTCAGCCCGGAGCGGTGGAAGGGAGCTGGGAATCTCAGGGATGTGCAGTTCCCGCCGCGACCGCTGGGTGGCGCAGGCGCCACACTTTGTCCACAGCCTGGTGCCGGAGGCCCATCCCGGACGGGGCGGACCGCTGCGGCCTCATCCCGGCTCGGGTTCCTTCCCTTTGCTTTCCAGAAACTTTTCTCCTTGGGGATTTGCATCTCACAGAGCAGGCTCCAAGGCCACGGGCTTGGCCACAGAAGGACTGGAAGGGGGTAAGGATGGCAGTGGGAGGGGGGAAGAGGGCTCTTGCAGAGTGCAGTGAGGAGGCAAAGATGATCAGTGGTCAAGGCCAGGCCAGTGGTCAACCGCCTTGGTTTGATAGTTAACCGGCTTGCTTGTTAACGTCCTGATCTTGAGGTTGTTGTGCAGATGCTGCGGAGGGAATGGGAGGTGCGGGGAGGCTTTCCCGGGGGGAAGGGAACCAAGGGGGTGGAGAAGTGGAGAGGAGTGGGACTAGACACCTTGTCAGGTAGGACCCAGGCCCACTGGAAACGACCTAGGGGCAGTTGCTTGGCATCTTCTCTGGAATTTCTGATTCCTGCTTTCAGCCCTCTCTCTCTACTTCTCACTCGACCCTTCTTCCACACCTGGGCAATGACCTATTTGCCCAATTTGAACGTGGTTTTCTACTTGTGAGGAGAGAAACAGGTGAGACGTGAGGCACTGGGGCTTCCCATGAACACTGTCAGAGAAGCCAGGAAGTGGACCTGGGGACACGCCCCTGAGGACTTATGGACACTTTTGGAGTATACCCCTTAGGGCACAAAACGGCCTTCTGCTTCTTTGGCGCATCCACACAACACCTGGGATGCTTCTCCACACGCAGTAGGGACCTAGTAAGTGTTTACTGTCTGACATGTAAAAGGGAGCTGGAGAGCAGCATCAGAATAACATGCCCCTGGGCTCTTTGTATAAAATGCAGATTCCACCTTCTCATTCTTAAGGGTTCTAATTCGGGAAGGATGGAGCCCAGGAATCTGCATTTTTAACAAACACCCCAAGAGATTCCGAGGCATGGTGGGTTGGCCACACTTGCAGAAATATCAGCCAACGCTTTTAGGTACTATTGTTCAACAGTGAGAAGCTTGCAGTGATGCATCCCGGCTCCTTTCTGTGCCTCTCTCTGGCTGGGTGTGGCTTCAGCTCCTCCTGTGGCATTTGGTTCCTGGCCCTCAGCCTCGTCAGCTTTCCCTGCCTGGGTTTTTTTCCTTACCTTGCTGGAGTGTTGGGCCCAGTTCTTTCAGAAAGGAAGCTCTTCATTAAGGTCAACCTGGACTTTTAGGAAACCTCAAACAGTTGTGCAACGTTGGATAAATTCTGTAATAACTGAAAATTTCACTTTCTAGCCATTCTTATGGAACTTGCATTCTGCAACCACTTCATTTTCTTTTCTTAAATGGGGAAGTTCTGATCTGAGCCTAGACCGCCCCCACCACTCCCGCCCCCAATTCTTTGAGCCTCCTGAACTTCAGGTCTTGGGGCTGTCAATCACAATTTCCGTAATTCTTTAGACTCCTCATGGAATTAGAGGGGCAGATCTTTTTTTGAAGAAAAAAAAATTAGAAAATGCCTAAATTTCTTTCTTTACTGGAAGAACTTAAAGCAAGTGTACCTCTCTGGGCTTTATTTTCCCTCATAGCTCAACCTTCCATCATAAAAATAGAAGGTTGGCAGACAAATTACACTGAGAGTCCTCAGTTGGGTATTTTATTATTGCACTTTTAAGAGCAGTATTTTATAATTGCTCAGATAATATAAGGGATGATATTTGTGAGAGCGAGTCAACAACACCTTCCCTGCTGTGTCTGCCCTCCAGTGACCCCATGGGGTGGATACACAGCACCAGGAAGGGATCATCCCAGAACATTAATAAGATGGGAGGCTGAGGGCTGGCGCCGGGAAGCCTTCAGAGACAGAAAGCAGTAACTAGGCCAGACAAGCCTGTTGTTTTCGTGCTTTGAGCAAGAAGTGAGAGATGGAAAATGGTCTCTTTACCTTCCCGGCAAATACCGGGCCTTGTTCAGAATTTCCTCTGACTTCGCATTCCCAAGACACTGGCTGCCCAATTACACGGAGTCAGTTCAAGAGAGAGACTCCATGAGAGTTCAGAAAAATGCATGTTTTCTCAACTCTGAGGGCAGATGGGTTCGTGTGAGGTGAGAGAACTTGGGGAGGGTCATAAGTGAGCTCCAGATGCATCTAGAACCCTCCGGAAGGCTGGGGGGTACATTTCAGACTCTTTCTAAAAATGGTATTTTGAAGTTAATTTTGGTAATATTTTTTCCAATATTTAATGGGGCTTCAGGAAAGAGATAATACATTTCCTTCTTCATTGGAAGGGTGCTAAACTTGCTGGAATCCTCTCTGCTACAGAAACAGCAGTTCAGCTTTGTTTGCTTATGACAGAGAACTTGCTCCGCGGCAGCCGTGGTCTGTCTGGGGGCCACACAGAGGGACTAGAACAGAAGCACACTCAGATCCTCCAGGCAGCCGCTGTTCCGGGACGCCGACTCTTCAAGGTTTATTTTGTCCTCCTACGTGCCAGGTGTGCCATTGTCACTTCTGTAATTTTCCCATTCTCCCTGAGAGGTGTCGGTGTTAGTGCCATTGACAGACGAGGAAAGTGAGGTTGATGGACTGGCCACCCTACAGAATGTGGTGGTGCCCACCCGGGCCTCCTGGGTGCCTCGAACATGAAGTGCTCAGTAAGTCTGTGTGTGCAGTGAAGGACAGAAGAGGGGCTCAGGGATCAAGCCCCGTTATTATGATTCACAGTCCAAATTCTCTCCACTTCATCACAGCTTCTGTAGTCGAAAAGCCAGGACAGTCATCTTCAGCTTTTTCACTGAAGACCCAAGAAACCTGTGTCCCTGCCTTCTCTGCTTTAATTCTGGACTTGCGTAAGCCAGTTATCATTTCATGCCCTAAACCAAAGAATAAGCTCTACAGTTATAAACATAAACATTACAAAGGATAAGCTCTGGGGCCGGCCCGGTGGCTCAGCGGTGTAGCTCTCGCTTGGCAGCCCGGGGTTCGCGGGTTCGGATCCCGGGCGCCGGCTGACGCACTGCTTGTCAGCCATGCCGTGGCGGCGTCCCATATAAAGTGGAGGAAGATGGGCACGATGTTAGCCCAGGGCCAGTCTTCCTCAGCAAAAAGGGGAGGATTGGCAACAGATGTTAGCTCAGGGCCAGTCTTCCTCAGCAAAAAGAGGAGGATTAGCAACGGATGTTAGCTCAGGGCTGGTCTTCCTCACAAAAAAAAAAAAAAAAAAAGAAAAACAAAGGATAGGCTCTGGCCCACGGGGAAGACAAGTAGCTACAGGTCAGCTACACGGAGCCCTGGGATTTATGTCCTAAGTCACCCCCAGGGCTTCCCAGGATGGCACTTTGGAGACAGACAGAGAAAACTAAAATGTTCCCGCTCTGATTCGTTACTTGTCATAATACCAAGCAAATGACTGAGGGGACAACTCTGGGCCAAAGTCGAGAGGCCAGGAGGAAAGTGTCCATGTCGTGGAGACGTGATCCAAAGCAGCCTGGCTCAGACAGAACATTTTGCTTCTGAAACCTTCTTGGCCCTTGAATGTGGTAGAGCTCATCTCAGCATTTTAGAAACCACTGAGGCACACACGGTGGAGGCCAGGAGAGGGAGTGGTGGTCTTTAAGGAGTTTGTCTTCATTGTGAGGGCCACGCAAAAATGAGATAGCAGAAAACTGAGGTCTTGCCAGAATGGTTTTCCTGACAAAAACTTAAAGAAAAAAATGTCCAAGAAAATATGTGCTATGACTGATAATGACATGAAGAGAAAGGCCATCACAAATTCTAATAGAAAATATAACAGACAGGTGTTCCCTGCTTCATCTGGGACCCGGTTCCGGTCCTTCCTCCTCCAGGGAGGCTCTCATGGCAGCACTAGCATCTAAGCTCCTTACCTTCTTTAACCTCATTTAAAGTGTTTATAATGAGTCGATTACACCACAGTGTTCAAAACAGTCCACTCTTACATTTGACTGAACTCCTTTCGCCAACACCCAGTTTGGGGTCAGGGAATGCATCTAAAGCCAGAGAAAGCACTGCCTTTAGATCCAGGCAAGAGGAATCCAGGCCCTGGCACAGCACTTTCAAGGGATAAGCCCACATCCTCCCTTCTAGAACATTCTCCAGGTACCCAGGCCCATGTTGCCAGCTCATGAAATGGCCAAGGGGCAACTATTTGCAGGGGGTCTGCTTGGATGAAGAGCTGGGTGTCCACACCCCGATATGTGAGAGCTTTCATGGTGCCGGAGCCTGGTGGGAAGAGAAAGGGTTGGTGGCAGGCTGGGCACCAGGGACCGTCTCCCTGTGCCACCACATTCTAGTTCCAAGGAGGCCAAAAAGTCTACATTTGAACTGGACTTTCCAGCCTCGTGTTGCTCTGAAGAACTTGAAAGGCAATGAGATCAAGGCACCTTATGGGCAGAGGGTGCCTGGCGTGGCATGGGGGCGGCGAGGAGAGGTCTCCCAGCACAAAGAATGCAGGCTCCCATCGATCTCTTTTTTCCAGGCCCCACGAATGTTGGAGGCAACCTGGGTATGTCCTGGTTGGACCCAACCAGGGAGGCTAGCTCAGTCCCTGAGAGCTGTTCGGTTCTCATCTTGCTGTTGCTGTCACCTACCTGGAGCCAAGAAACGAGTCACTAAAATAATGAAATGCCTAGCTAAGCTTAAAAGCAAAACTATGGGGACTTTCTAAGTATGAGTTATGAAAAACGAAGTGGAAACTTCAGATCCCTGTAATGACTTCAAAGACTGTTCTAAGATGGAAATAATGTTCAACAAGGGAGTTGAAGGCAAAGGGGGTGGTTAGGAGAGAAAGACAAATGACGTTGAACTGAGAATACACCAAGGCTCTGTCTCACAAACAGATATGCATTATTTGTAGTACCTGTTCTATTGATTTAAAACACAGCATAACTTCATCCTTTTAGATGGCACTAATTTAAAATGTGGGTAAATGTACACGGTTAGGCTAGACTGACACTCTCTTCTATACTACTTTAAAGATTTACCACGAAACTCAGCGAACAGATGAGTGTAAGGAAAATGTTGGGTTTAATTAAGAAATCGGCTTTTTAAAGGACTTTAGCACAATAATTGTTGGTATGGGAGTGGCGCTGTGAATTATAATTGTCATTCATTCTTTGAAGGAGGTCCAACAGGATCTCCTCTTGGAAGGACTTGGGGAGCGTTCTGAGTTGTTGAAAGGTAGCAAACATTGTCATCAAGCAGTAATTCCTGAGTCCTTTTAAGCCTAACAACAGCAGGTAACATCTGTTAGGTGTTTGCTTCATGCTAGGCCCTTGGTTGAGTGCTTTCCAAGCATTTAGCCCTTACAACAGGCCTATGAAGTATTGGGCACTAGTATAATGGCCATTTTACAGACAAGGAAACTGAGGCACTTGGAGGCCAAATTACCCAGCTAAATACCAGGGAAACCAAAATACATGCAACAGGCTCCCTGCCTTTAAGAAGTTTACTATCTAGTATTTTTTTTTTAATGTTGTAAATTTTCTAATTTTAGTAAGTTCAGACCAGCTTCATCTTTTAACTGATCTGAATTTGGTGGGTTTCACTAAAATAAAACAGTGTGAAATATTTTTCTAACCAATTAACTGTTGTCATGGATTATAATACGAGTAGGAGAAAACTGTCTGGTGGAATATCCAGATTGGAATGTGGTATTAATTATGCTTGAACAATGACAAAAACAGTAATGATTTTGTAACAAAACCTCAGGGAAGCTATTAACAAGTTGGCATTTCTAATTCATGTGGAAATGCTCATTTTATTTATCAGAGAGTTGTAGCAATGGTGTTCATTTAATTAAGAATCTGGTACTGTGGAAGGGCAATTTTGTGAAGCTGATAATATTGCAGACAAACATGCAAATGCAAATGCAAAAGAAATTGGTTAAGTATCTCAATGTCGGCTTATTTTCCTTTGAACCTCTCATTTTACATGGTTTGAGAGCCATTCAACAAAGGAATGACATAAATACATTGTGTCATTTTACAAGATTTTTTATGGCCAATTCATGTAACAGTAACTGTACTAGGCTCATAAAGAGCCAAAAAGAGAAGTACCTCCAACTTTTGACAATAACTAAGGAAACTCTGTCTGTCTAGAAGGCAGGTTAAGATCTAGTAGCTTTTTCCACTGCAAAGGAGGCATCGGCGTGTTCTAACCTCTGTGATAGGCCTTATAAAACTAAAAAGGTGGGAAAGCAGGTTTGAATGAGAAAGAATCTGAGAAAAGCAGAGAATGGGAATCAGATGGAAACTGGAAGGAGACCAAAAACAATGGAAAAAGTGACAGAGAACACCCACGATTGGTGGCTGGTCCCCACACCTTCCCCAGGACACATCGCTCACCTGTCTAAGCCACCAGGACTGGTTATCTCAAGGGTCAAAGTGCTCCAGGTGGGTGTGCCACATCTATAGCCTGGCCTTCCTAAGCCACCTCATCTCAAGGTCTGGATTCATTTGTTCACAGTAAGCATTCGTTGAGCACTAATTATGTGCCAGGCACTGGGCTGGGTTGGGGAACACACCCATGGACAAGGAGAGCAGGTCCCTGGCCTCAAGAGCTGACATTCTGGTCAGAGGAGACAGTCTGTAAACTGTAGATAAAGAACTGTGAGAGTTGCAGATGGCTATTTGTGCTGTGAAGAAAATAAAGTGAGGTAAGGGGATTGAGTGTGATGGAGAGACAGGAGGGCTGGCCTCTCTGAGGTCATGACATCTTAGCAGGGAAGGAACCAGCCATGAGAAGTTCCAGGGGGAGAGCACTTCAGACAGAGCAAGTACAAAGGCCCTGGGGCAGGAAGGAGTTTGATGCATTTGAGGATGAGCAAGAAGGTGCCAATATAGCTGAAGTGTGGAAGAGGAGAAAGTAGGAGATGAGGGTGGGGAAGTTACAGAGGCTAGATCCTGTGGCCTTCTAGGCCATGGCCAAACCCTTGGATTCTCTTCTAAGTGGAATGGGAAGTCATTGGAAGATCTTAAGTAGGGAAGTGATAACATCAATTTACATTTTTCAAATACCGTTCTGACTACTCTGTGGAGACTGGCTTATAGGAAGATGAGAGTAAGGAGATGAGGGAAGAGAGTGACCAATTGCAAGCATCCATCTTCTTCCCACAGAGACGAGTGCAGGAAGTGACCCTGTGGGAGGCTGACGCCCATCCGTGAGATGTTTCTCTGGAAGTTAGAAGGGCAGATTCTCTCTCCTCTCTTTGGAATTGACCTAAAACCTCTGCCACTTGGAGGAACCAGAGAAAGTGAAGAGGGGCTGAGAGAAGGATGGGCAGCCTCGAGGCCACACCTTCAGTCCCTGAGGCCCCGGGGCTTCCAGGTTTCTTCCAACTCTTGCTTTGATTGCAGACCTTTTAGCTGGAGGAGTTCTAAAAATGCATGGGGGTTAGAGATGGAAAGCAGATGGCCAGGGAGGAGTGGAGGAAAAATAGGGAGGGAGGTAGACCCTGGCCTTGGAACTGAGCGTGGGTGGGATCTGAGAGGAGGGAAGTAGAGATGGCGTGAGCTTTGGCCCAAAGATCTCAAGCAGAGAGGACTCTGTGACCCTGGCAAGAGGACAACTGCATGTTTTCTGTCCAAACATCCAAGTTATTCATTTTCCCAGGTGACACTGCAGCTGTGGGACCTGTGAGCAGTCCCACAGCTAACTGCTAATAATTGTGAGTTTTAAACAGTCCAGAATGGTATTTAAACAAACAAAGGAACAACAAGACAAACAAGGGTAGTGCCTTTGTGTGTATAACATATGGGGCAAAGCAAGATTAATTTACAAAAATTTATTTTAAAATATAAAGAAAGAAGATCCTGAAAATTTTCTACAAATTCTAATGGAAATTAATAAAGATGAGAAAAATATCACAAATATTATCTTTATTCTGTATGGTGTCCCCTTATTTTATTGTAGTGAATGATAAGTATTTACAAAGGTTTTTATAGCTTCTCTCTTGCTTCAACCCCCAACTCTGTTTTTCCAATAAGGGTTTAAGTTCTTCAATCACAAATTGTCCGTCCCATGAATGGATAAAGAATGGATATATGTATGCACCACACAATGGAGCATGTGTATATGTATATATATGTATATGGATACATATATATATGTATATAGGGATACATATATACAAATACATATGTACAATATATATACAAATATATGTATAAAGAATATGTGTGTATATATATGTGTGTGTATATATATACACACACACACACACACACATATATCCACACACACTGGAATACTACACAGCCATAAAAAAGACAAAGTTGTGCCACCCTATGGTGAAGTGGGAGAAATGTGCTCCCAATGGGGCCTCTAAAAAGTGCTGCCGTGCCCTGTGTATTCTAGTGTGTCTGAGTGCATATGTGTGTGTGTGTTAGCAAAGTTCAGTGCAATAGTACTTCCAGATTTTACTTCCAGCTCCCTCTCTTCTTAGGCACTGGTTCATGAGTTAGGGCCAGGCGTTGATTTGGGGGTCAAACACCAACCTTTCCTCAGCCTTCACTGAGGTTTGCACTCCTCACCTAGTCAAGCTTGGGTTAAGATGAGTTCTTTCCCAGGCCAGGCAGCACCTCAGTCCCTCAGGGAGGGAGACTTCAGGTGGGCCAGTCCCACCAGTTCACCTGACATATCAGACACACCCACTCCCAGCCCACCCCAGGCCCAGCACCTAAACCAAGGGAGTGAGATAAGCAAATTTGGGTTTAAGATTCAACTGGCAGCCAAGGAAAGGATGTCTTAGCCTGCAGCAGAATCTCGTGGAGCGCTTGTTAAAAATAGACTCCTGGGCCCTACTGGGATAGCCATTCATTAGGCCAGGGCAGGGCCTGAGAATCTGCATTTTAAACTTGTGCACTGGTCCCACCCCCACCTCCATGATTCTGAAGCATTGACTGTCAGACCATCCGAAAGACTGGATTGGAGGGAAGCAAAGCTGGAGGTCAGTGTGAGCTCACATCATGCATGAGAGAAGGCAAAGGCTTGATTGCACCAGCAGAGAGAGGAAGGGGAGGAAATGGACTCCAGGGACAGAGTGGGGAGCAGCGTTCAAGAAGACAAGCTCTGACTGGATGCCGGTGGAAAGGAAGGCAGTGGGGAGAGGCTGCTCCCTGGTCTGCGTCCAGGCCAGCACCCGCTTTTCCAGGAGGCGAAGTGGCTCTCACACATCAGGGGAGGGGTCCTGGGCTCCCTTCCCTCCTGCTGGCTCCAGCTGGCTCTGCTCCTCTGACAGCACCTCTCCCCCTGGGGGCAGGCCAGGGCCACTCCCTGGGAATGCTCAGGTTACAGCTGTGCCCTGGCCTCAAACACGGCCTCTCCATGGCCCTGCCTGATAAAGTCACCAAATGCGAGTTGTGACAGATTTCTGGAGGACAGCGAGTGGTAAACGGTGGCTGATCCCAAAGGTTGTCTTTTAAGCCCCAAACCCACGTAGCGATACAACTGCACCTGACATGTCCAGAGCCTCTTCTGGGGACTTCCAAATGCCTCAGCTCCACATGCGCTTCCGGGACTTGTTTTTAATGATGTACACGACGGATTGTCACATACCAGTGTAAACGTTAGTTTTCTTTTTCATCTATTTGTTATTAAGTGGGGGCATTCATCTCATCGTGTTGACATGGATCATTTCTGGATCTGAATGTCTCACCAGTCTTAGAGACTCGCTGCTCTTTTTGAACAGAGTTGCCCCCTCTGTGTTCATGAGTTCCCCAGCCCTGTGGGTGGGACCCCTGGGGCTTAGGAAACCATTTTACCCGGAGAAGCTCACCTGAGAAACTGAGCTTCTGCTGGCTTTGTGTTCATCCCAAACACCTGGCTTAGGGCTTCGTCCAGAATGGCAGCCTCGTCCGCGCTGCTATTCCTCCCGGGGGATCCAGCCTTCACCTGGGGAAGGGTCCTGAGCCTTCATCCAAAGACTTCCCGGAGATTATGGGATCCTTCCACAGATGAGGTAGGAAATGGGAATTGGGTCAAAGAGATTATCTTAACTCCCTAGAAAAAAGTATCTGAGGCAAGTTTGTGTGTTGAGGCTTGATTGGGAGGTGCAATATGGAGGCAGCGGGAGTGAGGGGGATGGGAGGTGAGGCCCAGGAGGGAGAGCAAAGAGAAGGTGGTGTGTTAACAAGCCAGCCACAGCTTCACAGAGGAAGTCTGCCTTCAGCTCCGTCACACGGGATGTCTTCCAGACGGGCCAAGTGGACCCACCACACTCCAGAGGCGGAGAGGAAGGAAAAGGAATTTATCTGCTGGCTCCTTCCCATCTCCTGTCTTTCACTGGTCAAAGTTCTCTCCATGGAGCATTAATTCCCTGCAGTTCTGAGCCGTGTTCCCTAGCCTCTGCAAGTGGTCACTGGTGAAGCCAGATCCCGCACCTCACATGCCACTTATTCAGATTTGGCCTGGCGTCAGGCACCATAAAAAGCCTTCTGAAGCCCAGTGTTCACCCAAGGATATTAGGAGCAGCAGCTGAGGCTAGAGGACATGTGGGGCCGGGCAGACCTGGGAGACACTTAAACTGGGTTTGGTTCAGTGATAAACAAGGAGTTAGGGATTTTAAAAGAGGAAGTTATTCTTTTGCCTTCCCACTGAAACTGTGGCCCCGTTAGACCTCCAAATGCCATTTACCACTTTCCCTAAACTCGCATCTGTCTTATCAGCATAGGACAATAAAAAGGAAAATCCTGGAGAATTTGTGGGGGCAAAAATTCAAATCGCCTCACTTCACCAACTACTCCATCTCATTTTTCTGCCATGCTCTAATACTTACTGTGTGACCTCTTGAAAGCCACGTAACCTCTCTGAACCCATATGGCAATTTCATGAGGGTCAACGTTAATACATACAGCGTAGGGTCCTCATGAGAAGTTCATGAAATAACAAATGCATGAGCACTTTTAAAACTCTGGTGCGCTCCACAAGGTGAGGGGCCATTATTAGTCCTCCCCCTCCCTTCCTGCAGCCCCACCCACCATCCCTCCTGAGATAGTTCTGGCTTCTTTCTCGGACCCTCTTGGGCTTGGTCCCAGCTGTGCTTCAAGCAAGTGTTCCTCCAGTTCTGGCCCCCAACCCCTTTGCTCCTTCAAGCTCACCTACCCCTTGACACAACCTCTCCTTGGCACTCTATTAGGGAGAATTCTGACATTCATATCAGGGACTCTACTCTTTTAGCTATAAGAGTTTGCTAGGGCAATAATTTCACAATAAAAGGAGCTTTCTTTTGAAACGATGAGTAAGCTCTCCACAAGTACCAACGTGTCAGGAACCATAACAACTTGCATGGGAAAAGCTGGTCTAACCGTAACCTGGGGTGTCCACCTGAAAGGAAATGCAGGGCAGCTTGTGCATTTCAGTCCCAAGTCTTTTTTCTCTTTAGCACCTTTTCCTGTGCATTGTCTCATTTTAGCCTCCCAGTAACGTTATTCCCTAGGAGGTAGGAAGGGCATCTCCATTTTTACAGTGGAGGAGGTGGAGGTTCAAAAATCTGAGTGACTTGCCAAAGGCCCAGAACAGCCAGTCAGAGGCCAGGCCAAATGAGAAACTGTGTCTTCTAGTTCCAAGTGTTTTCTATTAAACACCGTTCCATTGGTTTTGGCTTGTCCCTATTCCCTTTATTCTCGATTTTCACAAGAACTTCTAATGGTGGGGGGTGGGAGGGGGGAGGGTCCTGGCTTCTACCAGGCGCTTGTGTTCTTGGTAACACAATTTCTTTAACTCACCAAGAAAATCGGTCACCGAACCACGCAGCCGTTAGGGATCAACCGGAGACCACACGGCCGCCTCCTGCCTTGAGCTCAGCAGAGGCCTAAACCAGTGTTTGCGAGCTGGTTGAGGGAGCCTTGTGATGCCATGACCTGCCGCAGAGTGCAGAGCAGAAGAAAGGCCCAGTGTCTCTCTCAACTCAACTTCTTGATTTGGGGCTCCCTTTGAGGTGGGGGTACCTGAGCCTCGCCCTCCACCTCCATCCCCAGAGGCGTGATGCCCAGACCGGGTGACTACAGGTCTTTTATCATGCTGAATGTTGTTCTGCTGATCTCTCTTTTTCTGAGGGTACTGTGCAAGATGGTGGTATTTTGAGAGGGGACCTGATGGATGGGAGTGGAATGTGCGGGGGCTGGAGAGGCACAAAAGGAAGTAGGGGGACAAACTTCAGACGAAGAGCAGAGATGCTGAAGGGGATGGAATGTGGCTGTATGAGTGCATGTACCTCCTTTTTTTCCCTATGAAAGGTTCAGTCAAATTTACATTACTAATTGGTACTTTTGGATTTAGTCGGGGGGGGGGGCAGAATTGGGATGGAAGTAGTTGGGCACGAGGTGAAAACGGGGCAGCCCAAAGGCTCTAGTCATATGAGGTCACAAACCGAAGATTTCATCTCGGAGAAGGGGTCTGTTGCTGGCCTGAATCATCAGGGCTTTGGTCTCTGAATTTGAAGATGTGTGTATCAAGAATTCCTCCTTTATGTCTATTCCAAATCACTCCTCTTTTAACTCAAATTCAAATCCATTTCTTCTAGTTTGACTCTTGTTGAATCCTTGCCGATGTCCCAAACTTTTACTCACAAAACCCAGATTTGTAGAAAAAGGAGTAACGGGGGAAGGAAGAAGTATGTGACTAGAGTCAATGGGAATTGTGGACCGAGCAGTTTTGGAAAATGAATTATACTGTTACAGAGGCTGGGACTATAGCCATGGTAAGGAGCTTTTATTGTTCTGCACAGAAGATAGTGAATAATTCCTTCTTGGTGAAATAAATTACAGGGAAAGTCAGAAATACCCAGCTCGTCCAGTGGTGTAAATTCTAATGTGGATCGACACCAGTCTGAAGCAGCCCACGACACTGACCTCAGTGTGGAATAATGGCATTCATCTCAGTCCAAATGTATCCCAAATTTGTTAGGCACTGTTTAATCTCCTCAGCCTGATCCTATCTCACATGTAAGTGGTCTCCTGTCTCTATGTGTGACCATCAGGCCTAAGCCCACGCCTACTTTCTCAGCAGCAAGGATCTTCCTCGCCTATTGACACAGCTCCACCTTGTTAAACTAACGGTGTTTTGTGCAGAAACACACCAAGTGCTTGTCTTAGTCTGTTCAGGCAGCTGTAACAAAATACCACAGACTGGATGGTTTATAGACAACAGAAATTTATTTCATACAGTTCTGCAGGCTGGAAGCTTGAGATCAGGATGCCAGCAGGGTTGAGTGACGACCCTCTTCCAGGTAACAGACTTCTCATCGTATCCTCCCATGGCAGAAGGGGCTAGGAAACTCTGTGGGGTCTCTTTATAAAAGCTCTAATGCCATTCTTGAGGGCTCCACTCTCATGAGCTAATCACCTCCCAAAGACCCCACCTCCTAATCCCATCCCATTGGGCATTAGCACTTAACATAGGAATTTTGCAGGGACACAAACATTCAGACCATGGCAGTGCTACAATTTGCAAACCTACCTAGCGTCTGCCTCCATGCAAGGTCCCACCTAGAGAGAAAAGCAGAGTTTTTTGGTGTGTGGGTTTTTTTTTTTCTGGTGAGGAAGATTGGCCCTGAGCTAACATCTGTTGCCAATCCTCCTCTTTTTGCTGAGGAAGATTGGCCCTGGGCTAACATCTGTGCCCACCTTCCTCTACTTTATATGGGACACTGCCACAGCATGGCCTGATAAGCGGTGGTAGGTCCGTGCCCAGGATCTGAACCTGCGAACCCTGGGCCACCAAAGTGGAGAGCACGAACTTAACAACTATGCCACCAGGCCAGCCCCTTTGGTGTGTGTTTTTTAAAATAAAGATGCAAATATTTATCCATAGTCACATATATGCATATGTAGTACATTAACGTATCAAAGACAGGGAGGGTAACCAGATCTCAAATGACAAAAATGTATCTGTTTTTAAGGACTATCATTTTTATCAGCCATTTAAATTTCAGGGCACATTTTCTCATTTCACTTGACACATGAGAAAATTGTTGCAAGCTAGTTGAGCTGTAAGGTGAACTTGACTGTGATAATGGGACACAGCTCAGCAAAGACAGCAAGGTCAACTGACTGACTGGTGTTCTGTTCTCCTCTGCATGCTATGTCTACTGACCTGGTTCAGGATCATCTCTTTGTTCGCCAAAGGACTATCAAATTGGCACCAGGGTGGTCCAAGAACGTCTTTTGTACAATGAACCAGTAAGGACACCAGTAAATGTATATGGAATGAATGGATTCAAAGAGGATGATTAATATTTGTAATTAATCTCAGATAGCCAACTTTGCATTGAACTACCAGCCTAAATTCCTTTTCCTAGATGGGTCTAGAAATTCTTGGGTGGATGGAAAAGGTACCTTGCATAGAAAATGTCTGTTTAAATCTCTAGTCCTTCTATGCAAACTGTATTGATCAGGATAGGCTAGATATGCTATAGTGGTAACCAACAGCCCCCAAATCTTAGGATTTATGCAACAAAAGTTTATTTATAACTTACACCTTATCTTCTGTAGGTTTGGGCAGCTATCCAGAGCAACTATCCTCACATGTTGACTCAGCATTCCATTTGATCTGTGGCCCTTCCTTATCAACACACACTTCCCTGATTGCCACAGCAGGGAAAGAACAAGGAAGCACAAATAAATGCTTCCCCCTGAAGGTGACATGTGTCATTTAATTTGCAAAAGCAAGTCCCATGGCTACGCTGAACTCCAAGCAGGCGGGTGTATCAGTTATCAGTTCCTGTAAAGAAAACCACCCCAAACTTATGCTTTCAGCAATACAGTTTATTATTTCTCATGATTCTGTGAGTTGGCTGGGCAACTTCTTTGCTGGTTTTGCCTGGGCTTACTCATACAGCTGTATTTGGTTGGAGGATCAACTGGGCTGAAAAGTCCTAGATGTCCTTGTTCATATGTCTGGCAGTTGGTGCTGGCTGTTGGCTGGGGTACCTCAGATCGTCTCCAAGGGCTTCTTACCTCCAGTAGACTCAGCTGATTTCCTTATATGATAGTCTCAGGACAGTGTTCCAAGAGGACAAAAGCAAAAGCTGCAAAGTGTCTTGAGCCCAGGCCCCAGAACTTGCACAACACTTCTGTCACGTTCTATTGGTCAGGGCCAGTCATAGGGCCAACCCAGATTTAAAGTATAGGAACAGTTTCTTAATGGAAGGAGTTGTAGCTATTGCAGCCATGTGTTTTAACCCATCATAGCAGGGCACATGTACAGTCACTTATTATTATTTGTGTAGTTGTGTTTTATAAAGTCATTGCAGTTACTGAATTAGAAAATACTGAGCCATTGCTCCTAGAGGAAATATGGGGTTAGGTACCTATGAGCCTCTGGATGCAATATTCTCATCAACTGATCAATAATAACTTTATGTGTGGATCTATTTAAAGACACCTTATTTAATATATATTGTTGACTCATTAACATTGAACTCACGGCCAACAGCACCATAACTCATGCCTGAATAAAGCTTATTTAATATATGTATTTTCTCCATAAGGCACATCACAGCCGTCTCGTGTTTAGGAACACCAGACAGCACTTCAGCATTACACTTGGGAATCATTTAAACAGTGAAATTACCAACAGAAAGCACAAAAATGTGAAAAAATGTCACTAAATAGACCCCAAAAAGGATACTTGTTTATAGCAGAAAAGCTGAAACAAGTCTTGTTTTACCTCCAGGAGGTATGTGTGTGAGTACTGATTTTGGGGTTACCGATAAATTTTAGCAAGTCGGCGAATTTGCACATACAGAACTCACAAATAATGAGGATCAACTATATGCAAAAGAGGGAAACCAGATTGGTAAGCAGCGGTAATTTGTCACACTAGTTCACGGGAAAAAGGAAAAAAACGAACATATATCGAGTGCTTAACTGTGTGCTTGCCTTTTGCATTTACTATATTATTTAATATAATATATATGATATATGATATATAATTTTTTATATGTTGCTGGATTCAGTTTGCTAGTATTTTGTTGAGAATTTTTTCTTTTCCTGTGATTTCTTTGTCTGGTTTTGGTATCAAGGTACTACTGTCCTCACAGAATGAGTTAGAAAGTGTCCCCTCCTATTTTATGAAGGAGTTTGTGAAGGATTGGTGTTTCTATAAATTTTTGGTAGTATTCACCAGTGAAGCCATTTGGTTCAGGGCTTTCTTTTGTGGGAAAATTTTTGGTTCTTAATTCAATCTCTTGTCATAGATCTAGTCAGATTTTCTATTTCTTCTTGAGTCAGTTTTGATAGTTTGTGTCTTTCTAGGAATTTGTCCATTTCATCTAGGTTATCTAATTTTTTGGAATACAATTGTTCATAATATTCCCTTATAATTCTTTTTAGTTCTGTAAAGTCAGTGTAATCCCTCTGTCATCCCTGATTTTAATAATTTGAGCTTTCTCTCTTTTGTCTTGGTCAGTGTAGCTAAAAGTTTGTCAATTTTTTGATCTTTTCAAAGAACCAACTTTTGGTTGATTTTTTTTGGCTTCTCTATTTCATTTATTTTTCACTCTACTCTTTATTGTTTTCTTCTGCTTGCTTTGGATTTAGTTTACTCTTCTTTTTCTAATTTCTTAAGATGGAAGATTACGTATTGATTTGAGATCTTTCTTCTTTTTTTAATATAGGCATTTACAGTTATAAATTTCCTTTTATGCGTGTTTTCACTGCATCCCATAAGATTTGGTATGTTGTGTTTTTGTTTTCATTCATATCAAAGTCATTATTCTAATTTTACTTGTTATTTCTTTTTTTGACCTGTTGGTTCTTCAGGTATATATTGTATAAATTCTATGTATTTGTGAATTTTCCAAATTTTGTCATTTGTTTCTGATTTCATTCCATTGTGGTTGGAGAATGTACTTTGTATGATTTTAATCCTTTTGATATTACTTGAGACTTGTTTTAGGGCCAAAAATATGGTCTATCCTGGGGAAAGATTCATGTGCACTTTGGAAGAATGTGTATTTTGCTGTGTTGGGTGGAATATTCTATAGATATCTGTTAGGTCTAGTTGGTTTATAGTGTTGTTCAACTTTTCTGTTTCCTTACTGATCTTCTGTCTAGTTTTTATATTCATTACTGAAAGTGAGGTATTGAAGTCTCCAATTATTATTGCTGAATTATTTATTTCTCCTTTCAATTCTGTCATTTTGCTTCATGTTTTGGGGACTCTGTTGATAGGTGCATATATGTTTGTAATTGTTTTATCTTTTTTGATGGATTGACCCTCTTATCATTATAAAATTTCATTCTTTTTTCTCCAGCAACAATTTTTCCATATGTTAGTATGATATAGTATAAAGAATTGGTATAATGTTTCATCTGATATTAGTTTAGTTACTCCAGCTCTCTTTTGATTACTGTATACATGGCATATCTCTTTCCATTGTTTTCCTTCCAAGCTATTTCTGTCTTTGGATCTAAAGTGTGTCTCTGATAGAGAACTACAGTTGTATCATGTTGGTTTATTTTTATTCATTCTGCCAATATCTGCCTTCTAATTGGAGTGTTTGAGTGTTAATCTTTTTGAGGATCCTTTGTAGATGATGAGTTGCTTCTCTCTTGCTGTTTTCAAGATTCTCTCTTTACATTTGGCTTTCGACAATTTGATTTTGATATGTCTAGGTGAATATTGTGAGTTTGCAATGCTTAGAGTTTGTTGAGCTTCTTGGATTGTAGATTAATGTTTTTCACCAAATTTGGGAAGTTTTCAGCCATTATTTCTTCCAATATTCTATTGCCCTTTCTCTTTCTCTTTTCCTTCTGGAACTCCAATTATGCATGTGTTGGTTCAGTTGATGGTATTCCACACAAGTCTTTGAGGCTCTGTTCAATTTGATTCATTCTTTTTTGTTTCTGTTCCTGAGACTAGATAATTTAAATTGACATGTCTTCAAGTTTGCTGATTCTTTCTTCTGCCTGCTCACATCTTCTGTTGTGCTCTCCTAGTGAATTTTTCATTTCAACACCAGAATTTCTATTTGGTTCTCTTTTAAAATAATTTTTCTCTCTTTATTAATAGTCTCTATCTGGTAATATATAATTCTCATACTTTCCTTTATTTCTTTAGGTATGATTTCTTTTAGTTCTTTGAACATATTTGAAATTGCTGATTTAAAGTCTTTGTCTAGGAAGTCTAGTAAGTCCAGTGTCTGGGCTTCTCCAGGGACGGTTCCTTTTTTTCCTGTATATGGGCCATACTTTCTTGTTTATTTACTTGTCTGGTAATCTTTTGTTGAAAACTAGACATTTTCAATAATATAAAGTAGCAACTCTGGAAATCAGATTTTCCACCCTCCCCAGGTTTGTTTTGCTATTGCTGTTTGTTGTTGTTTGTTTGTTTAGTGGCTTTTCTGAACTAAGTCTGGTTTTTTGGTTGTGTGGCCACTGAAGTGTCTGCTTAGTTAGCTTAGTGGTCAGCTAATGATTGCACAGAAATTTCCTTAAATGCCCCAAATCAATAAGTCTCCCAGTCTTTGCTGAGGACTCTGTGTGAATGTTGGAGCATGCCTTCAACACTAAGCTAGGCGGTTGATGACTCTGACCTAGCCTTTATTTCTTGCTTTTTCAAAGCCTCAAGGTGAGCCAGAGGTGAGAGCTCAGGGCCTTCTCAAGTCTTTCCTGAACAAGCACACAGCCCTGGGAATGGGCACAGCCCTACATATGCACGTGGCCTTGTAGATTCACAGGAATGTGTCAGAGTTTTTCAAACCCTATAAACATTTCATCCCACTACTTTTCCTTTTAAACTTTTTGGTGAGCCTATTATTTGCCCCAATTGTTGTAAAGTTAAATAATTGCCTCTATTGTTGTCAACAAACATACCAGGGTAAAAGCTTTTCACACAGGATGAGCTCTAAGATAGGTCAAATAAAGATAGCCTTTCCAGTGGGGTCTTTCAGGAAACCGCCATACAGGTCAAATAATGACAATTCTCTAGCGATGAGGTTTTGAAGGTGCTCCCAACCTGTTTGGTCCCCTCCGGCAGCTGACAGTTTTCTAATTTTCACTGCAGTTGGGGCTGTTGGTTTATAAGACCACCACAGAGCTGGAGAGGGCACATGTTAAAATGCCACAAAGTTTCCTGTTCTTACTGAGATTCAGTGTTTTTTTCATGAATAAATGTCTATGGTTGAAATAAATAGGCTAACCAAAAGCCTTTTGTTAATTTCCAGAGCTTTGAAAAAGTTGACTCAGACAATTTTTGCCAGTTTTCTCATTGCTTTGATGGAAGAAAGAGTTTTTGGATGTCCTTACTCTGCCTTTTCCACTCATGTCCCTTGGTAGCTATTATGAACCCCACTATATCAGTTAGGATTAGATCCATCTATATGTGACAAAAAAACCTGAAGCAGCAGTAGCTTAAATACACTAGTTGTATTCTCTCACACTATAAAGTTAAAAGTAAGTTCAAAAAGTTCAAAATGTTCAGGGACAACAACTTCTTTTAGCTTTCAACTCTTCCATCCCTAGAGTGTGGCCCTCATCTTCATGGTCTAAGATAACTGCTAGGGCTCCAGCTATCAAATCTGCATTCCAGGAAACAAGGTGGAGGAAGAGGTGAAGAAGAGCATACACCCTTACTTTAAGGACACTTCCCAGAAATTGCACATGATATTTCAGAACACAGTCACATAGCCACGCCTAGCTATGTGGGAGGTTAAAAACTATGGTCTTTATTACGAGGTTGTGTGTCCAGCCAAAAACCAAGGGTTTGTTACTAAGGGAGGAGGGAGACTAGCTATCTCTGCCAAATGCATTTGACAGGTGAAGAAATTGAGGTTTAGAGAAGTTCAGTAATTTACCCAGGGACACCCTAAAGCCTGTACCTTTAACCACTTTGCCATTCAGATTCCAAGAAGTTAAATAACTTGATGAAGTCACGTAGTTGGCAATACAGATCTATCTGGCCCCAAAGATTGTCCTTTTTCCATTATTCACCCCAAACCATCCATCTTACTCTGGTGGGCCACCAGGAAGACTGACAAAAAATAGACCTCAATGTTGAAGCTGAAAATGCCTGGTAGAGGTCCATGAAAATACCTAAACAAAGTGCATCAAGTGTCCTTTAGACACAGGACAACAATGAGCACCTGAAGGACAGCAAATGAACCAAGATGATAGATAATCAGAAATAGAGCCATTGAGAAACAAACGCTGTGGAACTTGCTTTCTGAAGTGGAATTAAAGAACCACTAAGGTACAGGCTGTGAATTGCTATAAGAGATCAGTATTGAAAGTTGCAGTCTTGAACAGAACACTAAGTACTTTCTGTTTTGTTTTTCCCACTAATCTCCTGGACTCCCAGCCCCCCTCCAACCAGTCAGTAGGTTTTTATTAGTCCCTTCCACTCACATCCGGCTCTGGGATGGGGCTTAAGCCCAGGGTGTAAGGTTCCATTGAGCCCACCCAAGGTGTAAGGGAACAGACCCCAGAGCCTGCCTTGACTCACCCATTTCTTTCTTTGTTAACTCTTACTCTTCTTTGCCTCGGATTATCCTAAAGCTGAGTTAACTGAGACCAGAATAAGTAAGGTCATATTGTAATTACAAATTCAGAACAGGTTTTCACTTCAGCCAGAGCAGTGTATCCTCACAGAGGATACACTCACTGAGGGGGTATCAATGGAATTGCAGCTTGATAACCAAAAAGAAGCACAATTGAAGCTGTGGCGACTAATACAAGCCCACATACAGCTGCCCAGAGATAATCCACTGTTCTCTGTGGTTTGAATCCATCACAAAAAAAAATTTGGTTTCAGCAGCTGGAGTCATCCTAGCTCTATCTAATGGTGTATGTTCGAGTTACTGAAGTTAAAAATTTCATGGTTGGACCTTGGGTCCACATAGGGAGCTGCTATCTCTCCCCTCCTTTACCTCTGGGAGTCTCCTCACTAGCACACAGGGATCCTCATTGCTAAGAGCTCCCTCCCAACCCTGCCCAGGCACCCCCAAAATAACCTCTGCTGATACCTTCCCTTCACACATGCACATGTGTACATACACACACACACACACACACACACACAGGTCCAGGAACAGCTCCAGCCTCTGCCTTTGTCCTCCACTTTGAACTTT
The DNA here is from genome assembly GCA_031878705.1 of Tapirus indicus. Classification (NCBI taxonomy): domain Eukaryota; kingdom Metazoa; phylum Chordata; class Mammalia; order Perissodactyla; family Tapiridae; genus Tapirus; species Tapirus indicus. The sequence continues at coordinate 81,295,035 of CM062922.1, read as the reverse complement.
TTCAGGCTCCCCACTGGTCTTTCTTTAGCTTCACACCTGGATTCTTTCTCTCTACAACAAGGTTAACATGTCTATCATGTGAATACCAGATTTTACTTAATATTTGAGATGTAATTAAACACTCTCTTTTGAGATAGTTATAGATTCACATGCAGTGGTAAGAAGTAACACAGAGAGACATCACGTGCTCTTTACCCAGTTTCCCCCAATGATCACATCTGGCAAAACTTGAGCACAACATCACAACCAGGATATTGACATTGGTACAATCCACCAATCTTGTTCAGATTTCCCCTGTCTTACATGTCTCATTTGTGTGTGTGTGTGTGTGTGTGTATTCAGTTCTTTGCTATTTTATCACATGTGGAGGTTTATGTGTCAATCACTACCTCTTGTGTTGTCTTTGTGTAGTCCCACCATCTCCCTCTTGCTCTCTCCTCAAGCCCCCAGCCCTAACCCCTGGAAAACACTAATCTGTTTTCCATCCCCATAATTTTATCATTCAAGAATGTTATATAAATGAAATCATAACCTATGTAATCTTTTGGGATTGGCTTTTTTAACGCAGCCTAATTCCCTTGAGATCCATCCAAGTTTTTGCATGCATCAAAGTTGGTTCCTTTTTATTGCTGAGGAGTATTCCAAGGCATAGGTGGACCACAGCTGGTTTAAACATTCACCCACTGAAGGACAGCTGGATTGTTTCCAGTTTGGGGCTATTATGAATAAAGCTGCTATGAACGTTCATATACAGGCTTTTGTGTAAACATAAAACATAAGTTTTTATTTCTCTGGGTTAAGTGCCCAAGAATGCAGTTGCTGGGTCGCATGGTAATTGCGTGTTCAGTTTTATAAGAAACTACCAAAATGTTCTCCGGAGTGGCTGCCCTCACCAGCAATGTACGAGTGATCCCTTTTCTCTGCATCCTTGCCAGTAATTGATATGATTACTGTTTTTTATTTTAGCCATTCTGATAGGTGTGTAGTAAAATCTCATTGTGGTAATTAACAAAATTTTTTTAATCTATTTTTATATTTCAGCTTCTAATTGTTACTGGTTATTTGTGCAGCTTTCATATATTTTTATTTTTCAGAAGCTTATTTACTACTGAACGATTGTATGAGGTGTCAGAAAAATTCAAATAGTATTTTACATAATTCCATTTTACTCATCAGTCCACACTTTCTTCAATATGCCAAGAATTCTATCAATGCCTGCTTTTGAGACATGACTTGATGCACGATGTTGAAACATTTTCAATAATTGTCAACTCAAAAGCTAATGTGACATACACTGCATGAATAATGAATTTAATTAGCTATTCTGGCCTTCATGGGCCTATTACAAAGGGAATTGCTTTGTCCATGTACCAATCATGTTTCTATATTCATAAAATTTTTTTTCTAATCAAAAAATTAAACTATGAAAAATAGACACCTGACTATTTCTTTTCCAGCCCTTCCAGAATGAGAATTCATTTAGGCCATCTGCCCCTCTCTGATCTGCAAGCTGCCTCCTTGATTACTCAACTCTGTGCAAACCAGGTCCCACCCCAGCTTTCAGGCCATTGAATTTGCACTGGGAGGAAAGGAGGAGTTAAAGGGAAGACTCAGTGTCCAGGCTCCTATTTGTCTGGGAGGGAAATCTGACATTTTTAGCAGACAACTAAAATGCTTACTTTGAAGAAAGTAGAGACCTGGTTGCCTGGATACAGTCAGGAATACACACCATTGAATCTGCAGGTGACCTATAATTGCTTCATCCCTATTTGAGTGTCCAAAGTGTTAAGGGGAAAATGAGACCACTCTAACAAATAACTCTTGGGCTTTCTCTGCTGGTTCCTCTGAGTGTGTGTAAGCATCACACATCCACACATACACATGTAATAAGTGGCTTAGTGTAAAAACCCTGCAACACATCAATTCTGTAGATTACCAGGGAGTCCTAATTGGGTTTGCTAGCAAAGCAATTTCTATAAAGACTATAAATAGTAGGCACATGCCTCTGTAAGCAGTGCAGCTATTTATTTTTTTAATAGGGGATTCTCATGTTACAAGGACATCACAGATTACTGAATAATTTATTTCATAGTAGATTATATGGGCTTCACTCTTTGCCAATGAGCTCATACCCAAATGTCTACAGGAGATAACATGAACAAAAGTTAGACCTCAGGCTTAAGTGAGCTATTTATTTTTTTTATTAGATTTTTATAACTATTATAGCCATATATACATATTTTACTTAATGTTATCTCAGCTGCAAAGGTCGTATATACAATAGAGGCACCACTTTATTATTGACATTTAGCTAACTCAAAGTAATGTATACAACACACAGCACTGAGAAATACAGAATAGAATGATAAATGACCTTGTCTATATGTGGTGATTTTAACAAAGGACTATGATGTATAGGGGCATGTCTGTTCTCTATGAAAATATAGGGAACCAAGAGAGGGCAAAATTCAATAAAAGGACGTTAGATTTGGAAAATGGAGACAAGGAAAAAAGATTTGAATGGGCATTTTCCTGTGAAGTCCTATTGTTATCTTTTCAATGATTTGGAGTTGAAAAACAATCCCTTCTAAGCTTGTGGATCTTAGACAGTTTGCCTTTGCTGTGTACAAGTCTCAGGCGAGCAGAGGTACTTTGGAAGGTGGGCACACTCTTCTGTCAAATGTTATTTTGATAGAGATAAAATTTATTTTCAAAGGCAATTTAATTTTGACAATAGAAAGATGGCAAAAGACCTGAGCAGGCACATAACATAAGAGGAAATGCATGTGGACAATAACTGGGTAAGAGGCACTTGATTTTATTAGTAATCAGGGAAATGCAAATAAAACCCATAATGAGATATCACTAACTACACAGCCACCCCACCAGTTGTAATTTTAAAGTTTGACAATAACAAGTGCTAATGAGGATGGAGAATAATGAGAGCTACCGCTAGTGAGAGTTTAAATTGAATCAATGATTTTGAAAACAGTTGCCATTATTTACGAAGGTTGAAGATTCACACACACTATTCACAGTTAAGAAATGCCACAGTGGGAACATGCCTAGAGGTAGATGTGCATGTATATCCTGTGGACGGGATAAATACAAGAATGTTTATAGAAGCATTGGTCATAATAGCCCCAAGCTGGAAACAACCCAAATGTCTACCCCACAAAGAAAGGATAAGCAGGAGCTAGAGCCACTTGCAACAGCAGGGATGAATTTCACAAACGTGATGTTAAAGAAACAAGACACAAATGCATAGAGTAAGGCTCCATTGATAGAAAGCTCAACAGGCAAAACTGAACTCTATGGTTTAGGGATGCATGTAGAGATGGCAAAACTATAGGGAAGAACACGGAAATCATTACAGTAAAAATCGGGATGGTGGTTACTTTTAGAGAAAAGGAAGGATTGTGATCATGAAGAATAGTGAGACTTCCGAGCACTGGAAATGTTCTGTTTCTTGACCTGGCTGTGATTTCATGGGTTTTCACTTTATAATTATTCACTAAACTGGATATTGATGTTTAATGCACTTTTATGTATGTTTTGTTTCACACAACCCATACGTGCACAAAATGCTAACCATGCTCTTAAACACTAAAATATTGAGATTTTAAAAAGAAACTCGCTGTTTCAATTTAGTACCTTTAAAAAAAATGAACTTTAAGTATTCAGTTCAGTTGAATGAACATTTAAAATAATAACCCAGATCTTGTGCCCAGTTTCACATCAGAATTCCACAATGTCGTGGTGGAAAGACAGCCGAGAGGAGAGGAGAGGGTGCTGGCTTCCAGAGCAGAGGCCCCTTTCCAGCCAGCCCTGACCCTCAGCAGCTGCGTTTCCCTGGGCAATTCTCTGGCCTCGTTCCTCCTCTGTAAAGAGGTCCAGACCTGATCAGAATTCCTCTGAGAGTTTCCTGGTATATTCTTAGGAGTTCTCTGTGGGAACTTTAAAGTTTTTTTAATAAAAAATTCTTTTCATTTTGATGAGAATCTAAAGAATACGAGCATCATCTGGGTCCCCCGTGTGTCCCCTTTAGAGCTGACGGTGCCAGCTTTGCTCTGTGTTGACGATCACATCGGGGCCCAGATGTGCTATTTTAATTGTCTCCAGCCAGTAAGAAGAAAACGTGGGTGACCTTAATGAGTGAACTCTGCGTTTGCCAAGTGACCTCATGGAAGGCTCACAACCAGAGTTTTCACAGGAGTTTGAAAAGACAATGTCATGTGAGATTTGAGTCATGGGACAATGCCCAACCCAAAGAGGCGACTTGACACCAGAGTGACAAAGTGAGGGGCAATTGACTCCACAAAAATCACGCCATCTGTCTCCTTAAATTAATGTTGTTAACTTGAGTTTTACTGATTTTATTTTGGGGTTGTCAAAATCATGAATGTGTTTTGATTTATAGTTGTAGAAAAGTTACAAGCCTGTGGGATGTATGCCCAGTTTCATGTTTGTACATGTTTAACTAACAATCTTATAAAAGTAATTTATGTCAACACCAGTAATCCTTAAACATTTTTTTCTTGAGAAGACAACGTACGTCATTAGAGTTTGAGCCACACTGAACCCCATGACTTCCACTGACCCTTCCGTGATTCTGTTTCCATTTTGGAAGTCAAGCCTTTCCAGAGCAAGTGGCAGGGGTGTCCCTGCTGCTGCCTGGGACTCCCACCCTTTCCTCTGTAGCAGCGATTCTCAACTGCAGGCAATTCTGCAAGGGAAGGGACATTTGACAGTGTCAGGAAACATTTTCTATTGTCACAAGTGGAGATGGGGGCTGGTCAGTAGAGGCCAGGGATGCTGCTAAACAACCTACAATGCACAGGACAGCCCCCTCCCCATAACAAAGAACTATCCAGGCCATGACACCAATAGCGCCCAGGTCGAGAAACTCTGGTTGTGCTCTGTACAGCTTTAACTTTCCATAAGAAGAAAACCTTCTCTGTGTCTGTTCCCAGTTAATCAGTGTAAGGCCCTAGTTTTTTTTACAAACTACCTTTCTCAGCACCTGTTTCCTTCCACACAGCAGAAACACAAGCAAGCAAAAATCACCCCTCAGGTGTGAGGTCATTTGCATGACTGACTTAAGAGTGGAAGGTTGGAGGGGTCAACCACTTTACTGTTTTTTGAGGTCCTCCTTACTTATTCCTGGTCCTCCTCCATCAGGCCCTGGTCTGCCGTCTACACAGAGTCCCTTTGCTCTGCAGGGACCCAAAGCCTGATGTTTGCAGCTGGTCTCTGGAGGGAATGTGCTCTGAAGTGATTCCCAGAGGAGCCAACATCTCTTCCAGAATAAACCACCGGAAACAATATTGAACAGAAATGTTAATGAGAACTTCAGACAGATTAGAGTGGTTTCAGACATCTGAGGAACCTGGATCCATCTCCAAGGTTGACCTAAGTGTCTGTGTAGTTGTGTCTGTCTATGTGCCTGTAACAGCTGCTGGGGAACATCACTCCCTTGCTCTCTATCCTCACGTAATTCTTATATTTGTTCATATAGATCCTGATGTATGTTCCTGGGTCCCATCTCATCTCCCTCATCACATATTTAACTCCTTGTGAATGGAGCCTTCTGTGTCTTTTTTTGTCACTGGTATGCGGCCCAGCATGCTCAGCATGGTGGCCTGCTCTGTGGGTAGTCAACATTATCCACAAGCTATGAAAAATCACTATTTTAAAAAGTAGGCTAGGTGGGATATGGATAATGGTTTCCTAAACATTGCCCACCATCCTCTTCAGACCCTCTTCTCGTTCACATGTTATTCTAAGTGACCAGAATCCAGTCACAGCCAGCTTCTCGGTTTTGGAAGCATTTAGAATCTATAGCTTTCTCCAGAAAAGAGAATAGCCCTTAATTTCCAGGACCGAAAAAGGGAATGTGCTCCCCCTCACTGGGTCTGGGCAGGCTGCCTGAGGTAGAGATGGGGCAGGGGTTCCAAGCTCTCCTCAGTCTCCACCCCGTCTAGCCCCCTCCCCACCACACTCATGCAGGGCCACGGAGACCACTGTGCATAAGACTTCATCCATCCCTGACAACCCCTGACACAAGGCAGTGACTGGGCCTCACATCCTGCCTGAAACCACCACCCTTTCCTCCCCTCACCCCTTTCTAAAAGGAAAAATAAATCACCTGTCTAATGTGCAGTCTTTCAAAGACATGCCTTTAGCACAACACAGGTGCCCCTGAGGTCTGGCAAATAGGGCCCTATTTCCCTGGCCTGCAATTTAGTGGTCTGCTTAGATCCCACAGCTGAGAGGGGGCTGGAGTTGGTGGGGTGCACAGACAAGACTGCAGGGTGCAGGCATCTCCATTCGGCACACGCAGCCCACAAACCTCCTCTCCCCATGGGCTCTGTGGTTGACATCCCTCCACCTTTGGTCTTTGGGGTAGCTACGCTCCTCCACACACCTGGGTCCTGCACAGCTAGGGGCCTGCATGGCTCAAGGAAGCTCACTGCAATAGGAATGCAAACCATTGCTAAGGAAGAAAGCAAAATTGAAGGCCAGAGAAGTTGAGCACTGGGTGTAAGGGCAAGGCCAGACCACAGAAAGGAAGGCCCATCGTGGGGTCAGAGGTCGGAAGGGTGCCAAGCATAGCAAATAATGCTGTAGGAGACCAGTTAGTGGAAATGGTTCCGGTGAAGTCCATGAGCAATACCAGGCTGGGGCCTCTTTTATGGGATTTGACGATGTTTTAGATGGGATGGAGCAAAGAGGGAGATGGGCTTAACAGCATCGAGGTGACTAGGCAAGACTTGACAATCCTTCAGGTCCATTTTAGGCAGACTTTAAATCTATGATGTTCAGACTTGGTTGGGAGGAAGGGAAGGAGTAGTGGTGATTTTTCCCTGACGTTACCCCAACGCAACGATGACCTGGGGCCCAATCTATGGCTCTGAAAAGGGAAGCCAACCCCATCCTAACCAAAGCATAGGCAAGCCCTCTGCTCAGTGGTGCGGAGTAGCTAAATGTGGCCCCTCCACCTGGTGTGAGTCAGAACCTAACTTTAGCCTGTGATGAGCATATGCAAAGTGGGTAGCCAGCTGCCCCATCAGCTTCATCCAGAGCCACTTTTGTTTTACATCCTGCACCTGTGGGAATTTGCATGTCTCAGAGCTTACTGGCCTCTTCTGAGGCCAAGAACATCCTAGACTCTCACACAGGACTCCTTGTTCCCTTGGCAGCAGCCATTCCTTCCTCCTGTCCCACCCCAGAAGCCAAGCCATACTTTCTGCCCTTCTGCCTGGTGGGTGGGCCCCATGGAAGGGAGAGATCTCATGCAGGAGGTCTGTGTAATGAGTTATAAGCAGGGTGAAGGATAGCGAGACCATCTCGCCCCTGTGAGATGTGATCAATTCAGGAGCCCATGGTCCAGTTTGCAGATAATCCAGGCTCCTTATTTCCCCTTCCCTGGCTGCCAGCCTTTTGTTCTTGTCATGGTTGATTAGCTCTCTAAATAGAGGTTGGACAGAGAAAATGAAAGGAGAAAAATGGGGAAATTAATAGCTCTGGTAAAAGGTCTGGTGGGGAAGGAAGTTAAAACCAATTAACGAATTGAGATTTCAATTATCCCATACACTCTCTGCCTCCTTATGGTGCATAGCCAGGGGTCAGAATTAAATGTTGGGTGTAGGCACAAAATGCATTTTACACCCATTCACCAGAGTTCTCTGGTCTTCAGCTTGAAAGCTGGTTATCCAGGGGTCAGGATGCTCCAGTGGGGCCCGTGTCACCAGGTGACACCACACACACGACTGGGCTGCAGGCTGAACGTCAGGAAGCTCTGCCTGTGAAGACAATTGGGCTACTATGAGGAGGATGTGTGATGTCTCTTTGGCACCAGGGAAAGACACAGGGATGGGCAGAGGGAATAGAGAGAGTGGAAGAAGCCAAAGAAGTGTCTGCCTACGTCATGCTCTGGGGGAACACCAAAGTCCTAAAGTCTGGCCCTGAGGGATTACCACATTTTAGAGGAACATCAAGGAACAGATCTGAGCAGTGGGAAGAGGCCAAATAGTGAAAGCTTCAAGTGCCCCTCTGGCAAGGAGAGTGGATCTTGCTGCCAAGAATCTCAGGGCTAGAATTCTCTGCTAGCGGCCTTTCTCCTTTTACCCTATTGATTCTTCTTCTTCACTGGACTATGTCACTTTAAAAAAATGCAAAGATGGGCTACACAGTTGCAGAAAGGGTGTCTATGGCCCCACTAAAGTCAAGTGGGCTGTGAACCTGTATGAAATGTCAAAACAGGTGCAAAAGGAGGAAGTAAATCTCTTCTGAGTAAGCAGCTGCTAAATCAAGCTCTATAAGTCTATGGGATGTGGCAGAATTGTTGCCCCCATTTTAAATCCAATTTCTACCTACCCATAATGGATCATCCAAACCATTGACCCTTCAAGGAGAGTCAACTGGCTCTCTCTTAAGTGGTGATCATAGATGTCATGGGCCCAAAACCCCTCTACCAGTAAAAATCACAACGCCAGCTAAGTTCCTACCCAGAAAACAAAGTCTATCTAATTTAATACAATACCCACACCCATATACCTTTGATATACAGCTGGTGACTATCTGGGAACATGGAGCTACAACTCATGTCACCCTAGTCAGTTTCAAAACCCACCCTAGTGTCATGCACTAGAAGGAAAGCCCTCACAGTCTGGGCAGCTTAGGAGCAGCTGAGAACAGCATGGGCACCATAATTTACTAAACTGCCCTCCAAATCAGGTCCACTGTTTAAGTGAGCCCATGATTTTGAGGAATTCCCCTCTGAGGAACCACTGCTCCCACCACCACCACCTTTATTCCTAAGATCTCTGGCTTTGCTGGTGGAAGATCCTGGAGTGGATGTGTTATCACTACCTCAGATTATCTTTCACCACGTATAGTTCCACCACATAAACAACTGAGCAACAGGACAACCGCCAGAAATAACGATTTCGCTGATACAACTCAGAGAAGAGACAACGTTTTTATTTTGTCTGGATCTGGGATACGCTTAGAGAAGGGGAGGCAATGACCTTGTCATTCCCTGCTAAAACGGATTTCCCAGAGAGTCATAAATCCAAGTGACAAAATCAGCTGGCATACGTAGAGCATCTGCTACAGAAGACACTGTGATCCAGGTGAGTGCACCTGAAGGCAGCAGGTTTGGGTCTCCTGGTGTGGGGGACTGAGATACAGAAGTAGGTCTGTCTGTCTGTCTGTCAGAGAAAAGTGAAAAGGGCGATCCAGGAATAACACCATGGAGGAGAGAAAAACCCAAGAAATGTACCTTCAAAATGACCATTTATCTTTGGAAACCATAAAAGTAAGTAGACCACACTGTTTGGGTCCCAAGTGATATGGCTTTGTCAACTAGCCCAAGGAGGTGGAGAAGTCCTGGGCTATGCAAATGTGGAGAAGTCATGGAGAGGAACATTTCACATTTACATGTCATTTTACAGCTGCTTTGACCCACATGATTGCACCTGATGCTCGCAATCACCTCTGAAGTAGACAAGCATTATCATCTTCGTTTCACAGATGAAAATACGGAGTCTAAGAGAGGTTAAATGACTTCTCGAAAGCCACACTCTTTCTAAGTGGCAGAGGCTGGATTAGAACCTGGGTATTCTAACTTTAGATTCAGGGCTCCTCCAGCTATGGCAGTGGTTTTTAAACTGTGCACCCAACAGAACATCCTTGGAGAAGGAGATCCTGGCATCCCCGACTCCCACTCAGATGGGAGCAGCTCCAATTGTATTTGCCTTATCTATTGGTGTTCCATTCAAGATTTTATTTGTAAAATGGGGTTTCATATAGATGGGAAAGTCACTACCCTCTGCCATGATCCCTTCAGTAGAGGGTTCAGCCACAGGACAAGGAGCCCACTTGGAACATGTACAAGGAAAGGAGGGATGGAGAGACCAGCTCCATGCAAGCTCCCTGCATGCACCTGCTCTGCACTTCCTTCTCTTAGAGTGGGAAAGAAAGAGCTGACGCCTGGCAATCTGGGGAAGGACTTCCTGGCTTGACACCATGGGTGCTGCCTGGTCAGCTTTGTGGATCTTGTCTAGACAAATTTAAAGCCCTCAGCAGACTCTGAATCACAAACTGTCCAAGCTTAATCAGCTATTGCAGCCCCGTGCCTGGTAAGCACTGCTTCCGGTCTCCTCCAGGCCCAGCCTCCAGTGAAATGCATGCTTATCCCAAGGGTTGGCTTATGCCGGGGCATCACCTATTCATGATGTGAGGCTACTGAGGGTGTCACCCCCACCAGGCTGAGCCCAAGGCCTCCCAACAGTTTGTCCCTTTCCTCCAAGCTCTTCTTTCAAATGGCTCTGTCTGCTCTCCGACTGCTGTTCTGATCTTTCCAGGAACCCTGAATGACACCTGCTAGTTTCAGCTTCTCTAAACAGGAGCTGTTTAGAAACAGCCTCCTACTGTCCCCCAGCTTCCCAGCTGGCAGATATTCTGGCTACCAAGGGCCTCCTGGAGCTGTGCGGAGTCGGGCAAATCATTTAAGGTTTGGTTTGGACACTTTAACTTGAACTATTTAAAAGCTGCCTACTGCAGATGAAAGACTTGTCTAAGGTTCACTGCTGTTTATCATCGCTGTTGATGGACCTAAATACAGCCTTTTGTTCAGATTTTACAAAACACTTGCAGCTTGTTTTGTCATTTGTTTTCACATCTCTCTCCTTAAACTGTGTGTGACAGAAAGAAATCAGACAGACCCGGGATGGAATTCCAGCTTTGCACTGACAGACTGTATGATCTTGGACAAGCTACTCAACCTCTCCCCTCTTCCTTTTCCTCCTTTACTAACCACAATACTAACCACTGTGCAGCATTAGTGTTGTGTTGTGTTTTGTTTTAAATGAAAAATAAATGAGATAAAGAGTCCTGTACAGTGTGTGGCACAGAGTCAGATTTCAGTGGATGCTAGTTTCTCCTTCCTCCTTAAGGATAAAAACCAAAACTTATCCACATTTGTTTCCCCAAAATCTACTACAGGGCCTGGCACATCGTATACTCTCAGTAAACGTTTGTTGACAGTTGGAGTGAATAAGGAGTGACTCAAGAGGGCAGATATCAAGCTGATAGGACAGGCCACTGGAGGAGTTGCCAAAACTTGTTGAGTCTCATAAGACAAATAACAGTAGTAGAATTTGAGAAGTGAGAAATGTATCCTAAAGAGGCAATTGAATACTCCAAAATGTACATACAAAGATGTTCATTGTTGCGTTCTTTATAATAGTGAAACTTTTGAAATAACCTAAATGTCTGACAAGGGGAATTGGGTACATTAACTAAAGTGATTTAATACAATAAAATACCATGCATTCATTTTTAAAATGTAGAGTTAGAAGCATTATTTTATAAAAATACCCAAAACATATTTCTGGGTGAAATGGTATGTTTTAAAATTGCACCCCTGTAAAACTGTCTATCTCTCTTTTGAAAGAAAGAAATGCCTGGAAGAATATTAAAAGACAGTGGTTATGTCTAGGTGGTGGAATTATAGTAATTTTTATTTTGTATATACTTTTCAATTGTTTAAATTTTTTAGGAGTCTCATTCTTATAATCAGGAAAAAAATTTTCTTTTGGAAAACCAAAACACATAAAGGGTATACCAATCAGTGGGTGGGTTTTTTTTCGGTTGTAAATGTCAAAACCCACTTTAAACTCATTTAGACACAAACAGAAATGTATTTGGAAGGCTAATATGACTGCAGAAAGGTTGAGGTGTAGCTGTAGCTCATGAAGAGCTGGAAACGGCTCTGCCATACTTCATCTCTGGCTGCTTGTATCCTTCCTTCTACTGCAGGCCAGCTTCCTCCACACAGCAGGAAACACCATCTTGATGAGTTCAGGGCTGCTAGTCTCCACCACAGAGGGAAAATGAGCACTGTGCTCTGTGGTCCCTAGGTCATAAATTCCCAACATGCACTGCAATTGGCCTCACTGGGAAGGCTGGAGGTAGAGGGGTGGCCAGGATCAGATCCACAGTTGTCAATATCAGAAGCAGTGAGTGAGCGTCCCTGACACATCCCTGTGCTGGTGCAAGGATTCATCTGAACCTTCAAAGAGCTTACAGCTCAACCCTAGGGCTGAATGCTGGTTGGACAGAGGCAGCAGCTTTTGTTGTTGTCATTACCTTACCTCTCTTCCTGGACACTTTCCATCACTTCCATCTAAGCACAGAGAAATCTATCTTCTAAAGAATGATGGATTTTCTTAGAGTGTCTTGCATGAAACAACCAGAGCTCAATAAAACCTTCAGAGATTTCCATCCCTCTGTGCATTCCTTGCTTCATTTACTTACTTAGGAGATGGTAATTTAATTTCTTTCCAAAATAGAGTGACTGTGTCTAGAAAATAAACACTTTTAAGTACAGTAGGACCTCATGATATGACAGCTCACTGTTACAATTCAGTTCAGAATAAGTTATTGTGTTGGAATGGGGTCACTGTACTGTGAGCCCCTAGTGGTCAATAGCTTTAGCCATCTCTGAGCCCCATTCCTAGTGTAGTGCTGGTCCACGGTAGGTACTCAGAGGTAAAGTGTACTCAGAAGTCTATGGTGCATGTTTAACATATTTGTTTCTTTGGGTTTCTGTTAGTGTTTTTTTTTTTTCTTCCTCCCTACCTTTTATCTGTCTATTAAGGACGCCATAAGTTTCCCCAAATCTTCTGATTCCTTCAGTAAATCATTTTCAGAGTCATGTTCTTCCTCTGAGTCTTGAGATGATGTTCCCTTTACCTTGTTTTATAGCATTCTCCCATGTAATTCATTTTTGACCTCTTTACTCATCCTTGACCAAGGTAAGATCTGTCTTCCTACCAACAGAGAGGCTATTTGGACTGCCTTGGGCTGGGCTCATTGTGCACTTGAGCACTGGCTGAATCCTCTTAGATCTACAGATGGCGCAGGTTCATGGGTACAACTCCCAGCCCACTATAGGCAATTATCTTGCTCTTGCAGTGGATTTAATCCAGCCTCCCAGCAAAAACATTGCCCTGGAATATCTGCTGGTCCTCAATCTATTTCCTTTTGCCCCAAAACCATATAGAACAGATGAGATTATATTTCCAAGATGCACAAAATCATCTTAGTATGGCATCATTTACCTACAAAGTTGCATGTCTCATCCCTTAACTGCCACTGCAGTGACAGCACATTGTGGCATATTTTCCTTATACTGATACTTAACAATCATTGAGCCCTGAGGGGAACAGAAAGAGTGTCTTTCCTTTTCTATCTAGTATAAACAGCTATGATGAAAAAAAATCCATCAAAAACCACAAGTCTGGCAACATGTATCCCATTCCCATGGCCATATACCATTACTATGTGTTATTTACCTTGCTTTTTACCACGAAATTGTTTTGTTTTGTTTTGTTTTTGTTGAGGAAGATTCACCCTGAGCCAACATGCACTGCCAATCTTCCTCCATTTTGCATGTGGGTTGCCACCACAGAATGGTTGCCAACAAGTGGTGTAGGTCTGCACCTGGGAACTGAACCTGGGCTACCAAAGCAGAGCACACGAAACTCAACCTCTAGATGACAGGGCCAGCCCCTGAAATGGTTTTTCAGTTGCAAATAAAGGGATATGCATTAACAGTGGCTTAACTGATAAGGACGTCTGTTTTTATTAAGCAAGAAGTCTAGAAGTGTGGTCTCGGGGATGGTCTGACAGCTCAACTGTGTCATCAAAGGCTCAGGCTCTTTCTCGCTTTCTCACTCTGACTTACTAGGCCTATTGCTTTTCATCATCATGCTTATTGCTTTGTGGACTTAATGTGGCTACCTCAGTTCCAGGCATCACATCCATATCCAGATAGGAAGAAGGGGGAAAGGGATGGCCCCAAGCTTTCCTTCAAGTCTGTCCCTTTTATCAGAAAAGCAAAATGTTTCCTAAAAAACTTCCAGCCGACTTTCATTTTATGTCTCCTTGGTCCCAACTGGGAACATTTTACTCCTAACAGGAAGGGAGGATGGGAGAATGAGTATTTTACAAAGAGAAATAGAATAACCATGACTGCATTGAATTTATCGATCTTAATTCATTCCCTGAGTCAAGGTACATTGATGCTACACACCACCGACCTCCACTGCCATTCAAGCAAAATTAGTGTTGTGTTGGCAGTGACTGCTGACAGTCAAGGGCAACCTTGGCAGCATTATTTTTAGCTGTGGTAATGGTAGCTGTAGAACTGACCAATGCTTCCCTCAGATAAAGGTACTTTGAATATAGTGAAATGATGTATGGTTTTGATCACGGACAATGACTATGGAGTCAGTGGAACTGAATATTACCTAATACAGCATATTTAAATCATGACAGCACGGCTTAATGAACTCAAGAACACTACAGAGAAGGCAAATCAAATAACGGTTATACAATCTTCCTTTGCAAAAGCAAGTAATTTCTGAATCCAATGTATAAGGAACTATAAACATCATTTGCATTGGTTATTCAGATTTCTCCAACCAACTAAATTCACATACTTTGAAGAGCCCTTTCTAGTTGTATTTCTACTTAATTCAAAGTGAAAGTGATTTCTTGCGTTGTGGCTTCCTCTACCCAAGCAAAGACTGCAGGGGCCCATTGCCTACAACTGTTTCTTCACCCTCCCATTATTGTCTCTCAAGCTCATCCCTTAGTAAAGTTAATTTTGGTGTTAGAGGGCTTCTATTAGGGCTCACAAGGTGAAAGAGAGTTAAGGTGATCAACCATGCAGATTACCTAGGCTGAGGCTTTCCTAGGAAGCAGGACTTTTAGCACAAAAACCAGGACAGTCCTAGGCAAACCGAAATAGTTGGTCACCCTAGAGGTTATCACCAACATGAAAGGGGTGAGGGAGAGGGGGTTTGAGAAGAAGGAAGGAGAGGGAGGGAGGACCTGGGAAGTCGTGGCCATTCAACCAACTCTAAATTTCATGGCTTTTCCTACCATTTTAATAATTGGATTTCTTGCACAGCAACTCACCAGTGATACTTGAACACACCATTTCTTTAGGTTCTTTACTCTTCCAACCTGTGCATAATTGCCAGTTTTTCACCTCCAAGGTCTATCCCACTATAAATATTTTTCCCAGTTCTTATTCATGTTCCCCAGATTCAATGGTATTGTAAGTGAATGCTTTGAAGTCCGCTGTACTCCAACACACAGCAATGATAGATAACATATAAAAGAGAATTTGCAAAGTCACAGCCACACTCAAAAATGAGATACATATGTCCATGGTCCTAGAACAGAATCTAAATGCAAAATGATGAGTAGAGGCTGATCTGAGGTCCTGCCAGGCTCTGGATCTAGAATTAGGTAGTAGGAGTGGTGAGTTTGGCTTCTGCAGGTAAAAGTACTTCACAGGGGAAAGTGCTCCACGGGAGGCACGAAAACCAAAGTCACATTCAGAGCTCACAACCAGAGCCCAGGACAGGGCTTCCCTGGCTTGTGAAGGGAAGCTGGAAAACCTGCTGCCCACCACTGCCTGGGGTGTAGCTTAGTGCCTTCAGAACCAGACTCAAACACAAGCCCCGGAATGGGGAAGCACAGAGAGAGAAAAAGAAAGGCGGGGACATAACCTCCCACATACAATGATCCTGTAAACCCACTTTAAAATGCATGAAGAAATCTTACACCAAGAAAGACAGTCAATAAAATCAATAATTGGAATATGAGTTTTTCCAGAAAAAACAAAATAAAAAATTCTGAAGAGACTTGAACATTTAGAATGCTTGAAGAGATATATGAAAGTATTATATCCTTAAAAAAGACATATGCCGCTGATATATTATGCCATTAAAACAGACAGAAATGAGGGGCCAGCCCAGTGGCGCAGCGGTTTAGTCTGCGCTTTGGCAGCCTGGGGTTCGCGGGTTCGGATCCCGGGCGCCCGCCAACTCACTGCTCGTCACCATGCCGTGGCAGTGTCCCATATAAAGTAGAGGAAGATGGGCACGGATGTTAGCCCAGGGCCAGTCTTCCTCAGCAAAAAGAGGAGGATTGGCAACAGATGTTAGCTCAGGGCTGGTCTTCCTCACACACACACACAAAAACGACAGAAATGAAATAATCACAGGTGGACATAAAATTAGAAATAATGAAGAGAAATATAACCACTGAAATAAAAACAAAAAAACTCAGTAGGATAGATTCTAAACTAAACATAGTCGAAGGGAGAATTAACAAATTGGAATTGGGAGGAAGTTACCCAGAGGGTAACCGCTTTGAAGCGGTCATACAAATAAGGCAGAGAATGACAGGTGCTGTGGTTATGGATTCGGGGCTCAGGAAAGGCTTGTCGAAGGAGACGTTTGAGCAATGACCTGACGAGGTCAGGATGTGAGTTAGGTGAATGTAAAGAAAAATAAATCCATGGACACACAGTAGTAATAATACCTACTTTCCAAGTTACTGTGAAGATAAAATTAACTAGCGTACATAAAAGCCCCACACCAGCATAAAAGTGCCTGACGTGCAATTAGTAACAAATGTTAAGAAGCTCTGCTTCTCTTCCTAAGAACCAGAGTTAATAGAATAGAATTTAGCGTTCTGCCCCTACATTGAGGGGGCTTTGGCCACCTCTGCTGGAGCCCAGCATCACTCCCAGAGGACTTAAATTGGCTGATAATTTTGGATCTAATAATGGTGGGTTTAGCTCTTTATGACAAAGAGGCTGGAACATTGTCAGCTGTCCATATGCCTGTTTTCTCCTTCTGCTTTTCTCCCTTGAGAACAAAGTCTATTTTCCCCTCTAGCATTAACTAAACAAGCTAGTCACGTTCAAAATATAGAGATGACATTTTAATATATCCAGGCAGCCTGGCTAGTAGTTTCATCGCAAATCTCAACATTTCGTCAGTGCAGCTCTAAGCATTTCTTGCCGTGATGTCTTGTCTGGAGACTCGAGAGAACTCCTGACAGAGGTCACCAAAGGGAGAGAGACAAAGCCACTCTCTTTCTGAGCATGGAGGCTTTTCAATTCGCAGGCCCTTGATGGAAACATTCCCTAATAAAAAGAACAAAATAAGACTGGCTCACAGTGAACAGCAACAGAATGTTCCATCGAACAGAGAGCAGCTTCTTGGGACGTGGGAATCTGAGAGACTGGACTGTATTCAAAGAAAATGCCCCCAGAGTGATAAAGAGCGAGTCCTGGGGGCTAAGCAACACTCAAGATTTCATGGTTTAAAGGGAGTGGCGGGGAGGGGGGGGTTCCCTGCAGAAGCCTGGGGGTGGGGCTGGGTATCCTAGAAACTGAATGAGGCTGGGAAGTGAGGCTCCGATGATCAAGGACATTAGATGTAGCAGCTTCTCTCTTCCCTGACCAAGGCAGGTAAGGGAGGCTGTGATGAATCAGAAAGGAAGAGCTGGAGGTTCCGAGTGTGTGTTTGTTTTTCTAACCAGAAGAGAGAAAACACGTTCCAGTGTCTCTGAATCCTTGGTCAGAAAATCGTTGTTTAAAGAAGGGGAAGAAGAAACATCCTTTTTTGCTGTGGCTAAGACTGGCGTTTGCACTCGGCTCCCAGGGTCAAGGCAGGCTGCTGGACATTGGGTTGTGGTCCAGGGAGTCCCCTCAGCATCTCAGCCCTGCCCTCACCAGTGCAATTGTCCCACACCAGCAAGCCTATAAAAAATGTCTTCCCCTTGTTTATTTTGAGTTCTTTTTTTTCCCCCCAAAACTGCACATCTCACCAAGCATGAATTACTTAAAAGAAAAGAATAAAGAACTGAGCATTTCAACTTTGGATCAGTTGGAGGTAAATGTTTGTGCTTGGAATGGGAGAAAATAACAGGAATTGCAGGGATAAACAGTAGGATTTTAACATCTCCCACATCCCACAGTGCGTATATCCCCTGATATCTTCTGAAGAAGAAGAAAAAGAAACCTTGAGTTTACATCGCGTTAAAAACAAAATAAAATTTAAAAAACAAGTGTTTAGGGTGAGATTAAAGAAAAAACTATTGCACACCAGAAAAATGAGAGTGTGATGGAGGCAGGAGCATAAGCATGTACGTTGTACCGTTTTGGCGGTCTTCACATGGGTACAGATGTTTTCCAATGTGTTTGTCCGTCTCCCACACACATACAACTTGAAATGCATCTTTAGTAAGATTTCAGTCCCTCTGGTAGGCAGGCAGGAGAGACATCAAATAGAGAAAACTTCAAATTGAGAGTGGGACATTGTTCAGTTATCCATATTTATTAGGCAGGGTTCCTGCAATGCAGTAGGCTCCATACATGTCTTTTGACTAAATCAGTGCAGGCACCATAACAGCAAGTGGAAATGGGTTTGATTCCTTTCCATAGGGACGATCATTTTGCTGGTACCCCTTAATCACACCATATAACCAGTTGCCTACCCATAGAGACTGCCATAGAGTATATGTTTTGAGTAACAAAATAAGTTGTAGTTTCACAGTTCAATCCTTTTTAAACCTAGTTCCTCATTTTAATTAGAAAAACTGTTTTGATCTATGTTCTTTCCTTGTACTTTGATACATTTTTTTTAAATTCATCTATTTTTTAAAGTTGACTACCTTTCCTCGTGTGATTCTCCAAAACTCACACCCCCTTGTGACAGCCAGGAGAGTCCTCTGAGGACAGATGTGACTATGATAGCTCAGTACTTTCAAAGGGCCTTCCAGGCCACATGCTCTCATGGTCTCTCTTCCTATGCCTCAGCCCTAATAGAAAAGGCCTTTGTTACAGACCCAGAACTCAGACTCTTGCGTCTATGATTCCCAGAGAACGAGAGACTTGGAAAATGGGACCCAGAAAGGAAGTCACCTATTCAATATTATAGAGCAAAATAGCAATTAAGCCAAACTAGAAACTAGAGTTCACTGGTTCCAAATGATCTTTTTGAGAAGCACATTTTCAAATGAAATTAGAATATATTGAACAAGTAAGTGTGGGGATTTGCATAGTGCTAGTTAAGTGTGATCATCCAAGGTGCACAGTGAAAAAACAATGTGGAGCAGAAGCAGATGATCCAATTTATCTATTGAATTTAACTAGGAATATTCATTTGAATAGCTAATAATTTGACACTAGATGGAAAAATTACGCTATTGTGCTTCTTCTTGGATGAGACTCAGGAGTCATCATCAGGAGCCCCCGCCCCCGCCGCCACCTCCTCTCCTGATGAAATCAAGTGAGTTTAGCAGCTGCTCTGTTATTATAATTCAGCTACTTTATTTCTCTGTTAATCAGAGCAGATTACTTTTGACCAAACTAGCATCTCCGGACGTAATCTACATGATATGACCTCTTTTGATTAATGAGAAATGGTTCCCTCTGTTCATTTTATGTTTGTGCAGAGCTAATTTATCTTGACCAATATTATTATGCTAATTATATAAGTGCAGTTAGCTCTTTCAGACAATTTCTATTATGAGAGCTCTTGAAAGTGCAACACAGAAGAATAAAATGAAGCGGACATGTAATTAGAGGAGATTATGAAAATCCTTTCCCAGGTATCAAAAAGGTATTTGAAGTATAGGAATTTTGAGCTTTGTGTTATGATGCCTATATCCTCTTCTGGGCCAGCCTGATCCTTCAGTTCCATGGGGTAAAATCTCAGATGCCTACAGGCGCCAGGAAGATAAGGTAAATGAGTAAAACAGGCAGGGTTCAAGTGTTTGTGGTGCGTCATGTGAGTGAGCACCTTGGTGGCCGGGACCTAAAGGGTCCATCTGAAGGACGCTGCCTACCTCAGAGCCATGATATCATAAGAGAATGAGGCCCAGTGCAGCCAGAGAAGCCAGAAATCTCGACTTGAGTCAAGTTTCCTGATTTTTAAGTGGCACCAATTTTTCTTTTTTAAATACTGAGCTGGATCAAATAAAATTTATCCAAGGGCAGGATCCAGTGGGCTGCCATTTTGTGACCCCCGCTGTATTCCATACAAAGGTCATTTCAGTAACAAGAGGCTTAGAAATGGTCTACAAATTAGCTGGAGCATCCACCAGGTGGCAGGAAGAGGTAGACAATCTCTCCTGTTTGCTGACCTCTCCAAACTGGGAGATGTCTGTGGATCCATCAGGAATCTTAAGGAGCAGCTGTCCTTTTGGCCCCACCAACCACTGCTCCCCAAATCCTAAAGCAGCCAAACACTGAAGAGACCTCCTCCCTCTTTCCCTATCATTATTAGACATACATATGCCAGGCGACATGGAAAGCACGCAGCCAACCACACCATAACCCACCACCACCGCTGCCTGGCACCCCACCCTCACCCCAAGGGCCACTGGGGAGCCAGTTTGTGGAGCATGAAAGGCAAACACCCCTGACCTGCTTCCTCCTTTCTCTGAGAGTGAGGGCACTTGAAATGAGGTGAAAAATCACTAAAAATGAAGGGGGTTGGTTCCTGCTATAACTGGCAGCAAACAGGCCATCTGGGCAGACAGCTGTTTTAGTATCAAGGCCTGGTATTGAGTATCATCAAGGTCTACTTGATGCTGGTGCCTGTGTTTGAGGCCTGAGTTCCTGATCCCCTGCCTGGCATTGCCCTTTTATGCCGGTAGCTGTCCTGCCTCCCTAGCTCCAAGCTCCTCCTGCCTCTCAGTCTGGTTTAGACTCTTACACCATTGCTCCTACACACAGCGCACAACTCCTGCCCACCTCTTACCCAGCAAACACCCCTTATTTGTCTCCGCCTCTATTTTGGCCCAGACTCCTCTGGCCCAGCCCCATCCTTTGCTCCCAGCTTCCCCCAGGCTTACCCCACCCCATCCTCTCCATCTTCTGTCCAGACACTGAAAGCTGCGCTGCTGGGACTGCCCTGCCCCTCCCAGAGCCACCTCATTTCCCTCCCTCAGAAGGCCTGGGTCTAAAGGCAGCTCAACACAAATCTGTGACTTGAGGAGAATGGGGATGGGAGAGACTGCTGCTCATTTCTACTAAGAATTAACATCACAAGATAGCTCTAAATTATAGCAGGAGAGAGAAAGGCTGTAAAATGCTAGAATCTATTGTCTAGGGAGATTTGTGAATTTCAAGGTTTCTTAGAGTAGAAGAGAAAGCCCAGTGCCTGGAATGGGTTTAGCTGGGAGGAGGGAGCCCTGCTCCGGGGCCATGGCTGGACAGATTGGCTTCCAGATCAGCCTTCCAAACTCTGCCGTGTCCTCTTCCTGGCTAGCTGGAAAGGGAGATATCCTATTAGGAAAATGTGGGGGCTCATTTAAAGGAGTTTTAAACAAGGCCATGCCAGCAAATTTCCATAATGCCAAATTGCAGAAGGGCATTGTAGGTTGGTGATAGATCCCCGCCTGGGAATTCAGGGGCTTGGCTTCCGGTCTGTGGGAGTTCTCGCAAAGTACCAAATCTCTCCAGGTCTTCATTAACTCACTGAGAATACAGAGGTTGGTTTGGGTGGAGTATTCGTTACCTAAGATGACATAACAAATTAACCCAAACCTTAGCAGCTTAAAACAACAAACTTTTATTATCTCACAGATTCTGTGGGTCAGGAATTCTGGCCCTGCGTAGCCAAGTTCTCTGAATCAGGATCTCTCTGAGGCTGTAATTAAGGTGTCAGCTGGGGCTGAAATCATCTCAGGGCTCAGCGTGGAGAGAAACTGCTTTCTAGCTCACTCAAGTGGTTGGTAGGATTCAGTCCCTCTCTGAATCCTAGAATAAGAGTCTCAGTTGGAGTAAGAGACTCAGCTCTTTGCTGGCTGTTGGCTGGAGGCCTCCCTCAGTTTCTTGCTACACGGATCTCTACATAAGGTAGCTCATAACATGGCAGCTGGCTTTTATTAGCGAGAGCAAGAGAGGACGAGCAAGAAGGAAGTCAGAGTCTTTGTGACATCTCATCACTTTTGCTATCTTCTGTCCCTTAGAATTGACTCACTAAATCCAGCCCACACCCAAGGGAGTGGAGTACAAGGGCATGAATACCAGGAGGCAGGAATCATTGGGACCTATTTTAGAGGCTGCTCACCACAGATTCCCTCCAAGACCCCTCCTGGCACTCAGATGCTGTGAATACTCCTTCTCTCTCCCCTAGAAAGAGGCTGCACATTCTGTTTACAACCCCAACCTCCAAGACTCTCAACCAGGTGCCAGAATGGCTCTGATATATTCTACTACTGGAGGTGACCAACATGAAAAATGTAGTCAAATAGGAAAGTCATCTTATCCTAATAAGTTAGACCGTAAAAAGAAGAAATTGCACTTTCTCTATTTTTGTGGTATCTACCATCAGAGGACTCCTCTGATAGACTACATATCTTTTCAGAGTAAACAGGGAAAATATGTCTTTGTTTAGATCACTTCAGAACCAAACACACTGAAGCCAACCTATGCAGAGAACCTAGGGTGATGTGAGATGACTTCCTACAGTGCTGCGAGGAGGGTCACCATCCAAAGGCCACTCCTGAGTCTTTCTTTACAAAACAATAGAAGTCGTGGATTACC
Source organism: Tapirus indicus (assembly GCA_031878705.1). Classification (NCBI taxonomy): domain Eukaryota; kingdom Metazoa; phylum Chordata; class Mammalia; order Perissodactyla; family Tapiridae; genus Tapirus; species Tapirus indicus. Next base: position 81,272,600 of record CM062922.1, on the reverse strand, counting down.
CTCAAAGCCTCTGTGAGGTACTCACATTTCCTCTGGAGTGATGTCACTTTCTTAAGAAGTCTAAAGCCTGTACTTGTTATACTTTGGCCTGGCTCAAATCTGGAGAATGACCTAGGTCTCCAAATCCTGAGGACTGTTGGGTTGATTTGAATTAAATAAGATAAACATCCCTTGGAGAAAATGGAAACTAATGTTGCTCTCTTTGTCCATCACACAAGCACTTGGTAAAACAATCATGGATTCTTTTTAAAAACCTGTTTTAATCAATCAGAAGTCTATATTTCCTTTACTAATAGCCTCCCCTAAAATTGCAGTCATTGTAAACCCTTCATTTTTTAGTGACCCTGAGAGCTCTTCTAGCTGGGGAAGCCATTCCACCAATGTGCACATACGTATTAACCGGTGTGGGATCTGCAGCAAAACTGAGCCACAGTCATCTCTCACGTCTGAATGAAAAGGCTGAGATACACGTTCCTACTCATAATTTCTAATTTTGAGGATTCCTGAGCAATAGATTTTGAATTGGTGAGATTTTAATCCAGCTCTTTCAATTTTCTTTTCATCATACTTAAGAATCTAAGATTTACAGATACTTTGATTTGCAACTGTCAAAGCTTTTTACATGCAGTTTTCTCGTTCATTCTCTCAAACCCTGTAAAAAGAGGGATTTAGTTCTTCACCAGGAGGTAGCATGGCATAAAGAAAGTATGTGGACTTTGACATCAGGTGAGCTGGATTAGAATTCCAGATCCATCACTCATTGGCACCCAGACTCCTGGCAATTACTCACCTTGCAGTGACTCTTGAAGGGTTCTTATCTGTAAAATGAGACCACAGACACCTATCTCACAGAATTGTTTCAGGATTAAATGACATAGATATATCTATACAAAGTGTTTAGCACGGTGCATGGAACTAGTTAATAAATGTTGGTTTCCTTTAATGCTTATGGAGAAACAAAGGGAGATCCTGAGAGTGTCTCCAAATGTTCAACCAAATAGGAACAAGGAGGAAATGGGATCCCTGAGTCTAGACCATCAGCCTTCATTGTAGTCACTTCACGCACTTCTTCAGCGTCATCACCAAAATATCCTGCTTCACCACTTTAAGAAGCTTTGTAAGCTGAGCCTGAAATGCCACAAAAGAGACATACTGTCTATGCCACTCCTGTGCCCTCAAATAACAGCAGATTTGCTCTCAATGTGTCAGGGTCAAAGGAGTCTTGTAGGTCAGATATGCAAAAATACTGATATGCCCCCTTTCTGAACATATGTTATTTTGGGTTTTGTCTTCTAGGCCCTGCATCAGAATGGATGAAAAGTGAGCATATATAAAGGTGGGCAGTAGGTGGTCTGTGGAGCACACCCCCCCCCCCCATAAATAGCTCCCCTAGATGACTCACAAAGTCAGCTGCATATTTGGAAATTCATCTCCTTTACCTAGCAAGTGGTCTGAGATTGCCTCAAACTGTCCAGAATTCGCTTTGAAGTGTAAGCAGCCACTGGATGTGCACCACTCCCTGAAGTCTGGCTGTAAAGGAAGGGACTGAAGAAAGGCAAAGAGAAGCCACCAAGATCCCAATTCAGGGCTGGAGGAGGAGAAGCTCAGAAGCAGAGGAAATCCCTGGCTCCTGCCTGGGGCTGGTGTTGGGGGTGCCCTGGCCCGTTTCATTAGATGTGAGGGAGAGACATGGAGTGCACTGGGCCAGTGGTTTCTCTTGGCCACCGGAGGAGGATTATAAAGGCCTTTGCCAGCTATAAAAATAAAAGTAAAGTAAATGGGGCGAATGTTGAATATTCAACAAAATTAAGAAAAACAGGGCAAGCCCCAGTGGTTAAGTTTGGCATGCTCCTCTTTGGCAGCCCAGGTTCGGTTCCCCGGCATGGAACTACACCACTTATCTGTCAGTGGCCATGCTGTGGCAGCAGCCCACATATAAAATAGAGGAAAATTGGCAACAGATGTCAGCTCAGGGCGAAACTTCCTCAGAAAAAAAAAAAAAAGAAAAACAAGGGTCGAAGTATAAAGAAAAAAGAGGGATTGGATGGTATCATCAGTCCCAGCTGCCTTCAACTTTCTCCTTCCAAAGTCCTTACCTCCAGGATTCACCTCCACCTGCAGGTTTTCCTCTCCACTGGGACTCCCTCATGGGGAACTTGCTGCTCTCTTGCTGTCCTAGCTATGGAAGCCCCCCTTAAATTCATCCAAGGATTCACTAGGAAACACAACCAAGTTTACAAAAGAGAATATTCCAAGCCAGGGAAGTGTTTCGGAGTGCAGACACAGTTTGGCCTAGGATAAGGCACATCTGGGCACACACTGGCCAGACTGACATAGCTTCCTGGGCAGTTTCTTTTCTCCAATTCTATGCTAATCCAGGAGACCCCACTAAAAAGTCCTCCTTTTCAGTCTGGTCACATCCCACCTGCCCTTTCCTTTTACACAGCCCCCCCCTTCACTGCCACTCCGGGCATCCTCACCAACGCCCAGCAGCTATGGGGAGGGCTGAGGGCACCTCTCTGGACAGAGACTATCTTTGGGTATTATCTGGGATTGTGGTGGTATTTGTAGAAAAAGCATCCACAGATAAATGCTACATGAAGTGTTACTCCTGGAATTACAGTGCCCCTACAGCTTGTTGCCGATTCATTTTTCAGTTAGGGAGTAACTGACCACTTTTAATTTTCTCAGTCCTCTTTCCTCCACATGTGAAATAATTTGCAGACAAAAGTTCAAGGAGGGGAGAATCCAACATGATGGAACCCCAACGAAATATTTTGTTGTTTACAACCCTTTCCCTCCCATTCTCCTCCCCAGCCATTTATCTGTTTTGAGGTTTGGTTTTTATATAAAAATATAAAAAGTATATTTTAATATACTACATGTATACGCACACATATATGCACACACACACATATATTTTTTTAAATAAAGAAATGCACTGAAAAGATTCCTCCTCCTCCACTTCCGCCTACCTCCCCCGCCCCACCCAATCCCTCAGGTGGAGGGGGGGGCATTGGCAGCAGAGGCCTCATTTGGAGGCCAGCTTGAACCACCCCAGAGAGTCAAAACCACAACCAGGAGGCATTTGCACAGCACTCTTCTGTGCAAAACGCCGAGCCCCACAGCAGGTTTTCAGTTTCAGACCTAATTCTGACTCCTCCAATGCGAACCGTCTCCTCACCGTCTTTCAGGTGTCATTTCTACAGTGAACTTTCTTGAAAAATCACCCTCTCATGAGGCTCCTTTCCAGTATATCCCTCCCTGTCTTTCCCTTCCATCTGACAACAGAAGACATTTTCTGTCCTCTTAGAGCACGCTGGCATGACATGCGGCTCCTGGGGGAATTCTTCAAAGAAACAGATTCTTGCTTGATCCCCGACCTACTCACACAAACAGAGCCCACGGCAGGAAGGCACAGCTCTCGGCCGAGTGAGCCACGGCATTGCCACCCACCAAGCACAGCTGCTCTGCTAATTTTAGAACTCTGAGAAGCCACCTGACTTCAAGGCACATTGGAGACACACATCACACCCTATCTCGGGAGGTGATCTGGGGTGGGGCCCACTCCTTGCTTTTAACACCCATAACACTTTTGTAAGCTAGAAAGTGACTTTTTTTGGAGGCTACTCTCAAAAAATTGTAAAAACAGAAACAACCTTCAATCAGCTGTCAAACTGCAAATTATTTCCACCTGGTCTAGCCCCCCAAGCGTTAGACTGGTCTTTCCAGCTGCCTGATCTCTACCTGGACATCCAGGTACCACCTCACGGTCCACATGTCCAAAGGGAACTCACCAGCTTCCCCCAGCCCCTTTTCTCCTGCCTGCCTGTCTGAGGCATTTCCAGCGACCCAAGCTGGGACTCTCAGGTCAACACTACCTACCTTCCTTTCCTCTCCAATCACTAAATCTTAAAATTAAAACTATTTTATCTCCTAAATAGGTGTCCATAAAGTTCTTCTCCTCTCCGTTCCCACAACCTCTGTCCTACTTTAGGTCCTGTCAGGTTCTCCATGCTGTCTGCCCGTTAGATCACCTGGGCAACTTTTGAAAAATTTTCAGTGCCCAGCTTCCATCCCCAGAGATTCTGATTTAATTGGACTGGATTGGAGAAGGCATCCATATTTCTTTTTAAAATTCCCCAGGAAATTCTAATGTGCAACCAGGGTTGAAACCACTGACCTTCAGGATGAAGTCCAAGCTCATTCCCATGGCACCCAAGACTCTCCCTGAGCAGGCTCCTGCCCACCTCTCCAGGCAGCCTCACTCCTGGCCTCTCCATGCCTTTATGCTCCAGCAACACCGAACTGCTTGTAGTTTCTACCACCACTCCGTTGCTCATGCTGTTCCCTCAGCCTGAAATGCCCTCCCTACTTGTCCAACATCACCTTCTACAGGAAGCCATTCCTGACTACCCACCTCAGCACCTTCGCTTGCTCCCTGGTGCTCCATAAAACCTTGGGTGTGTCTCTATTACTGAACATCCACATTATTTTATGGTGATTTGTGTGTCCATCTTCCTTAAGCAAAGGGATATATTTATTTACATACGGTTACTTCATGGAGCCCAAAGCTGCTGAAAGTGCAGTTGGGCTCCTCAAGCACTGGGACCCTGACCTGGAAAGCTGCCTGGGACAAAGGCACTTCCTCTCAGTCACTGTCTCCCACTGGGGTTACATGGCCTCTGATCTCTGTTCATTACTTTTGGATCTCCTTGACAGACAACATTCTCTACCTCTGTGCACCTCGATGGGCCAAAACCAACCACACCACAAAAGCAAACTCAACTCTTGAAGGTACATGTTCTTATTTGCAGCAACACGGACTAGCATCCCAAATGTCAATTCCAAAGTCCCAGAAAAGAGGATCTTATTGGCCAAAGGATTCACCTCTGTTCCAATCAGCTATGGCCAAATATGGCTGCTGCACAATAAGACAAATCTTGGAAAAACAGAGATGAATCATGGGATGGGCAGATACCCCAAAAGCTGGTAATTATGCCACAAGAGTCAAAGGACTCTTGAACCATGTGATAAATGGGTATAGATCAGCCACAACGAGTATTGACTGAGAGAGAGGAGGAAATCATTATTTCACTCTTGGATGTCAGGGAAGGCTTCACAAAAAAGCTGACATTGGACCTGGACCTTGAAAGGTGAGTAGAATTTTGCCAGGCACAAGGGAAAATAAAGGATATTCTAAGTAAAGACAATATCAACAAGATAACTGGAAAGTATGTTTCCATGTGAAAGTGCATGGAAGGGACTGAAATGGTGTCAATGGCAAGATCAGCAGATGGGGCTAGAAATGTGGGTTTTGTCCAGAATATGAGAGTCTTTGAGTGCCAGGTTGAGTCTGGTCTTCTCTGCTCAGGAGGTGGGCTCCTTCTAGGAGATCTCAATCACTCAGGTAAAGAGAAGGCAGAGTGAGCAGACCCAGAGAGAGGCCCTGAGGGTCTGCGTTAGGGCAATTGGTAGATTCTTACCAGACTTTACGGTTCAAAGAGCGCTTTGCCTGTGATACCTCATCTAATCCTCACAATATCATCATACTGTAGGTAAGGCTGGCTTTTATTTTACCCATATTACCGAGGAAAATGTGATTCATTACAGTTAAGCAACTTGCCCAAGATCACACAACTAACCAGCAGAAGCATAACTTGAAGGTAGGTCTTCTGATTCTACAGTCTGTTCTCAGTCCACAGTACCAGGCTATAGAGCAATGGAAAGGTCCAACTAAAACTGTGTTGAATTATGATATAGAGGAAGAGAATGGATAATTCAGGGAAAATATTTTCATTACTGACTAATGATATGGAAGAATGCTCATTACATAAACTGACTGGTGGAGAAAAGGTTGACTATAAAACTACATGAGCATTGTGGTGCTAGTCTTTTTGGAAGTGTAAATATGCATTGAAGAATGCCAAAAGGGAAAACATCCAATTGGTTTTTGGGTAATTCTTATTTTTATCTGGATAATTCTGTTTATCGTTATATCCTTCTCTGTCTTCTAAAATTTCTATAATGAAATTGTATTACTTTTAAGTGAGGGCAAGAACTTTTCATTATAGAAATTATATATTCTCATAGTAAACTAGTCATTTGGTATTCTTCCAGAATTTTTCTAAACATGTAGAAGCTAATTGTATTTTTTAAAAACACAAATAAGGGCATATTGTACATACTGTTCTTCATCTTGTTTTTTTCGCTTAATATGTCTTCATCGTATTTTCACATCAGGACCTGTGGACCTACCTCACTCTAGCAGTTAATGTGGGATTCCATTGAATGGATGGATCATAACTTATTTAACCAATCCATTTTTTAGACATATTTAAGATGTTTCCAAGTTTTTTTGATATTATAAATACACTATGTTTATATCCTTACACATTGCGTATTTTATTGTATATGAACAATAACTACCTAGCAGGGGAATTACTGGGTAAAGGGCATGTACATTTACAATTTTGATAGAGATTGCCAAATTGCCCTCACCTTCACTTACTATGGGTTGAAATTTTTTTTAATCTGTGCCAACTTGATATGTGTAAAAAAATTTTAAATGATTCCTTTACAAAATACGTATAAAGAAAAAAATTTCTGTCATTGACCAATACAGAGTGTTTGTTTCAACAGTCCAAAATACATCCGGTAATTACACATTTCTTTTAAACAAGATTCTGGAACTCAGGGTTGTAATATTTTCCCCCAGTATGCATTTACCAAAAAACTACTGTTTATTGTTAATTGTCAGTGTATATCTAGTAGTGAAAGCCCAACCCTATTTATAGTAGGACATGAAAGTCATCTTATGACAAAATTGCTGTGGTTCATGGTACGAGGCTGCAACTAAAATTTTCATCCCTGTGATTGAATAACCAAAAAGAATGCACCACGGTTGCAAAGATTGGTTGAAAACAAGGAAGATTGTCAGAGTGGGACAGTCTCTGGCCCAGCAGAGCCTGGACCACAATCCACAGGACAATCAAATGCAGGAGTGAGCAGGAAGGGCCAAGAAGTGGTCTGGGTAATCAGCTGGGCACGTATCAAATGACTGCAGTGGTAGGCCTCCTGGGGACAACACTCCCAAATAAATTGTGCTTCTTTCCTAAAGAAGCCCAGGCCTTTCTGAGCTCCTAGGCTGGTTAGTTTGTTTACTTGCTTGCTTGCGTCTTTGTTTTTTAGCTTTGAGTTATGAGCCGAATCCAGATATTCCTGCGTTGTCCACATATCCATTCAAGGGAAAAGTTTTAAATCATCATGTGTATAGTAAAAATTTGTAAAATGACTTCATCATCTCAATAGATGCCAAGGAAATAATTCAAATCAAACCAACATTTATTCCTTTTGAAAACTCTAAATATTTTAACAAGAAATATTTCTCTATTAAAGCTTCTTTTTTAAAGAAATCAAAACTGTGAGCCAATAGTATGTAAAATGGAGAATCCCTTCAAAGCAGAAGCAAAGCCAGTGTGCCCTCTGCCATCATTACACTTGGCACGGTATTAAAGTGCTGTCAATGTTCTGAGAAGGGCCAGAAACAGAGGTATCCACACAGGACAGAAATACGGTAATTAAAGTATCTTTGGGAGATGATATCACTGTATACTTATAAAACCCAAGGGGTGAGAGGTGACAAAGAGCTGGAGGGTATAAGATAAATCCACAAAATGTGGTGTTATTCTTTATATTAGTGGTACTCACAGAAAAAGAGATTCCATTCTATAAGAGTAACAAAAAACATAAATTCTTGAGTATTGACTCAACTTGGAATAAAAAGAATTTATCTTATTCAAAGAAATGTAAAACACCATAATAGGAAAAAGAAATAGAAACAAAAAAATGGAAAAATCTACCCTGCTTCTGGTTAAGAAGAGAATACAGTAAAGATAGTATAGCTTGAATTAGGATGTGAATTTAATGCCATTAAAGTTCCCCTAAGATAATTTATACAGCTTGACAAATGTGAAATTAGTTCAAAAGAAAAAGCAGTCAAGAATAACAAAATCTGTTTTTTTAACTTATTGACGCATCCTATTAGATTTTGAAACGTATAACAATTAAATCTTCATGAAAATTGTATGGTATTGACTTCAAAACAGAGAGGGGAAAAAGTCACTAATTGAATAAAATGGATATTCTAGAAATAGATTCGACAGCTTTAGGGGCAAAACATATTGGGGAGAGAAGGGAACACGAGCTGTATAACAATAGAAAAAGAAACATTATTTCAACAAAACTGTAGGAAAAACAGGGGGGTGATTCTATATACATATATGTCATACTTAGGGTGAATTATTGAGAAAGTATCTGGTGTCTTGCCTTTTTTTGTCATCTATGGTTTTGTGGAGGCCTTTTTTTTTATTTTGGTGCTGTGGACTCATCAGCAAAGATGGAAGGGAATTATCCCTGTACCCCTCTCAGAAAAGGCACAGCCATTTTATCTCTGTGTTCCTGGTTCCCAAGGGACACATTTTTGTGTTTTAGGACCAAGCCTTTGTTTGAGAGCGCTGGTTCCCAGGTTCCCAGGCAAGAGGAGGCTGGGGATAGGGGTGGGGGTGGGATTGGGGGCCATGAGGTGTCTAGATCTGGAGAGAAGCTTGATGCCAGGCAGACAGTGGTGGGTTTTCTGGTTTGAGGCTTCTCTAAGGAGAGGGGAAAACACAGTGCCCAGGAGGTGGCGGGACCTTGAATGGGGGATGGTGCAGGGATGTTGTCAAGGCCAGACGTCAAGCTCCTCACCTTGGGAGCAGCTGCCATGCTGTCTGGCCTAGTGAGGAGACCGCTGTAAGGCCTGCCAGCCGAGGTCTATGTATGAGGTCTATGTAGACTTGGGCAGGGAGCGTCTCCTGTGGTGACCAAATGGACTAATGACAGAGGCCTCTCTCCCCATCCTCCTAGACTGAGTGAGCCCTGAGGGCCTGGCACAACCCAGGGAAGGATGAGGGAGAGTAAGGACCCCCTCCCTAAATAATTACTACTGGGTTCAGAGAGTAGATCCTGAACTAGAAAAAGAAAGTGGTATTTCTTGCACCTCAAGTGCAGTGGAACAGTTCATACCTGTTACATGCATCATATGTTTTGATAAGCCCAGGTGGTTCAAAGAATTATTAAATAACAACTACAAACTATTTTGAAGACTAGAAAACAAGCTAGTATATTTATCCCAGTGGTGGAGGACAGATACGTTTCTGGGTATCAAAAAAATAAAAATACAAAACAGAGAAGATTAGATTGGGGGGTCATGGAAAAACATACAGCCTTACTGGCATTTAGAGAAATACAATCACATTTTGTACCCAGATTGCCTGAAAATGGCCTGGATTTATTCTAACTCAGGATCAACTATAATTAATCCGTTAAATGACTATTAAGAAAATGTTTTAATCACAGTGATGTAAACTCAGCAGTGTAATCTGTATATTTCACCAAACATGACATAAAAATTCATGCAGAGTCCAAGTTAACAAAGGACTTATTCAGCTTATGCAGTATCTTACCAGAGGTTTCTTTCTGAAGCCATGCTGGAAAGGGGTCTGGTCTTTCCAACTCTTATGAACCAGCCATTTATGCTCTCTCACACCACAAGATGGCTGTTGGTGAAATAGAACTAAGCCTAAAGCCATGAAACAAAGCCAAGCTAACAGTTCCATATAGGTCCCAACACATAACCCAGGTCTCCTTAACAACTTATAAATCCAAAAGTTGGCAAGGGGTCAAGGCTAAATGTGACCAGTCTGACCCCACATTGTGGCCACTGAGACTTTGAGGTTAAAAAAAAAGTTTACATAATACATTAGTCAAGATTCTCCAGAGAAATAGAACCAATAGAATATATATATATATATATATATATATATATATATATATATATATATATATATTCTCTCTCTCTCTATGTGTGTGTATATATGTACATATATAGAGAGAGATTTATTACAAGGAATCGGTTCACATGACTTTGGAAGCTGAGAAATCCCACTATTGGTCATCTGCAAGTTGGAGGCCCAGGAAAGCCAGTGTAGTTCCAGACCAAACCCAAAGGCTTGAGAAACAGGGGAGCCAATGATGTAAGTCCCAGTTCAAGCATAGGAGAAGACTGATGTCCCAGGAGACAATGTCAGGAAGAGAGCAAATTTGCCCTTCCTCCACCTTTTTATTCTGTTCAGTTCCTCAACAGATTGGGTGATGCCCACCCACATTAAGGAGGGCAATCTGCTTTACTCAGTCTACTAATTCAAATGCTAACCTCTTCTGGAAACACTCTCACAGACATATCCAGAAACAAAACGTGTTTAACTAGATATCTGGGCATCCCATGGGCCAGTCAAGTTGACACATAAAATTAACCGTCACACATATATGTAGGAGTTCAGCAGGAATTACTCATCTGCCTAACACTATGGTTGTGAAACTAATTGCCAATGTGTGTCTCATTAGCAGGCTTGTACTGGCTAATAATTGTAACTGAACCAAATTACAGCTCGTGACATAATTTTTTGAGTTCCTCAGATGTAATTCCACTAAAATTTCAGAATGAAAGTGGAACATCATGGATTGCTGACAAAAGGAAAGTAGGTGTGAATAATTCCTCATATGTCCTTGACTCAGGTTTGAGTCACATGGATTTTCATTCAACACCATTACCATTGAAAGTAAATGAATGTAGCTAGCATTCACCTAATTGAATTTCCGATCACAAGGTTAACTACTATAAGATCTTGATCGTTCCTGCTCAAACCAATTAGTTGAGTCAACCAGGCCAAATCTAAATATGTCGTAAAAATAATTAGCATATTTGTAGTTTGAACAAATTCAACATTATGATTAGACTGTTAATGACCTAAGTATACCGGTTATTGACGTCTTCCAAGTTTTTATGGTTTTCTCTTTCCACAAAGGATGCTCCTTCCTGTGGCTGCTCAGACCACGTCTGCTTTCTTTCCCTTTAGACAGTGGCCCAAGATGGGGTCCCACATTTAGTCATTGGAATGTTATTACCATTCAGGCTAATAGCAGGGGCACTGAATTTGGTGCTGTAAGACCTGAGTTCCAGTCCAGGCCACCCCACGTATGAGAGCGTGACCTCGTACAAGTTACTTGAAGGCACAGACCTGTCGTCTCTCCTTCATAAATTGGTAATGATAATACCTGCTCTGACATTCTTCCCTGAGGCTTGTGGTGAGGCTCCAATGAGATATTATTCAAAGGTCTTTGTAAAGCTTAAAGCCCCATAAACTGTAAGGTATTATTACTGGCATTCTAGGAATCAATGTGCTTCAACCCTAAAGTGATTAAAATCACATTACTTGCTGGTTTAAAATGCTCATTTCTAGGCCCTACTCCCAGAGTCTAGTTTAGTAGATTCTGGGTGGGGCAGAGATCTTCATTTTTATCACTCAACGCCGCCACCACCGCCACCGTTCCCCTGCCATGTGATTTGTATGTAAATGATCCGGAGAGGACACTTAGAGAAAAACCGAGCTAAGGGTGAAATAAAACACTTCGCAAGAACTTCACAAATGGCCCTTCAGAAGAATAAATTAGGTCCTGATAGTTTTAGATTAAGTATCACATATCTATTTGCTTTAAGTGATGAGCTTAAATAAGCTAATGAACTGACGACCTGTTAAAAGATAGTACCCAAATGAATTTACTACAGAAAAAGATATTTATTGTAGAATTGCTTTTAGAGTTGGTTGAAAATAATGGAAAAGACCTTCTGCTTTCCACTGTGCCTTAGCTCCCTCTAATCCTATTCCGGGCCAGTGTTTCTGGCTTCACTCCTTCTCTGACATGATTTCTGTACTGAATGAATGCCCTCCTTCTGGTTGTTCCTTTCCATTTGGGGGAGACTAATGGAGTCCTGTCATTTTAACAAGGCTGTGTACTGAGCCATGTGGGCATGCCACAGGCCAGATGGATGAATAAGAAACAAAGCTTCAAAGTTTCTGGCAACCACTGGTGCAACCAAGATGGGAAGTAATAGAGCTGTTGTCTCTCAGCAGCCACAGAATGAAATGATAGCTATTTTTCACTCAGAATAGATCGCACAGGGCTAGCCCTGGGCTAAATTATTAAGTCACTGAAATTGACTTTGACTTTGATGTCCCCGACTATCTCCACTTCCTGATCATTCTTATTATCCCTACCTCCTGTCCTGGCCAGGGACTCAGGACCCCCATTTTGATATCCCCGCCCTCTCTAATTAGCCAGAAGCTGGGAAGTTGTTCTTTTTTTTTTTTTTTTTGTGAGGAAGATTAGCCCTTACCTAACACCCGCATCCAATCCCCCTCTTTTTGCTGAGGAAGACCAGCCCATCTGTGCCCATCTTCCTCTGCTTTATGTGGGATGCCTGCCACAGCATGGCTTGGTAAGTGGTGTGTAGGTCCGCACCCGGGATCCGAACCTGCGAACCCCAGGCTGCCGCAGCAGAGCACACAAACCTAACCACAATGCCACTGGGCTGGCCCCCCTGGGAACTTTTTTCTTTTCTATGATAATACCCCAACTGCCCACTGGCTCAGTGTTCCTGGTGTCAGAGGAGGTAGTGGGGTGGGGTGGGGTGGTGTCTAATTAACCTAATCAACACCTTTGTGCTGTGGTTTAATGTGTGCTCCTCTCGGGTTACTGGGGACTTTCTGGAAAGATGTTTTAATCCCAAACAATATAAATTCCAGGAATTATAGGCACCTCAGATAGTGTTGGAGGAGGAGGGATGGGAGGGCTGCAGAAGTTCTCAGGTAGGAGCCCTCCCTGAGTCACACCACCCTGAGGGGGAATGATACTGACAGCTCTGCACATTTCCAAAGGATTTATCTGGGGACTCCATGGACCCATTGTTTGCACTCACCAGTAAAATGACTCCCTCTCACCTACAAGCATCTTTCTATTTCCTGAAATAGAGAGGCTGCATATCTCATTGAATCCTCTTAGCAACCATATGAGGAAGGTGTTACACTGCCCGTTACACAGTGGACTACTGGGGCCCTTCAAGGACAGTACAAACTCTGAAGGTTAAATTGATTGGTGCCAAGAATTGACTGTACTGACCCTAAATTAGTATGTTATCCCAAATTTTAAAAGAAAGAATACGCCACCTCCAGCAGACCCTGATTAGTTCAAGTCAATTAGTCTAAGCCCCACTCTCTTGCCACAGTGATTGGTTCTGTCAGAACTGAGCCAATCAATTCATGGCATTTCCCTGGCTGCATTTGACCTAATTCAGGGCAATGAAAAGCAGGAAGATGTCAGAGGGCTTCTGGGAAAGTAACTTCATTGTTTTTATGAGAGCACTTCTGGGTGTTACTCTCTCTGAAAATTGATGAGGAAGCATGTATCCATCTTTTCGTTAGCAGCCATCTTGTCCCATGAAAGAGAGCCAGTCTTAGGATGAAACTGACACCAAGGGCAAAACAAAGATCTGGAACAAAACTGATTCCTTGATACAACACTTGAGCTGCTGAATCAAACGAACACTGAAGCACACCCTACCTCTGGACTTCCAGCTATGTGAATAGTACATGAGTTAGGATTCGGTTCACTTGCAAGCAACTGAAAACCCCCAAAACAGTGGCTTAAACAGGTTAAAGGTTTCTTTTTTTCTCAAGTTAAAAAAAAGTCCAAGGAGATATTCCAGGGATAGTATACCTTACATCTGATAGCTCTGCCATCTTAGCACATAAGTTACTCCCCTGTGGTTCAAGATGGCTGCTCCAACTACTGCCATCACATCTGAATGCAGTCAGCAAGGAGAAAAGAGAAAGCCACTTCCCAGAAAGCCACTTCCCAGAAAATAGCACTTCTGTTGACATGACAGAACTTAGTTATATGGCCACACCTATCTTCAGGTGTGGCTGAGAAATATTGTCTTTATCCTGGGAAGCCATATGTCTGGCTAAAAATAGGGGTTCTGCTCCTGGCAGAAGGGGGAGATGGATATTAGGGGATAAGTAGCATTCTTAGCCACAGTGTGTCCTCCTTATTGTTTAAGGCAGTTTGAGTTGGGTTTCCTGTTACTTACAATCAAACACATCCTAACTGGTAAAACCTCATAAACCCTCATTTACCTGCCATCTCCAGTCACATGCTGAAGGATAAAAATAGGAAGCCCTTCACTGGGGGCATCTCAAGGTCTTTCCTTGTTTTTCTCCTCAGGCTTGGGACAGCACCTGGCACATAGTGGCACTTGATAAATATTTGTTGAATTGAACAAAATTAACAGAAAAGATGCAAACAGAAAGAGTTCGATAGAATCTTGGCATTGTGACTTGTCACCTCTGGCCTTGGGCAAGTCATAAAACCTGAGCCATAGCTTCCTCGCCTGTAAATGAGAGAAGTAATACCTACCTTCAAACTTTGTTATAAACGTTCGTGACAATGTATGTAAAGTACCTAGTACAATTTCCTGGCACATACCCACATGGTGCACATATACACTCCATGTTAAAAATGTGATTATGTACATTAGATGTTCTGAAGGAACTCTGAAGTTGAGAAAAGAAGAATTCTGGCAATGTTTCAAACACCCACAAACTCTACTGGCCATTATTAATTCTTATTCTTAGGAAAATATGACTGCTGGGTTGAAAGGAAAGAATACTTTGAAGAGATTTTTCATTAAAACTCTGAAGCCATCTTGGATATCAAATAGTTATTTAGTGAGTAAAGTGTGAATGAATCAGAACATATGTATTGAATTTCTCTTGGAACCCTATGAGTGTAAAACCTAACTACAAAATGTGCTTTGCATTCTCTTGCTGTCCAAGGGCTGGAAAAACATCATGACATTCTGCTGAACCCAAAGTGACCCTGAATTCAGCAAACAGACTAAACCGATGAAGAACCCCAGGTCACTCTTCAGGGTCTTCACCACATTGAGAGATACACGACCAACTATGATTTACAATCTTTTGTGTTTGTCTTCTTTGGTTTGACTCAGAAGCCTGAGGGAGAAAACAGAATCATCCCCTTGTCCAAGCATCAAGGTCTGAAAACAAAGATAGAAATGCCACTCCTGTGAAGACATCTTCTTGTAAGAAGTGGGGCCTCACAGATGCATAAAGAATTCAGAGTTAGCTTTTAAGTCAAAGCAAAGATAAAGCTTTTGGTAAGAGGATCTGAAAGACAGGAGTGAAGGGGATTTTAAAAATGTTAGTGGGGATCAACTGGTCTACCTTCCATTTCGGAGATTAGGAAGCTGAGCCTCAGAGAAATGGCTGTTCTCAGCAGGGGCCGGCAGTGAGCTAACAGAGGAGGGACTGGAAGGTAAGTTTCTTGTTCCACAGTCCAGTACACTCTGTCAAGAAAGATGTTTAAAAGACAAGAAATTTTTTTTTTTTTTTTGGTGAGGAAGATTAGCCCTGAGCTAACATCTGTGCCCATCTTCCTCTACTTTATATGGGATGCTGCCACGGCATGGCTTGATAAGCGGTACGTAGGTCCGTGCCCAGGATTTGAACCTGTGAACCGTGGGCCGCCAAAGTGGAGCACGTGAACTTAAATGCTATGCCCCGGGCCGGCCCCCCCAAATTTTCTTAATTTATTTGCAAAGCAACATATTGGTTTTAAAGGGTTGCCAGTGCCTTAGAGTGTGTGAGGTACTTTCACATACATTCTCTCATCTGACCCTCACACTAACACAGAAGGGTTGTCGTGCCCACTTGGCCCGATTTTGCAGAGGAGGGAACAGGTTGGGAGAGGTTAAGTGATTTGTCTCGTGGCACAACTGCTTGGAGGTGTGCTGACTCCAAATACACTTCTCTTTCCGCTGTACACATGGGCATGTCAGGCAAAATAGTCCTGTTTCTTTTTAAAAAGAAGAAAATGCTAGTTTGTAGTTCTGATACCATCATCTCCATTTGCTGAATATCTTTAGAGTAAAAGGTTCTCTTTAAAATTAGATGAAAACATTGCCAGTATGGGACCAGAATTGGCCACATGAAGCACTGAAGGAGGCTTTGATCTTCCCCACCCCCACTAACTATCTGAAGGGATTTGGGATGGAAGGCCTGTCCCCAGGACAGGCCGTCACTATGGATAACTCTGGGTATGGATAGACTGGGAGGGCCTTCGCTGGGCCCATTCTTATCAAAGTTCTGTTTACCAGACATTTACATTTGTAAGGGAGATCTCCATTTGTAAAGATATCTCCTCTGTACCAGGAAGAAGGGGGGATGACTTTATCTCTAGGGATCTTGTTGGTGGAAGGCAAACACTTAAATCTGCATGCTCTTGTTTACTGTGCCTTTCTTATAATCCCTCATGGCTGACACTCCCAACCCGCCCCAAAATCCTTACTTGGCTATATGAGAGGAGAATCTCCATCATTTTGTCGAGAGATACTCAGTTTCCCCGAGTCTCTCCCATGTATACATGTTATAAAGCTCTGTTTGATTTTCTCCTGCTATTTGGCCTCATGTCAATTTAATTTATAGCCCAGCCAGACAGGACCCAGAGTGGGTAGAGAATGCTCTTTCTCCCCTTCACCAGATTTTTGTTTATGAGGAGGTTACTGATGCTCTGCCTTCAGCCTTAAGCCCAATGAAAGTAGGAGAGGGTCCCTTTCAGCCTTTCTGCTCTGGTCTTCTTCTCACCTCCCTTGCTCAGTCATTATCACCTCCCACTTGCACATCTAATAGATCGTCTATGGCCTCTTCAGCCACAACACTCCTGAAATGCCAAAAACTGAATAAAGCTTAAGACTCAAGTTGACGTTGAAATCTCAAAATGTTTGTCATCAAACTTGTCAATGAGTTCTAACAGATGCGCTCTAACTCTTGTTGAATTGTTCCTCGCTCTGGATTGACTGAAAGTAGAATTTATCTCATTTTTTCAAAGGGCAAATTCTCTCTGTTCTCTCAAAATTGTAGACCCATTAAGTTGGCTGGATAGTCCATTGTGGGGGATCAGAATTGGCCACCTCAAGATGTGTCTCTTTACCTTGATTATTTTCACTGAACGAGGCTTTGACCTTCCCTTGCCCCCAATGTCTGAAGGGATTTGGGATGGAAGGCCTGTCCCTGGGATGGGCCATCACCTTGGATAACTCTGGGTATGGATAGACTGGGAGGTTCTTTGCTGCTCCCATTCTTATCAAAGTTCTGTTTACCATACATTTAATTTGTAAGGGAAAT
Organism: Tapirus indicus; assembly: GCA_031878705.1. NCBI lineage: Eukaryota > Metazoa > Chordata > Mammalia > Perissodactyla > Tapiridae > Tapirus > Tapirus indicus. Next base: position 81,255,459 of record CM062922.1, on the reverse strand, counting down.
CTCCATTTGTAAAGGCATCTCCTCTCTACTGGGAAGAGGGGCGGATGACCTCATCTCTAGAAACTTGTCAATGTGGAAGGCGAGGCTTAAATCTGCATAATAACCTTACTGTGCTTTTCTGGTGATCTCTCATAACTGACCAACCCCCAATATCCTCCTTTGTCTATTTAAGAGGACAACCTCCATCATTTTGTCAAGAGAAACTCAGTTTCCCTGGTCTCTCCCATGTATACATGTTATAAGGCTTTGTTTGATTTTCTCCTGTTATTCAGCCTCATGTCAATTTAACTTGTAGCCCAGCCAGAAAGGACCCAGAGTGGGTAGAGGATACTCTTCCTCCCCTTCACCATCAAAACATTAAGCTCTTTTCCTAACAAATGGCAGGGTTGGGGCTCTGTCCAATGTTGACTTTGCAGTATTGACCACTGATTGGTACATTTTCGCCTCATAGTGATATTGATCTTTCTTTGGCTTTTAATTATGTTGATCAGAACCAGTGATGTGCTGGAGCTGGCTCCTACTGGCTTGAGAGAGCTGATCCTTAAATTTCAGTAATTTTGCCAGCCAATTGTTAAAAGCAACCATTATTACAAATTTATATAAACTTACAATTAAATAAATTATATTAAAAATAAGTTCTCAAAATATATCATTTCCTAATTATTTTACTAATATTTTATTTACTAATATTTTACAAATATGTAATATTTATTCTCTCTTAAGATTGTTTAGGTCTATTGTATCTGTTTGGTGGAAATATCATAAAATGGTGTGCTACTGTATGTCTCTTCCCAATTCCATGTTTGGCGGCATCTCATTGGTAGCTCAAAATCAGCCATGGGAGGAGTATTTACCCCACAGAAATTGGAAAATAGAAAACCCTATAAATCAGGACTTCTTTATTTCAGAGAGCCTTTTTTAAATGCATTTACCAGCACACCACTGAGCAGAACCAACTGTAGACCAAGCAACATAAGCATACCAAGATCACTGTTCTTAATGTGCTTGCAAAATCTTGTTTATAATACCAGCCCCTGAATCAAGGCGTGGCAAGAATGACCTTGAAGGACCAAGTGAGTGTTAAGTAGTATAAAACAAGGGACCCACCTCTTGGGACCCACCCTTTTCCTCTTTCTTTTAGTGTAGATTTTAATGGCTGATACCACTTTTAGACAACATAGACACACCCTCTGCCATAATTAACAGCAGGTATAGTCTTCTTACCAAAAAAAGAAGAAAATAGTGTCACTATCTACCCATTTTCAAAAAGAAGGGTTTAACCTCAACCATCAAAGGTGTTACACAAAAACTACTGTCTTGAGCTGGCAGCCAACAACATTTAAATGGTCATTATCAAACAAGTCTACAACATGCCTTCACGCCCTTCAGCGATACTTGTGTGGCTAATTCTTCCCGGCAGACACATAGGGAATAAATTGTTCTGGAATAAATGAAAGCCCAGAGGAGGAGGAGCAACTCTCCCAACTGATGAGTTTGGAAGGTGAAACTGGGCAGGATTGCCTAGCTCCTTCCTCTCTCTCTCTCTCTCCCCACATTGGGAGCAAGTTCCCATGTTCTCTCTCCTCCTTGTCCCACTTCTTACAGAAGCCTGTGCTGGCCAGGTATTGCCTATGATGGGGTGGGAGAGGCTATCTAAGTCTGGGGCTCAGACCCAGGAAATTCACTTGCCCACAGACACCAGCCACATTTCCCAACAACAGATATATTCTTGCTCCCATTTGCTTTACCCCTTTGTCTTATTTCCCAATTGATTCAGAATCCAGCAGAGAAGAGGGTATTCATTTCAAGACCTCTATAACCCATCAACAGGTGTGGGTGAGGTGGCTTAGAACTCATTCTTCCAAGAACATCACTAAGAAATTTCTATGGCTGTGATGAGAAGCTGTCGACACTTGCCCACAGTATCTTTCATGTTCAAGTGTTTGTTGCACCATGTGGAAGTTTGGCATCTCAATGGAGCCCTGGCTCCTGTTGGCCCAGCTCCAAAACTGATTCCTTAAGAAAATACTGGCTTTTCCCTAGACACATTCCCCCCTCACAGCCCAGCTCCGGGCAGGGATGGGGAGGCCTTTGATCTAGACAGGGATCTTGGCCAGGCTTTTTTAAGTTTCATAATTGAGCATTAATCCTCCCACCTGCCCACCTGGATTTCAAAGCAAAGGCTCTGCCCATAGGGACAGTAAAGGATTCCTGAGTTCCAGACCTCACTAGAGAAGATAATTTTGAATTGTTGACTATCCCACTTTTCTGAAAAACCCAGTGAGGCCATCTTATTTAGGGAAGGTACGTTAATATTTGCCTTAGGAATGTTTATATGGAAGATTGTCTGGATGAAATAGACAAGTGACTATTCCTGCTGTGTTTGCTATGAAATTGTCATTGAAGACACCATTCAGAGCATCCTTCAAAAACTTCCATCTGATGACCCATGTGAAGAATACCTCAGATCTTTGTGTTAGGGAAACTTTGTCTCCCCTGAGACAAATTAATTGCTTCTTCCTCTCAGATAATAATTGAAGTACCACTTTTCCCTCTTTGCTTGGCTATAAGGAGACTGCGGCCAAACCTCAGCCTTCCAGCTCAATCAAAGACACTTGATCGACCCTGATGGCTGGGATGTCTGCCTTGCTCCTCTTAATTCTGCTTTCTTCTTTTTATTACCCTTCTTTTATTGATTTTGATATATTTATTCCCTTTTAAGGCCATTTTTAAATTCTTTTGCAAAGAGGAGAGATATAACTAAATAAAATTAAAAGATTCAAAGATTGCGTGAGGGCGGGGGTGAGGGGTGGTACGTGGGAGGAGAGACAACTGTAAAAGGGCATAAGGGAACTTTTTGGGGTAATGGAATTTCTATATCTTGATTGTGGTGGTGGTTACCTGGGTACATGCATTTGTCAAAATTCATTGAACTAAACACTTAAAATGGTGCATTTTATTGTAAGTAAATTAAACTTCAATAAAGTTGATTTATTCATTCAACTAATATTATGTTTCTATTATCTGCAGGCACTTTGCAAGGTGCTGGACAGAGAGAGTGCACACAGTTGTGTAGGTTGTTCACTGAATAAGGGAACCTGGCCCAGAGGCCAGGAGGGGCTGAAATCCAGCCCATGCCTGGCTCACCAAGCCAATAGGATCAGAGAGAAGGCCACTGTGGCATGTTATAAGCAAACTGGAGAGTGGCATAGGGGTCAATAATACAACTAATTCTCAAAAGTTAGACATAAGCCTTGAGAAATGTCTCAGAGTACTAACTGTACTACAAAATACTTTATTTCTCATAGATTTTAGAGTTGCAAGAGACCTTGGAGATAAAATAGTCCTTCAATCTTCTATCACAAATGCAAAAACAAGACCTAGCTCACTCAACTGATGGCACAAATTGGATTAGAACTCAGGCTTGGCTTCAACTTAATTCATCTGGTATTTGCTGATCGCCCAACAGGTGTCAGGTACTATTTCCTACCTGTCAGTCCAGAGCTTTTCAGGTTTGATAGAGTTGAATAACAAGAATGACTGAATTGGAGAAATTCTGCTACTGGAGACATGTTCACATAAGAAAGAGCTTCCTTTAGAGAACTCAGGCGGTTTAATCAGACAAGTATTTCACAAGACTTGATTTTTGCCTTGTTTAAAAAATTTTTCTATTCCTGAAATGCTGATGTAGTTTTTGGAATAACTGATGCTTTCAAGTGACCGATTCTGAAGCTAATCCTGTGTTGAGAGCTGCAGGAATGAGAAGACTCTATTAAGGGAATGATGGGTGGGAATGTACCAAGGGTACAATCTCGAGTGCAAAGTCCTGGTGATTCATCATGGGAATCCCAGCATCGTCTCTGAAATCCAACGAAAGCAAGATTGGGATGGAAGCCTTGGAAGGAAACATTCAGATCTCACACCCAAGCCGTGCCGCAGAACACTGTGTCATCCACCACATTTCCTTCATCTGTCCATACTCACTGCTTGTAAATGGCAGGTGAAAATGGAAACTACCTCTTCTGAAGCCATACTTTTATCACTGTTAAATGATTTGCTGGCTAGCAAAACCTAAAGTTCTTGGAATTATATTCTCCCTGACCAACTTCCCTTTTCAGTTAAAGAAGCTACAGCCATGCAATTAAGCACCAGCCCACAGAAATACACCAAGAAACCACTACAACCCTCTCTATCTCATCAAGTTCCAAAAGTAACAGAAGTGAAACCTACCATCTTCAACACAAACTTGAGTATTCTACTCAAGCAGATAAAAAATCTAATTAAGAAAGCAAGGCTAATATATTAACAGCTGTTTCCCCTTGAGTGTGAGGGGTTTTGTTTTTGTTTTCCTTTTAAAGAAAGTGACTTTCTTATTTTCAGCTCACGATTATTTTCTTAACTGACCACTAATCCGGATGCAACTCCCTGGCAGGCAAGTCTACACCAAACAGCTTCACCTAATTCAAACTCATGCTGGTCCTTTCTATGGAAGGGATTTAAGAAGTTCCAGCCTCAGTTTGGGCTGACCTCCTACTGGAGGTGCAGTGGACTCTGGTACAATTTGCTGCCCAGCATTTCCTCCTCTTCTGGAACTGCCCCACCCCCTCCTGTCACAATGCAGTTTCTGGGGAGACCCCACTCCTAGGATCCACCTCTCAGGCCACATTTGATTGGTCCAGAGGCAGCTGGGTCTCAGAAACTGACCAGGAACCTTAAGGCCTGCAAGCAGTATCCACTGGCGCATCTCTGCTTCTCTGTGCTTCTGCTTCCCTCTTTCCCTCTACATACTAGCTTTCTCTGTTGCTTAGTCCAGGGGGCAGAGGATGGCAATTAATCTCTCTGAAGTTAAAATTCTTGTTTGCAAACAACAAAGTGTCACAGAAACCAACAACAGGATTGCAGATGGGCCTGAAATATAATGAGCGCCAAGGGCTTGAATAAGAATGTGGGCAGGAGTCTCCCTCTGTCATTTTCCCATTTCTCTCTAAATATCTGTGTCAGTCCTCTCACTGCAGACTAGCTCTCTCTGTTCCCCAAACACTAAGTAAATAACAACCACGGTCAACAGCTCCTAGGGTTATAATTCTTCAATTCAAGCTAGCAGTTATACTGAGTTGGAATCTTACTCTAATTCCAAATTCCTGGGAAAACTGTTTCTCCATGGGACGTTATTGGCATTTGGGGCAGAGCAACTCATGCTGTATGGAACTGTCCCGTGCAGGCAGGACGTTTAGCATGTTGGCCCCTGCCCATTAGGTGCCAGTAGCACCCCCACCCTACTGACTGTAACAGCCATAAAAATGCATCCACCCTTTACCAAATGCCACTTGGGGGGCAGTATCACCATAGTTTGAGAACCACTGCATTAGACATTCCAACTCAACCTGGTTCATTTTGGTGTCTTATTCCCAGAGAATTATAATACTGGTCATAAATGGCTAAGTCCCGAGAGGAATTTCCCTTGGGATACATCTTACAGGACAGAGGTGTGTGGAACTCAAAAGAAAATGTTCATTTCTTATGATTCTGAGTCAGCTATATTCGTTTCTAAAATCAAAAAGTGTTTAGATTATTTTTAAGTCACATCTTGCTTCTGCTAAATAGCTGCTTTATTTTTCTTGCACAATGACATGATGATGAAATCAAGGATATGGTAAACACGTGTTTCTTTTTAATCATATAACGTAGTTAGTAGTCAAAAATGGCAAATATTTATCTGTGAGTTGGCATTTTCCTTTGAACTCATACAACCAAATACCAATGCAAGCCATTGTCCCTCCTTCAGATATCTCGGGGACAATGGAGAGGGAGGATGAGCAAATAGAGAGTTTTGCTCTAAGCCAGTTTTTTCCCTTCATAGAAACCTAGGTTTGGCCTTGGCCAGCTCTGCCTGCCCCTCTCCTATTATCTGAGCTTGAGGATGGCCCCTCCTTTAGCTCAAAGGCCATGTGAGCATGGTTAGAGTCGTTACACACATGGCCTACGAGGAACTAAAGTGCATGGGAAATGATGAAGGCATTGGCTTCAAGGCAAAAAATTTCTAATTGTTATTATGACCCCAGAAAATATGACCCAGAGCAATAGCTCTAACATCCTTTAAGACCGCCAGTATTGCTTGGCTCTAGCCTGGAACCTGCACTGGCAAGAAAGAGAAGAGCCTGAAAAAAATTTCAGGTTGATTTTTAAGCCAATGTGATAAACTAATAAATCTGAAATAATGGTATTATATGCAGCAGGGCCATACGGTGAAAAGAGAACTTAAGTGGCAATAGATATGGATTCTAGAAGAAAAAAGAATCCTTAAGTGAGTCCATACTGATATGAATGAATGAATGTGCGGGGAAGACAGGGACACTTTTCTTTAAAGCAGGATTCCAACTAATATAGGATCAAGAATTAGAGAATTACCACTTGGCAATCACCACATTAATAGTTGCTTCAGGTAAGAATCATCCAAGGATGGTGAAATTAGTGAGTGAAGTATGATGAGAAATATACCTACATAGTCTCAAGGTATCTCCTTACAAGATACTTATTAATTACAGAGGGGAAACATGGTAACCATCGTGGGGAAAACTGGCAGAGGCCATCTTAACCAAGTGGTTAACGTTCCTACTACCAGCAATGGAACAAACGGGGCTCGTGTTCTCCTGACGTGACGCCCTGAGAAGGACACTGTATCACGGCTGTGCTTTTTGTGCCAAAAATGCAGAACTTGAATTTAATCATGAAAAATCATCAGAGAAACCCAAATCTAGGGACGTTCTTCAAAATAACTGACCTATACTCTTCAAAAGTATCAAGGTCCTAAAAACAAAGATAGACTGAGGAATTGTTCCAGATTAAAGGAAACCGAAGAGACATCACAACTAAATTTGTGTGATGTATTGGATCCTGGCCCAGATAAAGGACACTAGTGGGACAAGTGACAAAATTGAATAAGGTCTGTAGATTCGTTTATAGTATTGTTTTAATGCTAATTTCTTGATATTGTAACTGTACTATGGTTATGAAAGAGAGTGTTCTTACTTTTAGGAAATATGTGCTGAAATATTTAGAGATGAAGGAAAGAGAGAGAGAGGTTGAGATTCTAGTCCCAGCTCTGCCATTAGCTAGGGGAACATTATTTAAACCCTCTGGGCCTCTGTTTTCCTGTTTAGAAGATGAAGAGGTTGCACTAGTTCAGTGGTCCTCAAAATGTGGTAAAATAAAATAGCATCATCTGGGAAGTTATCAGAGGATGACTTCTCGGGCCCTCCCCAGACCTGAATCGGAAACTCTGGGGATGGAGCCTATGTGTTAACAAGCCCTGCATGCGATCCTGATGCACGTTCAGGTCTACTGCCCTAGTCCATCTCCAAGGTCCCTGTTAGCTTAACCTTCTGTGGTTCTCGTTTGTCTCCCTCTCAAAAAGGGCACCTCCCCTCTCCCAGTTCATTCATCATTTGTTTGGTGCTGACAAAGGGCTGGCCGGGGAGCTGGAAGTGCTGGAACTTTAGAGGAATGGTTCTCCTGGGCATTCAGACCCAATTTCTGCTTGCAATACGTACAGATTAAACGTAAAACATTTAATAACTCCACTTAGCTCAGGAAACATTAAAGAGACCAAGTGATGCATAATTAAGTTCCATGCAGTGGCTTACTTGCCTTGGCCTCCTACTAAAATGCTTAAGCCAGTTGCGCCTGGGAGGAACGGAGCTGTGAATCATTGCCTCGAGTTTCTATTGCTAGCTGTAGAAAAGTTTACTTTAGCCTTCTCTTCAGGATAAATGCTTCCTGGATTACTCAGGTGGTGAGAATCTCCCTGAGTGCCTTCTAAATACTTCTACAAGCCCAGAGTTCACTCTTGTCCATTTGAAGAGTCTAAACTGTGACCCAAGAGAGTATTGTTTGCTTCTGATTTGTTGATTAAAAACAACAAAGAAAAATCTCTCCCAACTTGATTTACCGATTACTACTGGGCTCTTGTCACTGGAGGTTGCCCACTCGTTTCCACATCCTTGTCTTCAATGCCATCAGACTCTCAAAGCTACTTTTTCAGTCCTAGCCTTTCCTCAACTTCAATTTCCAATTTTTTTTGTTTTTATATTTTTATTTATTTATTGAACAGATAACACATATGTTTCAAAATTCAAAAAACACAAAAAGATATACAGTGGAAATCTACATGCCCTGCTTCCCTTCTTCCCCTGCCTGCCCCACCTCTATCCTCAGATTCAATTTCTGATTTCTGACAGTCGTGGGGATCCACTTTTGGAACTGATGTCACCTGAAATTCACTCTGTCCAAGGGGAATCCATCATCTTCCCTACCACCCTGAACCCAATCTCTTTAAGCCTCTTTGTCTTCATCTGTAAAAAGAGATAATAAGGGCACTTTCCTTATGGGGTGTGTACATTCCTCATAGAGCCAACACTTGTAAACTTGAGCACTGCTGGGCACAGGGTAAGCCCTCAGTAAAAATTCACTATTGATAACACAGTCATAATAACAAACTCTCCCTAAACTGAGTATCTGTGTATGGTTTTTCCTTTCTCCCCAGTCTTCCAAATTGGTGACTCTGGAGTTCATTTTTCCTCTTTCCCCTTCCCCTCCATTCCAGATATTTTGGCCTCATCTCTTCCTTTCCTGGTGGGATTTGGATGAGGCAAGAGGAATTAGAAAGAAATTCCCTGGGAGGCTGCCCTTTTCTTGCAAAGACTCTTGGACTAGGCTGCTGAGAAGACTCAGCTGATGGATCACACACTTTTGTCCCCACACCCCTCCCCACACGGACTCTCCCCTATCTCTCTTCTGGGTTGTTGCTGGTAATTAGTAGTTCATTCCCAACATTGCTATTTCCCCCTGGGCCAAATGACTGAGATCATTATATTTAAAAATACGAGGTTTCCTGGCTCTCTTTAGTGCATTTAATCTTCTCACCAGAGCTGACTTGTCCCACCCTTGGACTTTCATAGACAAATGCGAAATTCTCATTTTCACAGTAAAATAAATAAGTAACTAAATATTAGAACAAATCTTTCCATCTGTCAAATATTCTGGTGCTTAAATATCCAGGACAGCTATCCTGACCCCGGGCATGAGAGGGGAGATGGCGAATGACTGTCTCCCTGCCCTCGGTCAGCATTTCCTTAGAAGGGAAAGGACGAGCGACGCTCACACTTCTGCATTCCTGTCTGTATTCACTCAACCATATTCTCCCCCTCCCCACTCCCAGCAGACTGGTATTACACACCAAGGACTGCATTTAAATCTAATTGCATGAGCCATTAAAAAAGTTTTCATAGTTAAGCCCTTAAATTAGGAAAATCTTTCTCATCCCCATGATAGCAACTTAGAAATGAGTGCACGGATCTCTGACAGCTCTGCACCAAACGGTGATTGAGCCTGATAGAGTAAGACTCCTCAACTGAAATTGCAGTTGATCAGAATACTTGTAATCTTGCCAAATAAAGAGGTTAAAAGAGAAATGCCTTCTTAACCAAAGCTAAAACATTTGCCACCTGGTTGTGATGTTTTATATTTGATTTCAAGGAACATTAGATTTATTAGGTCATGTACTTCAATTTTGCAGCAGATGTTTCCTCTGCAGGAAAATATTGGGCTCAGGCATTTCCTCCTCCAGGAAGCCTTCCCTGACCCTGCCTTCCCTCCCCTGGCCTCGGTTATTTTCCCTGGGTTCCCATAAGCAGTATTGTTCTGGGTGCCAGGGGCCCTGCCTTCGGCCTTGTGTTTTAGGGGCTCCCCTCTGACCCTCCTTTAGACTGGTCCCTCCTTATAGGACAAATAACCTATGAACCAAGGGGATATGCCCACTCAGAGCCTGTGCCCTCCCTTCTGAACTATACTCTGGGTACCCAAAACCCCAGAATGCCCTCCTTGAACGGCCTAGAGCCCTCCTCGCTAGGTCCATCCTAAAAATGGACCATATAGCTGGTGAACACACCCTGAGGGATGCTGAAGGGTGGCTGGGCAATGGCTATTTGCTGCTGGGGAGAAGCTTTGATATGCGATATAGGGGGTGCACATGCATGTGCCCTGACCCTCATGGGACAGGATAGAGCTGGGGTTGGGAAGTCAAAGGGGGTGATCCAGGGGTATATCTGATAAGATAAGAGGATAGAACATATTTTATTGACAGTTTGTTAGCTAAGTTTATCATTTTAAACACTTAGACATATAGCCTATGAGCCTCCCTTTGTACTCTTGCCCTAGGCCCTGCAAATGTTAAAGGAGCCTGTTTATAACATCCTGGGAACAGCAATAGGTTTGCAATGCTAACATTGTATAATCATCTGTTTTCATGGCTGTGTTAGTTGCCACATACTCCCCCCAACCACAGGGCCCTTGCACATGCTGTTCCCTCTCCTGGAATGCTCTTCCCCACTGATCTGTTTAGCCTAGTAAACTTTTAATTTATCTACCAAACCTCAACTGAAACATTGTTTTCTTAAGAAAGTCTTTCCTGACTTCCTAGATTAGGTCAGGACCTCCGGGCTTTTCACTCTCGCATCTCCCTATACTCTGATAAATCTGAGGGGAAAGTACTATAGTAGTGATCATAATACCAATGTCAGTGGTAATGATAAAAGCAGATAGTCATTGATTACTTACTAAATGCTAGGCACTAAGATAGGTGCTTTACATACATTATCTCATTTATTCTACATAAGTAGCCTAATAAAATACTATATCATCCCCATTTTACAGCTGACGAAACTGAGGCTTAGAAAGTGTGATAGACTGTTGCACTGCGGGTCCCCACATGAATCAGACCTCCCAGGATTCACATCCTCACGTAGTCCCCTCCCACATGGAGTCCCTGCTTACCCAGGTGACTTGTTTTGTCCAATGGCCCATCAGCAAACATGACTTAAGCAGAGGTTTGATAAATTCTTGCACATTGGAGCTTATCCTCTTGGAACCCGGATGCCATTTAAGAATCCAGACCAAAGTAATGAATAAAAAGACCCACACGGTGAGAGAAGCCCAACTGGCTCAGCATCTTGGCTGAGCATAGCCTCCAGCTGACGCTGCAGCTGAACGCAGCTGCCTGAGGCATAGATAACAACAGTATAGTATAGTGTAGTATACATAATAATAACTGATAGAGCTTAAGTAATTTGCTGAAGAACCCAAAGCTAATAAATGATAGATGTGAATGCCAACTATATAACTATATTCAAGCTATATAACTTCTTAGCCCAAGCTATCCTCTTCTGGACACTGGCTGAGCATGATGCCTGGTCTCCCCTTCCCTGACTCCTCTCCTGGTCTACACCACTACACTTGCCCCCTGCGCCCCCAGCCCTGCTGTCTTGAGCACATCCAGGTGAGACAGGACCATTGAGAGTGGCATAGGCCCCTGGGTAAGGTGGGCAACTTCTTATCACAGTGTGAGGGGCCCAGGGCAATGGGTTCTCTCTGGGTGTGGGTGTCCCACCATACCCCCAACTCCTCCCCAGGGGAATCAGGTAGGCTGAGCCCACCCCTTCCCTCCCTCTGTCTCCAGGGCACTCCCTCTTCAGGCTCCACACTGCCCCACTTCCTCAGGCTAGATTTACCCTACACTTAATGGACGACTGAGCTCTTCGTGCTCCCACTAAGATTTTCCATCAGGAATCTGCAGATTTGGTTCTTCCCATGCAGGGAAGTGGAGAGTACAAGAGGAAATAAAAGTGCTGGCTTATCCACTCAAGTGCCAACCAGGATTATAAATGTTTTCTAGGCCCATACCAGACACTAGAGAAGAACACCTTCTAAAGAGAGAAATACTGTGAGGATAGCTGAGGCCTGGAGAGTTACTGGCAGCGTATGCTTCAGCACAAGTTGAGATTTGAAAAATCCCTTATCAAGGGCAGGGTTTCCAAGCGCACTTTGCCACCGCTGATCCTTCTGTCTTCCAGGGAAATGTGGGTTCTTTCTTAAAAAAAACACAAAAAACAGCATTATCAATGTATATTTTACATATCAGAAAACTTACCCATTTCAAGTGCACTATTCAATTATTTTTAGTAACTTTACCCTGTGGTGCAACCATCACTATAAATCAGTTTAGAACCTGTCCATCCACCCACTAAGATCCTTTATGCCCCCATCCCATTCCCATCCCCAGCCCCAGGCAATCACTAACCTACTTTCTATCTCTTTTAGTTTGTCTTTTCTAGACATTTTATGCAAATAGAATCATATAATATGTGGTCTCGTGTCTAACATTTCACTGAGCACAATGTTTTTGAAGTTCATCCATGATGTAACATGTATCAGTAGTTTATTCCTTTTTTATTGCTGAGTAGTATTTCATTGTATAGATGTACCACATTTTATGTATCCCTTCACCACTTGATGGACACTGAGGTTGTTTCCAGTTTGCGGCCATTATGAATATTGCTACCATGAATAATTGCATGCAACTCTTTGTGTGGACATCTGTTTTCATTTCTCTTAGGTAGAGACCTAGAAATGAAATTTCCAAGTAATTTTATATTTACCTTTTAACTGTAAACTGCCAAACTGTTTTCCAAAGTGGTTTTACCATTTGACATTCCCACCAGCAATTGTGGGTTTCTTTTTCCTCCTCAAATCATGGGACAAGCATCCTCTAACCTTTGATCAACTCCCAGTATTTTTCTTCTAAGAATTAATTAGGTCCTTGAGAATGTTTCAGCTATGTTCTCCTGGTTGAATTATGCTTTGTTCTCTGTAGCAATCTTAAATAGTCATTTATGACAGTTACATTCAATATACATGTGTCATTATTTATTTATTTTAAACACTTAGCTCATTGGGCTGGCTCCAACGACCATTTAGTTTTCAACTATCTCAGGAGATAGTCATGCAAAAGTACTTATGCAAACTCTGAGGCAAACAACAGCATACAGCTCAGAAGATTCATCCAGAAACTAAACTGTCTGAAAGAAGATTTCAGAAGAGTGTAACCTCAGGTGGTATTTTCCATAAGAGTCCCTCGGCCCTAAATTTGTCCACATGATACTAGCTAAGGTGAAAAGCCAACATGAAGGATGTATGGATAGGAAACCTCAGAGCCCAGAGGAAACAAGTTGAGGGCTGTGTGAAGGCAGACACCAACACATCGCACTGATTTTATTTATAAGATATTTTTATTATGCAACAACAGAGAAATTTTCATCAGAAATCCTAACTTTTCCAAAATGCCTACTCTGTTTCTACACAATAGCAGGAATATACATTTAAAAAAATTGCTCAATTACAGAAAATTTGAGAACTCTCTGTCCTATTTTTGAAACTTCTTCTAAGTCTTAAACTATCTCAAAATATAAGATCGTTTAAGAAAGAAGGAAGGAAAGGAGGGAGGGAGTGATGCATGCAAATATTCTATAGTCAGCATGGATTGGAGGTAGGGAAGAGGTGGGGGACAGTAAGATATCTCCTAAATTTGAAGATAAAGATCCCTTCTGAAAAGGAAATTATGAAAAATCAACACAACAAACCCACCCTAAACTGGAATCTATTTGTAGGGGTCATTTCCTAATAGAAGAGACCAGGAGAGTGTAAGGAAATTAGCTTACCTAATTGTGGGGTCTGCCTGCTTGTACTGTACCTCTGTTAGGCAAGAGTGATGCCAGAAGGAGCTTAGCCTTCAATGTGTCTGCAAGCAGAGTACAAACATCAAGAACTGTCCACAGGAGAGGGGCTGGACTGGCTGTTCTAGCATCCTTGGCAGCGGAAATGGATGCATCAGACTATCGTAGCTTGGCGGCAAGAGCCATTAAGACCATTCTCGAATTCCCTTTGCTATGATCCCACACTCACTTTTAATTGTGCTTGGCTGTTCACGTAGCTTTTGTATAGCAAGATAATGAGCTGATCAGCCAATGGAAGGATTTTAGTCCACTTGACATTATTTCTTCTTCATAAATTAGTAATTTGGCATTCTGGTTCACATATCGATATCTTGTGGGTTTCATAAGTATGAGTGAGCAAGTAGAGCAGGAGTTCTTAACCTGAAAATCAAGGATGGGCTTCAAGGGATCCATTAAGCCCTAACACTGTGTGCAAAAGCGTGTGCATGTGTGCAGGGTGCATTTATTAAGAAGAGGGGCCAGGAGCTTTCACCAGATTCTCATACAGGGTTTCTAATCTGGATGCACTGGCAAAATAGAACTTCTGGGCTTATAAAACTTATTTTCACAAAACACATTAGGAATATTTTGCCAATGCTATAATTCTTTTATGACACAATTTTAAACAACTTCATAGGATTCAATTGCTCAAATTCATCTCCTAAGAAAGATTTTAAAAGCTTATTCACTAATAACCTCTGAAAAGCTTAATTTTTATGTGAAACGTTGACTTATTTTTATTATTGGATGCCCAAGTTTGAGAACTAATGGCAATAACTTCTATTGACAGCTAACCTTCATGCGAGACCAGCTCTGTACCAGGCAATGTGCTAACTGCTTTGCAAATGAGACCTTACTGTGGGCTTTACAATGGTCCTGGGAGGTGGTATCATTACTTCTGTTTAACAGCTGAGAAAATGAGGTACAGACGTTAAAGAACCTACCAGTGTCACATTGCTATTGGCGGTGGAGGCAAGCTGACAGCCACATCTAGCCGGCCTTTCCCCCTAACCACCGCACCCAGCATATTTATCTTTCAATCTCCACTTGTGGACACTTCCTTCTTGAAGCTTTCTTCCCACCCAAAATAATTTCTCCCCTGTGGAAGTCCTCTGGTTCCTCAGCTGGCTCCAAACTGCCCCATTTAGCACTATTAGAGTATTCTGTACCTCAGGGTCAGCAAATTTTTTTCTGTAAAAGACCAGCTAGTAAATATTTTAGGTTTTGTGGCCCATATGGGTCTCTGTCATGACTACTCAACTCTGCTGCCCACTGTAGCGGAAAAGCAGCCTCGGACAAGACGTGAGTGAGGGTGGCTGTGTTCCAATAAATTCTGATTTATGGACATTGAAATTTGAATTTCATATAATTTTCACGTCACAGAATATTGTTCTTCTCTTTATTTTTTTCCAACCATTTAAAAATGTGAAAACCAGGGGCCGGCCCATGGCATAGCGGTTAAGTTCACGCGCTCCGCTTCAGCAGCCTGGGGTTCGCAAGTTCAGATCCCGGGTGCGGACGGATGCACCACTTGTCAGCCATGCTGTGGCAGCATCCCATGTAAAATAGAGGAAGACGGGCACGGATGTTAGGCCAGGGCCAGTCTTCCTCAGCAAAAAAGAGGAGGATCAGCAACAGATGTGAGCTCAGGGCTAGTCTTCCGCACAGAATAAAAAAAAAAATGTGAAAACCATTCCTAGCTCATGCTCTATACAGAAACAGGTGGCAGGATGGATTTGATATGTGGGCCAAAGCTTGCCAATGCTGCTCAGACTGCATCTTATGTATTCATAGTCTCCACAACTAGATAGCATACCACTGAGCTTAAAATGATATGTTAACCAGGGCTGGCCCAGTGGCTTAGTGGTTAAGTTTGCTCACTCCATTTTGGTGGCTCAGCGTTCACGTGTTCGGGTCCCAGGCATGGACCTATGCACCACTCATCAAGCCATGCTGTGGCAGCATCCCACATACAAAATAGAGGAAGATGGGCACAGATGTTAGCTCAGGGCCCATCTTCCTCAGCAAAAAGAGGAGGATTGGCAATGGATGTTAGCTCAGAGCCGATCTTCCTCACCAAAAAAAGAAAGATATCTTAACCTTTTCTTATTCTCTACAGAATCCATATGCAGGGCTAGACTCATATGTAAGTGCTCAACAAATACTTGATTCATAGCATTGATGCTTGTCACCCTCAGAGCCGTATCCAAGAAGAAATAATAAGTCCATTTCAAAACATGCAGTGTCTTTATTGTCTTCAGCGTTTTCCCTCCTGATGGAATTCTGTATCTCTAAAATATCACAGCTATTTTTTGGTTCCGAGGGCTGATAAGAAATACCCATGTGCTTGGCCAGCTTGAAGGTCAGATGGCATCCTGGACTTGGGCCAGTGAATACAGCTGGTGAAAATTCAAGCTGTCACACACTTGTTGTTAGCCCTGGTTTTCTAGTTCCTTCATCATGAATTATGAGATTATTTACAATAATGAGTTGCTGCACGAGCAGCCATTTTTAAAACCATAATCCCCAACCAGTAGAGCTGTCATGACTCGATGGGCTAAATTTAGGATCATGAGAACCACACTGTAGGACTGGCTGCCATGCATCTTCCCTGGGCCTTCATTTCCTCATCTGTAAATGGAAGGGAAGACCACTGCCCTCCTCCTGTGAGCGTTGTGAGCCTGGGCTGACTGGGAACTACCCTGAAGATACTATAGTAATAGTTGTAAGCTTCTCCCTTTACTTTGACTCAACTGTACTAAGCAGTGCTGGTGTATGGTATAAAACAGAGAAATGAGCTGTGCTCTGTGATGTGTAGGAATATAAACTGTTTTGTTTCTTAATTTGCTTTCAGGCCATATCAACAAGCTATGAAATCAAGCTGATATTTACTACTAAGTACACATTTAAAAATTATATAACATATGCTGATGAGCTTTTTTGCTTACCATTTCAGGGTGAAGTTGCTGAAACCAGAAACTGTAATCACAGCAATCTTTCTGCTGTCCTGCTATTGGTCAGATGTCACTTGGCTGGTTAGCATGTGAAAATGAGAGATTCATATTATTCTTTGTTAAGAACAGCCCATGACACGATTTTCGGGATAGAATCTTGCACACACTTCTGGGCACTAAGTGAAATTCTAGGTGTTTGAGGAGCCAGCTGTTCTGCAGGGCTGGGATGTTATTCTGATTTATTTCTAAAAGTTTTTTTTCTTTTTAAAGCATTTTTCACTAGAGTTAGTTTTCACCCACTTTACAGAGGCCTTAAAATAATCTGGTGTTGAAAACTCTTCCAACAGCTGCCAGCTTGCCTTCGAGGTGGGGAGGCTGGCTGCTCCCTCAAGGGTGAAGCGACACTCCTGTGAACAAATGTTTAAAACTGCGCAGGCAGCAGACAAAGGAGAGCTTGAGCACTTCTGTCTTCACCACAGCAAGGAGAAACTTTCTCCAGCCAGAAAGCCCTCAATGTTCCACAGAAGATGGATGATTCACTGCTCCTAAAAAGAAAGCCATCTCATACCTGGTAGATAGTAAGAGGTAGAACATAAATTGACTCACAAAAGATGTTCTTTTAAACCTCAAACTGCAATTACATGGAGAAGAGGAGGAGTTCAGCTTTGTAACTGGAGCCTCAATAATATAACTTGGGTCCGGGGCTCAAGTATGGCTGTCTCAGAGATCACAGCTGCCTTCTGCTCCCCAGTGCTGCCTCATTCCATAAATGGGTCAGGTGACACGTGTGTACGCAGAATGTGTGACATTTGTTGGGTGCTTATAGTGCCTGGATGAAGAGTGCCTAAAGGAATGTTGGCCATTACTAATTATTATTGTAATAATACTGTGGATAGAAGGTCTGTTGGCCTTTAGCAGATAGCAGCTTGTACAAACACTCTGCTTTGATGTAAGAAGCTCCCAAGCATCAGTGGTTAACATAATTCTGGTTGGCTCTTACAATCAGCTGTGGTCATTATGGTGCCTTCCCTTATATAACCCCAAGAAGTAGTTCACATATCTTTATGTGGGTTAGTCACTGAATCATTAATCAAGAATTTAAGCCACTGGTGTGGCAGATTTTATTACTATTACCAACACGCTGGTCCGTCTCTCCCTCCACCTTCACCGATGGTCTCAGAGTAGAGAAGAAAATATTTTCCCTCAAATATGGATCATACCACTTGAGAGTGAAAAGTCTATGAAATGTTTTCACTGAATAAAGAAAGCTTTTAGTTAGCCTAAACCAGAAAGGAGGGGGAGAAACACAGTTTGGGGAAATCTCAGGCTAATTTGGTTATTTTAACCATTACTGAGCCCCCACTATGGCCAGACACTGGAAATACAAAGATATAAAGCCATCAAGGAGCTGGGAGGGTTGGACAGACAAAGTGACACGTGCCAGAAAGACCCATGTGTGCAACGATACACGTACTAAGAACAGTAGAGACACAAAAGAGAAAATGACTTTTCTATCTGGAGGGGAGCAAGCCAGTCAGAAAAAGTCCAAGAATGGGATATAAACTAAATCCTGAAAAATGGATGCGATGGATCCTCCAAACTCATAAACTGCCCACATTCCAGGCAGAAGCAGCGGTGGGAGCAAGAGTGTGGAGGTGAGAACAGACCAGCCTGCATGGTGACCAAAAAGAAAACAGAGTCAGAATTCTTAGAAATGCCTAAATCCTGCGATTATGTTCTAAGCAGGACCACCAATCTCCTGCCCCAATCCCGTCTAGGGCCTCTTCACAACGCACCTCCTCTGTGAAGCCTCCTGGCTATTTTGAGACTATTTGGGTCATTTTTCTTGTACTCCCATCCTCTTTTCCACCCCATCCATTTCCCTGAACCCCTAAGACTCCTCAGTGAGCAACCTGAGAGCAGGAATTGGGTCTCAGTAGGGAGTGTAGTGCCTTAAAGCCTCATTGCTATTCCATTTGAATTGACCTGCTCAGTTTGATTCACCATGGTCTATGTACACAGAGACCCATAGTAGGCATTTTTTTCTGTTTTCATTTTGAAATTTAAAATTTATAGAAAAGTTGTAAAAATAGTAAAAGTAATACTTGAAGCTCCTCTATACCTTTCACCTGGTCTACCAACTGTTACCATTTTATCACATCTGCCTTATTCTTATACACACAGACATATTAAAGTTTTTTCCTGAACCATTTGAGAAAAGGTTGCAGACATGATGTCCCCTTACTCCTTAATCCTTCAATACGTATTTATATTTCTCCCAGAAACACGGACATTCTTTTACATGACATAACCATCAAGATCAGAAAATTAACCCTGATTCAACATTGCCATATAATTCACAGATCCCATTCACATTTCACCTGTGGTCCCAATAGTTTCTTGCACAGGTCCTGGTCTTTGGAGTTATTTCTCTTCCATCTCCTTCATTTTGGAAAAATTCTTGGGTTTTCCTTCTTTTTCATGACCTTGACATTTTTTGAAGCAGTGAGTTACTTTGTAGAATGTCCTGCAGTTTGGGTTTGTCCAATGTTTCCTCGTGATTTATGCACTCATAGCAAGAATACCTGAGAAGTAATGCCCTGCTCTCCTTATTGTATCATATCAGGAGGCACGTGACATCAATCTGTCCCATTACTGGTTTTCTTGTTACTGAAGGGGAGAAAGAGCATTCTTTACCCACTCTGGGTCCTTTCTGGCTGGGCTACAGGTTAAGTTGACATGAGGCTGAATAGCAGGAGAAAATCAAACAAAGCTTTATGACTTGTATACATGGGAGAGACCAGGGGAAAAGGAGTTATCTCTCAACAAAATGGCGGAGATTCTCCTCTTATATAGACAAATGAGGATTTTTTAGGGGGTTGGGAGTGTCAGCCACAAGAGGTTACAAGAAAAGCACAGTAAGGTTATTACGCAGATTTAAGGCCTTGCCTTCCTCATTGACAAGTTTCTAGAGATGAGGTCATCCACCCTTCTTCCCAGTAAAGAAAGGGTAATACCTTTACAAATGGAAATTTCCCTTACAAATGTTCTGTTTGGTAAACAGAAGTTTGATAGGAATGGGCGTAGTGAAGACCCTCCCAGTCTATCATACCCAGAGTCATCCAAAGTGAAGGCCCATCCGAGAGGCAGGCCTTCCATCCCAAATCCCTTTAGACAGTTGGCGGGGGGGGGGGTGAAGGTCAAAGCCTCCTTCAGAGCAAGGTAAAGAGACACATCCTGAGGTGGCCAACTCTGATCCCCCACATTATATTTGGTAATGATGGTGTCTTACGGGATTCTCCACTGAGTCATTCCTAAGTATCCTGTGAGGTGATGCCTTAATACTTCTATTATAAGATAAAGCTGTCTTTTCTCCTCCATTTATTCATTTAATTTTTATCATTGTAGACTCATGGATTCCTATTTTACTCAAAGGGTTAAGATCAGTAACTATCGTTCACTGTGATACTCAAGTCGTCCCAGACTTGGGCAGTAAGGGCTCATTTAAGGCAGCTCTTGTCTCTGATATGTCCCCATCATTCTTTGAACATGTCCTTGCTTTGTCATACAAGATGTTCCTGTCTCATCTTTTATTTTCCCTACCTCAGCCCTAGAGTCAACCATTTCTCTAAGGAGCCCTGGTTCCTTTAAAAGGAGAATAATGTTTAGAAGCCAAGCCCTGCAAGCTTTGCATGCTTATTGCTACCAGGATATCTTTGCTTCTGGCCGTCTCGGCAGATAGAACTAGGAAATATAACTATATATCTACCTACAGATGTGTATATGTGTATATATATGTCTTTGTGAATATGTATATGCACACAAACATAAACATCTACACACATTTATACCCATTTCTATATCTATGTCTACATAAAGCCATGAGTTCACATCGGTTCCTCCACTTCCAGTCTAACACCACAGGATTTACTCTAGCCTTTCCTCTTTCCATATTTGTGATTCCCATCTGATGGCAAGAAATCCTCAATGTATTAACTTATTTACCCATTCATCCCTGTAATGGCACCAGTCCCCCAGCTGCACTGGCCAAAACCTGGTCCCCTCGCCATGAGCCCCTGAAACAGGCAAATCCCTTCTTCTGCCGTGGGGGGACTTTTAATCAGCAATGACTTGCGTGATCAGAATTAACACTCTCTGAGTGAATTCTGCCCACTTCTGCCACTGCCTCGAGTCTGAGAATAAGTGAAGGAGAATCACAAGGTTTACTTTTCCTGTTGTTGCCTCACAGAGTGAATGTTATTTTCTTCTTTGCCATGGCAGTGACCCCTCTAAAGGTGGAATTTTTTTTCCTGTTTGCTCCTCTCTCCTTCTCTAATTACTCATGGGACAGTAAAAGTATTAACTGAATCCATTCAAAGATGTGTAGCGCTCCAAGCTTCTCCCAGGAAGAGTGCATTATAAATATTATATGGCTGTAAACACCAGAGCCAGAGGCCAGAGGTCAGCTGATTCCTCCTCACAGCTGCCAGATGACTGGCTCTTCTGGTACATTCTCAGAGCCACAACCTCACATCCTAGATACACATCTTTAAGTCATCTTTGACAGCTCTGGCCTCTACACTCCCCTCCCCCATGTCAAATTGCAGCCCTGGAGGCAGTGAGTCCCCTCACACTGCAGCCGCTGCATCAGTTTCTCCCGGATCAGTTTGCTGTGTGGTCTGGACCACTTCCCACAATGTCCTTCCTGTGCTGGAGGGCAGGGAAATCGTTTTCCATGAGCTAGATCACCCCAATGCATTTAGATGTTTCCTCACAGAATTTCCAAAACCAGATAGCTGTGTTGCACTACATTTACCAAATGAAGTTAAAAATCCCATTTCTAAAATTACTCTCAACACTGTCACAATTTATATTGTTAAGGAAAATGGCTAATAATGAGGCCCACAGTCTTTCAGTCCAGAACTGACTTTGTTTTAGAGGAGCAAGCAGAGCTGCCTGGCAACACGATGCATCGCCGTGCATAAACTTTGTTTACAGCCAGGGCTGGAGTAAAGGAACAGATGGTAAGAAAATCGGATTTAAAGAAGGGACAGATGCTCCTGCATCGGGGAGCTCGGTAAATCTCTTGGCTTCTGGTTTGCATGCAAGGCTGAAGTCTAGCTACCCACAGCAGTCGCACCCCAGTTCGCTGTTGCTTTTGACTGTTTGCATCTTGTCTCTGAGGATGGTTCATACATCCCATTACAAGAGTTTATCTCATCCCTCTCACAGGGAATGTGTTTTCCCAGGGATTCGTATGTTCCCTATCCTTTTATGGAAAGTAGTTTCTTGATCATCCATGTGATTGTGTATCTAAAATTTCAAGAATGTTTAAGCCCTTAACCTTGCTTGTCTATGGAAGATGGGATTATGTTTCCATGATCCTAGAAATATTTACAATGAGCGTGTATAACAAGGAAAAATAAGTGTTTATGCTTAACACTTTCAGAAACACACCCTCCCCCCTTCATGCTTCATCATCTCTCTTCAGTACTTTTCTCTGTGAGGGCAAAACAGTTTTAAGATGCTCCACCCCCACAATATATAAAATAGCTATTATAAATTTATATTAAAGCTTCCCAGGCCTACTTCTCCCTCCCTCCTAAAAGAAAGTGTGAGCTGTACTTCAGTTAAGATTTACATTTGCTCTCTGGGGGAGGCAAAGGGGAAGAACACACACATTCTGTCCCAGTGATGTATAGTTGGATTGAACATGCATTTATGTTATTTAACGTAATTCTATCTCAGTGATGTATGGTTGAATTTAACAGTCCCAATTGTTCAATGCTGGGATCAAGTTATAAACATTTTTATTCCAGAACAACCCCCTATACATTTATAGCAACTCCAGGACCTTCATAGCTGCCCCACAAGTCGCTTCCCTGCAGAAACAGGCACCATGACAAGACATTCCACCCATTCCTGCATGTTGGCAACCTGTCACTCCTGGGCAACATCAAGTTCTGTGCACGTTACTGCTTCAGATTCATCCTGAGCAAAAAGATGGAACCACTTAAGTAAAAGTGGTATATATTATAGAAATAGTTCCTTACAAAACAGTCATGAGCTAAAAATCAAAGTATCTTGGGGCCAGCCACTGGCATAGTGGTTAAGTTCACATGATCTGCTTCAGCAGCCTGGGGTTTGTGGGTTCGGATCCCTGAGTGGACACACCACTCTTCAAGCCAAGCTGTGGCGGTGTCCCACATACAAAAAATAGAGGAAGATTGGCACAGATGTTAGCTCAGTGACAATCTTCCTCAAACAAAAAGAGGAAGATTGGCAACAGATGTTAACAGAGGGCGAATCTTCCTCGCAAAAAAAAAAAAAATCAAAATATCTTACAGGATTGACTGCAAAGCACCACCAGAAGTGGTTTAAGTGACACCATTGGAACTTGGTTGACCTGATTCCTTGCCTCCCAGTATGCGCAGGGCCACATGAAGCTCTTTGGGTATGAATGTGATTCTTTTGGATGACACACAGGTTGCCTTCTTCAACCAACTCTCCAGGCATGCCTCATCAGCCCCCAGAGTGCACCTAAGGCTGCACTCTGGGGCTTCCAGTCAGCTCTGATGTCCAGTGTAGACCCCCCTCACCAGTCTCTAGAAAGGCAACGTTGGGATCAGAGGCCTGTGGTTTGCTGGTATTCCCAATCTCTCACACTGTGAGTTCCGGCCTATGTCAGTGCAGCTTCCTTGCCCAGTCAGCAGAGGACACAGAGGAGGCCCCAGGTCTGGCAGTACCAAGGCCAAGCTGGACACAGAGCACTTTGAGACAATTCACCACTTCTGCTTTAAGTGAGCCATGTTCTTTTATTTTACACAGCATCTGAGTCTGCCACTGCCTCTGACTCTTCTAGCTCCAACACACAGCAGTAACCAAGCCAAGGAAAAAGCCACTACCAAGAGGTCCCCAGAAGGAACCACTGTGGCATACCTATTCACCGCCACCAGTCAGGAGGCAATTTGTTATGCCTCCTTTTTCCGTGTCTTTTTCTTTGTCTGAGGCAAATATACCCTCCCCTCGATTTTGTGGGGCTCAAACTTTTGTTTGCATGGGATGGACCTTGAGGGCATTATGCTAAGTAAAATAAGTCAGACAGAAAGACATATACCATATGATCTCACTTATATGTGGAATCTGAAAAATAAGAAAAACAAAAACTGAACTCATAGATACAGAGAACAGATTGGTGGTTGTCAGAAAAGGGGGGTGGGGAGGCAGACTTTGTGGGTGAAATGGGTGAAGGGGGTCAAAAGGTACAAACTTCTAGTTAGAAAAAAATAAGTCATGGGGATGTAATGTATAGCATGGTGACTATAATTGATAACACTGCATTGTTTATTTGGAAGTTGCTAAGAGAGTAGATCTTAACTAGACTTATTGTGGTGATCGTTTCGCAACATACATTTGTCAAATCATCACATTGTACATCTGAAACTAATATGTTATCTGCCAATTATATCTCAACAAAAAAACTTTTGTTTGCGTAAGGATCACTTGGGGTGCCTTATTTAAATGCAGATTCCTGGGATCTCCCTCGCCTCAACCATTTAGGTTCAGTGGGTCCAGGGTGGGGCCCAGGAAAAACAGGTTCCACATGTGAATCTGATAACTGTGGATTTTTGGAAAAAGGCCCTCAATAGTAACTTTTGTCCTTGTCTCTTTTCACTTTACTCAATCCCCCTTCCCAATTGCTTTAATTATCCTAGAGCTTTCACTATTACCTCTACACTAATTACTTCCGAGTCTATATATCGACAGCCCTAACCTTTCTCTTGAATGCTAGGTTTAAATTTCTTTTAGCCAGCGGATAGTTCTCCCTTGATGTACTGTAGATTCTTTCAAAACACTTTCAAAATATAATTGTGAAAAGTTATTTCTTCCCAAGAGATTTGAAATTAAAAAGCCCTCTCTGAGGACCACTTTGGTAACAAAAGGCCAGTGTCAGTCAAAATGTGGAATCCACTCAGGATAAAGAAAAATTTAACTGTTTAAATTTCTTTTAAAGTTAAAAAAAATTGTTGCTAATGGCTGAATAACCTGTGACACCAAGACTGGAAAGTAATTTGCCTCCACAATCTGTAAATTTGGGACTAAGCGTCGTCTCTCCTGCTGAAGACATGACAGGTACTCAAATAATTCATTATCATTTAGTGAATTTTTGTTTCCCCGAGACAAAGATAGCTGTGTGAGGACAGTACTTGACAACTGTGGTGCTGTCTGTTGATTTGATTTTCTATTGCTTCTCAAGCGAGAGTGGTGACAACTCCAACTTGAGAATTTGAGGTATTATATTCACCTGAGGATTCAAATGTGTAGTCATAATCAGGCTCCTTTTGTAGCAAGGAGCAGAAACCAGCTCAGTTTATCACAAGAGGTAAAGCTTATTGTAAGGCTACAGTGCAATGTGAGGAAAACAGGGACGGTGGCCCCGAGGGGAGCTGGATGTCTTCAGAACAGTGACAGCCCCAGTAATAATGGCTCTCATGTACCGAGAGCTGACACGGGCCCAACACAGCTCGGAGTACTGCCAGTGCTCACTCGTTTAGTCGTCTCAGCAGCCATATAAGAAGCACTATCATTGTCCCTGCTTTACATATTGGGAAACTGAGGCAAAGAGTGGTAAAGGAACGTATCCCAGCTGGTCTGGCTTCAGAGCCCATGTCCTTTCCCTGTGCAACGCAGCTGCTCTGCTGAGACAGACCGTGTGGAGCCTCACTGTGGAGGCTCAGCAACTCCCTGGGTGGCGTTGCTCTTGCTGCCGCCAGCTGACTCCGTGTCCTCTCCCTCAAGATTTCCATTCACTCCCTCAGCACATGTGCTTGAGTGCAATGTCACTGGTGGCGGTGGGCAGGGCATATCTGACAGGTGCCAGGGCAGCTCTGGTGCCCTCAGTGGGGGATATGGAAGTTGTGGCATCATTGGAGCTGATAGAAATGTAGGGATATCACCACAGTATGACAAAACGGGAGAGAAAATAGCAAGCCAGAGGACAGAAAATTAGTAAAATCAAATTACCCTCTTATAGCTGTGAGTTCAGGAGGCATGAGGGCCATTCCCTGGGGGCTCCTAGAACCAATTGGGGAGAATTTGAAAGGACTGAAAATACTGTAGGCAGGGGAGAATGGAGGAACCAGAGAAATGCTGCTTTTGACTATTTTTTTTTCTCCCCAGGCTGGTATGGACAGGGAAAGATGAATTATGTATTTGTAGCTCTCACAAAATAGAGCCCTATAGCTGCCCCCGCTCCAAATGTAGATGCTCGTTGTGTGATGATTTGATTTAAGCTAATTTCCCTTTCCCTATAATGTCAAGAGCAAGACCCAAAATAGCATCACCCCCTCCACAAAGCAGTCTCCCTATGACCCTGCAGATGTACTGAGACCCTACCGTGTGTCAAGCACTGTTCTAGGCACTGAGGACATAACAATTAATAAAAGACACAAGGACCTGCTGGGTTGAAATGCACACCACAGGTGGGAAGGGGCCTTAGAGAACATCTAGCCCACTCCTCACCCAAGACAGGAATCCTCTCTACCCAGGACTGACCATCAGTCCGCCAGCCTCTGCTTCACATTTCCAGTGACAGCCATTCCATCAGTAGTCAGCTCTAATGCTTAGAAAGCTCTTGCCTAAATGGAGTAAAAACCTGTTTTCCTGCTATGTCTATTTATTGGCCTTGGTTTCATTCTCTGGAGCTAGACAAAATAAATTAAATTTCCTTTCATCTGACAGCCTTTCAAATATTGGTCAGTCTACACACTCTCCTCCTCACACTTGCTCACTCCTCATCTCTCTGCCATACCCCCTTTTCCCCACCAAGCACAGGCCAGACCTCCTTCCCTTATCTTTTCCCCATCCTTGCCTTACCCTCTCTCAGCCTCAGAATCTGGCACATTTGGACTTCTTTGACTTAGACTTTATTTCTTCCTCTTGCTATTTCTCTCTTCTTTCCTCCCACTGCAATCTTAGCACCCAACTCTAAGCCTGTATCGTTTCAGCCTCTGTATTTGTTTATTATGCTCATTTATTGCCATCCTGCACAGTTGGAATGGGACAGATTGCAGCGAGTGGAAGCAGCAAGGAGGTGGCACATCAGCTCTTTGGGACTTTGTTTTGTCTTTGGCTGGGTTTATTATCTTTTTAAATTTAAACTATTACCATGCAGAATTATTTAAGAAACTGGGCCAAGGAGCCCATATATAGAATTATTTTGATCACTAAAATAAAATTTAATAAAACATATCTACCAGTAAGCCCTTATAAAGATAAAAAGTAAGCAGAGAAAGAGTAAATGAATGGATGGATGGATGTTTCTTGTCCATAAGTCTTAGAATCAGTATTGTCCATTTTTAGTTCATTTTTACTCATACCAAATAGATAAAGTGGATGGTTTTTCAATTCAAAATAGCTAAGTTTCAGTCATTACAATTGCTAGTTTATTTATATGAAATAAATATATAATCCCATTACACTGCGCAGCATAATTAGCAAGTATTTATGCTGTTGAATCCGTGACCCAGTTTCCTGAAGACATCTGTTTTCTAGAAGGATTTTTTTCAAACTGAGATTAAAAGGCACTACTCAAGGAGGGTTGCCAGATAAAATACAGGACACTCAGCTAAATTTGAATTTGAAATAAACAGCAAGTAATTTTTTAGTATAGGTATGTCTTAGATATTACATGGGACAAACTTATACTAAAAAATTATTCATTACTTATCTGAAATTCAAATTTACTTTATCTTGTATTTTTCTTTCTCTCTTCTTTTTTTCTCTCCCTCTCGCTTTTTATTTTTGCTAAATCTGACAACTCTGTACCCAAGACATAAGCCTTCGAAGTTCATTCCAATTCCCATCCTTCCACCATTAACCTCCCTCTTCTCCATCCTTTATTCCATTTACATTTTTCTTTCTTTTCCTTTTCAGATTAAAGACTCAGATTTCAGCTCTACCTAGTGTAATGGCCTCATTCTATTCCAGATTGTTTTTATTTTTTCCTCTTTGACAATATACAACAGGTGTGTAGCATTTGTTGATTTCTATTGTGGGATAAAAAATGTGTGGAAGATAAACTGCTGGGGAAATCGGCTTAAGCAACCTCTCAACTGATGACTAATAGTTTAACAGTTGCAAACAGGTGAAACCAGTCTTGCTGTGCAAATGATGCAAACTCAAGGGTCAATCTGGGTGGAGATCTGTAGGCATAAAACAATTCCTTGTCAACAGAAATGAGTTTACCACATGTTATCTCCTGGGATTTAAAGGCCTTATATATTCAAAACGTTTCTTTTTTTCACCTGAGAACTGGATTCATTTCCTCTTTTTTTTTTTAATACCTCTGTGATTCCATTTCCCTTTCACCCCATAAACTCTTGAGACCATCCATGGAGGTTGTCAGAGACTGCTCCGTGGATTGACTTCTACTCCGTGGATTGACTTCTACTCCATGGATTGATTTCTACTCCGTGGACTGACTTCTCTGAGGGCTCTGAACCATCCTGTACCTCAAAAGGCTGTATCTTCACTAGCCTGAGGAGTGCAGAGCTGAGCTGTGCCATGTTACCAACTCCTCTGAGTTGGTAGCCAGCACCATGGAGTCATTCATGCTGTTGTGCTGGCCATATAATTAATTTATTTCATTATTTTTTATGGGTCTCAGTAGGCAAATGTGCCGAATCATAAATCCAGGGGAAAAAGACACATAATTCTTGTTGAGAGTAGGCTGCATCAATGTCTGTGACATGAGGCTTTAAATTGGTAGGTAATTATTGTCAACATATTAGACAATGCAAGTTGGTTCAGTGTACAATTATGTGCTTTACCTCTCTGGAAACGATAAACTATGCAGTAAGCTGTTACCCGTGTCTAACAAAATACTGCTCAGAATAGTCTATGAGGCTAATAGATTAACTTAAACATGGATACATAGAGATGTTAAAAATAAACAGTTTAGTAGAGCAAATATTAAGATGTCCATGAGCTTCAAAAAACAAACTTGAGATCCCATGAAACTTGGATTCTCAAACTTTCATATACATAAAAATGTCCCAGAGATTCTTCTAAATACAGACTACTGTCATGTCCCATTCCCAGAGATTCTGTTTCAGCAGGCTGCATAGCATTGTGGTTAAGAGTATGAATTCAAAACCCAGACTAATCTGCTGCTTTACAACCTACGGAACTCTCCCATGTCTCAGTTCCCCCATCTGTAAAATGGGGACAACACTGCCTATTGCATGGAGTTGTTGTCAGGATTAAGAGTTACTATCTGGAAAGCACTTAGTAGATGACCCATATATGTTAGCAATTTTTTAAAAAGCCAGCACTCCAGGTGACTGCGAAGCTGGCAGCCCTCAGCCCACACTTTACTGAACACTGCAGTATGAGCTCAAGCTAGCTCTTGACTCCATTTGGGCTCTGCATAAATTAGTTAACCTCTATGTGCATCACTTTACTGCCAGTAAAATAAGTCTGAGAATTCTTAACTAACTCACAGACCCAGTTCTTGAGAAAGGAAATAGCTACATTTCCCCCAATAACCTGGCAGTGTTCACTCTGCTCTGTGAGAAAGTTTAGAACAGTAAGAAATAGATGGTAAACAAAGACTGTGCCAAGACCATAGGCACCAATAAGACACTTTGGACCTTTACTCCCACTCTTGTGGAGAGACACAGTGGTCACAAGAAGTTTGCAATCTTGGTTGTCATGACAAGTCTGGCATACATGGAACTATTAGCACACCACACAGCACCATGGAAGTGTTTGGATATGTGGGAAACCTTGATGGCCACAAGTTCAGTCTCCTTTCTGGCTCCTCCTTCATGATCTCTAAATGCTGGTGGGCCCCATGGCTCTGGCCTCTTCTCAATCTACACTCTCTTGCTAGGTGATCTTGTCTAGGCCCTTGGTTTTCGTATCTCTAGCCTGCCTTCTCACTGGGTTTCAGACTTGTACCTATCCAGCTGTCTACTCAACATCTACACTTGGATGCCTAAAGGGATCTCAGACTTAACATGCTAAAAATGAAGTCTTGTTTCGAAATCCAACAGCTCCCCAACCACACAAATCTGCATTCACTTCCTCCTCCAAGCTTTCCCTGCCAGGTACTCAGACTTAGCATTAAGAGGTCACTCTTGGTTCTTATCTTCTTCAAAGCCCTACAGTTTCTCACCTCTGCATCCTCATCTCCCACTACACTCTGCCCCACATGAGCTTTCTTGCTGTTCTAGAACACCCCTCATCTTTCTAGAAAATTCCTTTCTGTTCCATTCACTTCCTGTTCCCTTTACCTGGAACACTCTTCTCACTCTTCTCTTGGGTTGGCTCATGGCTGACTTCTTCTCATAATTCAAGTTTCTGCTCAGATATCAAATGTTTCCTCCTCAAAGAGGCCTTCCCTGATCACCATATGGAAACAGCCTCCAGTCCCACTGTCACGCTCTAGCCTTTACCTGCCTTTTTATTTTTTTCTCATGGTATTTGTCTCAGTCTGAAGCTACACTACTTACTTGTTCATTTACTTGCTGAATATCTGTCTTCCACACTAGAATAAAAGCTCCAAGTGGGTGAAGACTTTGTCTTATTCAGCATGGTATTCTGAGTTCTAGAATGGTAATAACTCATAGTGGGTTCTTAGTAAATATTTGTTGCAAGAATGAATGATGAATGAATATTGACTATTAATAATAAAGGAGGTTTGGGGAACCAGAAAAATAATGAGTATTAGAACATTAAAAAAAGAGATTCTAGGGGCCGGCCCTATGACGTAGTGGTTAAGTTCGGCGCACTCCACTTCGGCGGCCTGGGTTCGCAGGTTTGGATCCTGGGCACAGACATACACCACTCATCAGCCATGCTGTGGTAGCAACCCATATACAAAATAGAGGAAGATTGGCACAGATGTTAGCTCAGGGCTAATCTTCCTCAAGTGAAAAAAAGAGGAAGATTGGCAATGGATGTTAGCTCGGGCCGAATCTTCCTCAGCAAAAAAAAAAAAAGAGAGAGAGAGAGAATCTATTTGGGCCTTGAAGGGCCAGAAGGATTTGGATAGGTGAAAAAAGGAAGGGCTTAGCAGGTGGGGAAAGAGCACCAGCAAAGCCCAGACATCGCCACAGTATTAGAGGTCAATAAAAAGAGATTGACCTGATAGAGTCAGAGAGCAAACAACAGATGCAAAAAGAGACTGAGATTGAATAGGTAGGAAAGAGTCAGACCCCAGCAAATGCCGAATGTGTCACAGAGACGAGTTACTTGATGGGCACGTGACTTCTTCCAAGGAGGTGGCAAGGTGTCAATGACAAGTGTGGAGTTATGGAGTGATTGAAAATGGAAATAAAGGAGAGTTCTGCCGCCAGTACAACACTCAGGCAAAGCCTTGGGAAAAGATAAAGGGCTCTACAACCAGATGGCCGGCATAGCTCGAGTAAAAATCCCAGAAAGAAGCCCCTTGTCTCTTGGGATATGTCTCAGAAACTTAGAGGTCATGGCAGAATCTGAGGTCCAGCCAACAGGACCTCATGTTACTCAGTGGTCAGCGAGTAATTAACTGTTGCTGTAGAATCCAGGAAGCATTGGATCTTGTGCGAAGGCATGGGAATGAGGAGCTTTCTGAAACCACATTGGAGATATTGTTGGGAAAATGTCAGGTTTTTAATGACTAAAAAATGACCACAACAGAATTTCAAGTGAATCCCTCCCTCATTTTGCTATAGCTGCCTTAAAAACATTGTTTGTTATGATTCAAAGTTGTGCTTTGTAGCCTTGCTCCAAAGATGCACACACTGACCTTTTGAGAAATCATATTTATACCAGATGTTGCTTCTTGTAACAGTGGTGGAGAATTGATTTACTGTGAGAAAAAGCTGGAAATGACCTAGATAAGTACAGCAAAACCCAAAGGACCCAGTCACTTTTCTATTAAGATCAAGTGACTAATTAGATGGTAAAATCTGTTATAGTTCCCTGACTTCCACCTCCCCTCAAAGATGAGAAAGGCACACTATGTAGCACCAAAGCAACACTTTAAGGAACACTTCAGCGTTCACTTTATTTGTAGGCCTGTAATGGGGCCATTTACTGCACCTGAAAAAAAACACCCTCCATGTGCCTCTGCTGTGTCAGACAACACAGCATCACCATGGGTAGCAGGAACACTGAGCTTGTGCCACCCTCTTCCTGATTCGGCTTCAGTGTCCCCTCTGTCTTCTGATGTGCTAGGAGGGTTAATCACATCTAGTGGGTGTCGCATCACTGGGTACCCGCCTCTCTGCTGGGTACTTCACGTATTTTAGCTCAGGGAGTCCTCACACGTGAAGGTGCACGTCACACCCGTGTTACATACAAAAACGTAAACCTCAGAGAATGTTTTGCCTCCACAGTCTGTTTATTTTTGATAAGGAATATATTGACTCTTGGAGCTCCCATTTCTGCGCTCCGAACCTTTGCATTAAGAATAGCTCTGCCTAGTCACATAGAAGTGGAACCCTTTGAAACAAAATTGCTGAATAACTTAGAAATGGGTAGATCTTGCTCATATTTTGGGGGAGGTTTTTGATTACTGTTTCAATCTCTTTACTTGTGATTGGTCTATTCAGATTCTCGATTTCTTCTTGATTCAGTTTTGGGAGGTTGTATGCATCCAAGAATTTATCCATTTCCTCTCGGTTGTCCAATTTGTTGGCATATAGTTTTTCATAGTATTCTCTAATAATCCTTTGTATTTCTGTGGTATCCATTGTAATTTCTTCTCTTTCATTTCTAATTTTATTTATTTGAGTCTTCTCCCTTTATGTCTTAGTGAATCTGGCTAAGGATTTGTCGATTTTGTCTATCTTCTCAAAGAAACAGCTCTTTGTTTCATTGATCCTTTCTCCTGTACTTTTGGTTTCTATTTCATTTCTTTCTGCTCTGATTTTTATTATTTCCCTCCTTCTGCTGATTCAGGGCTTCATTTGTTCTTCTTTTTCTAATTCTGTTAGGTGTACTTTAAGGTTATTTATTTGGGATTTTTCTTGTTTGTTAAGGTGGGCTTGTGTTGCTATGAATTTCCCTCTCAGGACCGCTTTTGCTGCATCCCATATGAGTTGGTATGGTGTATTTTCATTTTCGTTTGTCTCCAGATATTTTTTGATTTCTCCTTTAATTTCAACAACAATCCATTGGTTGTTCAGTAGCATGTTGTTTAGTCTCCACTTCTTTGTCCCTTTCCCAGTTTTTTTCATGCAGTTGATTTCTAGTTTCATAGCATTGTGCTCAGAAAAGATGCTTGTAATGATTTCAATCTTCTTATATTTATAGAGGTTTGCCTTGTTTCCTAATATATGGTCTATCCTTGAGGATATTCCATGCATGCTTGAGAAGAATGTGTAATCTGCTGTTTTTGGGTGGAGTGCTCTGTATATATCTTAAGTCCATCTTGTCTAGTTTTTCGTTTAAGTCCATTATTTCCTTATTGACTTTTTGTCTGGATGATCTGTCCATTGATGTAAGTGGGGTGTTAAGATCCCCTACTATTATTGTGTTGTTGTTAATATCTCCTTTTAGGTTTTTTAATAGCTGTTTTATGTACTTTGGTGCTCCTGTGTTGGGTGCATAGATATTTATAAGTGATATGTCTTCTTGGTGAAGTGTCCCTTTTATCATTATATATTGCCCCTTTTTGTCTCTCATTACCTTTTTTATCTTGAAGTCTACTTTGTCTAATACAAGTATGGCAATTCCTGCTTTCTTTTGTTTGCCTTTAGCTTGGAGTATTGTCTTCCATCCTTTCACTTTGAGTCTGTGTTTGTCTTTAGAGCTGAGATGTGTTTCCTGGAGGCAGCAAATTGTTGGATCTTGGTTTTTAATCCATCCCGCCACTCTGTCTTTTGATTGGAGAATTCAACCCATTTACATTTAGAGTGATTATTGATATATGAGGGTTTAATGTTACTATTTTATCATTCATTTTCTGGTTATTTTGCATTTCCCTTGTTTCTTGTCCCATGTGTTTTGGACTGCCAATTCAGTTTGGTAGTTCTGCATGATGATTCTCTTAGTTTTCTCTTTATTTGTCATATGTGGTTCTATTCTGGTTATTTGTTTAGTGATTACCATGAGGTTTGCATGAGAAATCTCATGGATGAGAAAGTCCATTTTCTGATGCCTTTTGTTTCCTTAGACTGAGTCAATTCAATCCCTTTCCTCTTCCCCTTCTAATTTGTTGTCATCTCTACTTATTCCATCTTGTGTTGTGAGTGTGTGTTTACAGTGATGAGTTTAAATTCATTTTTTATGTTTTCCAACAGATCTTGCTTATATGAAGCAAAACCTGAGAAGACAAAAGTCCAGGACAGCAAAAGAACATGCACAGGAACAAAGAAAATTTTTCTCTTCCTCCTCCAGACAGGGGTCACATCTTCTTTGTCACTATATCCCCAGTGCCTAGCAGAGAGAAAAAATCAAGATGGTTCTGTGGGGTCACATGAATTCATATGGTTCATATGGTGGCTTTGGGTCCTTGCATTATAGAGTCTGGACTGGAAAATTTCCTCAATAGTCTCTCTGAGCCAGGCCCTTTGCTTCCAAGAAGGTTCACATCCAAAGTAAGCAACAAAAGGATCTGGCCTACCTCCCGAAGGCCTAAAAAGCAATACAGATGGACATTAAGAACAACAAAGAGGGTCTAAAATAAAATAAACATGATCCACATTGCCTTGTTGCCTTCTTCTCTAGTCTTTTCTTCTTTGTTGAAAAAGTAGGGATCTGTTGGTGAGAGAATTCCTGAATGTTTCCCAGAAGCAGATGGCAATGTTCTCTTATTCTCATGTTATAGGAACCAGACAGAGAAGGGGGTGATGGAAAAGGGAATGATAGGATCAGAATTAGACAAAGCACATCTGGCCAATCAGTAATCCTCTAATTCTAATGACTTTTGAAAACCACAGTAGTTGCAAGAATTATTTAACATTATCACTACACTATCATTACAATCAAGCAGTAGGCTGGTAAGAGATTTCATCTTCATTCCTTCTTTCAACAAATGTTTGGTCAGTGCCGAGCATGTCAGATTTTGAGCTTGTGGCTTATTTTACAGTGATGAATAGAACAGAGTCCTTGCTGTCAGCTAGCTCACAATCAAGATGACCCCAACAGCAATGACCACACAGTGTTGTCAGTGCTGGGACAGTGGCATGCCCAGGATGCTAGGAAAGCTTTGGAGGGCACTCAGAAAGGGACCCCAGACAAGGTGACACTAGAGCTATGTCCAGAAAGAGGCGTAGGATTTAGACACAGGTGATTTGAGGCAGGAGTGAAAGTCATTGAAATATGAGAACCCCTGAGCTGTTTGGAAACCACCGCTAGTTGGTACCTCTAGAGTCTGAGGTGAGGCTGAGAGAGGATCAGCAACTGAGGTTGAAGAAGCAGCAGGGGCAGATGAAAAAAGACACTAGTTCTCATGGCTGGACATTAATCTGAAAGCAGTAGGGAGCCACTGAAGGGTTTTCAACCAGGAACAAAAATATCATGTTAGAATTTTTGGAAGATCCCTTGGGCAGCAATGTGATGCACAGATTTGTACAGGAGGAGTCAGGAAATAAGATGGGAGACAGGGGGACTAGTTAGGAAGGTATGGCAAGAAACCAGGTGAGAAATTACACACGGCCTAACCAAGGAGCACCAGTGAGGATGGAGAGGAGGAGGCAGACTGGCCAATGGATGTGAAGAACGAGACACCTTAGAGGAGAACTGGGCTTCTGGCTTGTCTTACCAGGCGGATGTTTATGTCATTCACCAAAAGACAGTGTAGGGAAAGGGCACATTTTGGGGAGGGAGATGATATGGGCCATTTGGGATACGTTGAGTTTGAGATGTTGGCTAGCAGTTGGATAGTGGAGCTCAGGAACAAGTTCAAGTTTGGAGACATGAATCAGCATGTGCGTGATCACTGAAGCTGGAGGTTTAAGTTCTTCTAGGTCAATGGTTTGCAGACAGTTTTTCTATAACCCACAGTAGAAATACATTTTATATCACAATCCTGTGTACACATACACACCCATATAAAAATTCACTCAACAATATTCACTTACCTTTACTAAATGTGATGGATGCTAATAATTTTCCCTTTTATTCCATTTTTTTTAAATGCAGGTCAGATGCATACTAATGGCTTGCTACCTTTAATTTAAAATGCATTGTCATAGACTATAAGCTTCTTGTGGCAGGGACCACATCTTATACAATTTAGATTCCCCAAAGCATTCATTATAAAGCCTTTCCCATAATAAATTTTTGTGGAAAGAATGAAGAAAGGGAGGAAGGGAGGGAGGGAAGGAGGGAGGAAGGGAGGCAGGAAGGAGGAAAGGAAGGTTGATTTTCTGATATTCAATCTTAATTTTCTCCAAGACTACAATCACATCTTGTCTTCTCCAATTCTCTTGAACTTTTATACATAGTTTCTATTTTTTCACACATTTCCAAGATGAATCAAGCATGAATTATAATGTCTGGGGTGAGATTTGATGGTTTTCTTTTTCTCCCCACCACACCCCCAATACCAACTCCCTAAAACACACCAAGTACCACAGGCATAGTCTCTTAAGCTGGACCAGACTGGCCAAGCAATGTGCTTACATGTCCTGGCTGCAGCTCTTTCTATGCCAAGATTGTCATGCTCTGTACCACGTGAACTGACCACAGCTGCTTGGGCCAGAGGAAGATGGCAGCAGCAGCCAACACACACATAGAGAAGAGGAAGTAGAAGCATGAGGAAACAGAAGCTATGAGCAAGCTGAAGACAAGAGGAAGAGAGGACAGGATGGAGAAATTAGTTGGTGGGAGCAGGAGCAGTTGAAGAAGCAGCAGAGAGTAGTTGAGAAACCATAACAGCAGAGCACTAGAAAGGGGTGGGATGGCCAACTTCCGCTCATAGGGACAAGGTACCCAACTAAGCTGTGATGAATCCTGACTTCCCTTCGCTCCCGTTATTACCTTCAGGATCTGTGAGGGCCAGCTTTTCATAGATTCCTCTTTCTCCACAAGGCCTGGTTGTCAAAAATGAAACTTCTCTCTTCCTTGCTTTTCCACGTATTTTTAAAATTCTTAAGTTATACACAAGTTGCAAGTGTAATATAGATAGCTCACATACTCTTTACCCAGATTCATCAATTTTTAACATTTTGCCACATTTCCCTTGTTTCTCTCTCATTTTTTTTCTGAAACACTTGAGAATAGGATGAATATCATACCCCTTTGCCTCTTAATATTTTTAGTGTGTATTGCCTTAGAACAAGGATATTTTCTTACACAATCATAATACAGGTGTCAAATTCAGGAAATTTTACATTGATATAATACTTTAATCTAAAAGTCCATGTTTCTACACCAATGTTCATAGCAGCATTCTTCACAATAGCCAAAAGGTAGAAACAACCCAAATGTCCATCAATAGATGAATGGACAAACAAAATGTGGTACATGCATACAATGGAATATTATTCAGTCTTAGAAAGGAATGAAATTCTGATTTGTGCTACAACATGGATGAACCCTGAGGACATGTTAAATGAAATAAGCCCACCACAAAAGGACAAACGCTGTATGATTCCACTTATATGAGGTACTTAGAATAGGCAAATTCATAGAGACAGAAAGTAGAATGGTGGTTACCAGAGGCAAGGGGAGGGGAAAATGGGCAACTGTTGTTTGATGGGTACAGAGTTTCTGTTTGGAAAGATGAAAACATTCTGGAAATGGATAGTGATGATGGTTGCACAACATTGTAAATGTACCTAATGCCACTGAACTATACACCTAAAAATAGATACAGTGGTAAATTTTATGTTATGTATATTTTTACCACACTTTTTTTTTTAAAGCCCATGTTCAAATTCTGTGAATTTTCCCAATAATGTCTTTTATAGCATTTTTCCCCTCCAGTCCAGGATCGCAAATTTCACATATTGCATTTACTTATTATGTCTCCTTATGAGGGTGACCAACTCATTCCTGATTGCCTAGGCTATTTCGGTTTTAGCATTGAAAATCCTGTGTCCTGGAAAACTACTCAATCCCAGGCAAACAGGGACAGTTGGGCACCTTACTCTTCAGTCTGTTTTGATCTGTAACAGTTCCTCAGCCTTTCTTTGTCTTTCATTGCCATTTTAAAAGAAATTAGTTCAGTTGTTTCGTAGAATGTCCTTCAATCTGATTGTACCTGATGTTTTACAAGGTTATGCATTTCTGGCTGGAGTGCTACATTAGTAATGTTGTGTCCTTTTGGAGTATCGCAGGTGGAGGCACAGGTGTCCCTTTGCCCCACATTGGTATGTTATTTTTGATCATGGTCAAGGTGTGGTCCAGCTGTGTAACCAAAACAGCATGGTACTGGCACAAAAACAGACACACAGATCAATGGAACAGCATCAAGAGCCCAGAAATAAACCCACACATCTATGGACAGTTAATTTTTGATAAAGGAGCCAAGAATTTACAACAGAGAAAGGAAAGTCTCTTCAATAAATGGTGTTGGGAAAACTGGACAACTACATGCAAAAGAATGAAAGTAGACCATTATCTTACACAAAAATTAACTTAAAATAGATTGAAAACTTGAATGTAAGACCCGAAACCATGAAAATTTTAGAAGAAAACATAGACAGTGTGCTCTTCTACACTGGTCTTAACAGCGTATTTTCAAGTACCATGTCTGACCAGGCAAGGGAAACAATAGAAAAAATAAGCAAATGGAACTATATCAAACTAAAAAGCTTCTGCACAGCAAAGGAAACCATCAACAAAACAAAAAGACAACCTAACAATTGGGAGAAGATATTTGCAAATCATATAACTGATAAGGGGTTAATATCCAAAATATATAAAGAACTCGTACATCTCAACAACAAAAAAACCAACAACCCAATTAAAAAACAGGCAAACGATCTGAACAGACATTTCTCCAAAGAAGATATACAGATGGCCAACAGGTACATGAAAAGATGTTCAACATCACTATCAGGGAAATGCAAATCAAAACTACAATGAAATATCACCTCACTCCCATCAGAATGTCTATAATTAAGAAGACAGGAAATTACAAGTGTTGGGGAGGATATGCAGAAAAGGGAATTCTCATGCACTGCTGGTAGGAACGCAAACTTGTGCAGCCACTATGGAAAACAGTATGGAGATTTCTCAAAAAATTAAAAATAAAACTACCACACAATCCAGCTATTCCACTGCTGGGTATTTATCCAAAGAACATGAAAACACAAATGTGTAAAGTACATGCATCCCCGTGTTCATTGCAACGTTATTCACAATAGCAAGACTTGGGAGCAACCTAGATGCTCATCAAGGAACAAATGAATAAAGAAGATATGGTATATATACACAATGGAATACTATTCAGCCACAAAAAAGTATGAAATCTGGCCATTTGTGACAACATGGATGGACCTTGAGGGTATTATGCTAAACAAAATAAGTCAGAGGGAGAAAGTCAAATACCATATGATCTCACTCATAAATAGAAGATAAAAACAACAATGAACAAACACATAGAGACAGAGATTGGATTGGCAGTTACCAGAGGGGTAAGGGGGAGGGAGAAGGGCAAAAGGGGGGGTTAGGTACATGTGTGTGGTGATGGATTGTAATTAGTCTCTGGGTGGTGAACATGATGTAAACTACAGAGAAATAGAAATATAATGATGTACACCTGAAATTTATATAATGTTATAAACCAATGTTACCACAATAAAAAAATTAGTAAATAAATGGAGATAGCAAAAAAAGTGTGGTCCAGTTTCACAATCACATACTTACTACTTTCCTTCCCCTATATTCTTTTTTTTTTGTGGGGAAGGCCAGCCCTGAGCTAACATCTGTTGCCAATCCTCCCCTTTTTGCTGAGGAAGACTGGCCCTGGGCTAACATCCGTGCCCATCTTCCTCCACTTTATATGGGACGCCACCACGGCATGGCTGACAGGCAGTGCGTCGGCGGGCGCCTGGGATCCGAACTCGCAAATCCCGGGCTGCCAAGCGCGGACTAAACTGCTGCGCCACCAGCGGCCCCACCTCCCCATATATTCTTAAACTTCTGTTAAGAAGCTCGTTGCAACCTGAAAGAGCCTAAGCAGAAGCTAAACATTTTATAGGAAACATCTGGGAGCATCCTTGCACTTGACAAAAGAAAGCATTTCAGGATCACCTTTCCACTGTCATTGCAGAGTACAATAAACCACTTTATTCCTCACCCCCTCCATCCTTGGCCGCTTTAAGTTTTTGAGGAGAAGGACTTTTCTTTTTTTTTCCTTTCTTTGCTGAGGAAGATTAGCCCTGAGCTAACATCTATTGCCAATCTTCCTCTTTTTTTCTTGAGGAAGATTAGCCCTGAGCTAATACCTGTGCCAATCTTCCTCTATTTTGTATGTGAGTCACTGTCACATCATGGCTGATGAGTGGTGTAGGTCCACGTCCAGGATACGAACCCGTGAACCTGAGTTGCTGAAGCAGAGCACACTGAACTTAATCACTAGGCCCCAGGGCTGGCCCCAAGAAAGACTTTTCAAAATGCAAATATTCCTATACCACACCCTCTAAAGAAATCATCATATTGCTGGTAAAAAAAAAAAAAAAAGTATGTCTTTCTGTTTGAATTCTGTGCCT
Source organism: Tapirus indicus (assembly GCA_031878705.1). Classification (NCBI taxonomy): domain Eukaryota; kingdom Metazoa; phylum Chordata; class Mammalia; order Perissodactyla; family Tapiridae; genus Tapirus; species Tapirus indicus. Next base: position 81,215,244 of record CM062922.1, on the reverse strand, counting down.
TGACACTTATTCTCAAAGTGAAGAGTGTTGTTTTGGGAAAAGTGCACTATTTATGTGTGGCAGAGACCTTTAGCCTTTTTTATTGACAGCCCCAACTACAATCAGAGTTTGCTGTATATTTAGTAAATGATCAGTTCAAGTGAACACTTCTCCTTTAATTACCCAACAAGGTAACCAGTGAACTCTCCAGAATCACTAGCAGTCATCAGAGGCAGGGCTTTGTGGGGAAAAGGCAGATGAGCAAAGGTCTCTGAGCCATTTGAAGGACAGAGAAGCCTTCAGATGCTGGGAGCACTGTGACCCGGAATCTAACCATAGTTCTTATCACGGTCTAACATGCCACATAGTCTATTTATTTATTATGCTTACTGCTCGTTTTCTGCCTCTCTCTGATAGAATGAAGAAAACCCCATGAATCCAGGGATTTTTGTTTTGTTCATAATGGTTCCTGCCCCATAGTATTCATTCAATTAGGATTTGTTGAATGCATGAATGAACTTGTTCATGAATGTGATTAATTAATGCCACTGACTTGTACACCTAAAAATGGTTAAACAGTAAATTTTGTTATGTATATTTTGCTACTCAAAAAATTTTTTAAAAAGTCAGCTAACATGGGTAGTCCTGGATTGCTGCTATACTTGGAAGGACCTCAGTAGATCTGCTCTGCTAAGGAATTAGCCCAGACCGGTTCCTCATCCCAAGAACTGATGGAGGGTCAGTCAGTTTTGAAGCCCCTTGAGTCAAGCTTGGTTTAAGTTTTTAGTTTTTCTGGGGGACCGCGGCAGGGCTGGGGGGGTAGGGAATGAAGAATAGCAGCCCCTTTGGGTTATAAACTTTCCCCATGCTTTCTCCCCCGACACACCCTCACTCTCACTCCCACCAGAGATTTGAAGAGTGGAGTCCCAGAGCTGTACAATTAATGATAGAACAGTTTTGTTTTCCACATTTCCCACAGAAAAAGGCAGGAAAAAAAATCTTAATTTGCATTTTCTGCCAGAGTGCCTGGTCAACCGTCTTCAGCTGGGTGCTGGGGTACTCAGACACCGCCCCTTGGATAGCATTACATTACCTTCTGTGTTCCCAGATCCTCCTCCCCCAGCGGTAAAGAGGCCATTCTTGCCGGCGATGAAGTCTAAAAAGCATAGACGCAAGAATTACAGCTCAGGAAAGTTCTGCGAGATAGAATGAACAGGGGAAGATGAAGCTACATTAATCGTCTATGCTGGGGAGTTTTCTGCTTTGGTGCTCACAAAATGCTTTATGATCTGCAGATAAATGTGCAGGCTCTGCAAAGCGGAACGTGCCAGCAGCTCTCGGTAAAATCATTACAGATCAAAGCTATTTTTCTTTGCCCTTCAAACTATCTAGTTTGCTTTTTAAATATTTGAACATTTTCATACAACTTGTGACTATGACACAAGTTTAAATACATGATGGCCCTTCTGAATAGATCCTGACCTGGAAAAGCGTCCACCCCAACTCTGCCTCTTCTCTAAGGTTTGGGAGGAAAAGAGAGACTTAAAGGCACGCTCATTAATACAAGACTTCAAATATATATACAATGCTAGGAATGTATTAGGTGCTCAATTTAAAAAATATTCCACTGAATTTACCACCTAAGTCAATGAGCTAATACAAATTGAGGAAATAGTAACAAAAGAGATTTTGTAAAAGGCAGAAATGATGCATGCCATCATTCACAAATTTTCTGCCATCCATGCAAATGTAGATTCAGAGGAAGATGCAACTAACAGATATCAGAAACCTACTTGTACTATTTTAGGTGCTTTTACACATTTTATCTCATTTAACTTACAGCTATATCTATCTCTCTCTACATAGATTAGGAAATCACTGTACTCTTCTTGAGGCAAATGATTTGGTTCTCAGCTAACTAATTTTCTCTCTCCTTCACTCTCTTTTTTTCCTTTCTTTTCTTTTTTGAATTATAGGAAGAAGAGACTATTCTTATTTTATTTTAACACTACTGCTTCTAAGACTTTGACACATTTTTTAGGATTCTAACAAATAGAAAAAGTGTGCTTTTGTTGAAAGACTGTAAGGTTAATTATATCAAATTCTAAGCCAATATTTTTAATAACTATATTTTATTATAAGTATACATTTTAGTTAGAAGGTCACTACTGTATTTAGTTTAATTGTATGTTTTGATTCAGAATTGCACTAAAAATGCTGGGTGTGAGCTAAAACTGTCACAGAAGTGGACACAAAATTTGCAAAGAAAATCAGGATGGGAACTACTGACGGGATCAGGCTCCTGGAAAGATGGAATATTTGACTCTCCCCCTCACTCCCAACAAGCTCAAGGCACCTTTTCCAACTCTCATTTTTGGTACAAGTGTCAATGAGCACAATGGCTGTATGCAGATTATTCCAGAACATAGCCTTGATTGATGTTAGCAGTATATCATTGAGAATTTTCACTTTAGGCAAAACAATTTAGCAAAAACATTTAGAATAAGGGTAATTTAAAAAGCATCATACTAAATAACACACATAGGTCACTGCTATATGACTTATTTGATAATACAACCCCACTCAGAAATTTTTGTATACTCCCATATGTGTAGGGACTGTTACACCGCTGCAGTTCCCACTCCAGTGACTGCAATAAATAACTGTTGAGTTGTTAGAAGTTATTGGTCAGTACCTCTGAGGGTATAGATGAATAGATAAATTTCAGAAGATAGATGATCCTATGTGTATGGGCTGTAAGAAATATGAATTTATCAGAGAACGCAAGATCTAGAGCATGAAAATCTGAATTTCAAGAATCCATCCTAACATTTATTCATTGTATGACTTTCAGGAAGTTCATTTTCAGTTTGTAAAACAAGAATAGAAATATTACTTGCCTTCTAGCAGTGTTATGGTGTTTTGAGAATAAGTGATAAGAAAAAACATTTTTTAAAGCTAAAACAACATAGATAAGTTAGTTACAAAAACAAATGCTTTTAGCAAGATTCTGATTTTAGTTTCCATTTAAATTTTTTCACTTAAAAAACAGTTTCCAAATACCCATTTAAAAAATCAGAAAAGTAAATATAAGGAAAAAAAGAAAAACCGTCTGTAGTCCTACGATCCTTCTTCTCCTTCAAGCCTTTGCTCAAATATCAGTGCTCAGTCAGGCTTTTCAGGACATCGGGGTTAACATTGTTGCACCACCACCTCCACACACACAAACCAGGTGCTCCCTTACTATAGCATTTCAGGACATGTGACCCACTATTTAATTTATTTATTTGTGTATTATTGATATCCCTCCACAGGAATTTGAGCTCCATGAGGTCAAGGACTTTTCCATGTTGCTCCTTGTTGTATCCTAGTCCCTGTCCATTGTGAGCATTCAACAAATATTCGTTGAATAAATCAACGAATCCAAGCACAAGTAACATTTAGATGGGTTTCTTCTAGTGTCTTTAAATTTTTAATGCAGTGAGTTTTGTTATTTTTAATATAAAAGGGAAAAAGTGACACTTATGAAATGCCAGGCACTGTGCTAAGGATGTTACATACTTTCTTTCATTTAATCTGTCAACAGCCCTGAGAGATAGTATCCCTGATTTGCAAATGAGAAAACCAAAGGCTCAGAGTGTCAAACAATGTGCCCAGGGTCACAGTCCTCGTAAATTGAAACTGGATTCAAATCAAAGTGTGTGACTCTAAAGTTTGTACAATTTCACTCCATCACCGTGCTCTGTAGTTGTACCCGCTGTATATTTATCCATATCCATCTTTTTCCACTTAGCTTTATATCCTGTCTTTCCTCATGTGATCGCATTTCATTTCCTATTTTATTTTATTTATCTTTGGTGAGGAAGACTAGCCCTGAGCTAACATCTGTTGCCAATCCTCCTCTTTTTGCTGAGGAAGATTGGCCCTGGGCTAACATCCATGCCTACCCATCTTCCTCCACTTTATACGTGGGACACCTGCCACAGCATGGCTTAATAAGCACTGCATAGGTCTGCGCCAGGATCCGAACCCCCAAACCTTGAGCCGCCTCCAAAGCGGAGCATGCGAACTTAACCACTATGCCACCGGCGGGCCCCATCATTTCCTGTTTTAATAGCAAAAGCTAACGGTATGAATGAGGATCATACTAGAGAGAGCAGTAATATGCGTTGGCCAAAGGTCATAAATATCTATCATTTAAGTGTTTACTTCTGAGCTTTCCTAAAAAAATCATATTTAATCTAACCTCTGCTTTTGTCCAGAAGCCCGTCCCTACTCCTGTCCACCTACTCACATCTGCATTAGTTGGGATTCTCAGACTCAATCTAGCTGCTCCAGGGTTTTGTTTTTGAGGGGGGTTATTTGTGAAAGAACATGGGATTGGCTCACAGATTTGAAGCTGAATAGTTAAGCCTTGGAAAGAAGGTGTCAGCTGGACCCTGGCCATCAAGGCTCTCTCGCCATCTCCTGCCTTTGAATCTCTGCCTCTTGGTGTCATCCTTTCAGACCAGCTTCTTCCGTAGGAGTAGAAGACATTGCCTTGGGTGCTCATCCTTGCAGCTCTCTCACCAGAAGAAAAAGGAATATCTTTCTCCAGCACAAGTTTGAAAAATACTGGTAAAAAGACCTTGTGTCTATTCAAGGACCACTCTGTGTGCCCAGGGTAATAGGGAGGATTGATTGACTCAGCTTGGCCGTATGCCTTTCCTCTAAGCACTTCATGATTAGTAGCCCCCACATGATTTTAAGGAATATTTTCCCCAAAAAATGTCTGTTCTGAACAGGCACTACATTGAATCCCCCACTATAGGACAAGATTAAACCCTGTCTCCTTCCTTAACCACTTCTGGCCTCTTTATGAAGATTCATGGAGCACTTATCATGTGGTGCTCCTAGCACCTAGCCCTGCTAGGTTCTGGAGATAACCATTTATTCCTTCAATCGATCAACAAGTGTTTGTTCAGAGCCTCCTCTGCCAGGCACCTTGCTAAGTTGCTGGGGACACAACAGTGAGGAAGACAGCTAGGTCTGGGCATGACAGACAATAAAACAAGTAGACAAATGAAACAATCATAGGCTGTGAGAAGAAATGAAGAGGGTGCCATAATAAGAGGCTAATGAGGGTAGGCATGGGGAAAAGTGTCTGCTTAGGGAGTGAAGGCTGACCCCTCTGAAGAGGTGATAATAGAAAAATTACTCAGTGGATACCTCTGTATGAATCCCTCACAGGCCTTAGCATAGAGGCTGAGCACATGAAGATATGCTAAATTGAAAGGGAAACTAGGAAAAGGAATGTCTAGCTTAGTGTAAAAATAAAGGAAATTTTTTAAAAACTGAGACCTGCTGGTTAAAGAAGGTCATACTCCCTTATGAGTTTTGGAAAAAATACATCATTTAGCGGTCATTAAGAAAAAATGTGTGACCATAGGAACTGTAAAGTTCACAAGGCTTCAACACATGTTTCAAAACAAGCCTAAGAAATAACAATCAAATGTGTCATTGCTATATAACTCATTCAAAAACAAATCCACAACAAAACGGGAACAAAATAAGGCTGTTTTGCAGTCCACATACCTAAGCACAAAAGAACGTAAGGGCTCCTCTGAAAATCCAATAGGCACGTTTATTTCTTTATGATGATTTTTTTTCCCCTGGATAAATTTGTTTGTTTCTATGAGTAACAAATATGTACAGAAAATAAGAATTTCTATTTCGAGATTGCTCTGTACACATGCAGGATATTTAACCATGTAGTGTCACAAACACACTCTCTCTGTACACACACACCTAAACATGCTTACCTACCTAAAGACAGAGTCGTGTGGAAAGGGCTTAGTCGGATAGAACTAGGTCCCAATTCTGGTTCTACTACTTATTAGCTGTGCAGTTTTGAGCAAGTTATTTAACACTTCCAGACTTCATTTTTCATCTGTAAGATGGAGATAATAATAACAACTTCATAAGGTCGTTCTGAAATTTGCATTAAATGAGATGTGTGTTGAGTGCTAAGCAGTATGTGAAACAGCGTAGGCACTCAATAAATGGTATTTATTATTATTATTTTTTAAGATTCAGTACTAGGGGGCTGGCCCAGTGGCGTAGTGGCTAAGTTCGTATGCTTCAATTCGGCGGCCCAGGGTTCACAGATTCAGCTCTCAGGTGCAGACCTACGCACTACTTACCAAGTCATGCTGTGACAGGCGTCCCACATATAAGGGAGAGGAAGACGGGCACAGACGTTAGCTCAGGGCCACTCTCCCTCAGCAAAAAGAGGAGGATTGGCAACAGATGTTAGCTCCGAGCTAATCTTTCTCACCAAGAAAAAAAAAGTTTCAATACTAGGCCTGGACAAGACACAGTCTCATTTTGACTACTCTTACATTCTATGAAAGAACAAACTTAGTATGTTTTATCTGTTTCCTAGTGATTCTGACCACACTAGAATATTAGTTAAATGACAGCTACTATTTCATTAATATGTCAGGAATAAATGGAACAGATACAGCTATGAAATAATTTAAGAAGGTTAACAGTGTTTTCCTGTTCTTTCTACCATAGACCAGAACAGACAAGGGGTAAGTTTAATTATTCAAGTGGAAATGGATGACCCAATAACATTCAGTCAAACAAGCCCTTTTACAGGTCAGAGGGAACTTGTCCCTCCATGTGACTGCCGTTGCTTCCCTCTGTGTTCTGCTCACTCCCCATCCATGGTCTGGTTCAATGTGCTCTTTGACTGAACTGACCTTCACCTCCACTCATCTAAATTCCATCTTTCCTCCTTACCTCGTTACTCACTCCATCTGCCATCCCTTCTCTGGTTTTAAAGAAAGTGGGCTTCACAGATCTTTTGTTCCATCAATAAACAAAAATGACTCTTGAATGTCTTAAATTCTTATCACCCTTTATAAGTACCCAAATATTCCCCCTTAAATCACTCTGCCTCAAACATGGAGTCCTTGTATCTTACATGTCCCACCTAAAGTAGAAATCCTGCTTGAAGAGATGGGGCGAGCAATTCTTTAGGACATAGCCAAGTCGTTATGGGTAGCTCTAATCTTAAGAACAGTTTTCATTAAACGGTTCATAGAGGTTATCTCTGGAGAGTAGAAATGGAGGAATGTGAATGTCAGGGAAGGGAAAGGAGGAGGGAGATTTTTACATTTCATTCACTTAAATTTGGTCGAAACTGCCCCTCTATAAGTTTAGTCATCAGTTCTAGAATTATGCAGAATAAATGTTCCTCCAAATGACAATTTCAAATCTTCAAAGGCAACTACCTTGTTCTTTTTATGTCTGCTGTTCTCTTTTTTTTCCCCCTAAATTTTTATTGATGTCTTAATAGTTTATAACATTGCGGGGTTTTAGTTGTACATTATTATTTGTCTGTCACCATATGGATACATCCCTTTACCCCTTGTGCCCACCCCTCACCCCCCTTCCCCCTGGTAACCATGAACCAGTTCTCTCTGTCCATGTGTTAGTTTATATTCCACATATGAGTGAAATCATGTGGTGTTTGTCCTTCTCTCTTTGGCTTATTTCACTTAACATAATGCCCTCTAGGTCCATCCATGTTGTTGCAAATGGGACAATTCTGTCTTTTTTTTTTTTTTTTTTACAGCTGAGTAGTATTCCATTGTATATATATGCCACATCTTCTTTGTCCAATCATCAGTCAAGGGACACTTGGGTTGCTTTTACTTCCTGGCTATAGTGAATAATGCTGCCATGAACATAAGGGTGGATAAGCCTCTTGGGATGGTTGATTTCATGTCCATTGGGTAGATGCCCAATAGTCAGATTGCTGGATCATAAGGTATTTCTATTTTTAATTTTTTGAGGACTCTCCATACTGTTTTCCATAGAGGCTGCACCAGTTTGCATTTACGTCTGCTGTTCTTCAAGCTAAGGACCCCTATTCCTGTAAATGTTCCTCATATGATGAAGTGTGTACCTTTGTTGGTTACCTCTGCAGAATCCATTTCCTCTCTTTTCCCAGTAGCCCTGATTTCCAAGTAGGGCTCCATGTGTTTCTGGAGGAGCTGACTCCACCCCTGCTCCAAGGGTAGAGTACGTGGCCAAGGCTAACTTTCCACTTCCTGGCCATACTGATGGCATCAGAGGTGGGCACTTGACTTAAGCCAGTCCAATCAGAGCAAATCTCAGGACTCACATTGGTTCTAGCGTGTGGAATGGGGATGAGGGTGCACAAAGCCTTGGGAATTGTTAGCATCTATCTTGGACCATGAAGAGAAGAGCCTACCTGAAAATGGTGCTAATATCCAACAAGCAGGTGGAGAGATGGAGAGAAAATCAGTCCTGGTTGCCCCATGGGATCCCCCAGAAAAGCCTTGTCTGAAGGCAATTCTACTTCAGAATTATGTGGTTTCAGTTACGTGAGTCAATAAATTCTCTTTTTTGCTTAGCCCAGTTTGATTCTAGTATTTTGTTACTTGCAACTAAAAATATCCTGACTGATACACGTGAGATGGCTTTTTCCTACAGTTGCTTTCCTTTGGACAAACTCCAGTTTGCCAATGACCTTCTTATCAGGTAACGGAGACTGATCAGTGCGGGTCACAGAGGGCCTCCCGTGAGCCTGGATGAGAATGTACTGTTATGTCTGAACCTGAGACTGTGTTAGGATTTTGAGCATCCCAATTCAATTCCAACGACTCTCACCAGAACACCAGCTATTTTCCCAAATCACTTACCAAAATGTAACATGAGCCCTAAACACCCAGGATCTTGTAGGAAAAGGGAAAAGTATATGTCAGAATATACTTTCGATTTAATCCTTACAGAAAGGCTCAATCCTTTCTGTTTCTGTTTTAGCTTTTAAAACAGAATTACCAGCTCCTTTCTTAGTTCAATTTTGTCACATATATGTAACAAACTGCAGGTTTTCAAATACAATTACTATACACAAATACTGTATAAAAAAATAACATTTTGCTAAGCAAAGTGACCACAGTGTGTGCAACCATGTTGAATGATTGCTACCTATCTACAATGAGGTAGTAGCATCAGGGGGGTCTCACCTGGGGAAAAAGACAGCTGACTGACCCCCAAGAAGCCCGTGGGATGACATTTCCTTGGTAACTCCACAAAGGTCCAGGTTCTGTCTGGGTTCAGTTTGGGCAGGTCCACAAACTAGACTTTCTGAGTGTATTCTCAGAGGTGCAGACTCAGTGAAATACTCACATGAGATGGATATGTAAATGAGAATGCCAATGCTTTTTTTTTTGGTTTTGTTTTTAGTGAGGAAGATTAACCCTGAGCTAACATCCATTGCCAATGCTCCTCTTTTTTGCTGAAGAAGATTGGCCCTGGGCTAACATCAGTGGCCATCTTCCTCTACTTCATATGTGGGATGCCTGCCACAGCATGGCTTGATAAGCGGTGCGTAGGTCTGCATCTGGGATCCGAACCTGCAAACCCTGGGCCACCGAAGCAGAGTGCACGAACTTAACCACTACGTCACTGGGCCACCTTTCTACGGGGAGACAGACGACCTGCATCTCATTCAGAATACCACACCACTTTCGTATGGACAGAAACCTGGAAAAGTGGATTAGTAATCAAGACAATTACTGAGTGAGTATGAAATTAAGAGAATTTGATTGTCTTGAGGACTATTTCACCCAGACCATGATGAGAGGCTGATCAAATATATCCTTGCACATGGGTGATGATATGTATCTAGGAGCCAGAAGGACTGTGGCATGGGTACACACTGCCAAATTTTTCTTTGCAGAATGACAGGACCTAATAATTGTATCTGGTGGTACTTACCACATGGCCAATCGCTATTCCAGACATCTTATCTAATAACTAATTTAATCTTTATAATGAACCTCTGAGATTTATGTTATTGTTAGTCCAATCTTACAGATGGTAACACTGAGTCACAAAGAAGGTGAATAGCTTGCTAAAAGTTGCATTATTAATTAGGTGGTGAAGCTAGTTTCATAAGTTGCCTGGTTCCAGAGTCCGTGCTTTAAATTGTAATGCTATACTGTCTCTTGAATGCTGTGTTTTTCTCTGCTGCACACCTATTTCTGTTGCTGCATCCTACATTGATTACTTCATCTGAGGCCATCCTCTATAGATCTGATTCCTTATAATGCTGTGTCTCTAAAGTCTTTTTCTTAAAAAGTATATCTATACGTGTGTATATATACACACATATATACATAATTTTTAAAGAAAAGTGGTATATATACATATATGCATGTATAAAACCCTTACTGTTGCCTCCACATATACCAACAAATATGAGCAAACCCGTGCTCACATGGGCTGTTGGCCAGGACAGGAACTTTGTTATATTGCACTTGATAGCATGATGATAGCTGTTAAAATGGGATTCTGCCTATACTTAAGCCTTCTCCAAAAAAGGAAATATTTAGTTTTAGGGGAGGTATTTAATAGCTACAGCAAGAAATATTAGAGAAGAATGAGGAACGTGCATTGACCTCATGTTAGAAAGTAAAGCTCCAGTCGGAGGCAGCTGCTCTAGATTTTAAAAATCTGATGTTGTTTTAAAAAAATAGATTAAAAATTCACATGATTCCAAAGCCTAAATGTACAAAAGTTTACACAGTGAGAATTCTCTCCTAGGCCCAAAACTCCAACACTTCGTTCCCCTCCTGGGAGGCACTTCTCAGTTCTTTATTTATCTTCCCAGAGACATTCGATTATCATTTTTTTCCTGTCACATTTTTCCCTGGAGATATGTATTTGAGACTTTTTATCTTGTTTTGCCATGCTTCCCTCTCTTTATTTCCTATCTCTTCTTAAAGAAGGCAAGGTCAACCACCCCTGAGGACTTTCTTCCGAATACCAACTTGCCATTGGTTGATACTGGTTTTATTCTTTCCAACTCCAGTTTCTGTGCTAGCTCGGAATATGTTTGTATGTGACAGCTGGTGGTCCCAGTCACCTTCCGAGAAGGATCGATGGGACCAGGAGGAGCAACCATTCCCTGATATCATTAACTCAAGATTTTTGCGAGCTCAAAATTCTAAGAACTGACAGTTGCCTCCAACTGTTCCCAGCTGTTAATTTGGCTGAGGTGGTGGAGATCTGACTTTCCTTTAACCAACAATCTGGGACAGCGGCTGGCTCACAATATATCTTCCTTTACAGCCTCTGTGACCCTCGATTCTGAATTTCTCAGGCCTAAAAATAATATCCTAAATCTAATCCAGAGTCCCCACATCTATCACTCGCCATATGACCCTGCAGAAGTAACTCACCCTTGGTCCTGGGTTTCCTTCTGTACAAGGAGAGGACTGGGTACAATGATCTCCCCGCTTCCAGCCCTAAAAATTCCATACCAATGGGGTCAGTCGTTACTTGGTAAATGTCATCCCAGTCCTTTTGTTGTCCCTGAAAAGCACCCGAAACTTGAAGGAGTCTTGAAGCAATACCGGATGTGTCCCTGGGCAGTTCTGGGGTGACTGCTAAGGCATTTCTGCTCTTTGCTGCCTTTGTCCTAATGGGTTAAGAACTGCTTGTTTCATAGCTGTAAAGCATTCTTTCCTAATCCCACATACTGGCAAGTAGTTTCTTTAAATCACTTTAAGTTATTAAGAGAACAGCATTAATTTTTTTTTAAGTATAGAAAGGTAATGGAAAAAGGGTAACCCCCTCCTTTTTAAACTTCACTTGGATATATACAGTTAATAAGTAATTCTCACCCAAATTGAATGTTATTTTGAGTCACCAGAGTCATCAGAGTGGCTCTTTTGAGGAGTGCTTGATGAGTTACATGCATCTCCCCAGGAATGGGCCACCTGGCTGCTGTGACAAGGCTTGGTAAGTGGCAGTACATTGGGGGCCACCTTTCCATGTGCTGAAACTCGACTTTGTCAGGGCTCTCCGAGGTATCAGGTTCCCAGGACCCAGCTACACAAATCAATCTCCCGAGAGACTAACAGTCTAACCAGGTTGACAACTTACTATTTGCAAAGGGAAATGTGCTTTATCTATAACCAGAATACTTGGATCTGCTGTGTAGATGCCACCTCCCCTGAATCAAGGTACTAGGGGAAAACCTTTTATCAGAAGATCTGAATCACATGGAATTAGTAAAAGATAACATATCCAGGCCCTGACAGATAAGATAAAATGAGCAATTCCTACTCCACAAGAGAGATTCCTAGAATGCAAGTGTCTCATATTTGGTTCACTTATTGACTCAGCAAACATTTATGAAGCCCACCAGCAGATTTACTAAAACTATTAAAGCTTTCATGACTCCTCACTTGTAAAGGGCCATCTCAAGACTCTGGGAGGGGCCTTCATAATGTATTCACACCTTCATATGTTTTTGTAGAATTTGCTAACATAGGTATTTTAAACGCCATCAGTTAAGATTTCCATCTCTTTGCACTTCTCCTCAGTCACACTTCCTCTTGAGTATGGTGGGGTTGGAATTGCGACAGGCATTTTTGGGATCTGGCAAAGGAGAAGTTGACTTAGGGATATATTTTGTTTGGGTTTAGTGGCTCACAATCACTTCTGTAAATAGTTCACTCATTGCTGGCTTCCCTCTGTCAAAATAGCTTCTGGGAATACTTCTACAGCCCAGTGAGCCAGCTCACCTAGCAATGAGACATGAAGCTGCTGGGCCAGAAGTCATATTACAATATGAGCATGTCCTACTGCATCAAAAGTATGTGGAGCTTGGAAGAGAAAGAAGGTTTGAAACATACAGTCAGAAGCAAATCCATGGAAAATTCTTCCAGATATGAAATTGTAAGTAGAAAATTTAGTTATCTTTAATGCCTATTCAAAATAAAAGTTTTTCCCATCAGGAGTATACTTAGTTATGCAGTACATATAATTATAAACATGTCATACATTTTTTATTTCTTGATGGAAATAGGGCAAAATGGAACTTATCAGAATCCATGTATTTGTAGGGTATTATGAACTATGAATACATCTGTGTGGGAAGTCAAGTATTTTATGCATCTTAATTATTAATACTAAAAAAAATTTTGGTCAACTAAGCTAGAAGACAATTATCTTCCTATTCTCTCTATGTAAAATGATAATGCAAAATTGTTGTCATATAGAGATTATCCAAATTTTAAAATGCAGGAAAAATAGCATTATAGAAGTGTTTAAGTAGTTAATTAATAAAGATATCATGGTGGTTTTTTTTTTGGATTTTGTGACTGTGTGGTATTGGTCAACTTTTAAAAATTTGCCAAGAGGGAACCCTAAAAAAATGAAATAAAAAAATGTTTTTAGTTAAAAATGTATTTGTGGTGATTTATTTCCTCATTCAAAATAAAAATTTTCTTTTGTACCTTATTTTGTGTGTATAATGTCATCTTCTTTTTCTTATAGAAAAAGTTTCAGGCCCCACAAAACTTGGATCTGTTCCTGATTGAGCAACTGCCATTTGCCCAACTACATATTAGGTTCTAGGGAGGCAGAGATGAGCAAGACACAATCTTTGCCATCAACAAATTTGTATTCTAGTTGAGGAAGCAGATATGTAAACCTATAGAGGTGGTAAATTGTTGTAATTTCTATATGGAGTAGATATAATCCTGACAGAGAGAGTGTGAATCTCAGTCCACATACTCAGAAATGCAATGAGTATCAATTTATTTTCTTTATATCAACTTAATTGCAACCCTGGGTCTCTATACTCCAGATTGGTAGGCAATTCCGTTTGGAGCCCTTTTCTTGCCAGAGCTATCCAGATGTAAAGACGCTTACCGGGTGCCTGGAAAATGGTGAAGGGTTTCTCATCTGATGCCTGTCACAGTCACCACTGCCATTCTTAGGGATCCAGCCTGTGGTCCCGTGAAGGTGGACAGCATTGTGCTTCCACACACCCGGCACTCAAGTCCAGGAATCTTTGTAAGGCTGGGATCCTGGTGCTGAGATTCTCTTTAGCTACAGCGTGCAACCAGCCTCTGCTGATACTTCCCTGGGGGCTGCTGCTATGCAGTGTGAGGGTCCCCTTGGCTCCCCCCTTCTTAGTCCACTTTGCCCTCTCCCTTTCCTCCAGGACACCCGACATGTTCTCTTCAAGGGGCTTGAATTTTTACAAAACACAGGAGGAGCCTTTGACTTCACACTAGCTGGTAAATTTTGTCTGATAAAAATCCCCAGGACAAGAAAGCATGAAAGGGCCTGGCAATCTGCTCAAAACAGGGAAAAGTGAAAACTACTGAGAATACAAATTAATATGAATTGAATACGATGTCCAGGGAGGAGTGAGGGTATTATGGGGATAGAATTGGGGGGAGGGGAGAATAGAAAAAGATGCACGTGTATGTAGGGGGTAGATTTGACAGACACTGACAAATTCTTGCTCTCCATGTTCCTTTTAGAGAAGCTGAATAGATCATTCCCTTTCCAAGGCCTTCTTTTTGCAAAGTCCACCACAAATGGTTAGTTTCGGCTTTGTTAGTTACAATGGCATTCCAGTCATGCCTCCCTGAGGTCATCTTGATTAAATGTGAGGGTTTCTTGAACACTTGACAAAGTCTTTACTAAATATTGAGTAGATTGAAAAGAATAATAAGTATATTATAGATATATAGATATATATCAAGGACTCAAACTTCAAGTCTAAGAAAACAAATTAACCCGTGAACCTCTCTCTACACAATCCCCTTCCCTACCCCCTGAGAGTAAGGACTATCCGGGGTTTTGTAAATAGCGTTCCTTTGCTTTCTTTTATAGTTTTATCGCATATGTTCATTATCCCTAAACACTGGTGTTGTTAGTTTTTCATGTGTTTGATCTTTATATAAATGGAATCATATAGTAGATATTCATCGGTGACTTGCTCTTTTGTTAAACATTATGTTCCTAAGATACATCCATACACTTGTAATTCATTGACTCACCATTGTATGCTATTTCATCGTTTGAAATATACCACTATTTATTTACCCATTTTACTACTGGTATTTATTTAGGTTGTTTCCAGATTTTGGCTTTTGCAAATCATGCTACTCTGATCATTCTTGTGTAAGTCTTCTAGTACACACGTGTAAGTTTCTCTAAGGTATTTATCTAGCAGTGGAATTGCTAGGTTATGGGCTATGTGCCTCTCCATCTTTATTAGATCATACTAACAGTTTTCAAAAATTATTGTACCAATTTACATGCTTGTGAGTTGTGTATGAGAGTTTCTTCCCATTGCTCATTGTATTTGTCAACACTTGATATTGTCAGATTTTTTAGTTTTAGTCAAACTGGTTTGCAGTGGTGTCGCATTATGATCTTAATTTGCATTTTCCTGATTACTAATGGGGTTGAGCATCTTTTCATATGTTTTTCAAGCATTTGAGTTTCTTCTGTGAAGTGAACGTGAGAACACGTTTTCCTCATTTTTCTGTTGAACTGTGTGTTTCTTATTTGCTTTGTAGAAGTTATTTTATATCTGGTTACAAATTATTTGCCAGTTACATTTTACAAATATCTTCTCCAAGTTTGTGCCTTATCTTTAGTGACGAGGGTTTTTTTCATGCAATTAAATATATTAATCTTTATCTTTTGGGTTTATGTTTTTTAAATCTTGTTTAAGAAATCCTTCCCTACCCTGAGATCATGAAGGTATTATCCTGTATTATTTTCCAAAAATTTTATAGTTTTGCCTTATACTTTAATGTATTTAATCCACTTGGAATTGATTTAAGAGGTAAGGTATAAGATAGAGGTCCAAATTAATTATTTCCCTATGGATTTACCACCATTGCAGCACCGCTCGTTGATCCTTTCGCCATGACCCGTGCTGACAGTGCAGACCTAGTTCAACTTCTCATATCTGTATGGGTCTGTTTATAGGTTCTTTATTCTGTTTTATTCGTCATTTTGGCTGTTCCTGAACTAACACCACATTCTTACTTACTATAGCTTTATGGTGAGTCTCAATATCTTGTAAGACAATTACACACACACACACACACACACACGTGTGCACATGCGCACGAGCACCTGAAATCTTACTTTTCCTCAAGCTACTCTTGGCCTCTTGTTTCCCATATGTATTTTTAAATTAGCTTATCAAATTCTAAAAAAGAAAAAAAACACCTCTTGTCATTTTGATTATGAAATTGCATTAAATTTCTGGAACAATTTGGGTAGAATTTTCATGCTTCTGAAACTGAAACTTCCAAAACATAAAATGATCTATCTTTCCATTTATATAGGTCATCTTTAATGACTTCCATAAACTTTAAAACAATTTTTTTGATATTTGCTGTGCACTTCTTTTGTTACATTTATTCCTATAAGCTTTATTTTTTATGCTATTGTAAAAGGTAACTTTAAAGTTTTTGCATTTTCTAACTGTTGCTGGCATATAGTAATACCATTTTTTACCCTTCAGCCTTGTTAAACACTCTTATTAACCAATTAATTAATTATATCTGTAGATTCTTTGCAGTATTTACTGGTTAGTTTCTTTTTTTCCAATCTTTATACTTTAATTTCCTTCTTCTCTTGTCTCATTGGTCTGGTCAGGTTCTCCTTTGTGATGTTAAATAGAGCTGGTGATAGAGACACCCTTGGTCTTATCCTGATCTTAAAGAGAACACTTTCAGTGTTTCAGCATTAAATATGATGCTGCCGTAGGTTTTTTATAAGCATTATATCAGATGCTATTGTTGTGTAACAAACCATCCCAAAACAGAATGGCTTAAAACAACAAGTGTTTTATTATTTTTCATGATTCTATGAGTTGGCTGTGGGGCTCAGTTGGGAGCTTGTCTCTCTGTTCTCAACAGTGTCAGCAGGGCTGTCTGCAATTTAGACGGGATTCAGGATGGTGTACTATAGCTCTTACTTCTTCTAGGACTTCTCTCTCCGGCTGGCCAGTCCAACAGGAGAGCCTGACTTCCTTGCAAGGCAGCTCAGGCTTCCAAGTGGATGAAAGTGGAAGCCACGGGCCTCTTAAAACTTAGACTCAGAAATCACACAAGGCAACTTCCACTACATTCTGTTGGTCAAAGCAAGTCATTAGGAAAGCCCAGTTTCAAGGGGAAGGAAAACAGAGTCAACCTCTTAATGGAAGGAGCCACAAAATACTATGTGGCCAGGTTTTTCCAACCTGCCATGCAGCCTGTCTTTCTTCCTGACTTGCTACGAATTGTGATCATGAATGGACATTGAATTTTAGCCAAATCTTTTTCTTAATCTCTTAGCATAATCATATGATTATTCTCCTTTAATCTGTTAATGTGGTGAATTATATTAATCAATTTTCTAATGTTAAGCCACTTTGTATTTCAGGGATAAATCAACCAGCTGGATTCAATTACAAATATTTTGCTTAGTATTTTTGCCTTTATGTCCATAATTAAGGCTGAGTTCTAATTTTTGTTTTTTGTTGTGTCCTTACTAGTTTTGATTCCAGGGTTATGTTAGCCAAATAATATAAATTAGGGAGTATTCCCTCTTTTACTGTCATCTGGAATAGTTTTTAAAGATTGGAATGATGTGTTCCTTGAACATTTGGTAGAAATGGCAGCAAAACCAGTGGAAGTAGTAGTGGTGGTAAATGTTTTGGTTTGGTTTGGTGGAAACTTTTCGATTATTTTTTATTTTTTTTAATATTATACCCAGTTTTTTAAATTCCTTCTTGAGGAAGTTTAAGTTACACTTTTGTAGGAATTTTTCCATTTCACCTAAGTTTTCAATTTAATTGGCATATAATTGTTCAGTGTTAATTACCTTTTAACGCCTGCAACATGTATAACACAGCCCCTTTTTCATTCCTAATACTGTTTATTGATGCTCTTTCTCTTTTTTCTTGATCAGCCTACCAGAATTTTGTCAATTTTATTCATCTTTTAAAAAAACCAACTTTGACTTTGTTGATTTTATCTAATGTATCTTTTTTCCACTAATTTCTGCTCTCAGTTGAACTATTTTCTTCTTTCTATTTACTTTGGATTTATACTGCTTAAGTTGGGTGTTCAGCCCATTAACTTTCAAACTCTCTTCTTTCCTTTCTCTGAGTACAACTGCAGTATATTCATTATGATTCAATTGTAAATATTTTCTAGTTTTCAGTATTATTCTTCTTTGTTCCTGACCTATTTCAAAGTGTTTCTTAATTTCCAAAATGTGCAAGAGTTTTCTAGTAATCTCCTTGATACTCATTAATAATTTAGTTAGACTGTGCAAAGAAAGTAAGACCTGTATAATATATTTACATATATCAATTATGGCTATATTTGGCTTTTGAACTACCATCTTATTTTGTGCTATTTGTCCTATTTTTTTCTTTTATTGTCTTCTTTTGGATTGATTGAATATATTTTTCTGATTCCATTTGTCTTTCCCTATAATAGTTTGGAAGTTATACACTCTATTCCCATTCTTTTGGGGGCTATACAAGAAATTTTAGCCTGCATACTTAACTTGTCAAAGTCTAACATTTATCAATACCTTTACTTTCCTCTCAAATAACACAAGAGCCTTTCAACATTCTATTTCTAATCACTCCTTGACTTGTATGCTATTGTAAATGTGCTTTTATTCTATATTGATTTTTAACCTAACAAGAAATTGTTATTGTTTTGCATAGTTTATATTTGTTTATGTTTTCTCACATATTTAGTAATTTAGTTGGACTGTACAAAGTCCAACTTTTTTTACTCTTCATCTCTTTTTGCACTTCAGACTTTCCATTGGGGATTATGTTACTTCTGCTTGAAGTATATTCTTTAGAATTTTCTTCAGTAAATTGACAATCTCAATTCTTGAAAGATAGTTTTTGCTGGCTATACAATTTTAGTTGGATTATTTTCTCTCATCCTATTAAAGACATTAATTTACTACTTTCTGACTTCTACTTTTACTGGTAAGTCAAATTTTCATTCCTTTGAAAATAATATGTTTTTTTCTCTCCATCTTCTTTTGAGATCTTCTCTTTCACTTTGCTGTTCTGCAGTCACACTATATGTCTAAGTACGATTTTTTTTTAAATTTATTTATCTTGCTTTAGTTTTTTTGTGTGTGTGTGTGAGGAAGATCAGCCCTGAGCTAACATCCGTTGCCAATCCTCCTCTTTTTTCTTTTTCTTTTTTTTTTTTTTTTTGCTGAGGATGACTGGCCCTGGGCTAACATCCATGTCCATCTTCCTCTACTTTATATGGGTCGCCGCCACAGCATGGCTGACAAGCAGTGCATTGGCCAGTGCTTGGAATCCAAACTCATGAACCCTGGGCTGCCAAAGTGCAAACTTAACTGCTACACCACCAGCCTGGCCCCAATCTTGCTTTAGTTCAGAAACACTATTTCTAAAAACTCACACAAGAAATAGCCAAGGATTGAAATTGGAGAGATATTTGAGGATCAGATTATGAAAGGTTTTGAAAGTCATACTAAGGAGTTGGGATTTTATTCTGTAGAGCAGTGATCTTCAGACTTTTTAGCTGTGCACATTATGTAAAAATTTGAAAAATATGTGTTTCCTTGCACATATTTAAATTGACATGTACAATTTTCATCATAAGGTTAAATAAATTTATTTCTTTTTTTTTTTTTTTTTTGTGGAGAAGACCAGCCCTGAGCTAACATCCGTTGCCAATCCTCCCCTTTTTGCTGAGGAAGACTGGCCCTGGGCTAACATCTGTGCCCATCTTCCTCTACTTTATATGGGACGCTGCCACGGCATGGCTGACAGGAAGTTCGTCGGCGGGCGCCCGGGATCTGAACTCGCGAACCCCGGGCTGCCAAGCGCGAACTAAACCGCTGCGCCACCGGGCGACCCCAATAAATTTATTTCTTGATAATAAGAAAGAGAATATATTGTCTTTTAAAAACTAAAATAAGGTGAAGATTGACTAAAATTGGAATACATTTTATTGTATACTGTGAATATACATTTGATATATATTTGGGTATGATTATATACTATTCGAAATACATTTGTGTGCTTATTGAATAAAGCATGCCAGTTTTAAAATAAATCACATATAATTTTTACCCATCAGTTTTAGGAAATGTGTCTTAAAAATTTTATAGTTGAAAACATTACAATTTCCTTTAAAAGCGTAAGAATTACTTACCTAAGCTGCTTCAAATGTTCCAAGTGTAGACCATCCCTACATGAGATTTACACTGTTCCTAACTTCAAGCTTCACTCTTACCAGAAATATGTGTAAGACACAAGGCAGAAAGGCCCATGGTGCTGTGATTAATCATTAAGGAGGCTTCCCTGAAACCAACTGTCGTTCCAGGTGGTGTGATCAGTCACATAGAGGTCTCAACAAATTTTACAACGTCACGATGCTTTTAGCTTATGCGTGTGAGAATTTCTCTCTCTCTCTCTTCATGTATGCAAGTAGACCTGGATGTCCTACATGTACTTTTTGGAAAGGGATTCATGCAGACACGGAAAGTTCTGCCCACAAACAGGTATCTGCTTCAAGGGGAGGGGTAGTGAGGGCCTTTCTTTTGAGGCAAAAATGTTTCGCTATAGAGAGGTCCAGTCATAATTCCACTGTTTCATTTGGAGGTTGGTTCAAATGACCTAATGAGCAGGTCCTTTTCTGTTCTTTACTTATAACATTAAACAGGAAACTGGCCCAAGTTGGGACAGAGATTTTTTTTCATAAGAACATGTAATCATTACATATTCTATTATTGCAATATTGTGAAATTTATCTTTCACAATGTACCTACAGATCTTGGTGTATTTTACTCGGAAAAAAAAGGTAGAGTTACTATTAGTTATTTCCACTTTTTTTTTCCAAAAAGAGAAAAATATGGGGGAAATGTCATGGTAACTTTAAATCTACAGAGAAGAATTTGACCAAGGGTATCCTAGAACAAGGTTTAATACATATTTTATGGTTGTGTTAACTATCAGTAATAGGTTGTACACTTGATAATGTACTAATGATTAGGCAATTAGAAGAGGTATAGAATGGTGATTAAGAGTATAAATACAAGAACTAGACGCCTGGGTTCAAATCCTAATTTTACCCTTAATTAGCTCTGTGAGCTTGGGTAATTTTCAAAACATCACTATGCCTCAATTTCCTCATCAGAAGTAGAGGATTAAACTGTTATTTACCTCAGACGATTATCTGAGGATTAAATGAATGCCCCAGTTTCCTCACCTGTAAAATGGTCTTTTTCTCTTGGAGTGATTGTGGGAATTAAATGAGTTAAATGAGCAGCACAGGGACCTGTCTCATGATATGACTTCAACAAATGTGTTTTATTTAGCAAGTAAGGAAATAAATCTGTCTTAACAACACAAAATTAAACGCTTATTTTACTTTAACACACCACGTTACAACTGGGAATTGGGGAATTTAACACACTGGGCTGATAGTGAATATACTGAAAGAGAAACAGGCTAAGCATTAATTTGGAAGAGAAAAATTCACTTGACATCTTTGTATTTCATTGCACGAATTACCAACTGAATACAGTGGGGAAGGATAGTTAAGATATACAAAGACGTAAATGATTTTCTAATTTTTAAATAGAGCATATCTCGATTTTAGTTCTTGGTTCAACTCTATTATGGGAATGTAATGGCAATGCCGTTTCTCCGTTTTATCTTATTTTAGTTCTCTGGGGCTCGAACTTGTTGAGAGTGAACAGGATATGGCAAGACACTAAATCGCTTATTAAAAGCTAATGTTTCTTTTTTTCATGTAATCATGATTCAGAGTTACATGTTCTAGATTGTAAATGGCATTAAACTGCATTTATATAGCATTAAAACATCCAGATAAAAAATAAAGGAAGGAGTCAGTCAGTGTCCATATTTTTCATAAAACACCAAAATATTTAGAAATATCTTTAGGATTGACTGAATTTTTCACTTTTTATTTAGACATTTATCATAATCATGAAAACATACACTAAATAAAGTTTCCTAAAGCTAGTTCTGATGTTTTGAGTTATCCAATATGAGCTATCTTTTGTCTCTTTAATTTCCCTAATTTTCAAGCTAGAGATAACATTGAATATTATCATGGACAGCTATAGTTTTTGATTGATTGCGCAGAGCCATTCCTCATTTGGAGATCTATCCCTTTGCACTTTATTAGAGCCTGGTGGGGCTGTCAATCACAGTACTCTGTCCTTTACTATCATGGTGACAAGTGAATAAACCAGGCCTGGCTAATCAAAGTAATCCAACCCCCCAGGGTGATTGGTTCAGGGGTGGACACACAACCCAAAATGAATCAAAGTCCCTCCCTGGAACTTTTCAGCTAGAGCTAGAGTGGAAGCTCACTTTCATTTCTAGACATATGGGGCTGAAAGGATATGCATCTGGGGTGCTATCTTCTCATCTGTAGAGGTAGATGAGGTCAACACACCAACACAAGAAGATCTAGGAGATGGAAAAAGGGAGCCTGATTATATTGCTTGAGCTCCTAGATGTATGTCTGACATTGTATCCTCATGCCCCCACACATGTGGATGTGTTTTAAAGATAATTCGAGTTCGGTTTATGGCACTTACAACTGAAGGAGTCCTGATAAGTACAGACATCTCTCTAATTTATTCATCGAGGCAACCATTCACCATGAAAGTGAATACATTGCAATGAAGTATGTTAAAAATGTGGTCTAGACGTCACTTGAACCCAGGCGGTATAACAAAGCAACTGAGAGTCTGGGCTCTGGAGTCAAACCATCTGCTTGCCTGCAGACTAAATGTCAGCTGGGGCTGAGCAGGGCTGCCCCTCCAAAGGGGACTCGTGCTCTCCAGGTGCCACAGGGAGGGCTTCACGCACCATGGACCAGGGCCGATTGCCATTTATCATTACACGGACACTATCTTCTTTCTTAGAAGTGTGTTTTGAGAAATGTCAACCATTGTTTTTTATCTATATCTGTACCAACACTGTGAAGAGAAAGGTAGAATGAGAGAGCCAAGAAAAATAGGAACGAGCCTTTTTTTCTGTATATAGAAAGAACACTCCGACAGGTTGTGCCCGTCAGGAAAGAATACAATCTAAGCCACTATTGTGAAGACATCATTTCATTAATTTTCATCACCTACTCGGGCCCTTCCAAGCATTTGTGTTTGCAACCCTGGCTTGGTGGCTGCCCATCCCAGAATATCTTCTTCAGCACTACTTGAATGTTTTCACTGGTCTGTTATGACGCCTGAAATGTGGAGATTCATTTGGGTTAAGAAGCATTCCATACTTAAGATACAAATCCCTCTGGGAGGGTTAGCCTGAGAGCATAGGCTTCAGTGTCAGACTGCTGGATTCAGCCCAGCTCCATCACTGACTATAGCACAATAACCTTGAGCGAGTTACCTAACCTCCCTTCATCTCAGTTTCCTCATTTGTGGAATGCAAATAATAGTACCTCCCTCTCAGAATTGTTGAGGATCTAAAGAGTTAATGCATGCTTAGAATAGTGCCAGGCACACAGGAAGCACTACTTAAGTGTCAACTCTTATTATGCTTAGGTGTTCACACATCATTTAAATCAGATTTCCTTCTCCCTAATCTAGTTGAGGACTGCTTCACTGAGGGAACCAAAGTTTGATGGGAGGACAGATGGGGGGTTGGGGACCAGAGGAGTTGGAGATAGGGGAGGAGGGGAGGTGGAAAGAGAGGGGTGGGAATGGAGAGGATAAAGAAAGTTCAGAACTTTGCAGAGTGAAGTAAGCCTGGATGGGACGCTACAGCTGGAGTCTTCGGGCCCCTAGAGTGAGGGGCATTAGAAGATGAAGAGAGGAAAAGGAAAAGTGAGAGGGGGCCAAAGCAAATAGCACATATTTCAAAGCTTTATCTAGTGTTGACTTGCATCCAGAAAAGGGGGTAGAAATTCTTTTTCCTCCCTCTTACTCTTGGACTAGAATCATAATTTAACTACATTATGAATGAAATAGAATGCTGTGGACAAACCTGAGATCCCAACCATCATTTATAATGTTTCAACAGGAAATATTTCCTGAGTTCCCAATAACAGTCTTCAGTGATCTTTGGAACAGGATCTACTTGTAATTTGGGGCCTGCCTGTTTGCTGGGGTTGGGGTAGGGGGCAGTTTGCAGCCAGGCAGCTCAGATAGAGAGCCAGTGTTTCACAATAGAAGAAACAGAGCTTGTAGTGGTTGAGTTGTTGGACGAGTGACCCGGCTAGAACTAGAGCCCAAGTCCCCAGGGCACCACATTTCCAGCAGAGGCTGGATGACTACCTGCCAGTCTTTGCAGAGGAATCCAAATATCAGGTAGGAGGAGGTGGAAGAGGGGAGGAGAGTGGGGAGAACCTCAAGTTTCCTCCAAATCCAAGATTCTGTTATTCTACACAGCCTGATTTTAGACTAGACCACAATAAGCATCAATCACTTGTTTTCTTTTTCCTTTTAGGTACTGCAACAACCTGGATCGTTATAATTCCTCATTGATAAAGATCAATGTGTACAATCTGCCCTGAATTGTCCAGAATATTTAGCACCTACGAGACTGTTATAAATAACTTTGCCTTTGGAGAGTGATAGGGAAATATTTATTTATTCTTTACTTGCAAGAAGTGTCCCAAGATCAATGATGTCACGGTACTCTCTACTTGATAGCTGTGGGGCTAACCGAGGGAGGTGATATGACCAGCCATGTCACGGCAAATTCTCTGCAGGGACTGGGAGCTAAAGTGATGATATGTAGTTCTATCAGGGAACTATCTCCTTTCACTGATTAATGGGGCACGACCATAAGAGATTTATAATCTGGTCAGTTTTAACAACACACAAGAAGAAAATAATAGCACCAATAGGCTCAGAAAGGACAAATCTTTAAGAATACCTCTGTGATGATTTTCTCATGCCACAACAGTTAAGTGAATTGCTAAGGGAATAATCACTAATATTAATTGATCATCTACTATGTGCCAGACACTGTGCTAGTCACCCTACATCATCTCTGCACCTCAGGGTAACTCTCTTATGGAGATTTAATTATCACTGTTTTTTCTGATGAAGAGCTAAAGCTGAGAGAATTTCAATGACTTGCCTGAGGCCCCATAGTTGGCAAGGAACAGAGCTGAGACACCCTCAGGGAAGTCTGATGTTGCTGTCCTGTGTGAGGCAGCAGGAGCTAGGAACTTTGGGTTTGGCATTCTGAGAGGTACACCTGTGTCAGAAATGACCAAACCGTAAAGAAGTTGTGGTGTTGTGGATAACTTGCTGGTAGTGTGAGAGTTCCGTGAACAACAGAATCACATTACAGTAGTAAGGGAGATGCTTTAGTAATACAAAAAATACAACAAATGGAGGAGAAAAATCTCTTCTACCTGACTATATTACAAACCATTTTTTACCAAAAATCTTGCCTTTAATAAACATTTCAGATTAAGCCCATTGTTCAGGAAGCCACTATGTTTTCTGTCAAGGAGACAGTAAGTAGAGTGGTTACTACCTCAGATCAAACCCTGGTGCTTCCACTTCCTAGCTGTATGACCTTGAATTAGCTACTTATGCTTAGTACCTACCTCATAGGGCTGCCATGAGGATTAAATGATTAAATGCATGTGAAGTTCTTAGAAAGCACCTGGTCAATGGAAAGAACTTGGTCAATATTAGTCAATACTGTGTGCAGAACAGTGTATGAATGGTCTGATGAAACTGAAGGTATGGTCCCCATTTTCAAGGAACTTAGAAACCAGCTGGGAAGAGAGAGCATCTTCTTATATGTCTTAGGAACGGGTACAACATAAAAACATCTCCTTTTGTCAAGGTATATACTCTGCTGTATCATAATAAAAATTAAGTAAATAAGAAGTAAGGAAATAGAGAAAGTGAGCTGTGACCTGGATTTTGAAGGAGTTGCTGGTTTACCACTACAAAATTTTCATTCAAGGACTTTGGAAAAGCAACTTGTCCATTATCAACATTGTGAATCTTGATTCGTTACGTATTTAATGATAACCTTCTCTGTGCAAAATACTGGGATAGCAGTAATGAAAGACTACAAATTTGAAGAAGCTCTTATCCTCAAGGAACTTATGGTCTGTTATAAGAAGTTAGATATTAATAAAATACAAAGTAGAAAGTGCCATGGATAAGTCATCGCCAGTTGGCAACATGAAGGTTTCTAGAAATTCTATTAAGCACACAAAAAGATGTGCTAGTCTTTGCTGCACAAAGGAGGCCAGATGCCAAATGTAATAATTAACATGAAGGAGATCTCATTCTTTTGGGAAGAGTTTCCTGGGGTACTGAGTATCTTGTTCTTTTTGGAAGATTATCTCCAGGTATTGGGACTAGTCCTTCCTGGGTTTTGCAGGATGAGAAATTTAATCAGGCTATCCAGAGGCTGAGGAGACCCCACTAAATGGGCAAGAGATGAATCAGAATGAGAATTGATTAAATTACTTAGCTAGACAACAGGACTGATCATCTGTACAGCCCCTGAATCTTCTCTCTCCACCTCCCCCATGATCCCATCACTCCTGGTAGATCGATTCATTTGGGGAGTAAATTATTGATCAAGAGATTGCTTGGTTGACATTTTCCACTCTAAGAATATTTCTGTTTTAACTACACGAACAATGTTGTGTCTGGACAATTACTTTTCTAGACTCTTCACATTTTTTTTCTATTATAACACATTCCTTTTTCATTTGAACAGAAATTTTTAGAATGTTACAATTTCCAAGTGTATAGCTCATTTTACATTGGCTGCATTTTTAGTTTCTTCCTGATGACATTCAGGAAGGAAACTTAGTGTCTTATCAGTATGTTCTAAATCCCACCATAGGATGGGTTACGTTGGAAGGCTTTCTGTAGAAGACAAACACGTAAGTAGTTGAATTATTTCTTTACCTGAAGATTTCATCTTCTTGACTTTTTGTCTCCATCTCTTTTATCCTAGATCTTGAATCTAGAGATTTGACTTCTGTTTGCTGATTATATAATAAGTTTTATATGGTTAATTACATAGGGTTCATATTTCATTTGAAACCTAACTCGTTTGTAGCTAAGCACCCTTTTGGCTGTCCCTAGGGGGTTGAATGAAACCCGAGAAAATCATACTGGTGCCCCGCGTAAAAGGAAATAAATATATACAGGTAACATCAAATTGAAATAAACATCAAAGGAAAAGAAGTCAGGAAAGAGCTCCTGTTTGTAAGAAGGATAGGGTGGAGCTTTGTCCTTCCTCAAGGGGGATGGAGATTGAAAGACGATTAATTTTTTGGATATCGCCAGATGGCTGCCTCCCTAAGATATTGCAGATATGTGTCAGGAAAGTGAGCTTTTACAATGGGAGTTTAGAGCCTAACTTGGGTTTATCATATGAACAACTCTGGAAAGAATAGGTGTGTTGATTAAATGCTGCCTAGATAAGTGTGTCAGAATTGTCTTTCCAGGCAAGATGGTTCCAGTTCAGTGTCTAAGAGCCTGACCTGGACATGGGAGGGGCAGGGCTAGCCAGGGGTTGGTGAAGCAGAGAATTGGAAGGCATCTGAAAGACAGTGTCAAGGCACAAATCTGGAACAAGGTAAACACAGCCCAACCTAAGCATTGATCTGATACTCCTGGGAAGCAATTTGGAAACAAGGGAAAGGAAATGGAGGCACTATGACTGTGCAGGTCTTACAACTTCAAGCTAGCACCAAACGTTAACTTCAATGATTTAGAGAAGTGCTCAGAAATTAACATTATAACATTTAACAAATAATATTACTTATAATACCTGACATTTAAAAATTCTTTTCAAAGTTTTTTGCTTTAGTAATATTATTTAATCTTCAGAAGAATGATATGAGGAAGATAGAGTGGATATTATCATCCTATTTTTAAAATAAAAGAAATTGGATATAGAAAGGAGAGTTGAGTTGTTTATTGTGGTTTACTGGGAGAATGATGACTAACTCCCAGATCACCATGCTCCCACCATAATATTATTTATACTAGGATAAATATTGAGAAGTATTAATAAATAAAAGATCAGTTGTTAATAAGGAGAGCTGAAAATAGTCTACACACCATGTTCTAGCTAGGAAATGGATGGGCTTAATGAATAGAAAACTACTCACACAAGCTTGAGAAACAGACATGGCAGACAACCACCGGGACATAAAAGGAAGCAAGGCCAGTGGGCCTGGATCTGGGAAGTCAGGAATCATCTCTCATGTGGCTTCTGCCCCTGTCCTCATCATTCTTGTACTCCTCTCTGGAGATTGGCTTTTTTCCCTTGCTTACTTGTCTTTTCTGCATACACTGAGTGCTACATAACCTTGTGGTTTGGCTCCAAAGGCCAGGTGACTATTTCTTAGTGACCCTATTCCAAATTCCTGGGAAAGCAGAATGGTTTAGCTTGGCCGAGGTCATCACCTCTGGTGATTAGGGGAGGAACATTTACTGGTTCATAGTCACTTCAGGCCACCATTTTAGCAGGAGCTATAGGTGGTGGCAGAAGTGTGGGTAAGGAGGTACATACACAATAAATAAGAAAAAATATATTATATGTTATCAGTATTGCCCTATAATTAAAAACCAAGAAGAGGACAATATATACCTAGTCATTGATTGTAATAAAATGTTACATTCAAGAACATTTTTTATTATAGTACAGGGTCTAATTTGGGGCATTTCAATCAAAAATACTAATAGATTTAGGAATGATTCAGAGGAGAAATGACAAAATTTATTTTGGTTGGAAATTAAGACATTTTTAATAAAGATAAATAGAGGCATTAACTCCATAGCTTAAAAATAATTTTAAAAAAGTAGATATAAAATTTAAAAGACACAAAATGGTACACATTGAAAAGTTAGTCTCCCTTTCACCTGTACCCCCAGCCACCAGCCCCCCTTAATGGAGGTAATCACCATTACTAGTTCCCATGTACCCTACTAGAAAGGTGCTCTAGTATATAAGCACATGATTCCACATCTTGCTTTTTCCAGTGTACTTTAGACCAGTTTCCAGTTGACGACATTTGGTATACTTCCAGTCTTTTGCTATTACTATCCTTATATGTACCTCTTTTTATACACAAATGAATTTAGGATAAATTCCTAAATTCTCAGGATAAATTTTCTAGGATAGGTTAAAATTCCTAGAAATGGATTTTCTGGGTTAAAGGCAATGCATATTTTTAATTTTGAAAGTAATTGCCAAACTGCCCTCTAGAAATTTTACCAGTTTCCTTCCAATCGACAATTTATAATAGCACTGGTTTGCCAACACTTTTAGGTCAGTGTAGAGTTATGATATGGTTAGGTCTGGAGTCTTTTACTCGCTGGGGAATTTCCTCAATTTTATCTACCAACCTCCTTTTGACATCTTTATATAGGCTATTATATTTTTATTTTGTAAGAGCCTTTTCTCCGTTCTTTGATTGTAACTTTTTCATGGTATCCTACTCTTATTTAGTGAATACGATATTGTGTCTTGTTATAGATATTAAACTTTTAAAAAATTTCCCCTTGCATCTTGTGTTTCTTTTAGAGGTGGGGGAAGCTCTCCACTTTTCATGTTAGAAAACTTCCTAAAATGTTTGGTGGTCCCTGACTGATTGTTCATATTTAAAATCAGGCGCCTGCCCTGACGGCCTAGTAGTTAAAGTTCAGTGCACTCTGCTTTGGCGGCCCGGATTCAGTTCCTGGCCATGGAACCACACCATCCATCTGTCAGTTGCCTTGCTGTGGTGGCAGCTCACATAGAAGAACTAGAAGGACTTAAAACTAGAATGTACAGCTATGTAGTGGGGCTTTGCAGAGGAAAAAAAGAGAGGAATATTGGCAACAGATGTTAGCTCAGGGCGAAACTTTCCCAGCAAAAAAAAAGTCAGATACCCTCTCCTCAATCTCTCTGGTTTAATTCTCTATAGAACAAAAGTCCATTCTCTTTTGGGGTCCAGGAGAGGTGGTAGCTTGAGGTGGGACAGGAGCTGCGTGTCCAACTGTTCCTTATGCAGACTTTTATCCAATTCTATTTTTAGAGGCACTCTTCATCCCCACTTTCCTCTATACCTGGTATCTCCAATTCCTAAACTTCCTCGAGTCCTGCTGTGCAAATCAGCTGCCTTCCTTTTGCCTTTCCCCTCTATAGGCAGTTAATTTCATTTTTTCTCTGCTTAGTTAAATATATTTATCCTTTTTTCTCATCTTCCAAAATGTTTTGTTTGTTATCCTCTCCTTTCCCATTCGTTTCACCCTTTATTGTAATTTTAGAGGAGTTTTGGGAGGTAGCAGATATAAACATGTATATTCAATTCACCAAGTTTAGAAGGTGGTCAATAAATTTGTTTTTAATCTATCAGAAGCCCTGCCTCTCTTTGGTTATATTTCAAAATTAATAATATTGATAAGAAAAAAAAAGTACTGAAATAAAAGTAAGTCTTTGCAAGTATTTATGTTTAGATATAACTCAGCCCCAAAGCCCATAAGTTTTAAAGTGGTTTTATTTTAGTTTCAGTGTGTATGCCGGTATTTATATTATAGTACATATCAGTAAATTTAAAACAATTTTTTGAAAAATGTCTAACATCAGGCTGTTTTCATTTTTGAAGTCATGTTTTCCAACTGGAGTCACAGTTTGAAAGTCAATTTGTTTTTTTTGGTTTGTTTTTTGGTGAGGAAGACCAGCCCTGAGCTAACATCCGTTGCCAATCCTCCTCTTTTTGCTGAGGAAGACTGGCCCTGGGCTAACATCTGTGCCCATCTTCCTCTACTTTATATGGGACGCCCCCACAGCATGGCTGACAAGCAGTGCATCAGCTGGCGACCGGGATCCGAACCGGCGAACCCCGGGCTGCCAAGCACAAACTTAACCACTGCGCCACCGGGCTGGCCCCTGAAAGTCAATTTGTAACTAATTTTGTCACCACTTATACTTCTCAAGTTGGATACTCTTAAATAATAACTGCATGTTATGGATATAGCGGCTTTTAAAACAAATATAATTGCCAGTATTCAACAGAGTTTCAAATCTGTCTAGGCAGGATTAAGTCAAAATGAAGAAAGTCTCTCCTGCTTAGTGAAGTCTCAATTAAATACAGTAAAAATTACATGAAATTTATTGGTTGATCTAACAGAAGTAATTTAAAATGCTTGTGTTACTAATTTCCAGATGGAGTGAGAATATTTCTTTCTGGAATCTGAAACCACAGATAGAATTGCATCTCTCCAGAGAAATGGACTCAGTGGTTATGCAGTAAGCTTTTCCCATCTGTAGTGTGATAACCAATTTTATTACTGCACTGCTATGGTAGAAAATTATCTCCTACAATATATTTTTTAATACTCTTGGGTGGGCAAAATGAGGAATTGGACCTAATGCCATGTTTTTCCATTATCCTAAAAGTATTTAGATTTTGGAAGCAGTTTTACTCGAACTCTTGAATAAGATTCTATAACCAAACTAAATTCTGGAAAATACTATTTTTATTTTATTTGTTTATTTTTTTTTGTGAGGAAGACCAGCCCTGAGCTAACATCCATTACCAATCCTCCTCTTCTTTTGCTGAGGAAGACCGGCCCTGGGCTAATATCCGTGCCCATCTTCCTCTACGTCATATGGGATGCCGCCACGGCATGGCTGACAAGCGGTGCGTCGGCATGAGCCCAGGATCCGAACCTGCAAAACCCCAGGCTGCCGAAGTGGAGTGTGCGAACTTAACTGCTGCGCCACCGGGCCTGCCCCAAGAAAATACTACTTTTAAATTAAACATGTATTGGGTATCACATGTCAGATTGTTCATTGTTAGCATAAAGAACAGTATATTCAATAAGTATTTTTGAAGCTTCATTTATGTACATGACGTGCTGTTAATTGTCAAGAATATATAAGAAGCACAGTTTTATAGGGAGGCAATACAGCATGGAGACTGTGAGTCACACTGCCTGGATTTGATTCCCAGCTTTGTCATTGCCTAGCAGCATACGCTTGGGCAAGTCACTGAACTTCCCTATGCCTCATTTTCAGAATGTGGTAAAAATATTTACCTTTCAGGGTTGTTGTGAGAACAAATTGAGGTGACACAGGCTAGGCATTTAATGTGTTGTCTATTGTAAATGCTCAGTAAACATGAATCCAAAGAGAGAGAAAGAGAGACAGGGATTGTATTGTGCTCTCCAGGATCTTACAATCTATTGAGGGATATCAGAAACACACACATTGGTAAACTGCAAGTCACTATATAATAAATTTCCAAAGTGAGAGAGTGATACCAATGATAACCACAGCCGGGGTTTGGAGAAGGAAGATGTCACTATGAAATGTGAGACAAGAGAGATGCGGAAAAGGTATGCTGGAATGGAATGAATGGAAGCACATTTGGTGCTAATGAGAAGTGTGGGCTTATTTACTAAATGAATAAATCAAAGAATGGCCTGGCTAGTGTGTGGAGTGGAGATAAGGTAAATTTGTAGGGTAGATTCTGGTTATGGAAGTCCCTGGATGCCATCTTGGTAAACCACAGGAACTGGGGATTTTTGAACTGGGAGGTGAGTGGGGGTGGGGAAGATGTGTGACAAGGAAAATAGTGGTGTAGGAAAAGGTATGTAAGAAAAGAAGTGTGGAGAGTATAGCTAAATCTAAGAAATCAGGAGTAGCTCTCTACGTACATAGTTTGGGCTAATAATTGCAAAAAAAACTTTATAAGGATCAGGACTAAATGGATACATGATAAAGGAGAGAAAAATAAAGAGTTAAGAGTGGTTCTAAAGCGTGGGAGAGAGAAGAAATGATGGGAACAGCAATGTTGGAGGGGATGCTGATTAAGGAACGAAAAGTTTTCAGGTTCAAAAGAAAGCAACACCTTTTTTGTTGTCGTTGCTTTTATAAAAGATATACATGCTTCTAGTAAACAACAACAACAAAAGCAAACAATGGAAATAATAAAATAGAAAAATGAAAGTCCCCATCTCCACCCCCAATTCCATTCTCTTGGGGTAACCACTGCCAGAGGTTGTTTACATAGCTTTCCAGGCTGATTTCTCTGTACATACCAACTTAAAAGAAGAGGAAATGGAACACCAGTATATAGTTCTCTTCAACTTGTTTTTCTTTCCATATTGGTTCAAATAGAGCTATCTTTTCAATGTAAGGAAATATAATTGTATTTACCCACTCCCATATTAGTGGACATCTAGAAGTCCAATGTTTGCCATTACAAACAATACTTAATGAGCAGTCCTGTATATCTCTTTGAACATTGTCACAGTATTTTTGTAGTACAAGAATCTATATGTGAAATTGCTGGGTCAAAACGTATGCACATTTAAATTTTTCCTTGCTTTTGGCAAATTGTCTGCCAACGAGATATGTCCATTCACACTTCCACCATCAGTGTACTAGAGAGTATGTTGCCCACATCCTGGCTAAACTTGAATATTATAAATCTTATTAATTGGGCAATCCATTAGGCAAAACATACCTTGTTTTAACGTGTCTTTCTTTGATTATCAGTACGGATAGACATATTCTCACAGTTTTTATTAGCCACTTTAATTTTTCTTCTGTGGTTATTTCAGTTTTGAACTTGTAGAGGTTGAACTGATAATGGAATGTCCTCATATTGATGTCATGGAGGCAACTGGGCATGTGGTACAGAAGTCTGAGTGGGAATTACTGGTGGAGTAGTGATAATTGAAACAGGAAGGCCATACAAGTGCCCCATATAATCATCAAAAGAAGAGAATACAAGGGGCCGCCCGGTGGCGCAGCGGTTTAGTCCGCGCTTGGCAGCCCGGGGTTCGCGAGTTCGGATCCCAGGCACCCGCCGACGCACTGCCTGTCAGCCATGCCATGGCGGCGTCCCATATAAAGTGGAGGAAGATGGGCACGGATGTTAGCCCAGGGCCAGTCTTCCTCAGCAAAAAGGGGAAGATTGGCAACAGATGTTAGCTCAGGGCTGGTCTTCCCCACAAAAAAAAAAAAGAGAATACAAGGCCCTTAGGAAACTCAGAATTAGGAAGGAGAAAAATGGAAAGTGATAGAAACTGAGCAGTAGCGGCTTAGCAGTTGTAGAGATAGAAGTAGAATCAAGATGGTGGGTGCTCTGTCATGGCAACTGGTTAAGGGGTTTGGGGTAAATCTTGAATCTTTGAGCCTCAGTCTCCTCATTTATAAAATGAAAAGTTGGATAAGATGACTCTTCAATTATAAAATTCATTGTTTCTATAATTTTAACCCAAGAGATGAGACAATTTCATGGGAGTAGTCAACAATTTTAGAAAGCATGTGGGATTTGGCAGTAAGGTGGTCATTTAAAATAATTATGGTGTTATAGTCTATGGATTGCTTACTTCTGCTGCTGCTGCTTTTTTGGTTCTAACATTAAAAAAAAGCTTTTTATTTGGAAATAATTTCAAATTCATAGAAAAGTTATAAGGAACACCCAAACACCCTTTACCCAGAGTCACGTGTTGCTAACATTTTATCTATTTGTTTTATTACTTTTGTTTTCTCTTCTCTCTCTTTTTTTTTCTTTTTTTGCTGAGGAAGATTCGCCCTGAGCTAACATCCATTGCCAATCTTCCTCTTTTTGTATGTGGGTCACTGCCACAGCATGGCCACTGACACACAAGTGGTGTAGGTCCCACCTCAGGAACCGAACCAAGGCCGCCGAAGTGAAGTGCACCAAACTTAACCACTAGGCCACTGGGGTTGGTCCATCTCTCTCTTTTTTTTTTTCCTTAACCATACATACATTCTAGTCCTTTACTCCTAAATGTTGCAGTATTTAGGAGTGTAACCACAGTTACCAATTTCAGCAATTTTAACATTGATACTTTTGTCTAATCAATCTACCCTCTGTTTTACAATTAACCCAATAATGTGCTCTATAGAATTTTTTTCTCCTCCAGTAAAGAATCCAGTCTAGTATCTTATATTGCATTTAGTTTTCATGGCTCTTTAGCTGGAATATTTTCACAGCCTTTGTCTTTAATGGCATTGACATCTTTGAAGAATACAGTTCCTTCCTTGCAATAGGAATTAGTTTCTTCCTTGCAACTAATAGGAAGTCTATGGGAAGAACTCTAAGATGATGCAAATATCCTGTTCCTCGTCAAAATTTTTCTCTACAGTTAGCATCCATTGATGGTTCTTGTCTTACCCATCTTGGCTACAAAAGTTGCAAAATGATAATTGTCCAACTCCAGCACTCCCTCCACATTTACCTGTTGGCATTCAACAGTCTACCATAAGCAACAGTACGCCCTTCTTCTTCATTTATTGTATCTATTTATTACTGGGATGGATTTACGATTTCCTGTTTTTTTTGTTAAATCTAACCTCATTTTGATGCAGGATATATAAGGAAACCTCTGTGATGAATGTTATTGACAAAGATCCTTACCCTCCACTGAGTATTAAAGTAATGCCTAAAATTATTATAAAGGAAGTAGAATGCAGTAATAATTCAATTATCTGGTAAATTCAATTATCCAAAATATAGAGGAAAATATGAAAGTGGGCAAATGGCCTTTATACCTAGTAAATGCCCCAAAATATCACAGTTTTAGCATTCTCTTTTGAGGTTCTTGACTCTTATTTTATACATATATTTTAAAATATTGGTTATTTGGTTTCCCAGGCTAACATGATAAGACAAGTCAAAGGGAGGTGTGTGTGTGACTATGTGCATGCGGGCAGTGCTGTAGCAGAAGTGCAGCCACAAGCAGGGACAGCAGGAAGATCAATAATGAGTACCTTCCAGATCAATTAGACTCAAAGGAATGCAGGAACATAGTAGGACATTATTTTTGTAGGGTGAAGGGTACTAAGTATTTCTAAGCTCCTGGGGATGTCTTGGTATTACAGTTTTTGTTTTTAAGATACCTCCGGGTTATTGGGAATAGGTTAAGTATACCGTATTTTATTAGTTTAAGGTGGAGAAACTGTGATATTTTGGAAAAAAAATCATTACAAGTGGTTTAAATTAAACTGTTTCTAGTGCTTTAACGTGAAAACCTCAGTTATCTAGAATATCTAATTCCATTCAATCTCTCACTGCCCCCTTTCCTTATCCTGTCAGATAAATGAGGCACTACTGAAATTGTCTTTAAAGTTAATATTGAAAATTATTAGTACGTGCAAACATTTATTTATGCACTAGCTGGTCTCCCCAATAGTTGTTCCAGGGAAACATTAATCATTAAGTAAATACATTGCTGCTGATCCATATCCTGCATAGAGTTGCCCTTGTGAGAAACAGCCTGATGGTAAATTAAGGCCTGATACCTTTTGAAAGTTGGTGCTCATATTTGAATGGACTGGTGATTATCTTTGTTCTTGGTATCTTAATATCTGTGGCATGTCTCTCTTGATTGGGAATTGCGGCAGGCTCTCCATGTACCTTGGTGTCGGTTTTCTGGAGAATATCTCTTCAAGGTCCCCCTATGCATCCTTCCCCTCAAAGTGAATTTTGGGTATGCTATTTTGGCTATATTTTAAATCAGAACATTGCAAACACAACCAACAAATTTTTTCAAAATGTCCAGTCAATAGATAGATTTGAAAAAAGAGATTAAACGTTAGAGAAATAATAGAGGTATATGTTATTACTGAAAATCTGTTGGTTGTAATAGAATTAGGTGCTACTGAAATAATAAGCTTTCTTACCAGGCCAGTCTAATTTCATTTTGACAGCTGTAAGGAGATGAGTTGTTTGTTGATTTGTTTTTTGCAGTGGTGGTCTCTTGTCTTTGAAACTGCTTGTTCCATATCTAAATTAGTTCTTTGGCTTATCCCTTGGAAATAGTTTTGATGGATGGTAATAAAACTGCTACATAATGGTGATTGCTCTGAAATGACTTTTAAGTATATTGAATTCTTATTGATTTCTATTTTATATAACGGCATTTCTCTTTTATACATTAGTACTTTTTGTTATACTAAGACTGTGTATTTCTTGTCTTTTGGCAAAAGCAAATGGAATACATAAAGCAACTTACGGAATTTAACTGTGGTAAACGATGCTCTGGTAAAGAAAATGTGCCGCTGGTCCTCTTTTAAGTGTAAAAAGCCATTGTTTTCATTTGCATATCAATGAATGACAAGGGTCACTGACTTTCTAAAATAATTCCCAAGCTACAACAAAAAAGAGATCTTGAGAATGAACTTTTTCTGTATTTTTATAGGCAAATTCTTAATCTTACCAAGTTCAGAAATCCAAACAACACAACTCTAAAGGTTAATAAAAGCATTATTTTACAGGTTATCAACATGAGAAACAGATTTTGAGTAATTACTACAAACTCAGAAGTTCAGTATGTGTAAGAATTTACTATATCCATGGCCTAGCTTCATGAATCACATGGCTTTTTCTCTTCAAAGTCCAAATGAAAACCTCACTGCTCTTACAGTAAACTGTGAAAATTATTGGCAGATATAGGAACACAGGCTCATTTGTTTTTATGAAACCTTAATTCAAGTTGAAAGTAATTGCAAGGCATTTATACAAAATAGAATTCCCTGTTGTTTCTCAGTTTTCCTATTTAAGAGCAGTGATAATGGGATATATCCCATTATAATTATAATATGTAAATATATATGTCATTGTTGCATGTGTTATTGTTGGCACACAGCCAACCACCACCACCTTTTCTTTAATCTCTTACTAACACTTAAAAAAGACTAAACATTTACCCAGCTTGATAACTAGAAGTGTTTTTCCTCCAAGTGCTAATTCTGTTTGCTGTTGTTTCTTTGGGACTTGAAGCAATTAACATCTATGGGAAAACTTCCTGTATACCTAATACATTTCCCCGCTTTTTACCAATAGTCTGTTTTCGTTTTGTTTTTTTAGTCTATTCTCATTTTAAAGTTTTTTTTTCTTCTTCTTTTGGTTTCTCTACTTCTCTTTCTTCTACTCTTCTATTTCATTATGATTCTCTTCAAGACTGTCTTTGAAAGTAAAATGGAATAAAAATGAAAAACCATGAACTTTGCCTATTCTTGTTTTTTGTTTCTGTTTTTGAACTTACCTTTGGGTGTGGGGAGCAGGGGAGGGCTTTAAAGAAGTAATCCTATCTGAGAGAAGGGGGTTGATGGGCATTCTAGCTTCCCTAACTGAAGAGCTGTGACACAAGGGGGTCAAAGGAGGAAATAATTGGCATTCTTCAATATACAAGATTAATCAGTTCTGTTTAGTCGTTATTAAAGGGAGAAAAGAAACTAAACGGGAACAATTTTGGTCCTTTCGTGTTTTATACCGAATGCTAGTACACAGTATTCCTTTCACATTCTACCGCACATTGCCTAGAGAAAGAGCAGCAGATCATCAAATAATCATCCATTTCCAAATGGGCTCACTTAAAACCTTCCATTTATTGTCACACTGCATCAAATGGTGCTAATTTTAAGTAGGCCACCCCATATAAAGCACCCTCCAAAATAACACTCTTTCACCGTTTATACCAAATCCATTCCTTTTTCATTCGCAAAAAAATATTTACTATTTCAGAATCTTGTTCGTGCACTGAGGTGAAAACACTGTTCACCTGAACTCATCAATCTGAGACCCAAGGGATGCCAAATTTCTGTCATTTGCTCTTTAAGCCAAGGGCAGTACCCTGCATAACACTTACAAAGGCCTACTTCCAACACCTGCCGAATCCTAAGGTGAGAGAGCACCGATCACCATAATTTATGATCCTACGGCAGCGGGGTGGCTCTTCACATTTGGAGCCCCCTCACTTGTCCGCAGCGACTTCTAAAAACACCGCTGACGCGGGCAGGATATTTGATCTGGGGGCCAAGTGTTTCCAGACTTTGTTCTCTGGTCTTAAAAGTGAGGTGCCCGCGCTGAAGGCGACAGACACCACAGTGGATTTCACCGTGGAGGGCCCCGTGCGGGGAGAGGGTGGCCGGGCGGTGTCGGGTGCCCCACCTGTCAGCCCTCCCCGCCCCCTCGTTCGGCCAGTAGCGGCCCCTCCCTTCGGCGGGGGCGGCGCGGGGGAACTGCGGCGGACTGCGCGCGCCGCGGACACCGGCCCCCGGCGGCGGTTGGGCTCCGACGGGCAGAAGAGCCGCCGGTGGGAAGCGCGTGGGGAAGACCCCGCCGGCCGCGGCGCTCGGGGCCCGCGCAAGCGCGCTCGGTTGGTGCGCGAGCGCAGCTCCGCCCCGCCCGCTGGGCGCGCGCCTCCGCAAACCCCGCTCTCCTCCCCCAGCCCCGGCGCGGCGGGGTGGATCCAGCTCACTCCCCTCCCCCGAGCGGCGGCGGCGGCGGCGGCAGGCGCTGAATGAGAGACGCCGACTGCTCCGGTCGCCGAGCGCTAGCCTAGGCGGCGGCGGCGAAGTGTGAGGCCGGCGTCGTCCTTCCATCTTCCGAGGCGACTGCCGCGCCTGCACAGGTCGGTTTTCTGGCCGCGGGCCTGGTGCGGAGCCTCGGCGGGCGGTGCGGGGGCGGAAAGGTGGGTGCGCGGCGTCCCCCGGACGGCCCGGAGCCGCTGCGGCGGCGGCGCGGGGAATGGCGGCGGCTCGGGCGTTGTGGAGTGTGGATCTCCTGGCCGCGGGCCCCGGGGCTGCTCGCCCTCGGCGCGGGGAGGGGGTCGAGGGGCTCGGGCTGAGGGAGGGCGCCGGCGGCCCAGGGACGCGCCTCCCTAGGCAGCTCGCTCTCGGAGTCAGGAGGCGGCCGTGGCGTCCCCGCTCCAGGTCCCTGTCCCCAGGCCGAGGGGCGCGGTGATCCCCCCGAGCCCGCCGCGCCCTCCCTCTTGAGGGGCGGAAGCCCCCGGCCCCCACCCGCGCTGCCCTGGCGCCTGGCGGAGCCTCAGCGTCCCTTCAGGTGAGCCGGAGCCGGGACCGCCGCGCCGGGCCACACCCCCTCCCCTGGCCCCGGCGGCTGCGCCCCGAAGCGTGGCCGCCGGGCCCGCCACCCGCGAACCCGCGCCCTGGCGGTCAGGGTGACCTGTTGCGGAGCGGCCCGCAGCCAGCATCGCCCGCCAGCCTCGGACCTGGGGGGCTGGTCCTGCGCCGGCCTCAGGCCGGGCGCGCGGCGCGGTGCAGAGCCCCGGGCGCTGGCCGAGGTCGGGTCGCTAAACAGCTAGGAGCGGGCGTATTGAAAAAAGAGAGATTCCGGACGGATCTGATCAAACACTTGAAAAGCCGGGATATCTGTCTGCAAATATCCGGAATTCCATTGCAGTATCGGATTAGGTAGGCTCGTAAACACCATGCTTTGGAGGTGATCTGGAAGAAACCCGAGCCACGAGTGAGGAGCTGATATCTGGAAAATAGCCATAAACCTGTGCGGGACTAAACTAGCCCCCCCACCTGCCCCCCTCGAAGCTCTTTTCCTGTAGCTGTGTGTTGTGTAGACGCAGGCCAGTTTCAGTGTACGTGGGCGTGTTTGGGAAGAAGCTGCGAGCTGATAGGAGGTACCTTAGTACAAATGTTAATTTGTTTGAACTGGGAGGGGTGAGAGAGGAGGAAGAAAGGGCACTGATGTTAGCTGTGGAGGAGGGGCAAGTAAAACAGTAAATTTCTGTTTGAGAAAGCGCTAAAAAGAAATATCTAATACCCAGTGTTTAAGACCATAAAGTAAGAAACACAGGCAGCAGTTAACTGAGCTTTATGTTTTTTGTGCCCTTGATAGTTTAATTTCAACGCTATAGTTGCTGTAGAAAGTCTTGTTTTCGTACTAGTGTTTATGAGTTGATTTTGGCGTTTTTCTGTACTCACCATCAGATCGACTCTTGTTCAGATCGACTCTTTGGAGATGACCACTAGAATTTTGGGAAACTTTTCGATCCGTGCATGCATGGTATTACAGTTACAGGTCATAGCTTGCTATCCATAAAGCCTGTTCCACCCAGATAATTATGCTTATACAAGTGCCATAGAATCATAAATATATGTATTACTGTTATTGTTAAATATCTTACTGTAGACTTTAGAATTATGAAGGAACTTAGCCAAACAGTATTATTTTTTAAAAATAACATTTAATTCAAGGTTTGTACGCATAAAGTTTATCATCTAGCTTCAAAGATTTGGAAGATAACTTGTCTTACCAGCTAGACCTAAAGATCAAATGTGAGGACATTAGATGCCTTTCTGAGTAAATAATTTCAATGTAATTAATTTATTTTAAATTTAGTTCATTTTCTCTCTTTAAAATTCAGCATAATAATTTTGAAATGGTAAGATCTGCCTTTGATTTTTCATTATATTCTACCTTTCATTGAATTAGGGAATTGGGCTTTTCAAAATACTCTGGGTGGGACTCTGGAAATAAAGTTCACTTTACCTAAATTGTTCCAGATTGCAACAGAACTTGAAAGATAGCGCTTGCATGATCAAGATTGCAACATGCTTCTCTGATACATGTTTTTAATATCAGAAAGAACACACCAAAATTTCCTCAGAGACAATATAGCTAAAAAACTGGCTTTGTGAATCTTTTACTTTTTGTACTTTTATTACACACGTGGGTAATGTATTTGTGTGTCTTGAAAGACCTAGTAACTTGTCTTTTTCAGTCATTACACTTGAGACAGTAGTTTGTAGTGAATGATGGCTATATAGGTGAAATTGTTCTGTTGCAACTTAAAACTCTTAGCTTTTGTCCAGAGGCCCTTTTCATTCATTCGTTCATTCATTCATTCATTCTACACATACTTGTTGAGTACCTCTTTGGTGTCAGTTGTCTAGATGTTGGGGATACAACAAAGACAGGTCTGTACCCTGATGGAGCTTAAAGGGTAAGTAAGCAAATGGTCAGCTACTTCATTGTCAGATATCTAACACTGTTTAATGTTAGTTTAAAAGTTTAAGAAGTAAAAACTCCTCTGCTGAGTTTTTTTTTTTTTGGTTAAGGATATTGTTTGTGTTTTTCCTTCTAAGAATAATGGGAATTATTATTAAGTGAACAAAAGCATTAAGATAGATGTTTTAAAAATATGCTAATGTTTATGTACATTGCGGATCTGGTTCCCAAGTATACCAGAAATAAACATTCTACCTGAAGTCAGATGATGCACAGTTTACATGTGGTTAAACAGCTTTATTCTCTTGGTGTATATGTTTGCTAAAAATATTCTCTCTTGGCACTTACTTGTTTATAAGGGAGTCTAATTCTTTTTTTTTTTTTTAGTCAAAATTTTTTTTAAATATTTTTTTCTTCTGGCTGTGTGTGTGAGTGGACCAGTGTCCTACTGTTCTTCCATAGAATCTGATAACCATTACTGCTAAAATCAGAGAAGTTTGACTGAAAGTGATAATTTTCCTTTTTGATTAAAATATGACAAATATTAGTGTAGATCTTTGCAGATTACAAAGCTTTTAAAAAATATATTATTGATAACTTAAGTATTTTGATACTTCTCATTGACAGGACTGCCAGTCATTAACATTGACCCTATATAGGCATTGTTATCTCCATTTTAGATGAGGAAATGGATTTGGAGATGATAAGCACGCCGCCAATAAGCAAGCAGGGAACCCGAACCCAAGTTGTAGCTCTCACTATAATGTGATGCTCCACCTCAGGAGTGTAGAGCTCAGTGGACAGAGCATCAACATCTAGTACAGTACAGCTGCTGGTGTGCTTTTCCAGAAATTTCTAGATAACTTTTAAACTTTAAACCCAGCTCTTAATTGAAATTTAATTAATTGAATTTGTTTTCTTTGTGAGGTGAACTTAAAACCTATTTAAAATTTAACAGTATTTTTTTGCTATATTAAAAAGATGGTTTGGATTTACTTTTAATGGTACAAGTGGTTTGAGAATAAGACATTAAAATCAATCTTAATTTCTGAATGTGAGATTTTTATTGTATAACAACTATATTTGGAATAAAATTGTTGCTTCAATCTGAATACTGCATTTTTTAGTTTATTCAATTTTCAGGGAAAAGATGATTCAAATAGCTTGAAATTCTACCTCAGCCTGAGTGAATTTCCTTGGAGAGGAAAATGAATGTATTGCATTACCCTGTAGATTGTTTCTTTAAATGTGTCTTATTCCTGTTGGTTTAGGGTTCCTTTTCAGTGAGAGAATGAAGATTAGGTGTGGTAAATTTTGGTGATTTGGGATTAATCTGAAGTCTGTCTTAATGTCTTAAGCTTTTGATTTGGGAAAACTACATAATAGAACAAAACACTGGAATTAGAAATGTGTGACATCTGCCTATTGTATGGAAAGAAAAAAGTTTGAGTATAACTTTACCCAGTCACTTTAATAAGTAATGGCTAATTGGGGTTATAGGAATAGTATAAATAGCTCTGTTCATATGACTTGGGTTGAAGGTGCCTGGCAATTTTTGTATGCCACTACAGAGAACTTTTGGTGCTGGCTCTTGAATGATGCATTACTTTGGAATATGAGAGGTTTAAAATGAAGCTTTCACATTGAACTTAATTGATACCCTTCTGTTATTTACTTATATGACTTTTTTCTCAAAACAGATTTTCTTTTTAGGTCGATTTTCTTTTTGCTAATTCTTGGAAAGCCCTTTTCTGAAAACCCTATCTAAATAGCATCCTGATCACACTCTGTCCTTATCTTTATTTTTCTTCACAACATTAATTTAATTGACATTATAGCACATATTAATTTGTTTATTATCTGCTTCCCTCTGGATATAAACTTCATGAAGTTAAGTTTTGTTCACTGTTGTATTCTTGGCACCTGGAAAAGTACCTGGCACATAGTCAATGGCCAGATAATATTTTGGGGTGAGTGAGTTAATGGCTATTAAATGATAGGAAAACCACTAATTTTGTTTGTTTAAAAAAAAGACATTAATTTTTTGTCTAATACAACTACACAGTTAAAAAGAAAATTGCACTATAAGACTTATAGTGAAAAACACCTGTCCCCTGCCTCATTTTTGTATAACTTTCCCTCCTGGATCCTTTTCTCAGAGTAACCATTTTCCATTCTTTTAGCTGTTTTTTCTGATATTTTCTTTCATATTTTAAAATATTTGTTTTTCAATTTTAGATATTATCTGTTGGCCTCCTACTGTGAAAGATTAGCCTATGCTTTAGGATTCTTAGGCCACCTTGAGCTTCCTCTTCCTTTAT
Source organism: Tapirus indicus (assembly GCA_031878705.1). Taxonomy (NCBI): domain Eukaryota; kingdom Metazoa; phylum Chordata; class Mammalia; order Perissodactyla; family Tapiridae; genus Tapirus; species Tapirus indicus. Next base: position 81,171,305 of record CM062922.1, on the reverse strand, counting down.
CCTTCCAATATAGTTATATCATGCTTTTGGTTAAATCAGTATTCATTGTTTACATTAATATGACTTTGTAAATTTGTTCACCATTAAACCTTGCAGTGTACTATGATTATATTTCTTGGATTTAAAATTTTTTTCTTTTTTGTTTTTTGCTTCGTTTCCTATTTGTCTGTAATTTTTTTCTAGAAACTGTCCCAATATGTTCAAACATTTCAGGTTTGATTTTTTTTTTTAAATTGGAAAAATCCTAGGGCTCTCTCTCCTTTTGCTCAAATCTGCTCTGTGGCTCTCCATTTCTGCTGCAGAGTTTAGCTGGTGACTTCCCTTCATCTTGATTCTGAGAATTCTCTTTGTCTTTTCCCTGTGTTAGAGCCTGTGGTGTCTGGACCCATGCCTTCCTCTTTCTTGATTTATACCTTTGTTTTGGTGAAATGCATCCCCCAGTAACTTTCAAGAAAGAGTGTATGAGGAGATGAAATTTTTGAGATGTTTATATTATTGAAAATATCTTTCTTCTGTACTAACACTTGGTTGATAATTTGGCTGGTTTGGGTATAGAATCCAAGGTAAAATAATTTTCTCTCAGAATTTAAGGGATTGCACTATAATTTTCTAGCTTCAAATGATTGTTGAAAAGTCTTATGCCATTCAGTCTTCATCCTTTATATGTGACCTTCCCTGTTAAGATCTTTGCTTTGTCATCAGTATATCCAACATGTCTCTGATGTTGTGTGTGTGGATCTTTCTTCGTTTCTTATGCATGGAACTCAGTGGGCCCTTTCAACCAGCAGTGTCCATGTTAGATGAGAAGAGAGATGATCTAGTTCAGGCGTCAGCAAATTTTTTCTTTACAGGGTTAAATAGTACAGTAAGTATTTTGGGCTTTGTGGGCAATACAGTCTCTGTTATTATTATTCAGCTTTGCTTTTGTAGCGTGAAAGCAGCCGTAGACAGCATGTGCTGTGGTTTGCTGACCCCTGATCTATGCATAGATGGAAGGATGAGCCTTTGTTTTACTAGTAGGGAGAGTTTATTTATAGAGATGGAAGAGAAGGCAGAATATATGGACATATTTATAGAGATGGAAGAGAAGGCAGAATATATGGACAGAGACATGATGGTGGTGGCTTGAGGAAGTTCTTATCTGAGTGTTTCTGTTTATCTTAGTGTGTGGGAATCAAGGTCGTTAGCTGAGAGTAAGGAATAATGGGAGTGTATATTGGAGGTTTGAGAAGAGGGAAAAATACATGACGCAGTCATCTATCAAACAGTGGAAAAGAGAATAGAATAGGGAAATATAGTGTGAGTGCCAGGCAGCATTAAGGGTTCACTTGAGTTGGATGGTTCTGAATTTCATATTTCTGTCTCTAATAGGAATACCTCTAAAATCTCATCAAGTCTGATATCTTACTATAGGTTTTTGTTTTTTAATCAGGTAGGGTTATTTTATTAATCTTAGAAATATTTTCATGCATAAGTAATATATACATATATCCATGTATATTTTTGTATATATAAACTTATATGTATAGCTTATATAACTGTTTATTTCTAGAGACATGCCAAAAGAAAGTACTATAGTTTTTTTCCCAAATGCACATTTTGATTTAGAAATCATTCATTTAAAAAAAAGCCATGTAGCATTTTCTATGTACCAGGAATAGTTCTTGGTGCTGGCGATACAGCAATAAACAAAAAGACAAAAACATTTGCCTTTATGTACATTTATATTTTAATTAACATATAACTAAATTATACACACATAAATATTAACAAGAAAGGAACATTGTGTGGAAGAGAGAGAACTTAATAGATATTATTAAATGTATTTTTTCAGCTTTAAGGTATAATTGACAAAATTGTAAGATATTTGTAGTGTACAATGTGATGATTTGATATATGTCTGCATTGTGAAAATATTCTCCCCATTGAATTAATTAACACACCCATCACCTCACATATTTACCTTTTTTTTTTTTGGCAAGAACATTTAAGTTCTATTTTCTTAGCAAATTTTGTTTATACAGTACAGTGTTATCAACTGTAGTTACCATGTTATACACTAGATCCTCAGACCTTATTCATCTTATAACTAAAAGTTTATACCCTTTTACCAACCTCTGCCTGTTTCCTACACCTTAGTATAAGATTTTGATAGATAACTGTAAAAGATTAAGAAATACCTTCTAGTCTTAGTTTTGTAAGAGTTTTTTCTTTTAATACCATAAATAAGTATTGAATTTTATCAGGTGCTATTTCTGTATTGGTAGAGATCATCATTTGTATTTTTTCCATTAATCTGCTAATAGAATATATTAATAGGTTAGCTCCTGATTTAGAAAAAACAGTGTGTCTAACATAATCTCATGTAAAACATAAATCTTAAAATGGAAACAGTTGTCTATGTGGTGAGATATCAGATTTTTTTCTTTATTACATTTTTCTGGGTTGTTTGATCCTTTTTATTTTATTAATAGAAATACCTGAAATTAAATTGAGGCAATACACATAAAATAAGTTATAAAACTTGAAAAAACGTAGCAGCTTTTTTCATAATGGCTCCCAACTGGAAACAATCCAAATGTCCATCAGCAGAAAAATGGATAAGTAATTTGTGGTATGCCTTATACTGGAATGCTACACATTGGTGAACAAGAAGGAACTACTGCTCTGTAGTGGGTGAATACTGCAAATGTGGGTGAATATCACAAACAAAATGTTGAGCAAAAGAAGCCAGACACAAGAGTGTATACTGTATGATTCTATTTTTTTGAAGTTCAGGAAAAGATCAAACATCTATGTTGATAGAAGTCAGGATAGTGTTTAGGGGTTGGGACTAGAGGAGCAAGACTCTGTCGCTTCATATGTTTGGTGGTTGCATGGATGGCTACATAGTAAAAATTCATGGAACAGTATACCTTACATAAATGCACATTCTGGTGTTTTCATATATCTCAATAAAGTAAAACAAATCAGAAAAAAGGAAAAAAAATTTTTTTAAATCTTGTGCTCATTTGAAACGTCTTTGTATACTTATATAGCTTTCAAACACAGTTTCCCTCTACCATCATTTTTTTTTTCACTTTTCAATTATCTTGTCCTTTATTTACAAGTTAGTGACACTTCTATGTTTTTGTAACCAATATTTATATTTCTCTTTTATTTTTCTTGGTCTATTGCATAGGTTGTGCTTTCAAGGAGAAGTCACAACCTGTGACTAATATTCTAAATTTCTAAAAATATTAGAAATATTTTTAATATTTCACAATAAAATATAACATGGTCTGGTGGATGTGTTTTCCATATTAAGAAATTTTTTGTCCTATTTTCAGTATAAACTGATATTTTGTATCTACTGAGGTAATGATTTTTTCTTTTAATCTATATCATAAATTACATTAATAACATACTGCTGAATCCTCTTATGAGAAAGTCTCAATTTAATCTTTTTGAAAACAGCATTATTGAAAGCTAATTGACATAACTGCACATACTTGAAGTATACAATTTAATCAATTAAAAAATTATATTTAGAGCAATTTTATCTTCCTAACAAAATTGAGAGGAAGGTACAGAGATTTCCCGTATACTTCCTGCCCCTACACATGCATGGCCTATGCCTTTATCTGCATGACTCACCAGAATGGTACTTTTTTTTTTTTTTTTTTTTTTTTACCAAGAATGAACCTACATTGACACATCATCAACACCTAAAGTCCATAGTATACTTTAGAGTTCACTTTTGGTGTTGTAGATTCTATAGGTTTGAACAAATGTATAGTGACATATATCCATTAGTATATCATATTGAACATTTCACTGCCCTAAAACTTCTCTGTACTCTACCCCTTCTTCCCAACCCCTGGCAACCATGGATCTTTTTATTATCTCCAAAGTTTTGCCTTTTCCAGAATGTCATATCTGGAGTCATACAGTATGTAGCCTTTTCAGATTGACTTCTTTCACTTAGTAATATGTATTTCAGATTCCTCCATGTCTTTTCATGGCTTGATAGTTCATTTCGTTTTGGAGGGGGGTTTGGTTTGTTTGTTGTGTTGTCTTGGGTTTTTTTTTTTTTTAATTTTTACTGATGTTTTAATACTTTATAACAGTATGAAGTTTTAATTGTACATTATTGTTTGTCAGTCACCATATGAATGCATCTCTTCACCCCTTGTGCCCACCCCACATCCCTCTTGCCCCTGGTAACCACCAAACAGATCTCTTTGTCGGTGTCTTAGTTAAGATTCCACATATGAGTGAAGTCATAGAGTGTTTCACTTAATATAATACCCTCTAGGTCCATCCATGTTGTTGCAGATGGGACAATTCTGTCTTTTTCTTATGGCTGAGTAGTATTCCATTGTATATATGTACCACATCTTCTTTATCCAATCATCAGTCGAGGGACACTTGGGTTGCTTCCACTTCTTGGCTATAGTGAATAATGCTGCAGTGAACATAGGGTTGCATAAGCCTCTTGTGGCGGTTGACTTCAGGTCTGTTGGGTAGATGCGCAATAGTGGGATTGCTGGATCATAAGGTATTTCTATTTTTAATTTTTTGAGGAATCTCCATACTGTTTTCCATAAAGGTTGCACTAGCAACCTTTTTCATTCCCACCAGCAGAGAATTAGAGTTCCTGTTTCTCCACAACCACTCCAACACTCATTGGGTTTTGTCTTAGTGATCATAGCCATTCTAATGGGTGTAAGGTGATATCTTAGAGTAGTTTTGAGTTTCATTTCCCTGATTAGTGATGAACATTTTTTCATGTGTCTGTTGGCCATCTGTATATCATCCTTGGAAAAATGTCTGTTCATATCCTCTGCCCATTTTTTGATCGGGTTGTTTGTTTTTTTGTTGTTCAGTTGTGTGAGTTCTTTAAATATAATGGAGATTAACCCCTTGTCGGATATATGATTTGCACATTTTCTCCCAACTGGTGGGTCGTCTATTCATTTTGATCCTGGTTTCATTTGCCTTGTAGAAGCTCTGTAGTCTGATGAAGTCCCACTCATTTACTTTTTCTTTTATTTCCCTTGTCCGAGTAGACATGGAATCTGAAAGGATCCCTTTATGACCAATGTCAATTAATGTACTGCCTATATTTTCTTCTAGGAGTTTTATAGTTTCAGGTCTCACTTTTAGGTCCTTAATCCATTTTGAGTTGATTTTTGTGTATGGCGATAGGAGATGGTCTACTTTCATTCTTTTGCATGTGGCTATCCAATTTTCCCAGCACCATTTTTTGAAGAGACTTCCCTTTCTCCATTGTATGTTCTTTGCTCCTTTGTCGAAGATTAGCTGTCCATAGGTGTGTGGTTTTATTTCTGGGCTTTTAATTCTGTTCCATTGATCTGTGTGTCTGTATTTGTACCAGTGCCATGCTGTTTTGATTACTATAGCTCTATAGTGTATTTTGAAATCAGGGATTGTGATGCCTCCAGCTTTGCTCTTTTTTCTCAGAATTGCTTTAGCTATTCAGGGTCTTTTGTTGCCTCATACGAATTTCAGTATTTTTTGTTCTATTTTTGTGAAGAATGACATTGGGATTCTGATTGGGATTGCATTGAATCTGTAGATTGCTTTAGGTAGTATGGACATTTTAACTCTGTTTATTCTCCTTCCATGTGCATGGGGTATTTTTCCATTTCTTTATGTCTTCAACAATTTCTTTTAATAGTGTCTAATAGTTTTCAACGTATAGGTCTTTCACCTCCTTGGTTAAATTTATTCCCAGGTATTTTATTCTTTTTGTTGCAATTGTCATTGGGATTGTCTTTTTCACTTTTCTTTCTGCTAGTTCATTATTAGCATATGGAAATGCAACTGATTTTTGTAAGTTGATTTTGTACCCTGCTACTTTGCTGTAGTTGTTGATTATTTCTAGTAGTTTTCCAATGGATTTTTTAGGGTTTTCTATATATAAGATTATGCTGTCTGCAAATAGTGAGAATTTCACTTCTTTGTTACCTATTTGGATTCCTTTTATTCCTTTTTCTTGCCTAATTGCTCTGGCCAAAATCTCCAGTACTATGTTGAATAAGGGCAGCAAGAGTGGGCACCCTTGTCTTGTTCCTGTTCTCAGAGGAATGGCTTTCAGTTTTTCTCTGTTGAGTAAGATGTTAGCTGTGGGTTTGTCATATATGGCCCTTATTATGTTGAGGTACTTTCCTTCTATACCCATTTTGTTGAGAGGTTTTTTTGTGTGTGTGAGGAAGACCAGCCCTAAGCTAACATCCATTGCCAATCCTCCTCTTTTTGCTGAGGAAGACTGGCCCTGGGCTCTTATCTGTGCCCATCTTCCTCTACTTTATATGGGACGCCACCACGGCATGGCTGACAAGCAGTGCATCGGCAGGTGCCCAGGATCCGAACTCGTGAACCCAGAGCTACCAAAGTGCAAACTAAACTGCTGCACCACTGGGCCAGCCCCTTGTTGAGAGTTTTTATCATGAATGGGTGTTGGATCTTGTTGAATGCCTTCTCTTCATCGATTGAGATGATCATGTGGTTTTTCTTCTTCATTTTGTTAATGTGGTGTATCACACTGATTGATTTGCAGATGCTGACCCATCCCTGTGTCCCTGGTATAAATCCCACTTGGTCATGGTGTATGATCTTTTTGAAGTATTGCTGTATTCGGTTTGCCAATATTTTGTTGAGGGTTTTGGCGTCTGTGTTCATCAGCGATATTGGCTTGTAGTTTTCCTTCTCTGTATTGTCCTTGTCTGGCTTTGGTATCATGGTGATGTTGGCCTCGTAAAATGTGTTAGGCCATATTTCATCTTTCTCTATTTTTGAGATAGTTTGAGAAGGATAGGTATTAAATCTGAATGTTTGGTAAAATTCTCTGGGAAAACCATCTGATCCTGGACTTTTATTTTTTGGGAGGTTTCTGATTACTGTTTCGATCTCTTTACTTGTGATTCATCTATTCAGATTCTCAATTTCTTCTTGATTCAGTTTTGGGTGGTTGTGTGCATCTGAGAATTTATCCATTTCCTCTAGGTTGTCCAATTTGTTGGCGTATAGTTTTTCATAGTATTCTCTTATAATCCTTCATATTTCTGTGGTATCTGTTGTAATTTCTCCTCTTTCATTTCTAATTTTATTTATTTGAGGCTTCTCTCTTTTTTTCTTAGTCAATTTTGTTTATTTTCTCAAAGAACCAACTCTTTGTTTCATTGATCCTTTCTGCTGTGTTTTTGGTTTCAATTTCATTGATTTCTGCTCTAATTTTTATTATTTCTCTCCTTCTGCTGACTTTGCACCTTGTTCTTTTTCTAGTTCTATTAGTTGTAGTTTAAGGTTGCTTATTTGGGATTTTTCTTCTTTTTTAGGGTGGGCCTGTATTGCTATGAGTTTCCCTCTCAGGAGTGCTTTTGCTGCATCCCGTATGAGTTGGTATGGTGTATTTTCATTTTCATTTATCTCCAGATATTTTTTGATTTCTCCTTTAATTTCATCAATGATCCATTGGTTGTTCAGTAGCATGTTGTTTAGTCTCCACATATTTATTGCTTTCCCAGATTTTTCTTGTAGTTGATTTCTAGTTTCGTAGCATTATGGTCAGAAAAGATGCTTGTTATGATTTCAACTTAAATCTGTAGAGGTTTGCCTTGTTTCCTAATATATGATCTGTCCTTGAGACTATTCCATATGCGCTTGAGAAGAATGTGTAATCTGCTGGTTTGGGGTGGAGTGCTCTGTATATATCTATTAAGACCATCTTGTCTAGCTTTTTGTTTAAGTCCACTATTTCCTTATTGACTTTTTGTCTGGATGGTCTATCCATTGATGTAAGTGGGGTGTTGAGATCCCCTACTATTAATGTGTTGTTGTTGATATCTCCTTTTAGGTTTGTTAATAGTTGCTTTATGTACTTTGGTGCTCCTGTGTTGAGTGCATATATAAGTGTTATATCTTATTATTGGAGTGTCCCTTTTAACATTGTATATTGCTCCTCTTTGTCTCTCATTACCCTATTTTATTTATGTCTGATATAAGTATGGCCACGCCTGCTTTGTTTTGTTTGCCGTTAGCTTGGAGTATTGTCTTCCATTCTTTTACTCTGAGTCTGTGTTTGTCTTTAGAGCTGAGATGTGTTTCCTGGAGGCAGCATATTGTTGGATCTTGTTTTTTAATCCATGCCACTACTCTGTGTCTTTCGATTGGAGAATTCAATCCATTTACATTTAGAGTGATTATTGATATGTGTGGGCTTAGTGTTGCTACTGTATCGCTCAGTTTCCACATCTTTTGCATTTGCTTTGTTTCTTGTCTCATGTGATTTGGACTACCAATTCAGTCTGGTAGTTCGGTATGATGGTTTTCTTTTTATTTATCATGTGTCTCTGCTCTGAATATTAGTTCAGTTTTTACCATGAGGTTTGTGTAAGAATTCCCAAAGGTGAGATAGTCCATTTTCTGGTGTCCTCTTATTTCCTTTGTCTAAGTTGAGTCCGTCCCTTTCCTCTTTCCTTTCTAAATTTTTGTTGTGACAACTTATTCCATCTTGTGTTGTGATTTCGTGTTTATAGTGATGAGTTTATATTCATTCTTGATGTTTTCCTTCCCTTAATCTTGATTTTTATAATTAAGTGTTTGCTAACCTATTCTGATGGAGAGCTACAATTTTTCTGGTTTAGGCCCCTTTTCTCCTTGCTCAAAACTTTGTATCCTCTTTCTCTTTTGTTTTTTTTCAGACGTATGGGCCTTCTTGAGCATTTCTTGTAGTGGTGGTCTTGTGGTGATGAACTCCCTTAGCTTTTGTTTATCAGGGAGAGTTATTATTTCTCCATCATATCTGAAGGATATTTTCGCTGGATAGAGTGTTCTTTTCTGAAGGTTTTTGTCTTTCAGGATTTTGAATTTATCATTCCAGTCTTTCCTAGCCTGTAGAGTTTCTGTCAAGAAATCAGCTGAGAGCCAGATGCGGATTCCTTTATATGTTATTTTGTTTTTTTGGTTTAGCTGCCCTTGGTATTTTTTCTTTATCATTGAGGTTTGCCAGCTTTTCTACTATATGCCGTGGTGTTGGTCTTTTCCTGTTTATACGTTTATTTGATCTGTTAACTTCATTCACTGTTATTTCCAGCTTTTTCACCAGGTTAGGGAAGTTCTCAGCTATTATTTCTTTGAACAAACTCTCTGCTCCTTTTCCCCTTTCTTCTTCTTTTGGAATACCTAGTATCCTTATTTTACGTTTCCTAATTGAGTCTGATATTTCTTGAAAAATTTCTTCATTTCTTTTTAGTCTTAGTTCTCTCTTCTCCTGCCTGGAGCGTTTCTGCATGCCTATCCTCGATAATGCTAATTCTTTCTTCCGTATTGTCAGTTCTGTTCTTTAAAGATTCCATATTTTCCTTTTATCTCATCCATTGTGTTTTTCATCTCCATGATTTCTAATTGGTTTTTCTTTATGGCTTCAATCTCTTTTGTGAAGAAATTCCTGAATTTGTTGAATTGTCTCTTTGAGTGTTCTTGTAATTCGTTGAGTATTTTTATGATAGCTATTTTGAATTCTCTGTCATTCAGGTTATAGATTTCTGTGCCTTCAGGGTTGGTTTCTGTTTGTCATTTTCATCTTGGTCTGGAGATTTAAGATACTTTTGCATAGAGCCTGAGTTTTTTGCCTTGCTATTTCTCATGGTGAGGATACCTGTTCGCAGTTTCCACCTGCTGCCACTGGGTGGAGGTCATGAGCTGTCTGTTCTGAGCCCTCTGTGATCCCCAGGGGGATTGTGCTGAAGTGTAGGGCATGTGGGGGGAGGGGCTCTCTCTTTCACCTTACCTCTCCCCCCACTGTCCTCCGGGGTTTCCCACGCTTCCACCTTCAGATGTACAGCTGCCTGGGTCTCTTAGAAGTCTTTTGTGGTATATGATTGTCCTCTGTTGGTATGCGAATGATGTTTTCCTTGTGTCTTAGGGGGCAGAGATTCAAACGGGAAAGCTCACTCCGCCATGATGCTGACGTCACTCCCTCTCTACCATCATTTTTGATGGTTGCATCTTATCAGCTCTGTGGATGTATCATAATTTATTTAAGTAATCTCTTGATGGACATTTAAATTGTTTCTAAGTTTTCTATTATAAGCAGTGAGAGAGTTAACATCTTTTATGGGTGTTCTTGTACTTTCCTGATCCTTTCCTTTTGATGTATTCCTAAAAGAAGGATTGATTGTTTGGAGGTTAAGTGCACTTGCATTCTTGCCCATGGGGTATAAGTGTTTATCTGTACTCTTACAGACACATATATTGATCTGTTATGTAATAAATGCTTCATAACTGTTTTAATTTGTATTTTTAAACATTTCAATGAAATTTACATTTTCATGTTTTGGGACATTTGTACTGCTTTCTCTGTTTCCTTTTTTGTGTCTTTTACCCATTTTCCAATTGCTCAGTCGTGTGAAAGTCTTTTGAAGAAATAAATCTGATATACTAAAAAGTGTATAAGGAGTAATACAGTTAACTCCTGACTTAAGAAATGAAACATAACCAATGCAGTTGAAGCACCCTATCAGTTAACATTAATAACCTGTAAGAGTTCTTTGTGTATTAAGAATATTAAGTCTTTGTCACTTGTAGATCTTTTTCCAATTTTATCTTTTGTCACCTAACTTAGAGTATTGTATTGAATCTAAGGTGGCTTCAATTATAAGATGCACTGTTTTATGTACAGCTAAGAATAAAAATATTCTGTCAGTTAAACCATGGCATTATTGATTTTAAGAGGCACCCTGATTTCAGAGGTGTTAAAAGATGGGAAAATATTCATCTTAGAATTGATGAAATATATGGGTTTTACTGTGTGTGTTTTATGTTTTGTTTAGTCAGATTTATTCATCTCTTCTGTTGTCTCTGTTTCTGCTATCACTCCTAGAAAGACTTTCCTATGCCAAGATGAAAAAAAAAGAGTTCACCTATGTTTACCTCTAGTATTTTTATGGCTTAAATGTTTTCCTCTTTAATTCATCCTATCTATTTTAATGTAAGATCTAATTTTTGTCTTTTTATCCAAATGGTTAGCCAGTTGTCCCAAACTTAAATGCCACTAATGGTTTCTTGAACAAGGAATGATATACTCAAATGTGCTTGCTTGAGAAACATTAATGTGGCTGTGGATTTTGCTTGGATCTAGTCTAAAAATTATCAATTGCAATTTCTAGTAAATGTATATCTTAAATAACATAAGAGTTTAATTTGCATTGAAAGGAATGTGAATTTCAAAACTACGATTTCATGTTGATTTCAATTTCTAATGCATCTTAGTGTTCTTGGAATCAGCCAAATAATTTACTAAGTTAAATTTAAAATAATTCTTTTTGTGACATAGATAATGGTTTTAATTCTGTGCTTAAAGTTTGTATGGATCTGGGCAAGTTACTTAATTTCGTTAACATTCAGCTTCCCTATTTGTAAAATGGGCATAAGAGTGTCTTCTCATAGGATCATTTTAAGGATTAAATGAGAAAGTGTAAGCAAAGTGCTGAGCTGAATTGGTTCTTTTCTCTTCCTCTTTCGGTACCTTGAATTTCAAGTGTAATCACAGCCTAGCTTCTCTTGTATCTGGGGTTACTCTAGATCTCTAAGGTAACTGGAGTAAATTATTTGTTAGACCTCTTCCAATCCTGATTTAGATTCCCAAGGTTTCACCAGAGCTTTTCTGGCCTTCTGGAATTAGCTTACATGGCAAATCTGTATGTTTTCTGTTAGTTCTCTTAAACTGCTCTTCTGTGAATGTGCTGAAATCTTTACAGATCTTTATAGATTTTAGGCTTTTGTAGGTGGAGGATTAGTATGTATTTTAGATTTGATCAATGTAGCTTTATTCTGTAAGTTGTTGCTAGGATAACCTCTGCTACTTTTCTTTTCCTCTTTTAATTTGCAGATGTATTTTTCATAGGTTTGTGTGGTTTAGATCCTGTCTCTTAAAGCTGGGGGACAGGGGTAAGTCTACTAAAAGAGAAAAGTTTTGAGAATATCTTATGGATAAGAAACTCTGCTTTTGACTTGTTTCTTTTTGTCAGTATTATTTTTGAATGTTTTCTGTGAGCACAGTACTTGTGAATGTTATCATAGAAGTCTAAGTCTCAGTCCTTGTATTCATCATTTATATATGGGTGAGAGATGTAGTCTTACATGTAAATAGCATAAGACCATATGTAGTTACGTGTCAGACTGAAGAGCAAACAGTTCACAGGAGAGGACGCTCTGTGAAGGCAGGAGTGGTCTTTTAGGAATGTGTTTCATTGCGGTAGAAAGAACATAGGTATTAGGGAACAGCATGACTGAAGATATAGCAATGAGAAATAATCTTTTTTGACATGCTTTGGGTTGAAGTGTTTATTTGGGATGTGGTGGAAAATAGTTGCATTTGGTAAAGTGGAATCAGATTATTCAGCCCTTAGAAATAAAGCGGATTAGAATTAAAGTGATACTGTCACTAACTTTTATCTTCTCACTCTATTTCTTTCTTCTTGAGGTTGTTTATTGAAAGTTTGTAAATGAAGATTGCAGGAAAAATCCGAACTGTTTAGAACTAGTCTTCTTTAAAAAAAAAAAAAGGCTTCTAGTTATATATGTGTTAGGAAACCTTCCCAATAAAAAGGCTTAAAACAACATTGATAGGAAAGTAGCATAGTAAGTTTTATGTTTACTTTTTCCTTTGTGTTCCTATTACTTGATCTTAACTAATTATGTAGCAGAAAGTTTTAAATTCATAGCCTTCCTCTGCCATTCCGAAAGCCAAAAGGTGTAGGGTAGAACTCATCTGCAAAAAGGGTTTGAAAGATATCACTTTGGAGGTTTGAACTTAAAGGGAACCGGCAGTACTGTGGAAGCCTTCTGTGCTGCAATTGTTTATCTAAACAGTGGGGGCAGCTGTGAATTGGCTGTAGTAATAATGTCAACACATCTTGCTGCCTCATCTGCTTCAGTCCAGTGTGGCCCAACAGATATAGCTATAGGAATGGATTGCGTTATTGATGTGTGCTACTTCTATCTCTGAGCAGAATTGGAAATGATAGATGACAGTGGGTTTTCTTTCTCTTGGTCATAGTACTGTTGATATAATATGGCAACCCTTGATTTAACAATAGCTGGACCTGTGATCTGTATATACTTGTGTGACTCTAAATTATGTGATCTCCTTCATAACAACCAAAATTTGTATTTATAACTGTTTAATTACTATAACTAAATAGATTAGACCTACTGACAAGACTTTTGAGCCCCAGATTAGTGGTGACTTAGCTGACTCAGTGTCCTAGACATGTGTTTTGTAAGTCTGGTCTGCCTACAGTTCCTTTGAAGGAAATCTTTTTCCACAGTACATTGCAGAGGAACAGACCTCAATAGCTATGTTTTTTACCGTGTAGAACTATATTGTAGCTGATTGGTCCAGGAGTGGTCATTTGAACTAAGGGCTCCTAATCTGTAAGCCAGCTAACAACCTAAGATTGTCTGGTGGGGAAAATTATAGCCATTTACAGGAAACATGGAGTTAATTTGCCATTGAGCCATGAGAGCTGAAGCTGAAAGGATGCATTAATGTAGAGTCCTGTAAAACTACAGTTTAAGAGACTGGAAAGTAAGTATAAGCAGAAGCTTTGAGTTATAGAAATGATAAAGGACATGAGGAAGCCAACTGATAACTAGAAAAGAATAGGGCATCTGTGCCAAGAGAAGCACAAAATTCTAAGAGAGAAACCATGTGGTCTGAGATAAAGACAGGCACAGAGAATAAGATTAAAGATTCTGGTTCCTAGCCCTAGTACTTCTGTGGCTCCTGCCCTGCTTGATATTACATCCAGTTTTCCTAGGAAAGAGTTCAGGCTTTGGTGTCAGACTTTTGGCAGTAGAATGCTGGCTCTATCTTTTACTCGCTGTGTGACCTTGGACAGGTTGTTTTAACTTCTCAGTCTCATTCTTCATTTGTAAAATGAGCATCATAAATAATATCTTTCCTCATAGGGTTGATATGAGGATTAAGTGAGCTGACACATGCAAAGCTTTTAGAACAACGCTAAGCACATAACAAATGTTCAATAAATAGCATCATATATATAATGCCATTTGGAGTAATTTGAATGAATTTCTTGCAACTAAAAGAGCTTAAGGAGTTAATTTGCTTACAGACTCACTTAAGAGCAATGCAACCCCGTGTATGGGCTGGGTAAGCAAGATTATTTTAGGTAGTGTGTAGGGCATTAAAAAATACTGTCTTATTCAGTGCAAATAATAGGACTTGCTGTTAAGCATTTAATAGATACTTGGTGCTGTTCTAAGTATTTTAGCTACATTAACTCATTGGATTGTCATGATAACCTGGTAAAGTAGGTACTGTTGTTATCTTCATTTTAAAGAGGTGGAAACAGAGATACTTTAAATATAAGGATGCAAAGAGGTTAAAAGTAAAGGATGGAAAAAGATATACTGTCCTTACAACAGTCAAAGATGGAGTGGCTGTATTGATATCAAAGTAGACTTCATTAAGAGCAAAGAATATTTCCAAGGATAAAGGATGTCATTACATAATGATGAAGAGGTTGGTTAATCAAGAGGACGTAAAAGTTCTAAATATTTGTGCCTCTAATAACAGAATTTCAAAAATAACATCAAACAAAAACTGATAGGACTCCAAGGAGAAACAGTCAAATCCTCAGTTTTAGTTGGAGATTTTAGTACACTTCTCTGCATATTGAAAATCACAAGGATATAATGGACTTGAACAATACTCTCAACCAATTTGACCTAATTAACATTGATAGAGTGTTCGACCTAACAACAGCAGAATATTCTTCTTAAGTGCACACAGAACATTCTCCTTGATAGACCATATTTTGGGCCATAAAACAGGTCTCAATAATCTAAAAAGAATGAGATCCTATGTTCTCTGATTACAATGGAATTAAGTTAGAAATTATTAATGTAAAACTGTGGAAAATTGACTAATACTTGTAAACTAAATAATACAATTCTAAACAACCTATGGGTCAAAGAAGAGATTAAAAGGAAATTCGAAAGTATTTTGTACTGAATGAAAATGAAAACACAACATAACAGAATTTGTGAGTTGCCACTAAAGCAGTACTTAGAGGAGAATTTATAGCACCAAATGCCTATATTAGAAAAGAAAAAAGATCTCAAATTAATGACCTCTACTTCCACCTTAAGAAATTAGGAAAAGAGCAAATTAAATGAAAGTAACTAGAAGAAAGGAAATGGTCAAGATCACTGTGGAAATTAATGTATAGAAAACAGAAAACAATAGAGAAAATCATGTCCATTGAAATGAAGATGTCTATTAAAATGAAACCAAAAACTAGTTCTTTGGGAAGATCAATAAAATTGATAAAGCTCTAACCAGACTGGTCAGTATCAGGAATGACAGAGGTGACATCACTGCAGATCCTACAGATAATAAAAGGATATCAAGAGAATATCATGAACAACTTATGCTTATAAATTTTACAACAGAGATGAAATGGACAAATTCTTCAAAAGATAAACACTACCAAACTTTACTCAAGAAGAAATAGACAACCTGAATAGCCCTGTATCTATTAAAGAAATTGAATTTGCGATTCAAATATTCCCACCAAAAAAACTCCAGGTCCAGATGACTTCACAAGTGAATTCTACTAAGTATTTAAGGAATAAATTATACCAGTTCTACATACACACTTTCAGAAAATTGCAGAGGAGGGAATACTTTCTAACTTATTTTGTGAGGCCAGAATTACCTTTATATTCAAGCTAGACAAATACATTATGAGAAAAGACTACACGGAAATATCCCACATAAGCATACATGCAAAAATTCTAAAGAAATTGTAGCAAATTGAATGCAACAATTTATATACAAAAAAAATAAATAAATAAATACAGGGGCCGCCCGGTGGCGCAGCGGTTTAGTCCGCGCTTGGCAGCCCGGGGTTCGCGAGTTCGGATCCCGAGCGCCCGCCGACGCACCGCCTGTCTGCCACGCCGTGGCGGCGTCCCATATAAAGTGGAGGAAGATGGGCACAGATGTTAGCCCAGGGCCAGTCTTCCTCAGCAAAAAAAGGGGAGGATTGGCAACAGATGTTAGCTCAGGGCTGGTCTTCCCCACAAAAAAAAAAAAAAAAAAAAAATACATCATGACCTAGTGGGGTTTATTCTAGGAATGCAAGGTTATGTTAAAATTTAAAAAGCAGTCCATGTAATTCACTGTATTAACCAACTAAAAAAGAAAAACCATATGATCATTTCAATAAATGGAGAAAGAAAAAAACATTTGACCATCTTACCTCCATTCCAGATAATAACTATGAGAAAGAAAATCTGATGGAATCTATGAAACTGCTAGAACTAATAATTGAGTTGCAGAATACAGGATCAATATATAAGTATCAATTGCACTTCCTTACACTAGCAATAAGCAGTCAAATTGAAATTTAATAAAACCAATGCCATTGACAATAGCAACATGTATAAAATACTGAAAACTACACAGCATTGCTGAACAAAATTAAAGAACAGTTAGATAAATGGGGAGATATTCCTTGTTCATGGGTCAGAAGACTCATTGTTGCTAAGATGACAGTTCTCCCCAGATTGATCTGTTGATTCAGTGCAGTCCCAATCAAAATCTTAGCAGGCTTTTTTGTAGAAATTGACAAGCTGATTCCAAAATTTATCTAGAAATGAAAAGGACCTAGAATAGAGGAAACAACTTTGAAAAAGAAGGAGAAAGTTGGAGAGCTAATACTACCTGATATCACAATTCATTATAAAACTAAAATAATCAAAACAGTGTAATGTTGGTGTAAAGATAGAGAAATAGATCAGTGGAATAGATGAGTCCAGAAAGAAGCCAATACATATATGGACAGCTGAATTTTAACAAAGTGCAAAGGCAGTTCAGTGAAGAAAGGATAGTGTGTTTAACAGATGATGCTGACATGATGGGATATCCATATATAAGCAAATGAACTTCAGTCTATATCTTGCATTATATACAAAACTTAAAATGATTCAGAGACCTAAATGTAAAACCTAAAATTATAAAATTCTTAGACAAAAACAGGAGAAAATCTTTGTGATCTTGAGCTAGGCAGATATTTTTTAGGTATGACACCAAAAGCAGGATCCATAAAACGACACATTGATAAAATGAATTTCATCAAATTAAAAATGTGTGCTCTTCGAAAGATATTGTTAAGAGAATGAAAAGAGAGGCTGGAGAATGGGAGAAAATATTTGCAAATCAAATATCTGATTAAGGATTTGTATCTAGGGTATATGAAAAACTCTTGAAGTATTTATATTATTTGTATAACATATTAAATGTAATATTAGTCATTAGAGAAATGCAATTTAAAATCACATTGAGCTACCAATACACACCTATTAGAATGGCTAAAATATAAAAGACGGACCCTACCAAGTGTTGGCAAGGGTGTGAAATAACTGGAATTCTATACTCTGCTGTTGGGCCTATAAAATAGTGCAACCACCTTAGGAAACAGTTTGGTTGTCTCTTAAAGTGTTAAATATAGACCCACCAGCTAGAGTACGCCTAGATAAAGACTTGTATACTAACATTCACAGCAGCTTTATTTGTAAGTAATCACTAAAACCCAAATGCACGTGAATAGATGAATGGATAGGGGCCGGCCAGGTGGTATAGTGGTTAAATGTGCGCTCCGCTTCGGCGGCCCGGGGTTCGCAGATTCAGATCCTGGGTATAGAAGCACGCACTGCTTATGAAGCCATGCTGTGGCAGGCATTGCACATATAAAGTAGAAGAAGATGGGCACGAATGTTAGCTCAGGGCCAATCTTCCTCAGCAAAAAGAGGAGGATTGGCAACAGATGTTAGCTCCGGGCTAATCTTCCTCACCAAAAAAACAAAAAACAATAGATGAATGGATAGACAAATTATGATATATCCGTAATACTTAGCAACAACAACAACAAAGGATTGAACTATTGATACACACAACAACACAGATGAATCTCAAAATAATTGTGCTAAATGAAAGAAGCCAGGCACTTTGTGGGGGTTTTTTTTGACAACTGTAAGTTTGGCTTTATATTTTGTTTGATTTTTTTGTTGTTGTGGTAACACTGGTTTATAACATTATATAAATTTTGGGCGTACATCATTATATTTCAGTTTCTGTGTAGATTACATCATGTTCACTACTCAAAGACTAATTACAGTCCATCACCATACACATGTGCCTAATCACCACTTTCACCCTCCTTCCTGCCCCCTTCCCCTCTGGTAACCGCCAATCCAATCTCTGTCTCTTTGTGCTTGTTTTTTGTTGTTTTTATCTTCTATTTATTAGTGAGATCATATGGTATTTGACATGCTCCCTTTGACTTAGTTCACTTAGCAAAATACCCTCAAGGTCTATGCATGTTGTCACAAATGGCCAGATTTCATCCTTTTTTATGGCTGAGGAGTACTCCGTTGTGTATATATACCACATCTTTTTTATCCATTCATCCCTTGATGGGCACCTAGGTTGCTTCCAAGTCTTGGCTATTGTGAATAATGCTGCAGTTGAACATAGGAGAAGCCAGGCACTTTGGGAGTGACTGAGTGGGTATGTTCACTATCTTGATTGTGGAGGTTATTTCATGAGTATATACCATATACTTTGAACATGTGCAGTTTATTGCATGCCACCTATATATAAATGAAACTGTTTTTAAAAAGTGATGCAATAAAGATCCTAAGGTAGATATGAATTGATAAAAGATTTATTAAAAACTGCTTTTATAACATGCATCCTTACTGCACCTTTTACATTTAAACATACACAAAGCAGAAGTTGTTGATTGAAATCTTTTTCTTTGAAATAATCAAGAAATTTGGAGCAGAGCTTCTCAGCTGGGGCGATTTTGCCCCCCAGGGGACATTTGGCAGTATCTGGAGACATTTGATTGCCAAAACCGTTAATGGCATGTAGTGGATAGAGGCCACAGATACTACCAAACAGCCTACAGTGCACAGCAAAGTCCCCCTCAACAGAGAATTACCTGGTTCCAAATGTCAGTGGTGCCAAGGTTGAGAAATCCTGATTTAGAGTATCTGAAGTTAATTTAGCTGCTTATTATTTGAATCTTGTGTTGAACATTCTTGTGTTGAACATATTATTGGCAAAACAAGTTGCTAAGCAAAAACCTTTGGAGAAAATTGTGTTTAAGGCTTTTGGGAATGTGTGGATGATGTGTTTATGAGACTCTTTCATTTTTGAAATAATATTTTTGTATAGCCACCTGGAGTTGATCTGTTTGGATATGGTGCAGTATTTGTTTTCGTCTCATTTGAAAAAATGTCAAAACATCACCACCACCATACACATAATTTCCCACCCTAATCTAATAGAGGCCACCAGTAGAGCTTAATTTTAATTGATGAACTAAAATTTAATTTTTATTTTTGAAATATTTGGTGGCTATTTGAAATCTGAAATTTAAATTTAAGGTTCATTAATTTAAAATGCCTACCTAGCCACCTTTTTGCCAGTGTTCTACAGATGGGCCAAGACCCTGGTTCTCAGATCAGATACTTCAGCAGTTTTGCATGGTGACACTTGGATCTTAGTATTTTCTTCTTTTTCTGTTTTAAAAGAGAAGCTGGGGAGGGAGAAGGTAGATTTGAGTGAACGAATGAGGGGAAAAGACAAGGGTTTGGATTGGGTTGAGAACATTGACCCTTAATATGTTGCTTATGAGGAGTGGTATTTTTCTAAATAGAGTATTTGAAATTTTGTTTATTCGATTTGATTAGGAGTAGTTTGCTGCTCCTACAAATATATCTACAGCTGCCTCTAGAAGACTGATGTTACACGGCTAAATTTGGTCCATGTACAGCTTTCCTCTGCATATTACTCCCATCTATTGTACTAAAGGAGTGCTTTCTGAAGTAGAATCTGTCCCTGTTTTTGTTCTGGGCCAGAGGTTGGCAAACTTTCTATAAAGGCCCAGATAGTGAATACTTCAGGCTTTTTTTTTTTTGCAGGCCCTACAGTCTCAGTTTCATCTATTCAGGTCTGCCTTTGTAGCAGGAAAGTAACCATAAATAATACATGAATGAATGAGTGTGGCTGTGTTCCAGTAAAACTTAACTTATGAAAACAGGGCTGGATTCATCTTGTGAGCCATAGTTTGCCAACCCCTGTCCTGGACCATCAGCATTTCCTCTTTGGGACATTTGGCACTTTCTGGTTAGTTTCCCAATGGTGGTTGGTGGCAAACAGAAGAAAGTGGTACCCTTTCACTTGCAGCTGCTCTGTTATATTAAATGGCTTTTACTGATGATGATATGGAGTGAGAAAATGACATGAACTTTAAATGAGAAGTAGAATGATAAGGCATGCTTAGTTCCTTTCTTGCTCACAACCCATGCGCAGATGGTCAACAAATTCTAGCAAGTTTACCTTTGAACAGTCTCTGGAATTAGGTTTTTAAAAATATATTTATAATCTCTTGGCTGAAGTAAGGCAATCACCTCCTTATTGCTCTTTCTGCTTTTAAGGTTCTCTTTCTAATCTGTCAACCTCCACACATGTTGTCAGTTAGCTTTCTTAAATTAAAAGTACTGTAGCATACATCCTTGCCTGTAATTATACAGTGACTCCCAGTCACCCAGAATAGTGGTCTTAACCACTTTTTATTCCAGAGTCCCTTTGGAAATCGTTTGATAGCTGTGGATCCAGGAAAATTAATTTTTTCATGTGTTCATTACACAATTTTCATCCTTTTGGGGAGCTGGAAAGTTTAATTCATGATCTCTTAGTTAAGAAATCTAGATTTAGAGAATAAAGTGCATGTTTCTTCCCATGCTGTTGTAAATGCTTCATGATCTGGCTCCAGTCTATCTTTGCAGTTTATCGTGCATGTTCTCAAACACACACACACACACACACACACACACACACACACACACACAGAATGTCTCTCTCTCTCACATTCTCATATGCTTTTTCTGCAAAGAATTAACAAACATTCTCCTGTCATGCCTATTTCTTCCATTCCTCTGTCTTTGTAAGTATTATTTCCTCTTCCAGGAACGTCCTTACCATTTTCCCTCAATCTGCCCAATTTCTACTCATTAAGACTTATCTCAAATATCAGATTCTCTGTGAAGACTTTCCTGACATTTCCTCTTTGGCAGACATAAATAATTATAGAGGAACTTTAGCAAATGTGACATGTAGGGAAGCCTTCCTTTTTTGTGGGTGGGGTGGGGAGGAGGATGCAAAGAGGAAACTTCTAGGAAAGATTTTTTTGCTTTTAAAAGATATCCCTCTTAACCTCTCTGAGTCTCATTTTCCTAAGTTGAATATAATAATATTAGGGGATTGTTAACATAGATGAACAGTGTTCCAATCTTCTTACCACCTTGATATTTATATAGGAAATTCTCTTTTGGTCATTGGATGGCTCCAGGAACTTGTACAGAAGTAAACATCTTCAGAGACCTAGTATTCTCGGTTCTTAATAAAATGTTCTAATGGAAAACTACGTTGTAAGTTTACTATAACAAGATTTCTTGAAATCCTTCTTTTTTTGGGGGGTGAGGAAGATTGGCCCTGAGCTAATATCTGTGCCAGTCTTTCCTCTGTTTTGTATGTGGGTTGCTGCCACAGCATGGCTCAATGAGTGGTATAGGTCCACACCTGGGATCTGAACGTGTGGACCTGGGCCACCAAAGCGGGGTGTGCCAAACCTAACTGTTATGCCATCAGACTGGCATCTCTTCAAATCCTTCTGCCAAAATTATTTTAAGGTGTGTGTGTAAACTGCAAGTCGCTATGCAAATGTATATGTTGTTACAGGCATTGCTACTTTTAAAAGGCCAGTGGGATTAGAGTACATGATGCCTTTTTTGGTCAGTCAGTTGCTGATAGAATAGATCTCTGTTTTTCACAAATTAACACTCGTGGTTTTCACTATTCCATGAATGACTCGGAGGGTGTATGACATATGATTTGTAATTTTACTGAGCACAGATTTGATCCTGGTTCACAACACAGTGGGCACATCTCAGTGTAATTTGTTATTTTTCCTTTTTTGTGTAGTAATTTTTGTTGCTAGCACTGTTTATGCTCCTGGTGCTGATGACCAAAGAAAGAGAAGCAAAAGAAGTAGGTCTAGGAAGAGGAATTTTGGATAAATTAAAAAGTAAAATGTAAGATTGTGTCGTGGCTTAAACTCATGATATGTCTGTCTACTTTGCAATTTATATGCTAACATAAGTAAGTATAAATTATTTCAGTATTTTTAGAATCATTAAAAGGTCTTCAGGAGTTAAAAATATTAGTTATACTTTAATGTGTTATATGCCATAGTAGTATTCTCAAATTTAGGGATTTCTCGAGATGTCTTGGGACAAATCCCTCATAATCTGTTGTTCATGAAGTCACTACATAGGTATCCATTTGTTGAGACTTCTGAATTCAATAGGTATTAATAATATGGTCTCAGTCTGTGTGTGTGTGTATATACATATCTCCTTCTGAACGAAACTCATAAGATCATATAATTTAATAGTCCATTTATAAGGACTCTGCCTTTTCATTGCCTGCAGGATAAAGTCCAGGCTTTTCTTTTTACTGTGACAAACATTGCCCTTTATACTTTCTTCTCCAGATTCAGTTCCTGATGCTTTCCATATCTATTTTACATTTTGCCCTCTAATTATACTGTACTCAACTATTGACAGTTCCCTGAATGCCAGTGACGCAAAGTTTCACCATTCCTAGCTTTTTTATATGCTATTTCCTTTGTCAACTTTTTCACCTAATGAACTTATATTAGAAGTGAAGAGGGAGAGAAACTAGGGATTTCACTCCCTGCCACCCACACGTTTCCACAGTATTTAAACATGCAATTACGTGTTGGTAGGGAGAAGGTAATTTGGCAATGTAGAAAGCACCAAGGATTAGTGAAGAGAATACTTGCATTTAAGACCTACCTGTGCCATTAACTGATTATGTGAGCTTGGCCAGATCACAGACCTCCCATTGGATTGTTTTCTTCTGTAAAATCAGGGGATTGGCATGAAGCAGTGGGTAAGCCGACTTGCTTTTGTCCCCCATTTCTTTTCTTTCATTTTTCTTCCCTCCTCTTTTTTCATTCTTGCACATTTGAAGGATATGACGCTTTCCCATCTCTTTATAGTAAATTACTACAGCCATGACTCTTCATTGGGTTGAGAGGAAGGCATTCCCTGGGATGAGGGAGGCAAATATTAAAATAAAGGAAGACCTGGGGATTTGAAATGGACCCCAAGTTGAGATCTCCAAAGTACCTTCCACTTCTTAAATAGTATTCATCTGTATTATTGTTTGTATTAGCATGAGGCAAAAATATTTGTGGATATGTGTAGTTTAGTTCCAAAGGCTGATCATGAGACCATTTTGGCTCTGCAGTGATAACTAAAGTGACCACTAACGCCATCTGTTGGTGGGAAGAGTTGTACTTTTTATTGGGTGTGTAGTTTGGTTTCAGTGAAATTTTGCAAGTTGAGGAGCTTCTGTATAATTGAGGAGAATTTACAGGGTTGCCCCCCAACAATTTTTATTTTGAACTAACTTCAAACTAACAGGAAAGTTATAAGGATAGTAAAGAGAACTCCTGTATACCCTCTGTACAGATTCACCGGTTTTTGACACTTTGCCCCATTTGCTTTATCATGCACTTATTTTTCTCTCACATATGTACACATAACTGTTTTTCTGAAATATTTGAGATTAGTTTGCATACCTCATACCCCTTTACCTCTTAATACTTCACGTGTATTTCTTAAAGACAAAATTATTGTTTTATATAACCACAGTATAGTTATTAAACTCAGGAAACTGACACAGTACTTTAATCTACAGTCTGTATTCCAATTTTGTGAATTGTACCAAAAATATCTTTTATAGCATTTTTCTAGCATTTACTGCCCTCCAATACAGGATCTTTAGTTGTCATGTCTCTTGAGTTTCCTTTAATTTGTAATGGTTCTTCAGCCTTTCTTTGTGCTTCATAACATTGATTTGTGTGTGTGTGTGTTTGTGTGTGCACGTGCACGCGTGGAAGATTAGCCCTGAGCTAACATCCGTTGCCAATCCTCCTCTTTTTGCTGAGGAAGACTGGCCCTGGGCTAACATTCGTGCCCATCTTCCTCTACTTTATATGGGACGCCTGCCACAGCCTGGCTTGTGCGTAGGTCTGCGCCCAGGATCCAAACCTGTGAACCCCAGGCCGTTGAAGCGGAGCACGCGAACTTGCTCCTCAGTTTAGGTTTGTCCATTTCCTTGAGATTAGATTCAGGTTATGCATTCCTAGCTTGACTACTCATACGTGATGTTGTGTCCTTCCCAGAGTATCACATCAGAGGCACGGGACATCTGTCTGCCCCCCATCGCGATGGTAATTTTGATCCACACAGTCAAGATGTTGTCCTGTTTCTTCACGCAGAATAGTTATTTTCCCTCTTGCAACTAATAAGCAATCTATGGGAAAACACTGTTGTTTTTTTTTTACTTTTTTCTAACTAAAATAATATCTTTGTGGAAAATTTAAAAATACACAGGTAAGCCAAAGTTAGGAAAAAATTGACTTGTAAACCTGGAGATAGCTACATTTTAGTGTATGTTGGTACATTCTCTCTTCTATGCTATGATAATGATAATGACCACCAAAAAGGATTATACCTTAAATACTGTTTGGTGAATTGCTTTATTCATTTAGCTGTATGTTGTGAATATTTTCCCATGTGTCACTGAGTTTTCTTCTGTGATATTTTAGTGGTTGCATAGTGTTTCAATGTATATAATCTTTTTTGCCTACAGATTAGTCTGTAATGTTCAGTTTAGCCCCACATTTCAGGTACAAGAATCTCTTGGGTGTCCAGCCTATTTAATTGCCTTTCTTTCTAGGCTTTCTATTCTCTTGCAGCGTAAGGGAGGTAGTGCTCTACTGTTGCTGCACCTGAAATCTTGGCTCCGACTATGGAGCCCTGATGTCTGTCTTGCCCCTATCAGCACTGACTGACCATGCTGTTGTTTTGTTCCACTGTTCGATACCAACAGTCTGAGTTCCTTTTTCTCACTATTCCTGGGCTATAGTGGTACACTTTTGGCAAATATATAAATCTGTTTCTGATTCAGTTGGATTCCATTTTTGATTCGTGCTTTAATTGCTAATATTGTACAACATGTTGGGTTTTTTGTTTATTTTATTTTGAATAGATGGTGTTATGAGTTAAGTGGACTTTATGGGCTAGTCTTCTGAGTAGAGCATCTGGCTAAAATGCACACACACCCACGAAAAACGAAAACATACAAAACCAAACAGAATCGTTTGGAGTGCAGTTTTATCTTTTTCTTTGGAACTTCCTTTCTGTTATCTGGATTTCTGTTTAAGCTATATTTATATTTTGGGCCAGGCCACTTGGGAGATCTCAGAGCGCTTATGTATTAGAATCACTTGGCAAATTATCTTCAGCAAACCTCCTATGCTGGAGATAGAGCATAACCTTTAAAGGCACTATTTAATAGCTTTTTCTCACTTTTTAATGCCTTTAATATTTACCCATTTGAAAGTCTCTCCTCCCCTACATGTATTTAGTTTTAGGCCATTTAGGTACCTGGAAATATGAACTCTGTGTAGATGTGGGCCATTTTTATAAATGCATCATCCCATTACTTCTACAGTTTAGTACACATGCAACAAAATTATATCTGAAAGACTTTTGTGTAGTCTCTCTTTATTGACTAAGGTAAAACAGTTTTATGTATTTTATTTTTTCCATTTTTATTGATGTCTTAATAGTTCATAACGTTGTGGGGTTTTAGTTGTACATTATTATTTGTCCATCACCATGTGGATGCACCCCTTCACCCCTTGTGCACACCTCCCACCCCCCTTACCCTTGGTAACCACCAGCCAGTTCTCTCTGTCTGTGTGTTCGTTTATATTCTGCATATGAGTGAAATCATGCGGTGTTTGTCCTTCTCTCTCTGCCTAATTTCACTTAACATAATACCCTCTAGGTCCATCCATGTTGTTGCAAAAAAAGACAATTCTGTCTTTTTTTATGGCTGAGTAGTATTCCATTGTGTATATATATACCACATCTTCTTTATCCAGTCATCAGTTGAGGGACACTTGGGTTGCTTCCACTTCTTGGCTGAATAATGCTGCAATGAACATAGGGGTGCATAAGCCTCTTGTGATGGTTGATTTCATGTCCGTTGGGTAGATGCCCAAAAGTGGGATTGTGGGATCATAAGGTATTTCTATTTTTAATTTTTTGAGGAATCTCCGTACTGTTTTCCTTAGAGGCTGCACCAGTTTGCATTCCCACCAGCAGTGAATTAGGGTTCCTGTTTCTCCACAACCTCTCCAGCATTTGTTGTTTTTTGTCTTGGTGGTTACAGCCATTCTAATGGGTGTAAGGTGATATCTTAGTGTAGTTTTGATTTGCATTTCCCTGATGATTAGTGATGCTGAACATCTTTTCATGTGTCTATTGGCCATGTGTATCTCTTCCTTGGAAAAATGTCTGTTCATATCCTCTGCCCATTTTTTGATCAGGTTGTTTGTTTTTTTGTTGTTCAGTTGTGTGAGTTCTTTATATATTACGGAGATTAATCCCTTGTTGGATATATGATTTGCGACTGTTTTCTCCTAGTTGGTGGGTTGTCTATTTATTTTGATCCTGGTTTCATTTGCCTTGTAGAAGCTCTGTAGTCTGATGAAGTCCCACTTTATTTTTTCTTTTGTTTCCCTTGTCCGAGTAGACATGGAATCCGAAAGGATCCCTTTATGACCGATGTCAAATAGTGTCCTGCCTATATTTTCTTCCAGGAGTTTTATAGTTTCAGGTGTCACTTTCAGGTCCTTAATCCATTTTGAGTTGATCTTTGTGTATGGCGATAGAAGATGGTCTACTTTCATTCTTTTGCATGTGGCTATCCAATTTTCCCAGCACCATTTATTGAAGAGACTTCCCTTTCTCCATTGTATGTTCTTTGCTCCTTTGTCGAAGATTAGCCGTCCATAGGTGTGTGGTTTTATTTCTGGGCTTTTAATTCTGTTCCATTGATCTGTGTGTCTATATTTGTACCAGTGCCATGCTATTTTGATCACTATAGCTCTATAGTGTATTTTGAAATCAGGGATTGTGATGCCTCCAGCTTTGTTCTTTTTTCTCAGGATTGCTTTAGCTATTCGGAGTCTTTTGTAGCCACATACGAATTTCAGTATGTTTTGTTCTGTTTATGTAATGAATGACATTGGGATTCTGATTGGGATTGCATTGAATCTGTAGATTGCTTTAGGTAGTATGGACATTTTAACTATGTTTATTCTTCTAATCCATGTGCATGGAATAGTTTTCCATTTCTTTATGTCTTTAATGATTTCTTTCAATAGTGTCTTATAGTTTTCAACATATAGGTCTTTCACCTCCTTGGTTAAATTTATTCCCAGATATTTTATTCTTTTTGTTGCAATTGTAAATGGAATTGTCTTTTTGAGTTCTGTTTCTATTAGTTCATTATTAGTGTACAGAAATGCAACTGATTTTTGTAAGTTGATTTTATACCCTGCCAGTTTGTGGTAGTTGTTGATTATTTCTAGTAGTTTTCCATTGGATTTTTGGGGGTTTTCTATGTGTAAGATCATGTTGTCTGCAAATAGTGAGAGTTTCACTTCTTTGTTGCCTATTTGGATTCCTTTTATTCCTTTTTCTTGCCTAATTGCTCTGGCCAAAACCTCCAGTACTATGCTGAATAAGAGTGGCAAGAGTGGGCACCCTTGCCTTGTTCCTGTCCTCAAAGGAATGGCTTTCAGTTTTTCCTATTGAGTAGGATATTAGCTGTAGGTTTGTCATATATGGCCCTTATTATGTTGAGGTACTTTCCTTCTATACCCATTTTGTTGAGAGTTTTTATCATGAATGGATGTTGGATCTTGTCAAATGCCTTCTCTGCATCGATTGAGATGATCATGTGGTTTCTATTCTTCATTTTGTTAATGTGTTGTATCACGTTGATTGATTTGCAGATGTTGACTCATCCCTGTGTCCGTGGTATAAATCCCACTTGATCATGGTGTATGATCTTTTTGATGTATTGCTGTCTTCGGCTTGCCAATATTTTGTTGATGATTTTTGCATCTATGTTCATCAGGGATATTGGCCTGTAGTTTTCCTTCTTTGTATTGTCCTTGTCTGGCTTTGGTATCAGGGTGATGTTGGCCTCGTAGAATGTATTAGGAAGTATTCCATCTTCCTCTATTTTTTGGAATAGTTTGAGAAGAATAGGTGTTAAATCTTCCTTGAATGTTTGGTAAAATTCTCCAGGGAAGCCATCTGGTCCTGGACTTTTATTTTTTGGGAGGTTTTTGATTACTGTTTCAATCTCTTTACTTGTGATTGGTTTATTCAGATTCTCGATTTCTTCTTGATTCAGTTTGTGAAGGTTGTATGAGTCTAAGAATTGATCCATTTCTTCTAGATTGTCCAATTTGTTGGCATATAGTTTTTCATAGTATTCTCTTATAATCCTTCATATTTCTGTGGTATCTGTTGTAATTTCTCCTCTTTCATTTCTAATTTTATTTATTTGAGGCTTCTCTCTTTTTTTCTTAGTCAATTTTGTTTATTTTCTCAAAGAACCAACTCTTTGTTTCATTGATCCTTTCTGCTGTGTTTTTGGTTTCAATTTCATTGATTTCTGCTCTAATTTTTATTATTTCCCTCCCTCTGCTGACTTTGGGCTTTGTTTGTTCTTCTTTTTCTAATTCTGTTAGATGTGGGTTAAGGTTGCTTATTTGGGATTTTTCTTGTTTGTTAAGGTAGGCCTGTATTGCTGAGTTTCCCTCTCAGGAGTGCTTTTGCTGCATACCATATGAATTGGTATGGTGTATTTTCATTTTCATTTGTCTCCAGATACATTTTGATTTCTCCTTTAATTTCTTCAGTGATCCATTGGTTGTTCAGTAGCACGTTGTTTAGTCTCCACATCTTTGTCACTTTCCCAGTTTTTTTCTTGTAGTTGATTTCTAGTTTCATAGCATTATGGCTGGAAAAGATGCTTGTTATGATTTCAATCTTCTTAAATTTATAGAGGTTTGTCTTGTTTCCCAACATATGGTCTATCCTCAGAATGTTCCATGTGTGCTTGAGAAGAATGTGTAGTCTGCTGTTTTTGGGTGCAGTGTTCTGTATATATCTGTTAAGTCCATCTGGTCTAGTCCTTGTTTAAGTCCACTATTTCCTTATTGACTTTTTGTCTGGATGATCCATCCATTGATGTAAGTGAGGTGTTGAGATCCCCTACTGTTATTGTGTTGTCATTCATATCTTCTTTTAGGTTTGTTAATAGTTGTTTTATGTACTCTGGTGTCCTGTGTTGGGTGCATAGATATTTATAAGTGATATGTCTTCTTGGTGGAGTGTCCTTTTTATCATTATTTATTGCCGCTCTTTGTCTCTCATTACCCTTTTTATCTTGAGATCTAATTTGTCTGATATAAGTATGCCAACACCTCCTTTCTTTTGTTTTCCATTAGCTTGGAGTATTGTCTTCCATCCTTTTACTTTGAGTCTGTGTTTGTCTTTAGAGCTGAGATTTGTTTCCTAGAGGCAGCATATTGTTGTGTCTTGTTTTTTAATCCATCCCGCTAGTCTGTGCCTTTTGATTGGAGAATTCAATCCATTTATATTTAGAGTGGTTATTGACATATGAGGACTTAATGTTGCTATTTTTATGGCTCATTTTCTGGTTCTTTTCCATTTCCTTTGTTTCTCGTCCCATGTGTTTCGGACTTCCAATTCCCGCTTGGTAGTTCTGTATGATGATTCTTAGTTTTCTCCTTATTTTTTTTATGTGACACTGATTATTTGTTTAGTGGTTGCCCTGAAGTTTGTATAAAAAATCTTGTGGATGAGAGTCCATTTTCTAATGGCCTCTTATTTCCTTAGACTAAGTCAATTTGATTCCTTTCCTCTTCCCCTTGTAATTTATCGTTGTCAGTATTTATTCCATCTTGTGTTGTGAGTGTGTCTTTAAAGTGATGAGGTTATATTTATTTTTGGTGTTTTCCTTCCCTTAATCTTGATGTTTATAATTCTTTCCTAACCTATTCTGATAGAAAGCTGCATTTTTCTTGTTTTGTCTGCCTATTTTTCTCCTTGCTCAAAGATTTGTATCCCTTTTCTTTTTTTCAAGCATGTGGGCCTTCTTGAGCATTTCTTGTTGTTGGGGTCTTGTGGCTATGAACTCCCTTAGCTTTTGTTTATCTGGGAAAATTATTATTTCTCCATCATATCTGATGGATATTTTCATCGGATAAAGTATTCTTGGCAAAAACAAAAACCAAGTTTTTGTCTTTCGGAGTTTTGAATACGTCATTCCAGTCTCTCCTAGCCTGTAGAGCTTCTGTCGAGAAATCTGCTGAGGGCCTGATGGGAATATCTTTGTACATTATTTTATTTTTTTGTCTAGCTACCCTTAATATTTTTTCTTTGTCTTGACTTTTGCCAGCTTTACTACTGTATGCCTTGGAGAGGATCTTTTTGTGTTGATATATTTAGGAGATAAATTGATTTCATTTGCTGGTATTTCCAGCTCCTTCCCCAGATTTGAGAGGTTCTCAGCTATTATTTCTTTGAACAGGCTCTCTGATCCTTTTTCCCTCTCTTCTCCCTCAACCTATAATCCTTATGTTGCATTTCCTAATTGAGTCGGATATTTCTCGGAGGATTTCTTCATTTCTTTTTAGTCTTAGTTCTGTCTCCTCCTCTATCTGGAGCATTTCTGCATTCCTATCCTCAATGTTGCTAATTCTTTCCTCCATATTGTCAGCTCTGTTCTTTAAAGATTCCAGATTTTCCTTTATCTCCTCCATTGTATTTTTCATCTCCAACATTTCTGGTTGGCTTTTCTTTATGGTTTCAATCTCTTTTGTGAAGAAATTCCTGATTTCGTTGAATTATCTACGTGTATTTTCTTGTAGTTCATTGAGCTTTTTTATGGTAGCTATTCTGAATTCTCTGTCATTTAGGTTATAAATTTCTTTGCCTTTAGGAGTGATTTCTGGGTGCTTGTCATTTTCCTTCTGGTCTGGAGATGTATATTTCTGCATAGTGCCTGCAGATGTCAGTTTGTTTATCTTTTCTCATACTGAAATATCTGTTTGCAGTTTCCACTTGTCAGCACTGGGTTGGGGTCAAGCACTGTGTATTCTCAGCCCCCTGCAATCTGCGGGCACTCTGGCTGACCAGTTCTGCTGAAGCACCAGGCGTGCAGGGGGAGAGGCTCTGTCACCTGCCCAATCCCAGGGGCTTCTCATTCTTCCCTCACTATCTGCTCTCCTGGGGTGCGGGCAACTCTGAGGCTCTCCTCTGATGATGACAGCACCCCTGCAACAGTTCATTCTTCTCCATGTGAATCCCCCACAGATTGTGAAAGAACTTTCAGAGCAATGGTTTTCCTGCAGAGGGCCTCCCCTCCCCCGTCTCTCTCTGGGAGCCGTGCAGACCCAGAGTTGCCCATCAATTGAGGTGGGGGAGGATTTCTCCTTACCTCTCCCCACTTTGTCTGAGGGTTCCAGCATCTCCACCTTCAGATGTACAGCTGCATGGGTCTCTCAGACATCTTGTGTTGTGTGAGTGTCCTCTGTTGGGTATGCTAGTGTCCTTTGTGTTGTATCTTAGCGAGGGGAGAGTCTAACGGGGAAAGCTCGCTCTGCCATGATGCTGACTTCACCTCCTGTGTGTGCAGGACTCCCCCAGCTCCTGGTGGCTTCAGGCCTCCTTCAATTACAGTGTTTTAATTTTACCCTAGTACTTTTTTTTCTGATGAAACTTATAAGAACGTAATAAGAAGATGGTTTAGATTATGTTGTTGAACCTGTCACTTCTGTTTTCATGTTTCTTATGATTGTCCATTTGAGTTTTTTAATGAGGTTATATATGAAGGCATTAAAGTTGCTTCTGGTTTTCACTGTTGTAAATAGTGCTTGATTGAATAGTTTTATCTATATAGGTTTTCCTTTTTCTCCAGTTTTGAAAAGATGAAATATTGAGATTTTAAGCCGAAATGTATGGCCATATTAATTCTCTATTGTCTGAATTTCCCCCCCCAAATTGTACTAATTAATTTCATTTTACTACCATTTTTCTTATAGTTACTTTTCTAGAATATATTTTGTAAAACTATTAAATGTCTTCAGGATAATATTCCTAATGATGATAGCATAAATTTTTGTGTGTGTGTGTGTGGGGAAGACCAGCCCTGAGCTAACATCTGTTGCCAATCCTCCCCTTTTTGCTGAGGAAGACTGGCCCTGGGCTAACATCCGTGCCCATCTTCCTCCACTTTACATGGGATGCCACCACAGCATGGCTGACAGGCAGTGCATCAGCGGGCGCCTGGGATCCAAACTCACGAACCCCGGGCTGCCAAGCACAAACTAAACTGCTGCGCCACTGGGCGGCCCCTAGCATAAATTATTTTAGAAAAGAATATGTAACTGGTACTATGAAATGAGATTAATTGTTGAGAAGTTGTCATTTTAACCCCTTGTTCGTTAATTGGAAAAGCATTGGGTTTTTGGTGGGAATACCATTGAGAAGGCAGGGAGGTGGGAGGCTAAATGATTGTGCCTGCAATTTAATAATCTAGTTCTGTGACCTCAAACAAGGAACTAAATCTACACATTTCAAATTTCCTATTTGGAGATTATATTGCTTGGGAAGAAGCAATATCCCTATTTTGAGATTTAAACCCAAAAGAGTCAGATTAACTGTCTTCAGAAGTTTCAGAGGAGAATAAGTAGGAAATAATGAATTTAATCAAGAAAAGAGCTGCTGTGATGTTGTTAGTCATTAGGAATGTGCCATTCACAGTGCCAGGAAAACTAAATAATATTAAAGCATATATTGTTTTGTTTAATTTTAACTTTTCTGTGTGCAAAGCACAGAAGGGTCTTGAGGCACATACTGGAAAATAATCCCATGTCTCTTTTAAACTTGCAGTGTCTTTATGGTATCTTATGAGGCTTTGTTGTACTTCAACAGTATTAAATACTATTGATGTGTAATTATAAGATTTTCTTTAAGGTATGCTTTGCTGTACTTTTTTTTTCTTCAACATGTAATGGATTTTAATGTGACCTTAATTTTCGTGGAATATTTGAATGGCATTTTAATTAAAAGAAGACAGAGAAAACTTGATTCTTTACTGTTATACTTTACAAATGTATTCATGTTTATTCCTGGTCTATATTACCTCTTTTTCAGTAAGTAATAGTAATAAAACTTAAATATTTGGTATGTAAAGTAGATTAAGGGTACTCTTCC
The DNA here is from genome assembly GCA_031878705.1 of Tapirus indicus. NCBI lineage: Eukaryota > Metazoa > Chordata > Mammalia > Perissodactyla > Tapiridae > Tapirus > Tapirus indicus. Next base: position 81,137,930 of record CM062922.1, on the reverse strand, counting down.
TTTAATAATTTAATTAAAATCTTTTTCTTAACACTAGGGGGCACTCTTGATTTATGAATTCATATCTAAGTTAATATTTACGTGTGGAATGTGGAATGAAATGAAATTATTTGAAAACATTTCACTGCAAACTGAGTGTGCCTTTAGAGAGAATTTGGAATATCAAGCTCGTTTTGTAAAGCAGTGTAAATATAAGTTGATCCTTAACAGCGTCATAAGGATAATGAAGCTTATAAAATGAAATACTGTAGATTGGAGGAACTTTATGTATTTCTGTGCTCTATTCATTTTCACGTTGATTTTCTAAATGGTTTTAAAAATCCATTATTTTTAATATATTTCTCATTTAAAAGATTTTAGCATAGTATCTGCTTCTAGCAGATACTTAGGATATATCTGAAGAAATGAAGATAAATTTAAGCTGTGCCTGAAGGCTGCTATCATTGGTAGTAATCTTTAAGCATTCAAAACCAGGAACATGTTTTGCTACATCTAGGAAACAGACTTTAGGCGTTTTCATTCATTATGTTTGCAATTAGGATTTTGGTGATGTCCACCAACATGTATTTTGCCAGAGGTGTATTTCTAAGGTTTTTTTCTTTAGACGACTCCACTGAATTTAAGCTTTGTGTGGATTAAGTAGATAGTAGACAAAATCTCCATCATCTGAATAGCGTACTTACGATGTGTCAGCACTGTTTTAGATGCTTTGCATATATTAATTCATTTTTCCTCACCACAACTCTGTGAATTAGGTACTTATTGTTATCTCTGTTTTATAGATAAGGAAACCGAGCACAGAAAAGTTAAACAGTTTGCTGGGTTCAAACTTAGGCAGTCTTGTTCTAGAGTCTGTGCTTCAAAATCACTATCCTATATTGCTTCTCTAGAGAGAGGAAGTAGCATTGAGAGAATTATTGATCTTTCAAACTCAGTTTTTAAAGTGGGGATAGTTTAAAATACATAATTATGGACACATCATTTCTCTTATGAAAAACATCATAGAAATTTAAAGTTGGAAAGGGGCCTTAAAGTCAATTTTCTCCTATAATTTTACAGAGAGGAACAAATTCCATCCTAGATAGGTGAAGTTACCAATGCAGTGGTGTATGGCAGGTTATTGCTGGAAAGAGATTAGAACCTCAAGTAAATATTCCATCTTCCAGTAAAGTGGAAAGAAATGTTGTGGAAAGACTATTTGACTAGAATTTTGGATGGCTTGAATTTTATTCATGGCTACTCTTTTACCAGCCTGTGTCCTTAGAGGCTCTGTTTCTTTGTGTTATATGAATATATCTTCCTTAATTAGTCTTACTGGTAGTTGTGAAAATCAGTGAGATGATAGATTGAAGATGTTCAATAAACTTTAAAACTCTATATAAATAAATATGTCATCTACTGTGGTATTTTTATGACATGTTATGTAATATTTTGATTATTTGTGATATCTTTGTAAACTAGATCGTTAGCAGTGGTAAACTCATTCAGTATTGTTGATTTAGGGATGTTGTTTAGATCTCAGAAAATTTATTGTGTTATGCCATGTGTTACTTTGTCATGTATTTTTGAATTTTTCTCACAATAAGTGAAAAATTATGCCTTTCCTTTGCTGATGAAGAACATAACAGTAACATGTATCAAACACTGTCTATTGGTGTTTCTGATCGCTTGAAAATAGCATACAGGATTGTCCTCAAACTGGATTTAGTGACTTAACTAAAATAAAAAATAGAGGGGCCGCCCGGTGGCGCAGCGGTTTAGTCCGCGCTTGGCAGCCCGGGGTGTGCGAGTTCGGATCCCGGGCGCCCGCCGACGCACTGCCTGTCAGCCATGCCGTGGCGGCATCCCATATAAAGTGGAGGGAGATGGGCACGGATGTTAGCCCAGGGCCAGTCTTCCTCAGCAAAAAGGGGAGGATTGGCAACAGATGTTAGCTCAGGGCTGGTCTTCCCCACAAAAAAAAAAAAAAACCAAAAATAAAAAATAGAGGTCAGTAAAGTTGAGGTAGTGTATTTTTTGGCGTGGTGATAGGCATGGATTTGTTTTCTTAAACTTCCAATAAGACATACATTTAAGATATTCTGCTTATTTTTTCAGAAATAATGATGTATTTGGACGTGAAGCAATCAGTTTTCTGTTGCTATTAACATAGCGTCGGGGACTGATGTTGTGGGAAGCATGGACCTAATGAACGGGCAGGCAAGCAATGTTAATATTGCTGCTACTGCTTCTGAGGTAAGACATTTAAGAAGTTTAGTTGTAAGGTTTCTTACCTGGCATTCTAATTTTTCAAGCATTATGGTTGATCACAGATTTAAGTCAGAACTTGAGAGAAAGGACTACAAAGTTTTTAGTTTTTCAAAAAACTGTTTTAATTGTACCATTCTCATGTTCACTGTACATCCTGAGATACTTAAATAATGATTACTTTAAAACCCTTTATTGGATTTAGTTTTACACAGAATTTCTTCTTAGGGTATTTTTACATTAGATGAACCTTGAGGGCAACAGTACAAGTGAGGCAAAGAAAGATTCTTTTATTTGGAATCACATAATTTTGGACACTCTCTGGATCCCTTGATTGCAAGCCTATTGAAGATCAAAGAACTGTTAGGCTGGAATGTTGGAAGAGTTGCTCTGGTGATGTAGCTTAGGATGTTAAAATGGAGACAAAGACTGAACCAGAAGCTCATCTCTCTGGTTAATGTATTGTGATTTTAGTTTTGCCTCACTTTTTTCTTTTTTGCTTTGTCTATAAATCTACGGTACTTGCCTGCCTCCCTTAATAACTTTAGCATCTAGCTCCTATATTTCTCCTTTATTTTTCTCTTATTATGTAGGATGAGAATAATGTTTATGACCCTTTAACATCTTGGCCTTAAAGTTCCTTGCCCTCAAACTTCAACTCCATTTTGCCCCAGCCAATTACTTAGGCCTTGCTATCATTGAAAATATTCTAAGTCTATGGCTTTGATTATTTTTCTTATGCAGATGATTTCTATATTTTCATCTCTAGCTCTGCCTTCCCTCATAAATTTTATTAAGCATTTCTGATGGGCCAGACATTTTACGTAGAATATGACCAAGTCAAGTTACTTATTACTATTCTGCTGCACAACCTGTAAAGAAAATAGTCCAACCGCTTTCTCTGACTTCTGTTAATAGCATCACCATTTTCCTAGCTGTCTGTTTAAATCTTTAGATTTGTCATTAACTTGCTTCCCCTTTGTCCACCATAACCATTTTCTCATCATGGCAGGGAAAGTCCACTGGCAAAGCAGAAGTTACAATCTTCTGTAATGTAATCATGGAAGTGACATCCTGTCATTTTTGCTGTATTCTGTGGTTAGAAACAGGTCACAGGTCCTGCCCACACTGAAGTGAGTGAAGAAGATTACACAAAAGCATGACTACCAAGAGATAGAGATCCTTGGCAGCCATCTTAGAGCCTGTCTACCACACTTTGTCTCTAGGATCCAGTCCTTTTCCTCCTTATTTCTACTAGTACCCTCTTTGTTTGGTCATTTATTATTTCTTCTCTAGATTATTGCAGTGGCCTTTTAGTTTGATCTTGTACTTCTGTTCTCTGCTATTTCTGGTCCATTTGATTGTAATTCAACTTGAATATTTTTAAAACACAGCTGTTTAACTTTATTGTATTCCCAAACTGTCTGTGGTTCCTCATTGCCTACTAATTCAATACAAAAGACCCTCAGCCTTGCATTCGAGACTTTTCTCAAAATGGCCCTAAATTTTTTTTCTAATGGGTTTAACTACTACTAATCCTCTACTTGAAATTTACAGTCTAATGAAAGAATACATCTTGCTGATGTTTGTATAAACGCTTAGCTTTTCCTGCTTCTGTTAGAGCTTTGCCTGTATCTGTCTTTCTGCCTGGAATTTCTCTTCCCATTCCATGTGTCTTTCCCTCTCACTGCACAGAAAAGACATTTTGTCTGTCTTTCAAATTTCAAATCTATTTCAAATGCTATACTTTCCATAGTCTTTTCCTGATCCCCTAAACACATAGGAGCTTTCTTGTTTTTGAAATTATCACTTTTAAAAAAGCACTTTTTAATAATTTTTTCCATAAATTTATATGTAGGTTTTCTTCCTCTTTGAGGCAGGGATTATATTATGTTTGTATTATATTTATGTTTACTTGGTATATTTATAACCCTATTTCTTGAATATGTTAAATGTATGTATGTATGTGTAATATATATTCATAACTATATATCCAGAAACATTTAATCTGGTATTACAGGAAACAAACAATTATTTGTTAAATGAAATAGATCATTTCACTTGTATAAAAAATTCTGTTGACTTTCCTAAAAGTGAATTAATTACATCAGGCCTCAAAGTAGTATAATTTAGTATCTGAGAAATAAGGGGGAAAGTGTGACTTTTAAGTTGTCTTCCTGCTGTGGCAAGAAAATAAGATTAAATATACACATTTTGGGGGCCAGCCTGGTGGCGTAGCAGTTAAATTCACCTGTTCCACTTCAGCGGCCCGGGGTTCACAGGTTCAGATCCTGGGTGTGGACCTACTCATCACTTATCTAGCCATGCGGAGCTGGCATCCCATATAGAAGAGCTACAACTCTACAACTATGATACACAACTATGTACTGGGGCTTTGGGAAGAAAAAAGAGGAAGATTGGCAACAGATGTTAGTGCAGGGCCAATCTTCCTCAAAAAAAGAAATAGCTATTAAAAAAAAGTCCACAAAAACATCAGCATCAGATACATTAAAAATACACGTTTTCCACCTTCTCTTAAAATATAGATCTATTAACCTATAAAAATGTAAAATTCTCATAAATATGATAAGCTTACAGAATGGGTAAAATACTTGATCTGGGTAATTAACATCTCCTTTCTCAGTACCTTTATGGTTAACTGTGCTTGAAGCTTCTTAAATCAAGAGTTGCAGTGAACTTTTTTCAGACATTTGGAATCTTGCCTTGAACAAAGAATCACTACTATTCTCTTAGTGAACATTAAGCTTAAGCTTCTTATCATTACTAACTTGTAATTTTTTAAGCCTCTACTAATGGCTTGTAAGAAGGAAAAAAAGGAAAGTGATTACTTGCAATAAAATTGCATTATGGTTTGCTGACTTGTCTTGAATGAGTTAAAAACTTGGAGAAAATTACCAAGTTATGTTTAAAATTAATGTATTGACTTGACAGAATGTGTTTAGTTACTTGGGCAGTTACTAGATTAGTGTATGCTGCTTAACTGATGTCTATTTGAATGCTTAACATTATGAATAAATTTCTCTGTTAGTCTTGGGACATACAATAATATAGTTGACATACCTTAAGCTAGTTATAGTTAACAGAGATTAAACACATGAAATAAAATACTATGTATAAAATCCATTTGTGGGTTTTTGGATTTTTGCTCAGATATGTAAAGAGTTTAGAATTCATCACTCCTGTCCTCACAATATGACAAAAGCCGAACAAACTGAAAATCAGTAACTCTTTCTAGCTCCATCAGAGAACTGATGTCACAAAGCAAACTGACAGTGATGCCCTGAAAACTGGAAAGAGAGGTGAATATAGAGAATCACACTTTACCAAGAGCAGAAGTCACTGGAGCCAGGAAAGGGTAGGAAAAGTTAAGCTGTGGTTATCAAACTCCTGGAGGCTGTGTGTGGACTGGCTTGAGAGTTAAAAACTCATGAGGGCCCCGTCTTAGGGCCCCCTACTCCTATCCCTGCTTTTGTGGGTTTTACCTCCGGGAGCCCCACCAGGTTCTCACAGTGAAGATCAGAGAAAAATCCCCTCCTGCTTCCAGTAGGGGGAGGGGAAAAGTAACCGTTTTGAAATCAACCTAGGAGGAAAGTAATAATTTTGAAATATGCCTGGCTCATTCTGTTCTCCACCTGACCTCAAGGGAGACTACTTTACCAGAGCCTAATTGAGGGAAGGGAAATAGCCATCTCCAGCCCCCTAGCCTTCCTGTCTCACTTTCTAAGGGGAGTGGAGGCTACTGAGAAGCACTTGAGGTCACAGCCCAAGTGCACAGGTTCACTAAAACACCTGTTATAGGGCTATAGAACACTTCTCCCCCTTCACCTTACCACCACATCAGCAGGGCTCTTGGATAATAACAAAAGATTGCAGCTGAAAGAACTGCAAGGCACAGTCTCTATCTAAGAAGGAGTTTCTAGGGAAACCCAAAGACAAGAGGAGAGACAAAAATAAGGACGTTAGAAGAAATTGAAGACTCAGACACTTCTAGCAACAATAAACAGTAAACACAGCATGACTTCTGCCTCAGTAAACATAAATCCTTACACTAAAGGCCTGTTTACCTCAGTTTCTGTTACTTGGTACATCATGTCTGGCTCTCAACAAATTATAAGGCATGCTAAAAAGTAAGAAAAAACATAGTCTGAAGAGAAAGCAAGCAACAGAATCAGACTCAGATATAGCAGAGATTTTGAAATTATCAGACTGGGAATTAAAATAACCGTGACTAATAATGCTAAGGGCTCTAGTAGAAAAAATGGACAGCATCCAAGAACAGATGGATAATGTAAGCAGGGATACTGAAACTTAAGAATCAAAGGGAAATGCTGGAAATCAGAAACATTGTGTCAAAAATGAAGAATGATTTTGATTGGCTCACCAGTAGATTGGTGAACAGTAGACAGCTGAAGAATCAGTGAGCCTGAAGATATGTCGATAGAAACTTCCCAAACTGAAATGCAAAGAGAACATAAAATGAAAAAAATGGGACAGAATATCCAAGAACTATGGGACAATGACAGAAGGTGTAAGACACACATAATGGAACTACCAGAAGGAGAAGAAAGAGAAAGGAGCAGCAGAAATATTTGAAGTAACAATGGTTGAGATTTTTCAAGAATTTATGACAGATCCCTTCCTTTGTAATGATTTTGCTATTTAGCTGCTACTTGAGGAAAAAAGTGAAAATGAGCCATTGTGACAAGTGCTCAAAACTGATATATAATAGCTGGTAGGTTGACATATATGTTACACTTTGGTAATTGAAACTTTGGTTAATTTTTTGTGCCATTAACTGTAGCCACCATTTAAGAGAGTTTGATCCAAATGTTCTTACAGTGATGATGCTCTGATTTCAGTCACCTGATGCAGAATACATTGTTATCTCATGGTGCAGATGAAGTGGAAACTGAACAAAAATAAGATTTTCAGGGCCAAAAGCCACCTTTTGTTCTACATATAGCAACAGCAAATTCAAAGTTAAAATTAGTAACCTTAAAGCAGAAAAAACTTAAATTTGTAATATAGTAGGAAGAACAGTATTAATTTTTATCACAGACTTCACTTAACAAATAAAGCTGGATTATTTAATTAATGGAATTCTGGATATTTTCTTATTGTTTAGGTTATGAAAGTAATTTGCCTTTTTCTTAATAAAAAATTGGTTAAAAAATTCTAAATAGATGTATCCTTCTCCCCTAACTTCCCTTTACCGCATTTGAGAATCATTGAACTTGTTAAAATCTTTTAATTTCTATAGGAAATGATAGGATGTCAGGATGAGGAAACTGACAGACAAGAAAATGACTTACTCAAGAACCTAAAAATTAAAGTTGACGTTAGATTTCAAGTTGCCTGACCCTTTATGTTGTACTCCTTCCAACCAAGCAGCATGTTCTGCCCAACTTTTCTACAGCATTTGTTAACCCACTGTTCTTAGTTTCCTCAGTTTTTAATGCCAGTCTAGTTTCTATGACATTGGCTGTGAGAGAGTATTAAAATGGCTGCATTTTCTTTCCGTTTAACAGAAAAGTAGCAGTTCTGAATCATTAAGTGACAAAGGTTCTGAATTGAAGAAAAGCTTTGATGCTGTGGTATTTGATGTTCTTAAGGTTACACCAGAAGAATATGCGGTAAGCTCCTCACCTCTCCTTTCTCCAGTTTTTGCACGTAGTCTACGTATTGGTGCTATTGAGTTAGAATTTGTAGGCCCAGCAGAGGGGATGGCAAAAAAAAGCTGGATGTCGGAATTGTTGGAGAAAGTAGCACAACAGTGGAGCAAGCAGAGAGATGACATTGGGAAGATAAGAAGAGCTGTAGATATTTTTAGAGCAGCTTCTTAAGTTGCACTTTCAACTTGTTAAGTAATAAGTCAGTACTTGCTTTTAAGGGAATTGCTTTTGTCCCTACCCCACCTCCTCCAGCCAACTGTACTTTTTGACATATGTAAGAAGTATTTTTACTTTTTTGTAAATTAAAAAATTAAATTTGAAGGCATTATTGCACTATCATGAAAGATATCGAGAAAAACTTTTCTTAACTGACATAAATGTTCGTTTATGTTCTCTTTCTCTTTTAACTTGTTAACAGACTATATTGATTTCCTGATATTGAACCACTTTTGCATTCCAGGAATAAACTGTGTTTGGTCATAGCATATTATTCTTTGGTATATTGTTGGATTTGTTTTATATCTGTAGCCATGAGTGAGATAGGTCTATAGCCGTGTGAAGTCCTTACATGTGAGTTGCCACTAGTATAGTCTCATTACTTTTTATAAATTGGGAAGAAAACCTTTCTGTTAATATCAGATTTTATATTACCATTTGAGGGGAAATGATTTAATGGTCACAACAACACTGCTCCGTGAACCAGTACATCTGATTTTTGGTTTTGGTTTTGATTTACTATATGTATGCTGTGTCTAAATTTTTAAGATTTTTTTTGTTTTCTAACTTTACCTCATTTATCTCATGAGAAAATACGAATAGGCATGTGATAATTGGAAATAATTATATTTAATGGTAAAAAGGCTAAATTTTCATTTTCTGTAAGCCCATATAAAATTGATACTTTTTTCTAGTAAAGATTTGAGTATTCAGTATATTTTAGTACAGAATTTTAGTTTAAAATTTTAATTTAGAATATATGTCATATTGTAAATTCCAAAGAAGAAATTGTCATTTTTTACTTTTTATTTCAGGGTCAAATAACGCTAATGGATGTTCCAGTATTTAAAGCCATTCAACCAGATGTGAGTAGTTTTAAGAACTTTCCTTTTAAATATACAAAATGGTCATTATAGTATCCCAAAATAAGAAGTTTTAGAAATGTCAAATTATACTTCATATTAATTTTTAAATATTGAAAGCTTTTGATGTAACTTGTCTATTATTCAGGTCTCAAATTCATGTGGCAGTCATAGCTGTACATCACTGAGTTGTAGATAGGACTGTTTGAATCATTTTGGTTGGTTATGCTTCATCACTTTACTGAAGCGAGGAATAGACTTAGAGAGGTTGAATGATTTACCCAAGGCTTTGAAGCTTTTAATGCGAGAATGGGAATAAGACACTGGGTTTCACAACTCACTCCAGTAATCTTTTCCGTTACACCTTTATTTTATGACTTTATAAAAAGACTATGTGTTGACATTTTGGAGAGAAGAGAGAGGATCAAGAAAGGCATTTTTCGTTTTTATTAAAATGAAGGAGACTAACATTTATTATGCATCTACCCACTGTAAGCCATTTGTTATGCTATCTGTGTGTGGTATGGGTGTGTGTCAACCTGAGTCTGGTAAATCTATTTTACTGATGAGAAAACAGAATGACAGTTGTCCTTGATACACAACTAAACGTTGGAACTGGAATTTAGACTCTAAAAATGGATGCCTTTTCTACTTTTGTCAAGTAAGAATATGAATATGATTTTGTACCCCAAAACTTAAGTCATTGATAACATTGGCATTCAGTACCATAAGATAGGTAATTTTTTAGCTCTTTTGGGAACAAAATATAGTGTATTTGTTTTAGTAGATACAACTCTATGGTGACTTTGAACACTTAATAACTATAACAAGTTAGGGAAAACATCTGTCTTACATGGTATAGACAGTATTAGTCGTATGATTTTCAATTAAGTTACTTAATGTCTTAGTATCTCAAGTTTGTCACTTACATAATGAACATAAAACACAATTCTGTGTTTTCCTGACTTTTCCCCCAATACTGCAGAGGATTCTTGCAATAGAACCATTAGATTAGCAATAGAGGAAGAGGAACAATCTATTCTGTAAATAAAGTACAAACAGAAAATGGCTTTTGTATTTAAATGACAAAAACTGAAATATTCATTTCCTTATATCCCTGAACAAAACAAACTAAATTCTTTACAAAAATTATGTTTTTTGCCCTGAAATTCAGCCATCTTCTTAGCCATATTTTTTCCTTTTGAAAAAACTATAATGACTGTATCACTGTTTCATATGAGATTAGTGCTGTCCAATAGAAATATAATGTGAGCCACATATAACTTTACATTTTCTGGTAGCCACATTACAAAGTAAAAAGAAATAGGTGAAATTAATTTTAATAATTTTATTTAACCTACTGCAGCTGAAACATTATCACTTCAACTTATCAGTATAAAAATTATTTAGGTATTTTACATTCTTTTTTATGTACTAAGACTTTGAAATTCAGTTTATATCATACAATTATAGCACATCTTTATTTGGAGTAGCCACATTTCAAGTGCTCAATAGACATTTGTGGCTAGGGGCTTGGACGTTGAAGATGTAACTAATGACTGCTTGGAGACATAGACTTCAAATCAATGGGAATTTTTTTTTATTTCCCCGGGAGATCTGACACTCTGTGAAATGTAGAAGTAAACCTTAACGTTCTCTTGACCCCACTCCCTGATCTAATTTAACACCAAATCTCACTGATTTTTTTTTAACCTCCTAAGTATCTTATCTGTCCATTCTTTCTCTATTCCCAACACCCCAATCCAAGATACCATCTTATCTCAACTGAATTACTACAGTACCCTCTTACCTGATCTACCTGCCTCCACTCACCCTTCTAAACTCTTCTCTACCTAGTGGCCCTGGCAGTCTTTTCAACATGTAAATCTGCTCATATGATCCCTCTGCTTAAAACACTTCAGTGGTTTCCTGTTACTCTAAAGATAAAGACAAACTATCCTAATATGGTCTACAAATCTCTTAGTTTTGGCTCTTCCTACCTATTCTAACCTCATCTTACACTTCTCCTACCTCTTTCTGATCCAGCTATACTGGCCTTTTAGTCTCTCTTACTGAGCCTGTGCACATCCTAATTAACTCCTCCTCATCCTTCAGTTCTTAGATCAAGTTTGACTTTCTCAGGTAAGCGTTTCTTGTCTTCCTGCAGGCTCTCCTAGCGCTACTTCTTCACTGGACCTGTCAGTTGCGATTTTACATTTATTTGTTGTGATTCAACAAATGTTTAACTGAGTGTCTGTTATATGCTAGGCACTGTTTTTTTTGCTGGAGATACAGCAGTAAACAGACTAAATTCCTGCCCTTGTGGATCTTACATTTGAGTGAGGTGAGCTAGACAGTGTGTCATGAAAAACATAAAACAGCCAGAAGAGGATATAGAGTGAGGACAGTGGGAGTTATGATTTTAGATAGGATGATCAGGAAGGCTTCACTGAGAAGGTAACATCTGAGCAAAGACTGAAGGAGGTGAGAGAGCAAGCCGTATGGGGTTTTTGGGGAAAGAGTGTTCCGGGCAGAGAACTGCCACAGCAAAGGCCAATGAGCTACAATGAGTGAGCGAGGAAGCATGGTAGAAGGTAAGAGGGTAGAGTGAGGGATGGATGGTACAGGGGCAGACCATTACTCTGAATAAGATAGGGAGCTGTTGGAGGGTTTCGAGCAGAGGAATGACAATTTCTGACTTAGGTTTTAAGTAGCTTTTCTGACTGCTGACTAGGGTATGTGTGGAAGTGAGCATGGGGTCAAGGGCAGAGTGGTACCAAGGACTGAATCAGGGAGACCAGGTGAGAGACAAAGTGGCTTGGATCAGAGTGGGAGTGGAAGAGAGGTGGTGAGAAGTTGTTAGACATTATGTGCAAGAGGAGTCATGGACGATGCCGAGGTTGGCCTAACACCAAAAGCACATGGTTGATATTATCTGAGATGGAAAATTATTATTATTGTGTTCACCACTCCTGGGGCTGCCATTCATATAGAATATTATGTACATTATAGCCTTATGGAAAAAGACCAGAGGAGCAGATTTTCTTTCTTTCTTTTTTTTTTTTGCTTGAGGAAGATTGGCCCTGATCTAACATCTGTGCCAGTCTTCCTCTATTTTGTATATGGGACACTGCCACAGCATGGCTTGATGAGTGATGTGCACCCAGGATCTGAATGTGCGAACCCCAGGCCGCCAAAGCGGAGCACTTAACCACTGGGTGAACCTGAGTGAATTTAACCAACTATGCCACTGGACTGGCCCCTAGAGGAGCAGATTTTGAGGAAAGAGTAGGAGTTTGGCTTTGGACGTGTTTAGTTTTACATGCCTGTTAGACAGCCAAGGGGAAGGTTGAGTTAGATAATATATACTAGCATATATTTTCAGTCCAGGTTGGAAATAAAAGTTTAGGAGATGTCATTGTAGAGATATTAAAAGTGTGGGTGAGATCACCAAGAGAGTGAATATAGATAGAGAGAAGAAGGGTCCTATGTAGTGTTTAGGAGGAACTTGACTAAGCAGCAGCAACGAGGGACTTAGGAGGAAAATCAGGTGATTAGTATGGAATTTGATGAAGTGAAGAAGGTATTTTTAAGAAGGAAGGAGTGATCAAGTGTCAAGTGTTGTTAATCTTGTGCTTATCTGATTAATGCTTGCTGCTTCCTCTAGATTTTAAGCTACATGAGGGCAGAAACTTGACAATTTTGCTTTACTATTTTATCTGTCGGGCAGGTAGTGGGAGCTCAATATTTAGAATGAGAATATGAACATAGTGTTTAGTAAATATTTGTTCAATGAGAGAATATTTTCAAAAATTGAAGCAGTAACACTATTGGAAGAAATGATGTAGCACCAAAATATTCTTGTTAGGTATCAGTCTCATAATCATCAAGATTACATTAAACTGGCAGCTTCAGAAACAGGGCTTTGTCATGGGGCAAAATAGTATCTCCTAATTTATTATGAAATGTTTGAGACATACAACAAGGCATAAAGAATAAGATGAACCTCCATGTACCTACCTAACCAGTATTTTTGAAGCAGCTCTGTGTCCTCCCACATTCACCTCTCTTCTCTCCTCTCCCCAAGGTAGTCACTATCTAGTGCTGATTTAGATCATTCCTGTGCACTTGATTATATTTTTTCTATAAGTATCTTGTAGCAATATATGCTATCACAGGTTTTTAATTTTTTATGTAAATGGTATCCTATTATTTTTGTCTTGAGCTTGCCTTTTTTTTTTTTTCTGGTGAGGAAGACTAGCCCTGAGCTAACATCTGTTCCCAATCCTCCTCTTTTTGCTGAGGAAGATTAGCTCTAGGACTATCACCCATGCCCATCTTCCTCTACTTTATATGTGGGACACCTGCCACAGCATGGCTTGATAAGCAGTACATAGGTCCACACCCGGGATCGAAATCTGCGAACCCGGGGCTGCCAAAGCGGAGCGCGTGAACTTAACCACTGCGCCACTGGGCCGGCCCCAGCCTATTCTTTATGTTCAGCATTGTTGACTAGCATCCGTGTTGATATGTGCACTCTAGTGCATTACTGCTTGAGTTGTAGAGCATGAACATGTTTAAATTTGTTAAATACTGCCAAATTGTTTTCCAAAATGTACGTATTGTTTGCTTATTATATTGAAACTCTTGCTATTGATAAGTTTAACAAAAGATTAAGCCATGATGTCAGCCAATCTAATGTATTAGTCATATTTCTAAGCATAAAATAGTGTCTACCTCATTATGTAGTTAGAGTTTTAGCTTCATTAAAGAATGAAGGAATTCTTTTTTGTTAAATCAAAATTTAACCTCAGATATTATGAAAAGATAGGGGTTATCACTGAATCTAGTAAATTTTTCTTCACGTTTTTGTCCATTATACCAATGTTCAAGTCTCTCTATATAACTTTATATAGGACTTTAAAATATATACTTTGTGAAACTGTTTAAAAGATCTTTAGTTAAGTTACACCAAAACTATTTAAATCAAAGCTCACTATTATGTATATGTTACTTTATTTCAGGTGATGATTTATTCACATTCTCTGAAATAAAATGTGTACTAAATTATGAACTTGGAAGAATGTAGATTCTGAATCCAGCTATGTGATTTAGTGATTTTAGTTGCAGGTTGGTGACTGAATCACACAAGTCTCACTCAGTTTTCTATAATAGAGGCAATTTCTGAGTTACCTGGAACTTAAATATGTATCTCCCATTAATTCAGTTCCCTAAATAGGATCCTGTAATTCCTACCAGTTTGTGAAACTCTGTATTCTCAAGTCTTTCATGTCAAGCAGAATTTAGCTGAACTTGTACTACCTAAAGTTGTTCTTGACTTGTGGGAAGAAAAGGACAACTTTAAGAAGTGCAGTTGTTTTCTCAGAATAAAACCGCCTATCTATAATGTCTGCTGTACAGTATACCTCAAAATTGCTTAGGGCAAAAAAGAAAAATTCCAAGCCTTTTATTTCACTGTAGAAACTATCTGCTGTTTCTTTGAGGTGTCAAAAATTATTTTTTATTATATAGGGACTGAAAATCATGTCTTTAAGAGCAGATCTGAATCAAACATAATGCTAAGCCTGATTTTTCTCCAACCTGGTATCACACTTGAAATTACCTCAGATTGAAAGAAGATAAAAGGACAGATTTTGGTACTTCATTTCTTAGTTTTTTATTTTATGGTAGAGAAGAATGGAAAAACATGTTTACCAATGAAAAGAATTTAATGTAAAAGGAAAGTTCACCAGTAATTTAAAAAACTACTTAGTAGGAATATAATTACATAGAAAAAATGTTTGCTCCAGTTTCATTTTTTAAGATTCCCTGTCTGAGTGATTTGTACCATCTATCCATTTTTAATACTAGTCGGAAACCAAGGAGTCGTTCTTTTCCCGTCTCTCCATCCTCTTTCCCCTGTTCTCCAGTATCTCCAAATGATTTTACCTCCTAAATAACTTTTCTCCCCTTCCCCTTCCCTATCAACTCTGAAGGATGTTTATTAAAAGAGTACAGTGTTTTTACAAGGCTGCAGCTCAGTGGCTCTGGGAACATGAGCATTCCTTAGTGTCTGTATGTGGTTGTGGGGCCTGAGAACAGGTCTCAGCTCAGTCAGTCATCTGTATACCGATTCTATCTGAACACTTCGCCCTGATGTTCCCCTCGCTGGTGCTACAGAAATCCTGAGACTCTTCACTTGCCCACTGGCCCAAGAAGCATGGCCAAATTTGGAAGCTTCTGTGGATAGTGATCCCTCACATGCAACACCAGGCTTTTCACTATTCTCCCCTCCTCCCAATAAGTAGCGGTGGGGAGGAAACAAGAATATGGTTGCTGAAACTGTAGTGATAGTAATTACAAAGAAGGAAAAAGGTTTAGTAGTTCATCATCTACACTCCACCACTGATAATATGTCCTTACAGCTCTTAACTTCCACAGAGTTGCTCACTCTTTCTCTCTTTTTTTTTTTCTTTAGTTTAAACCAGTTTTGGGGGCAAATTGTCATGTATTTTGCTGCCTCTTACTTTTTTCTTTTTTACTCAGTGTCCAACATTGACAGCTCTCTAAGTGGGTGCTCAAAAATTTCTTAATTACTTAACTTCAGTTATTTAAAAACTTATTTTTAAGCCCTTAGAATTCCAAAAGATTTTTTTAGTGGCAAAACATAAAAGCAAGGAGCCAGAAGACTTACATTTTTGTTTCAGCTTTGTCATTTATAGATTGTGCCACTAATACAATCTGTTTCATCTTTGACCTTATTTTATTATTAAATCTATGAAATACGGGATTTTGGACTACTTGATCTTTAAAATACTTTATAGGTCTTTGAGAAATTCCTGGAAGTGGGATAATTTTTAGTGGTGATTTCAGAGTCAGAGCTGCATTTAAGTGTAGTTCTCAATCAGTAATAACTATGCTTTTGATCAAAACTGCGGAAGCCTTGAGGACGTGATAAGGTTGGGGGGTTGGTCATGAGTCAAGCTCTTATAGATTGGGGGTCTGTTGTCCTCTCACCAGAATGTGAATTCTGTAAGGGCAGAAACTTTTGTCTGCTCTTTTCACTGGTGTGTCTGTAGTGCCTAGAATATTAACTGTTCATTATTTGAGTTTGATAAATGACCATTCCAAAGCTTGATACTGTATAGCCTACAGGCATATCATTCCCCCATTGTTTATCATATTTGGTTAACACTGTTTATCATTTCTGCAAAAGTCTGTTACCCATTCCAGGAATGTGGCTTTTATAAAATAATGTTCTTTCTGTGGAAACAGGAAAGATTTTTTTTTTCCCTGCCCACAATTCAGAACATTTTCAGGTTTCTTCCCTAGTATGAATTCTTCAATGCTTTTAGTAAGGGCAGAAGTTTAGGTTAAGGGTTCTTTACATTCATTAATTTCTGGTATGAATTTTCTGGTATTTAGTCAAGTCTAGTTCTTATTAAAGTATTCTCACATTTCTTATATAGATAGATATCCCCAGTATGGGTTCTTTTGAGCATGAAGGTGTGTTTTCTTTTAGAAAGCTCTTACACATCTATATGCCTTCCTTCCAGTGTAAGTTCTTTCATGTTAGGAAGCAATGACTATTCTGAAGGTTTTTCCATGTTTGTTACTTTCATAGGTTTTTTTTTTTACTGTTTTTTGTCTATTATGAATTCTCTGATGCTCTATACAGCTTGTATTTCTTCTGAAAGCTTTACCACATTCATTACCCCAGTGGGATTTCTCTTCAGAATGAGTATTATGTTATTCAACACAAGATGAATTATGGATTATGAAAGCTTGCTTGTAATCAGGTATTCTCTGCAGTAGCAATTCTCTTTGGATAAGTCTTAAGTAAGGGGTGAATTGTGCTTGAAATCTGTACTATAGTCATTACATTGGATGATGTTTGCCTCTCTTATGAGGTTCTCAAGTGTTCATAAAGTGACAGGCTCTGACTGAAAGTCCTCTGACATGTATGACATTCAAAGAAAAAAGTTTTACACTTTCTTATTTGTTCTAGTAGGTCAATGCAATAAGTCATTTAGCTTATGTTAATAAACAGACATTAAATACAAAAGATAGAAAAGGCCCACCTGTATAACTGGGATACACTAGAGACTGAGGAAGAATGCTGGTTAAATGAAGGAAAGTACATAATAGGTAATTCTGAATCTTACTGAAACATTCCTGAAAAACTTACAATTGAGATATTTCTGACAATATGTATAAAGAGCTTTCTCTATGCAAACTTTCTTATGTATACAAAGAGACTATAATCTGGGCAACATCCAAAGTTCCAACATCAGGAATATCATAATTCTATCCTTGTTTTAATGGAAATTATCATTTGCATTAAAATTAAAATGTAAACAGTCCATGAATATAGTGAGAGATTTGAAGAAAGCAAAGAAGACATATAGACTTGAAATTTTTCTTATAGACTGGAATAAACTAACTGTTCTGTTAGGAGCAACGTGCAGCTGTTTTATCAGTTCATATTATTGCTGTCCATCACCATGAACTTCCTTAATATATAGTAAGGTCGGGCTTAGATTAGAACTAGAGAAGGTAAAGAAGAAAATTGATTAGGACAGTAGGTATATCACGGCATCAGTGGTAGCAAAAGATAGCTCCTGCCTTTATCTCTGATTTCACTATAGAGGCAGCTTTAATGTATTAGGAGGAGGAGGGAGGAGAGAATGTGAGTACATTTGACAAGATAAGTTATCTTTTGATTTAACATATTACATTGGAGTTATATATTTTCAAAGCTTATTCTGTCAGTTTAAAAATATAGGAATCATAGGGAGCACTGCATCTGTGGCTGAGACTTCTTTCTAAATAGCCATATAGGCTGAATGCTAATGGATATAGTATATTCCCTTAAAGCTTCCCACTTTTGAGCATAAGAATACTCAGCAATAATTATCTTCTCCTTGTGAGGACCCCCCCCCCCACACACACAGTCTTTTACAATTCCATCACTTTTTCTTTTCTTTCCTCAATCTCTGTCTACATGCTGGTCTATATTGGCCTTTTCTCTTCTTCTATCTATAGATCTCCCTACATCATCACCCTTAGAGCAGTCCTTTTAAGAGTGTTGGAACCTACAAGATGAAATTTAGATCAAGAATTTGACTTTACAGAACAAACCTACAAGACATAAGAGAAGCTGTGGCTCCCGTGAAATTCAGTAATTTTTTCATAGGGTAGGTGGTCATCAGTTGTGGTGTTTGCCTTCCCACGTGCTTCCAAAATAAACTCAGTTGAAAATTGGGTTTGACAATGTCATGGCTCAAAATGAATCCATGAATGTTCTTTCAAATACACTTTTAATGACCATTAAGAAATTGCCTTTATGTGTGTGAGTTATTATTAGAAGATTTCTCTTCACTGCCTGATTTAAAAATTGCAAGTTAAATCCGTTTTAACAAATATTGAGAGGTATCAAGTCTGCTATATTTCGTTTAACCTTTGCTAAAATGGAGCTTCTTTACATAGTGTACTCAACTTCAATCAGTCCTATTCTTTTTTTTTTTTTTTTTTTGTGGGGAAGACTAGCCCTGAGCTAACATCCATTGCCAATCCTCCCCTTTTTGCTGAGGAAGACTGGCCCTGGGCTAACATCTGTGCCCATCTTCCTCCACTTTATATGGGACGCCACCACGGCATGGCTGACAGGCAGTGTGCGTCTGCGGGCGCCCAGGATCCGAACTCGCGAATCCTGGGCTGCCAAGCGCGGACTAAACCGCTGTGCCACCAGGCGGCCCCCTAATCAGTCCTATTCTTAAATCAAACCCTAAAAAAACATTCTGAGAGGTAGAGATGGGGCAGGGCAAATTTTCTTTAAGGCCAGCTAACCATAAATGCATGGCAGAGTTTAAGAAGAAAGTGGTGGGTGAGTTCCTGGAGTCCTAGTGCTATTTCAGCTTCATAATCCATTAAAGGGGTTTTTGTTGTTATGTTTTTTAACTTTTTATTTTAAAGTAATTACAGATTCACAGGAAATTGCAAAAAAACAACACAGGGATAATTGTAGATTCATAGGAAGTTGCAAAACTAGTGCACAGAGATCCCGTTTACCTTTCACCCTGTTTTCCCTAGAAGTTACATCTTATATGAGTATAATACAATATCAAAACCAGGAAATGGACATTTGTACATATGTCTGTATAGTTCCATGGCATTTTATCATATGTGTAGATTCATCTAACCATCACCTCAGTCAAGATACAGAACTACTCCATCTCCACAAAGATGTCTCCCTTGTGCTTCTCCTTCATAGTCACACCCATCCCACTCCTGCCCCCACTCCCCACCATCCCTAACTCCTGGCAACCACTGATCTGTTCTCCATCTTTATAGTTCTCTTTGTCTTTGTATTAGATGGGCTAGTAGTGTAACATTGTCTCAAATGGGAAATGTTTTCTGAAGCAGAAACTACCATTTTAAGAGATTTTTAAAAACCTGCTTGTTTCTTTACGTTTTATAATTGCAATTTTTTTTAGAATGGAGGGCTCCAATGGCATTTTAATCCATTTGCTCCCAAGTAATGTGAGTCCAGAGTCATTCATTCTCCCCTCCTTTTAGTCTACTTCTAACAGTTTTCTTAAAGGGGCAAAGCATTTTTCCATTAAATTAATGATGTTGAAATGTTACAAGAATTCGATGGATTTTTCAAAACCTTTTAACATTTCTTATTTGAGGAGTCAGAAAAGCATTAAAAAAATTTTAATGTAAAAATAAAGCCATAATTCACTGGTACTTTTGTCTGGGTTCCTTATTTATTGTGATAAATTATAATGATGAAGATGGGATCAAATGAGTTGATGTGTGTAAACCACTTAGAATAGTGCCTGGCATGTAGTGATCTCTGTATTAATGTTAACTATTATTTTTATTACTGCTGTTAAGACTTCTCAGGGTGAGAAGGAAGGCCTTTTTAAGCACAAAATCAGTAGATTAAATCACACAGAAAAGGACAGGTGTGTTAGCTGCTTTAAACAAACAAAAACCAGGCTCCTATGTGAACATAAAGAAAATTGGGAAGATGTATGTTTACATAGATTTTCTTTAAGTGGTGGATTTATAGGTGATTCACAGCCCCCCGCTCCCGATTTTTAAATATACCCGGCTTTGATAAGACTCTTGTGAAACTGACACTCGGTAGTGGTAGTGTAAATGATTCTAGTATTTCAGGAGGGCAATTTGACAGGTATCAAAGCCTTGAAAAGGTTCATACTCTTTGACCTAGTGATTTCACTTCTAGGCCTTTGCTTTTAGGAAAGGATCAGAAATGTCAGAAACGGTGCCAGGATATTTATTATTTATAGTGTAGCCTTACTTATAACAGGAAAATGAAATCTGCTTTATGTGTAATGCTCTATAATTGAGTTTGAACTCTATGTCAGATGGCTACATTCAGTGATTGGATAAGTTTAACAGCAATTTGATAGACACTTTGATCATAGCATTGATATAAATTTGGAAATTATATTAATTGGTTAAAAACAAATTCCATATTTATGGATTTAATCCTAGGAATTTTGTCCTAAAATATGGCATCTTTATATAGTTGTATAAATAGTCTGTGATTTTTAGAAAGAACAAAAGTATTTTCTAGCAGTTTGATGTTTTTTGTTTTGTTTTGTTTTGTTTTGTTTTTGTGGGGAAGACCAGCCCTGAGCTAACATCTGTTGCCAATCCTCCCCTTTTTTTTTGCTGAGGAAGACTGGCCCTGGGCTAACATCCGTGCCCATCTTCCTCCACGTTATATGGGACGCCGCCACGGCATGGCTGACAGGCGGTGCGTCGGCGGGCGCCCGGGATCCGAACTCGCGAGCCCCGGGCTGCCAAGCGCGGACTAAACCGCTGCGCCACCGGGCGGCCCCCAGTTTGATGTTTTTAATATAGTTATCACGTCACCTTTATGTTAATGTAATATCTACTACTAAATATCTTCTGTCTATACAGAGGAATAATGTGAAGTGAGCATATATTTAAGTTGAGTACCTAGCAGTTTTTTTTACTGTAGAGTTACTTCTGTCATTTTATTTTTTTCCTTCAGTAATTTTGAATTTGAAAGTTGTAATCTAATTTTAGGTTTAAAAAAAAAGTAATTCATATCCTCAGAGCATTTAATGCTTATCTACTGTATTGAAGCGATAATCGTCATCTCTTCCCTCAGTATTCTCCATCTCAGTTGCTTAAACCAGAAGCTTGGCGATCTTAATACTCCTGGATACCCCATTCTTAGCTTACACTGTGTGAGTCCAATTATTGACCAAGTTCTGCCTGCCTCCAGGATATCTAGAATCTGCCATTTCTTTCACTGTCCACTGATGCCACCCTAGTCGAGGGAACATTACCTTTTTCTTGGAGTATTGTATTATCATCATAACTATTTCCTCAGTCTTTGCCTGACTCAGTCCATTCCTTTTTGTTTGTTTCTACTTTTTTTTAATTGTATCGAAGATACGCATACATCACGTTTGAGAAGTCAGATATTTCCATGAGAGAACAAAATGTGGCAATTCCCTAGCACAGTTGCTCCCACCCTTCCAGCCTCCATCCACCGTTGAGCCCCACACCCATTCAAGTCGCCTATCTATTCCTCCTTGGAGGAATTTATGTCCATTTTTCAAATAATATATCTAAATGCCTAGTTATGATTTTTCAATAAAAGATGATTTCACTCTCTTATATTGTCTTCCCCTCACATTAACAGAGTTCACTTCCTCCTCTTTCTCCCATGTAGTTATGTCACAATTTTGACATGAATAGGTAACTTACTTATATTGTTTTCCTTGAGCTAACAACTTACTTTAGCTTTCTCTGTGCTTGTCGCTAATTTTTCTGCTAGAAGTGAATGTAGCAAATGTGTCTTCTCAATGTGTTCAGACACTTCAGATTTTCTGTTAATCGTCTTTCAGACATCTCTCTTGGAATCTCTGTCCCCTTGCAACTTACTATCTGGACTTTAGTTCTTAAGGTCTGCTCACAGCTTTGTCCCAGGATCTCCCTTTACTGTTAATCTGAGAATTCCCAATATTTTCTTTCTATGTTGCTTCCTCTGTTTTCCTGGATCCCGTGCCCTCCTTTTCCTTAATTTGCTAGTTGTGATGGAACACATATTCTACTAGCTCTGTGAGAATAGAAGCATAGAATGCAAATGCTGTGAGACTTTTGTGTGTGAAAATGTCTGTGGTATACTTTCATACTTAATTGATGTTTTTGTTAGATATAGAATTCCAGGATTTTGAAGGCATTGTTTCAGTTGTCTTTTAACTTCCAGTGCTGCTCTTGAGACATCCAGTACCTTCTGATTCCTGTTTTTCTGTATGTGATCTATTTTTGTTTGTTCTGTTTTTGAATCTGACAGACTTTTCTGATCTCTTTGTCTCCTGTGAGCTGCAATTTTTTGATGCTAGGCCTTGGTTTGAGTCTTTTTTTTTTAAATCTGTTGTAATGGGCTCTATTCAGGTCTTTTCTTGCCTTTAAGCTCTGGGGGCATTTTCTGGAATTATTTTTTTTGATAAGTTACTTTTCTCCATTTTCTCTGTTCTCTCTTAAAATTCTTATTATTCAGATGTCACCTCTTATGGGCGTTTCTAATTGACATAATAGTTTTGCTCCTATTTTTAGCTTATTGTTTAAAAGATTTTATCACTTTTATCTCAACTCTTCTGTTGATTTTTAAAGTTTCTCTTATATTTTTCATTTCCAGAAGCTCTGTTTTGTTCTTTATTTCTTTTTTATGTCCTCCTGTTTTTGCCTAATGGGAGCAATATCTATTCTCCTCTGTCTGAGAGTAATAATTATGTATTTTTGTTATCGTCTTTTCTCAGTTTTCTTTTGTTCTCTGTCCTAACTCAGTTTCCTCAGCGTTCTTTTTTCCTGTTGATTCTGTGTCTTTCTGGTAGTGGTGGTTGTATTATAGCAGGGTTCTTAACCTATTTTGAATCTTGGACCCCTTTGGCAGACTAAACCCCATGGAACTGACCTCTTCTGTAAAATCAAAGGAAATCAGTTCTATTAAAATACACTTATCAAAATATTTGTTAAAACTGTAATATAGCAATATATGTGCTTCTTTATTAACATATTACATAAGATCTAGAGGTGATAAGATCATAATTGCAAAGTAGTGATATTTTTGAGATATCTATACGAACTGTAATGTGGTATGAAAATATCTGTGATTTTTATTAGTGACAAAGTCACACGTATTGCCAATTTTTCTGTAATCTGTAGCCTACATTTATAATGAAAAGGAATGTCATTTCAGTTAGAAGTTAGTGTAAAATAAAAATTTAACTTTTTTTGCATAGGTCCTTGAGCTCTTTAAATTCTATTGATAGACCTTATGGGAAGTCAGGAACCCCTTTATTAGAAGTTTCTTCAAATATCTGGGGTCATTGGCTGTCGTTTCTAAGAGTGAGGTACTGGAAAGCTGACTGGAAGCTCTGAGTGATTGAAAGGGGCTTGGCTACTAACTAGTAGGCTTCACTATATGTTGTGGTATGCTCAACTTTCATTGTCTGTAGATCTTTCCTCTTGGGATTCAGATCTCTTCAGAGAAGAATCTACCAATCTGCCTATGGAGTATAAGTCTGGTTATCTGTGTTCTCATGGACAGTTAGTTTTGCCCTCTTATGTTCCACTGATAAAATTTGCTTTTGTGATTTATCTGAATGATTATAATATTAGATATGTTCCTATTAAGTAAAACAGTTCTAGGAAGGGACACAACTGTCTTTAATCTTTTGAAACCCTTAGTTTAACAAGAAAACTGGGCTGTTTCATGAATTTATATTTAATTTTCAACTTAATTTTTCAGGAGCTTTCAAGTTGTGGATGGAATAAAAAAGAAAAATATAGTTCTGCGCCAAATGCAGTTGCCTTCACAAGAAGATTTAATCATGTGAGTTGCTTATAAAATTTTGGTATTTATCTGAAATTCAATTCCACAATATATAATTTTTCATTGAGAAATAGTTGAACTTTTTACATCAATTCTGGAATATTTTCAGTCAATATTTCTTCAAATATTGTCTCTCTGCAAGATTTCTATTTTTTTCCTTTTGTGATTCCTATTTGAAATTTGTTGAAACTTGGCATTCTTTCCTACTTGTATCTTAACCTTTCATGTTTCATGTTTTTATATCTATTCCATTTGTGCTCTGTTCTACATTATTTCCTCAGATCTATATTTCAGTTCACTATTCTCTTCAGATGTGTCATTGGTTTCAAATCTGTGTGCTTTTACACTAGTGTCATTTTTTTTCTTATTTTTTAATTTCCTAAATCATTTTCAACTTTTTCTTGTTATTGTCCAGAGTCTTTGGGATACTAATTCTCTGTTATTTCTGCTGATCCTTACTCACAATGGTTTGTTTTGATTTGTATTTCCCTGATGATTAGTGATGTTGAACATCTTTTCATGTGCCTATTGGCCATCTGTATATCTTCCTTGGAAAAATGTCTGTTCATATCTTCTGCCCATTTTTTGATCAGGTTGTTTGTTTTTTTGTTGTTCAGTTGTGTGAGTTCTTTATACATCATAGAGATTAATTCCTTGTCGGATATATGCTTTGCGAATATTTTCTCCCAGCTGGTGGGTTGTCTATTCATTTTGATCCTGGTTTCATTTGCCTTGCAGAAGCTCTTTAGTCTGATGACGTCCCACTTGTTTATTTTTTCTTTTGTTTCCCTTATCCGAGTAGACATGGAATCTGAAAGGATCCCTTTGTGACCAGTGTCAAAGAGTGTACTACCTGTTTTCTTCTAGGAGTTTTATGGTTTCAGGTCTTACCTTCAAGTCTTTGATCCATTTAGAGTTGATTTTTCTGTATGGCGAAAGAAAATAGTCTACTGTCATTCGTTTGCATGTGGCTGTCCAGTTTTCCCTGCACCATTGAAGAGACTTTCCTTTCTCCATTATATGTTCTTAGCTCTTTTGTCAAAGATTAGCTGTCCATAGATATGTGGTTTTATTTCTGGGCTTTCAGTTCTGTTCTATTGATCTGTGTGTCTGTTTTTGTACCAGTACCATGGTGTTTTAATTATTATAGCTTTGTAGTATATTTTGAATTTGGGGATTGTGATGCCTCCAGCTTTGTTCTTTTTTCTCAAATTGCTTTAGCTCTTTGGGGTCTTTTGTTGCCCAGTATGAGTTTTAGTATTCTTTGTTCTATTTCCATGAAGAATGTCATTGGGATTCTGATTGGGATTGCATTGAATCTGTAGATTGCTTTAGGTAGTATGGAAATTTTAACTATGTTTATTCTTCCAATCCATGTGCATGGGACATCTTTCCATTTCTTTATGTCATCATCAATTTCTTTCAGTAATGCCTTATAGTATTCATCATATAGGTCTTTCACCTCCTTGGTTAATAAATTTATTCCCACATGTTTTATTCTTTTTGTTGGAATTGTAAATAGGATTGTCTTTTTGAGTTCTCTTTCTGTTAGTTGTTATTGGCATATAGAACTGCAACTGATTTTTGTAAGTTGATTTTGTACTCTGAAACTTTGCTGTAGTTGTTGATTATTTCTAATAGTTTTCCAATGGATTCTTTAGGGTTTTCTATATATTAAATCACATCATCTGCAAACAGTGAGAGTTTCACTTCTTTGTTGCCTATTTGGATTCCTTTTTCTTGCCTAATTGCTCTGGCCAAAACCTCCAGTATGATGTTGAATAAGAGTGGCGAGAGTGAGCACCCTTGTCTTATTCCTGTTCTCAGAGGAATGGCTTTCAGTTTTTCCCCATTGAGTAAGATGTTGGCTACGGCTTTGTCATATATGGCCTTTATTATGTTGAGGTACTTTCCTTCTATCCCCATTTTGTTGAGAGTTTTTATCATAAATGGATGTTGGATCTTGTCAAATGCCTTCTCTGCATCTATTGAGATGATCATGTGGTTTTTATTCTTTGTTTTGTTAATGTGGTGTATCACGTTGGTTGATTTGCAGATGTTGAACCATCCCTGTGTCCCAGGTATAAATCCCACTTGTTATGGTGTATGATCTTTTTGATGTATTGTTGTATTTGGTTTGCCAATATTTTGTTGAGGATTTTTGCATCTATGTTCATTAGTGATATTGGCCTATAGTTTTCCTTCTTTGTATTGTCCTTGTCTGTCTTTAGTATCAGGGTGATGTTGGCCTCATAGAATCTGTTAGGAAGTGTTCCATCTTCCTCTATTTTTTGGGAAAGTTTGAGAAGGATAGGTATTAAGTCTTCTTTGAATGTTTGGTAAAATTCTCCAGAGAAGCCATCTGGTCCTGGACTTTTATTTGTTGGGAGGTTTCTGATTACTGTTTCAATCTCTTTACTTGTGATTGGTCTATTCAGGTTCTCTATTTCTTCTTGATTCAGTTTGGGGAGGTTATATGAGTCTAGGAATTGATCCATTTCTTCTAGATTGTCCAATTTGTTGGCATATTGTTTTTCATAGTATTCTCTTATAATCCTTTGTATTTCTGTGGTATCTGTTGTAATTTCTCCTCTTTCATCTCTAATTTTCTTTATTTGAGCCTTCTCTCTTTTAGTGTGTGTGAGAGTCTAGCTAAGGGTTTGTCAGTTTTGTTTATCTTCTCAAAGAACCAACTCTTTGTTTCATTGATCCTTTCTACTACTTTTTTTGTTTCAATTTCATATTTCTGCTCTCATTTTTATTATTTCCCTCCTTCTGCTGACTTGGGGTTTGTTTGTTGTTCTTTTTCTAGTTCTGTTAGATGTAATTCAAGGTTGCTTATTTGGGATTTTTCTTTGTTGTTGAGGTGGGCCTGTATTGCTATGAGTTTCCCTCACAGGACCACTTTTGCTGCATTCCCATATGAGTTGGTGTGGTGTATTTTCATTTTTGTTTTTCTCCACGTATTTTTTATTTCTCCTTTAATTTCATCAACAATCCATTGGTTATTCAGTACCTTATTGTTTAGTCTTCACATCTTTGTCACCTTCCCAGTTTTTTCCTTGTAGTTGATTTCCAGTTTCATAGCCTTATGGTCTGAAAAGATGCTTGTTATGATTTCAATCTTCTTAAATTTATAGAGGCTTGCCTTGTTTCCCAACATATGGTCTATCCTTGAGAATGTTCCATATGCACTTGAGAAGAATATGTAATCTACTGTTTTTGGGTGGAGTGCTCTGTATATATCTATTCAGTTCATCTCGTCTAGTTTTTCGTTTAAGTCTGCTATTTCCTTATTGACTTTTTGTCTGGATGGTCTATCCATTGATGTGAGGGGGGTGTTAAGGTCCCCTACTATTATTGTGTTGCTGTTGATATCTCCTTTTACGTTTGTTAATGGTTGCTTTATGTATTTTGGTGCTCCTATATTGGTTGCATATATTTATAAGTGTTATGTCTTATTGGTGAAGTGTCCCTTTTAACATTATATATTGCCCCTCTTCATCTCTCGTTGCCCTTTTTATCTTGAAGTCTACTTTGTCTGATATAAGTATGGCCACACCTGCTTTTTTTGTTTGCCATTAGCTTGGCCTTGTGTCTTCCATCGTTTTACTCTGAGCCTGTGTTTGTCTTTAGAACTGAGATGTGTTTCCTGGAGGCAGCATATTTTTGGATCTTTTTTTTAATCCCTCCACTACTCTTTTGTCTTTTGATCAGAGAATTCAATCCATTTACATTTAGAGTGATTATTGATATTGTGGGCTTAGTGTTGCTACTTAATGCTCAGTTTCCAGATCTTTTGCATTTGCTTTGTTTCTTGTCTTGTGTAATTCAGACTACCAATTCAGTTTGGTAGTGCTGTTCAATGGTTTTCTTAGTTTTCTCTTTATTTGTCATATCTGTTTCTGCCTTGAATGTTAGTTTAGTGGTTACCACGAGGTTTGCATAAGAATTCCCATAGATGAGATAGTCCATTTTCTGGTGTCCTCTTATTTCCTTTGTCTAAGTTGAGTCCATCCCTTTCCTCTTCCCCGTCTAAGTTTCTGTTGTGACAACTTATTCCATCTTGTATTGTAATTTTGTGTTTATAGTGATGAGGTTATGTTTATTTTTGGTGTTTTCCTTCCCTTGATCTTTGATGTCATAATTGTTTACTAACCTATTCTGGTGGACAGCTGCAATTTATCTGATTTTTGTCTACCTATTTTCTCCTTGCTCAGAGCTATGTATCCCCTTTCTCTTTTTTTTTTTTTCAGGCATGAGTGCCTCTTGAGCATTTCTTGCAGTGGGGGTCTTGTGGCAATGAACTCCCTTAACTTTTGTTTATCTGGGATAGTTATTATTTCGCCATCGTATCTGAAGGATATTTTCACTGGATAGAGTATTCTTTGCTGAAAGTTTTTATCTTTCAGAATTTTGAATATATCATTCCACTCTCTCCTGGCCTAAAGAGTTTCTGATGAAAAATCTGAGAGTCTGATTGGAATTCCTTTGTACATTATCTTTTTTTCTCTTGCTGCTCTTAATATTATTTCTTTGTCATTAACTTTTTCCAGCTTTACTACTATGTGCCTTGAGGGTGGCCTTTTATTGTTGATATATTTAGGAGATCTGTTGATTTCATTCACTCGTATTTCCAACTCCTTCCCCAGGTTTGGGAAGTTCTCAGGTATCATTCCTTTGAATAAGCTCTCTGCTCCTTTTTTCCTCTCTTCTCCCTCTGGGATACCTGTAATTCATAAGTTGCATTTCTTAATTGAATCAGATATTTCTCGGAGATTTTCTTCATTTTTTTTTTAGTCTTAGCTATGTCTTCTCCTCCCTCTAAATCCTTTCTACATTGCTATCCTCAATAGAACTAATTCTTTCCTCCATATTCTCAGCTCTGTTCTTTAAAGATTCTAGATTTTCCTTTATCTCCTCCATTGTGTTTTTCATCTCCAACAATTCTGATTGATTTTTCTTTATGGTTTCAATCTCCTTTGTGAAGAAGCTCCTAATTTCCTTGTATTGTCTATCTGTATTTCCTTTTAATACATTAAGCTTTTTTATGATAGCTATTTTGAATTCTCTGTCATTTAGGTTATAAATTTCTGTTCCAGGTTGATTTCTGGATGCTTGTCACTTTCCGTCTGGACTGGAGATTTAGTGTATTTTTGCATAGTGCTTGAGGGTTTGTTTTTATTTTTCCTTATCTTGAAGATGTCTGGACATAGATTCCACTTGCCACCACTAGGTGGGGGTCAATAACTTTGTGCTCCGAAACCGCTAAGATGTGCAGGCATTCTGGCTGGGCTGATGCATGAGTGGGCTAGAGCTCCACACAGGCAGGCTGTCACGTACTGGTCACTGGGCTGGTTCTCTGCTTCATTGGATCCCTGTGCACTTCCGCTGGGCTACAGCACCACTGGGCTTGGGCGTCTGGGTGTCCCGCACTGGCAGTGGGGCTTTAACTCCACAGGGGCAGATGTCACATGCCGGCTGCCAAGCTGAATCCCCGTGGGAGCAGGTGTCACATGCCTCTGGGCTTGGGCGCCCAGGTGTCACGCACTGGCGGCAGGGCTTTAACTCCACAAGGGCAGGTGTCCCATGCCAGCTGCTGGGCTGACACTGCCGGGGCGGGTTCCTTACACTGATGGGCTTGGGTGCGGTTGCGGGGCTGGATCTCCACTGGGTTGAATCCCCGTGTGCCTCTTCCAGGCTGCAGCACTTCTGGGGTTAGGTGCTGAGGACACCGAGGAAGGGGGAGTGGCACTCACTTTCACCTCTCTGTTCCCAGTGGCTTCTCCTTCATCTCTCGCTATCTGCTCTCCTGGAGTGTTAGTTTGGCTAGGACACCCCCACAACTTTTCCGTTCCTTCTGTGTGGGGGTTCCCCACTGTGTGGTAACTTGGAGACTGAAGATTTCCCTGCTGAGGGCCACCCCTGCCCCTCCTCTCTGAGAGCCATGTGTTCTCAGTCTGAGGGCTGCTGCCGTTGAGGAAGGAGAGGAGCCTTCCTTACCCGCTGCCTGTTCCCCTAGGGTTTCCAGCAACTGCGCCGTCAGATGTAAGACTGCTTGGGTCTCCCAGATGTCCTTTATGTAGTTTGAAAGACATCCATTGATGTATGGATGACCTTTTGTTGTATCTTAATGAGGGAGAGTTTAGGGGGAAAGCTCACTCTGCCATGATGCTGATGTCACCTCTCCCATTCTGTGTTTTTTTGTTGAGGAATTCAATGCATTTACGTTTAGAGTGATTATTGATATATGAGGGCTTAATGCTGCCATTTTATCACTTGTTTTTCAGTTGTCATGTATTTCCCTTGTTTCTTGTCCCATGTATTTCAGACTACTAATTCATTTTGGTGGCTTTCTATGATGGTTTTCTCTTTACTTATCATTTGTGTCTTTGTTCTGATTATTTGTTTAGTGGTTACCATGAGGTTTGTATAAAAGGTCTTGTGGATGAGATAGTCCATTTCCTGATAGCCTCTTGTTCCCCTAGTCTAAGCAGATTTCATCCCTATCCTCTTCCCCTTCTAAGTTGTTGTTTTCACAACTCATTCTGTTATCTGTTGTAAATTTGTGGTTAAAATGAAGTGATAATATTTATTTTTGATGTTTTCCTTCCCTTTATCTTTAGAGTTATAATAAGTGTTTGCTAATCTGTTCTGGTAGAGAGTTTCTGTTTTCTGATTTTGTCTGCCTGTTTATCCCCTTGCTCAAGGCTTTGTGTACCCTTTCTTTTTTTTTTCAGGTATGAGGGCCTTCTTGATCAAATCTTGTAGGGGAAGGGTCTTGTGGCAGTGAACTCCTTCTTCTTTTGTTTATCTGGGAAAGTTTTTATTTCTCCATCATATCTGAAGGATGTTTTCTCTGGATATAGTACAGTACCATTCTTTTAATCACTGCTTTGCCTTTATTTCCTTCTTTGTTTTTGGCCACTAGAGAAATCTTTTATTTTTCAAGTTAACCATAGATTTTTTTAAAAAAGAGTTTGTTGTCTTTAACCCAGCATTTCTAGGGGTTTATAGCAAATAGTTTCTCAACTTATTTGGTTCACTGTATTCCCAGAAATGGAAGTAGATTAAAGCTTCTAAAATTAGATTAAACCATTAATAGGGGCATAGGGCAAATGTGTCTTGTACTAAATTGTATGTTTAAGCTATATAGCAGTTTTTTCAAAAATTTTCCAAGGTGGTCAGAATTTATTATCACAGTAAAAGTTTTTTCTTTGCCATACAGAAACATTACATTACCATACTCACAAATTTGACTTTAGATTTTTAAGCATTCATATTGTTCTTAACTGAGCCAAAAAATTGTCAGAGTAATATGTAACAATGCACTAAAAGCTTTTATCCTTATTCCAGAACATAATTGATCCTATATAAGCTCCATTACCTAGTTTACTCCACTACTCGATTATTTTCTTCTAGTAGTGTCATAGAAAATCTGAATTAGCAAATTACAAGGAAAGTACAAATTACAAAGGAAGGAAAGAGTCTTTTAGCGGGAACATATCTACTTGTTTATTTTCAAAATGAATCTCTTGTAGACAGCATATAGTTGGGTCTTCCTTTTTTTAAATCCAGTCTGACATTCTCTGCTTTTTAATTTAGACTTAGAAAGATACAAAGATAGTTCAGAGAGTTTCCATATATCCCTAGCCTCCCCCAATGTTAACATTTTACATAAATATGGTATAGTTATTAGAGCCAGGAAATTAACGTTAGTACAATATCATTAACTAAACTGAGGACCCTATTCAGATTTCTCGTTTTCCCACTAATATCCTTTTTGTTGTTGTTCCAAGATAGCAGTTTGGATTCCTCGTTGCATTTGGTTGTCACTAATTCCAGCAAAAGGGTTATCTTAGGGTCTGTTTCTTTTTAATGCTTTTTCTCTTAACTCTCAGTCAACCTTTTCTGTTTCTTTGCATGTCTGGTAATTTTTTCAATTGTATAGTCATCAATAGTGCTTTTAAATATAGTCATTTTTAATATGACTATTTATATCAGTTGTGCTTTTAAATAGTTGTTTTTATAATTTGTAATTATAATCAGACAAGCACTCCCAAAGATACCAGCTACTCCATGTTATCAGAAAGGAACTCTCCCTCATCTCTTTAAAAACTATGCTTTTTATTGATTCTCAAAATAATAACATGTATTACAGGAAAATTGAAAAAATGTAGAAATGTATAAGAAGCTGGGGGAAAAATCAACCAGAGGTGACTGTTAACATTTCAGCTTATATCCTTCCATTCTTTACTTTCTCTTAATTTAATAGAAATCATGTTGTACATATAATTTATAGCCTATTGTCGTATACTGTGAAATATCTCTATATCATAAAATCACTTTGAAAACATTTTTACTATCTATATAAATCTCCTGTGACTTGGCTGTATCATAATTTTAATAATCACACTATTGGATATTTCTCTGATAACTGTGGTCATGCCAGTAGCTTCCTGGTTTTTTAAATTGGGGGTTGTCTAAGTTTCTTTTAAATGTTGTCTTTGGATAATTGAAAATTTGACTGATAATTGGAAATTAATGTTTTTAGGAATGATGATATTGGGTTATGTTTATTAAAAAAGACTTCTTGCTCTTTTTAAATATTTATAATTTGCTTCACACTATTACTGTGGCACTTGAGGGTAGGGTGAGGGTGGGGGTGAAAAAGCTTGGCCATAACTTGATTGTGGAAGCTGGTTGATGTACTGGGGGCTTCATTATTATCAGTATACATTTGAAGTTTTCCATGATAAAAAGTTAAGAAACTAAAGTTTAACATATTTTTGGCTGCAAATACAAGGTTTTTGTAACACCTATATATTATAAAATACTGAATAAAGCAACTACAGTTAAAAATATACTATGTTTTGGGGCTGCCCAGTGGTGCAGCGGTTTAGTTCACGCTTGGCAGCCCGGAGTTCGCAGGTTCGGATCCCGGGCGCCTGCCGACGCACTGCTTGTCAGCCATGCCGTGGTGGTGTCCCATATAAAGTAGAGGAAGATGGGCATGATGTTAGCCCAGGGCCAGTCTTCCTCAGCAAAAAGAGGAGGATTAGCAACGGATGTTAGCTCAGGGCTGGTCTTCCTCACAAAAAAAAAAAATATATATATATATATATACTATGTTTTGTAGGGTTTATTTTTTATGAAATATTTGATACATTTCAAAGAATGTGTTAAATATCTGTTTGAATCATATGAAATTGCTGATGTTCAACCATTTTTAGCCTACAAAAATGGCAAGTTCATATCATTAATCTATATGTATTACAAAGAAATGTCCTAATAAACAACTGTGAATTCACCACTTAAGTGAAGAGATGGAATATTGAGAAAACTGTTGAGGCGTTTTACATGTTCTTCCCTCTATTAAGGGAAAACTGTTATCTGAAAATTTGGGGGCTTTTTTTCTTTCTACTCTTTAGTTGGTTTTTAAAATTTTTTTAACTCCTTTCCTAATTCCCTTATAGATTTACCAGAAATATTTGTATCCTTAAACAGCGTATTGTATAATCTTGCTTGTTTTTCTTCATATAATATGTCATCAGACTATATATATTCTTCTGTGGTTGGCTTTTTTCACTTGTCTGTTTCTCTGATGTATCCATGGTGATGTATGTAGTTCTAGTTCATTGACTTTCACTGCTGTCCAGCATTTCATTCCATGAATATCAGAATGAATTTATCATTATTTTGAGGACAGACGTGCAATATGTTTCCCTGTATTTTGCTATTATGAAGAATGTTGCTATAAATACTCTGAGAGTCTTTTGGTGTCCATGTTTCTCTAGGCAATAGTTTCTCTAGGCAGTGGACTTCAAACTTTTTTGACCATGACCCACAATAAGATAAAATATTTTACATTGCAACTCAATACAGATGCACAGCTGAAACAAAAGTTTTCTGAAATATTTGCTTGTATTAGATGATATATACTTTGATCTTTTCTGCTAAAAAAAGCAGTTGAAAAACATCACAGTGTAGACTCACTAAATTGTAAAATTTGTGTCATAGAGAGTATTAGATGCATGTTTAACTATACAAGACAGTGTCTTTTTTTTTTTTTTCAAAATGGTAGTACCAATTTGCATTCCCACCAGCAGAGTACAAGAGCTTTTATTACTGCATGTCCTTATCAATACTTAGTGTCATCAAACTTTGCCATCTAATTGGTATAAAATGACTTCAGCTTTCATTTTCATTCAATAAGTATTTATTAAGCTCCTACTGTGTCCTGGGCACTGTTCTTGATGTTTGGGATACGTTAATGAACAAGAAAAACGAAGATCACTACCTTCATGGACCTTTTCATGTTAGCTCTTCCTAATTTTAATTTCACTTTTTTTTTTCATTTTCAGAAGTTCTGTCATTTTCAAATCTATTCTCTTACTCATTTTAAACTACTTATTGTAGAGTAAAACATGAATGTAAAAAAAATCACAAAACAAATATATGGTTTAATGAATTATTATCAAGCAAATATCCTTGTAACACCACCCAGGTCAAAAAGTAAAATTTTACCAACTGCCCTAGAAACCCTTCCATGGGCCTCATCTAGTCTCACCCTTTCTTCCTCCAAGAGTAACCACTATCCTAACTTTTATAGTACTCACTTTCTTGTATTTCTTTTTATAGTTTTATCACCTAAATGTGGATCCCTAAGACACTGTAATTTAGCCTTGCCAGTTTTTAAAATTTGTTAAATGTTTGACTTTTTAATTTACAATTTCTCACTTCATCCCTTTCTCTTCCTTGTCATTTACCTATGGAGGATACACAGGCATTTTGATCTATAGAGTCTCCCACAGTCTAGATTGCATTTGGTGTAGTTTAATATGTTCTGTGTTTTCTGGAAATTAGCTGCTAGTTCCAAAGGTTCAATTGGGTTCAATGCTTTTGGCAAGAGTATGGGTTGTGTTGGGTTTTTTCATCAGGTAGCACATAATATCTGGTTGTCTTTTTCATGATGTTGTGTCTAGATCCATTAAATAATTGAGGTTGTTAAAAGGTGAACTCTCATTTCCTTCTTTTTCATTTATTAGTTGGAATTAGTTTTATAAAGAGACATTTTCCCTTATCTGATATTTACTTACCCAGAGGTCCATTTCCTATAGGCAAGGAAGGGTAAATGTTTGACTCTTTCCTTTTATTTAGCAGTTTTAAAGATAATGAATTGGTGTTCTGTCATCCTCCAACAGTGACCAAGTAGTTTTTTGTTTTTTGATATCATGAACTCATAAATTTAAGCATATATATTGTTTTTCAACCCATTATAATTATTTTCCTTATTGGAATTCATATTGTTCCATCTTTGGCCCATGGAAGTCTCTTCAAGTTGGCTTTCTTTAATGAGCCTTGGTTTCTTATAGTGGGAAACGGACCTGGATGCTAGGGCTGCTCATTGCTGTTGGAGTGACTATAATTTCTAGGTGTCTTCAGCAGATATAGCTAAGATATCTATATCATTGACACACATGTACACACAACTATTTAAAGATAAAGTATCTCATGAGTGCATATTGATACTTCTAATTCAAATTCAGGACCAGAGTTTTACTTCAGCTCTTCTGTATTACATCTGTATGTCCTTTCTTCCATACCCAGAATCTTGGCTTTCAAGGAACACAGAGCATGATATAATATCATATAATTTACTCATTTGCTTTATCCTGCATAACAAACAACAATCTCAAGATAACAATACTAATGCCAATAATCTTACTGTAAACAGATACATGTTCTGCAGATGTTCTCTCTTTTTTTTTATGATTATCCTCTGTATTGTCTGAGCATATAGGCTTCATATAATGAACTCTTTTAACCCTCATTTAGTCCTAGTTCTATGAATAAGGGTATATTTAATGCTCGCTACCATTCTTTTTTTTTTTTCGTGAGGAAGACCAGCCCTTAGCTAACATCCGTCGCCAATCCTCCTCTTTTTGCTGAGGAAGACTGGCCCTGGGCTAACATCGTGCCCATCTTCCTCTGCTTTATATGGGACGCCGCCACGGCGTGGCTGACAAGCAGTGCATCGGCGGGCACCCGGGATCCGAACCTGCGAACTCTGGGCTGCCAAGCGCGGACTAAACCGCTGCGCCACCGGGCGGCCCCTCTCGCTACCATTCTTATGTTGATGTTTCTCTAGTCATTTTGGTTGTCTGAGGCTCATTCTCCAGTAGATTACTTAGGAAGGGCTCATAGGAACAGTAATTCCTGAGTTCTTACATGTTGACAAGTTTGCCTGTCCTTTGCATAAAGCTTTCTTCCCTTGATTATATTTCATACATTATTCCATTTTATTCTGACAGAGTGTTGCTGTTGATGATAATTAAATTTTCTTTTACTTAAAAATTACTCTCTCTTTTTGTCTCAAGGGCCAAAAATTTTTTTCTTCTAAGTCTAGTAATTTTATTAAACTGTATCTTGGTATTGGTCATTCTGGGTTAGTATTTTCAGGTATGGTTGGCTTTAGCTGGGACTGCTGACTGGGAAGCAACTACACTTAGCCCTTCCAGCATGGTGGTCTCATGGCAGTTGGACTTCTTACATGGTAACTTAGGGATCCCAGAGGGAATGTTCAAGCAATCAAGGCAGGGGCTGCATATCCTTTTATGACCTTGTCCTGAAAGTCAGCATCAATTTTCTTAATCCTTTGTTCATCGAAGCAGTCATGAGCCTGTTCAGATTCAATGACAGGTGACATACACCCCAACTTTCAGTGAGAGGAATGACAAAGAATTGGTGGCCATGTTTTAAAATCACCATAGTATTTGCCTTAAGATTTGTCTGACATTAAATTTAATTAGGTCAGTGATCATGCAGTTTAGATTGAATTCATAGTTAATATTTGCTAGGGTTGTTAAAATATCTAAAGTAAACTTTTGATATATTTTAGAAGTAAACTTTATTAGAATCAGGGATGATTATTGCCATTAGTAGCCCAAATATAGTAACAAATATGAAAATGTCTTTGTAAAATATATACATTTTACATTTACATACACATTTGTAAAATATATACATTTTGACAATTTGTTTATAGATGAAAATTGCAAGTAAAATCTGAAATAGTTCTCACTAATAAAAGGTGAAGAAATATGAGGCAGTGGCATTATCTTTTGTACTGAGATTTCTAACTATATCCTGTTTTTAGAGTTGTGTAAGTTTGAGCCAACTGATAGTGCTTTGATGTTATTTTCATAGTACATGAATTGAAATGTTACATAGATATCACATTATATCATATGATAAGCAAACTTTTCATCAAAGTAGAGCATTTTACTTATAGATCTAGTCGGCCTTCTGATGAATGATTTTTAATGTTTTTTAAAAGAAATCATGAAGATGGTTTCATTGAATTAGAAAGTATTACATAATTTTTAAAAATACAATCCTAATTTAATTTTATATATATTTTTCTTTTTGATACTTTATTTCATTTTATTCATACCAAGAAAACCATACTTGGGATTCTTCACATTTATGATTCTGCCCATTGTAAATAAATGGCAATGTGGGATTACACAGCCACAGAAAAACATGCTAAGTAGCATATTTTACAACATTTGATCTTAGAGCTTATCTAATTCTGCCAAGGTGTCTCAAAATACAGCAAGAGAACACTTGTTCATGTTGCATCACTCTGGTTTTATTGCATTTCTTAGCTCTTTTCCTTCAAAATGTTTATTAGCTTTTACAAATTAAAAATCATACTGGTGTTTTTATGTGTGTGTGTACACACATGTATACATGTCTATATCTGTCTCTCTATGTATATGTGAATTGTATGCAACATTTGAAGATTGGTTATGTCCTGGTGGTGAGTCAAGGGAAAGAGAAAGTATTGGTTTTTTAAATAGCTGTGGGTAGTTCGTCAAGTAGCTCTTGTCATTAATTTGATACTGTTGAGTAAAGAATATTGTCATTCGACTTTTTAATTTTT
The DNA here is from genome assembly GCA_031878705.1 of Tapirus indicus. Classification (NCBI taxonomy): domain Eukaryota; kingdom Metazoa; phylum Chordata; class Mammalia; order Perissodactyla; family Tapiridae; genus Tapirus; species Tapirus indicus. The sequence continues at coordinate 81,100,052 of CM062922.1, read as the reverse complement.
ATTTGCAGGTAAGCTTTTGGGTTGTTAGAGAGATTCTTCATGCTCAAACATTAAAAATTAGAGCAGAAGTTCTGAGCCACTATATTAAAACTGCTAAGGTAAGAAAAACTTGTGTTTTTATTTTGGGGTTCAACCATTCAGCAATGTTTGTGAGTGAATATTTGCCTGTGACTCTTTATTTACTATTTATGAGGCTGGAAAATAAGACCTGTTGATTAATATAAGTCAATTTTTTAAATTTGAGGACTGTTTTCTCTGCCTTTTCCTTTATTTCTCCTGTCTTCCTCCTCCCTTTTTAAATACCTTTCTTCCCTTTCTCAGAGTAGCTGAATTATTGATTTATTTGACTGGATAAGTAGACAGAGGTCGAATTATGGTGAAGTATAATATTTATAAAATGTTGGACTATTCTGCAGGTGATTGAGAAAGCTTATAGGGATTAAGTAGGAGAAAACATACTGATTATTTGCTTTTGAAATCACTCTGCCAACCATGTGGAGAATGATAAGACATTATTTTTAAAAGAATAGTATAAATGAGGAAGTTAACCAAATATGTTAATTGAATGGTTATTGTGGGACGTAGATAATATAATCAACAAGAAAAATGGAGCATGGATTTCAAGGATAGTCAGACTTTAGAGAGGAGGATGGAACAGGACATTCCGCAAGAGAATACCAAGACTTTATTAAAACTTGTAACAACTCCAAGTTTAAGTTCACTAAAAAATGATGTACTTGTAGCCACATTCTTCGTTATTCTTGTAATAAATATGTAACTTATCTCACCCATGAATGAGGAAGATGGACTAAAATGATGCCATTTTTATAATCATAAATTATTGTAATTATTGTAAAATTGTGATTATGGTCTCATAACTCTTCTGTATTTTCTTTGAGCACATGGGAGCAAGTGTATTCTAACATTCCTGTGGCACTAGGTGGCAGAACTAGCCTTCTAAAAATTTGAAGTGTCATAAAATTTTTGAAAACATTCTTTGTGATATATTAGATAAATATTGTGTTTTAGCTAAGAAATTCTTGACTTTTCTCCATTGATTCTGAATTTGCATTATTGTTTTCTGGTATCTTTGTTAGTTTTTTTATTACTGTGCCACTCAAAACCACTACATTTTGCCCATCAAACATGCCATTATCTGCTTCATCAAATAATTGTTTAATTCCAATTCAGACTCTTAGACTTCGAATTGTTTTTGACAGTGCTTGCTTTCATCCCAAATTCATGATTTTCATAATTTTTTGGTCTTATCACTGTCTCTTAAATCCTTCAATTCTGACTTTCGCCTTCTATATTCAGTTTGTTATAAAACTGTCAAGTCTTTCTCTTTTTTTAGTAGATTGTATCAGTTAGGGTTCTCTAGAGAGAGAGAATATATAAAATATGTGAAGAGATTTAAGGAATTGGCTCATGTGATCGGGGTGGGCATGGGGGCTGGCAAGTCTGAAATCTGTAGGGCAGGTGGATGGCCTGAAACTCAGGCAGGAGTTGAGGCTACAGTCTTGAGGCAGAATTTCTTCTTTTCTGGGAAACCTCAGTTTTTACTCTTATGGCATTTCAACTGATGAGAAGCAGCCCACCACATTATCGAGTATAGTCTCTTAATTAAAATCAACTATCTTCACAGCAACACCTAAATTAGTGTTTGATTAAATAACTGGGTGCTATATAAGCCTAGCCAAGTTGACACACAAAACTAATCGAAGAAATACAAAAGAATACTTACGAAATATATTTAAGGTATCAAAAGAATGATAAAGTGGATACTCGTGTACCCCCTGCCCACTTCGAATTTCCATATCCCTCTTCATATCCAGTCCCCTACCCTCCCATTACAAAAGGAACGGCTGCCCTGAATTTGCTTTTCTTTTATAGTTTTACTGTATATATGTGTCCCTGAATAATATATTGTTGTATGTTTTTGAATTTTGTTTAAATTGAATTATTCCATAATTACTTTTATTCTTTCGTAGCTTCCTTTTTTACTGAGCAGTGTTACTGAATGGTTTGGGGTGTATCTCTGTTGTATTCTGTTTGCATATACCACAAATATTCAGTATATTCTAGCTTGGGTAGTTTCCAGATTTTTGTTCTTTCACTGCTGCTATAAAAGAATTCTTGTGTTAAGTCTCTTGGTGCTCACGTGAGTTTTAAATCCCTCGAAATATAGAGAGAAAAGACAAATTACCTTCAAAGAAATGACAGTTAGATTAATAGCTTTCATTGAATCTGATGAGAATGGTCATTTTTTTCTACGTTGGCCATTTAGGTTTTGTCTCCTGAAAGGCCTTTTCAAGATCTTTCAACAATTTCTATTATGGTATTGGTCTTTTATTGATTTTTATAGGATTTTTTTTAATGTAATTCTAGATGCTACTCCTCTGCTATATGCTTTCCATACATCTTCCTATTTGTGACTTGTTTTATCACCACTCTTTTTGTTATCTTTTGATATAGATGTTCTTAACTTTAGTAGTCAAACTTATTAATCTTTAATTAATTTTTATTATCTTATTTAAGTGACCTTACTCTAACCTCTGAGAATATCAAAGATGTTTTCTTATATTATCCTTTAAAAGTTTTATAGCTTTGATTTGGGTACTTGAGTATTTAATCCATCTGGACTAAATTTCTTATTAGTATATATGAATTATGAATTTTAGTTCATATTTTTCCATATGAATAATCATTCTGGCACCACTTTTTTAAAAATCTTCTTTTTTAAAGCTCTCTTTATTTTATTTTGTCTAGAAGCATCTTTATGTCACTTTTGTTCTTGAAAAATGCTATTCCAGACTTAGAGCTATTTTTTTAATTTACTGTTCTGGGGATTCCTTGAGCTTCCTGGTCCTAGGAATTAATGTCTTTCAGTGATTTGGGGGAAAAACCTGTCATCATCTCTCAAATATTTCTACCCTATTATTTTTTATCATCTCCTTCCATAACTCTAATTAGATAAATGTGGGCCTTTTTTGCTCTACCTTTCATGTCTCTTAACCTTTATTTCGCATTTTTAAAACTCTTGGGCTTTTATGTTACATTCTGGATAATGACTTTATATTTAATCTTCACTTTATTTGAAGCCAATACCTCATGTTCTCCATTTGTGAATTCTTCTTTCCTCATGTTTTTTCTTTTTTTGAGTTCGTATTTCTTGAAACTTTATGGGAATTCTTTGAGACCTGAATTAAGGTGGTATATTAGTCAGAGTTCTTCAGAGAAGCAGAACCTCTCGCCTTTCCCTAGTTCTAAGGTTCGAAACAGGCATTTTTGCCTTGGAGTCTCTTGATGGTGCGTGAGGACAGTTCTAAATGAGTGATGTTTAGATGGAACCATTGGGATGTAAGCATCTGGTAGTATGAAGAAATCTGGGCAATTAGCAATAAATGTCAAATAGATTTATTGACAAACTGGTGGAACCTAGTGTTAGGTAGGAGTTTTATGCAAGGAGACTATAAAAAGCCAAGGTCTAGTACTAGGAAGCAGGTGGATGTCCCAGCATGAATGAGGAACAAAGGATCTGGGGATTCAGACGGGGAAGCAGGAAATTGAGGAGGACTGTGGAAAGCAGATTTGAACCCTCGTCCTGGAATAAGGGTACTGAGTAGGTAACCAGATCAGGATCTTGGGCACAGACCCTTTCTTGAAACTTGGTTCATAAGGCAGAGGCTTAATAATATTTCAGTGTAAGGAAGGAGACTGCTTACTAGAAACTAGTGTGCCTGATCTTAAAAGGTAAACTTGATACTGAGCTGTAACTTTGGTTTTCTTGATCTGTTACCCAACTAGAGGTAGATTTGTTCCCAGAGCTTGGGGACAATGCCGAGTTAGAATGTGGAAGTTCTGTCATGGGCCAAAAATCAACATACTGTAAACACAGTGGATACTCTAAAGACAAATCTCAAGGATAAGGGTAATAAGTACTGGATCACCACCAATTGCCTAAATTGTACTTGTTGTTAATCTAAAGTTTTTTTGTATTCATGCTATTTATTTTTCATCTCTCTTCTCCCTTTTTCTTAAATCTTCAGAAACTGTACGAGCTGAATAACCTTCATGCGCTTATGGCAGTGGTTTCTGGCTTACAGAGTGCTCCAATTTTCAGGTTGACTAAAACGTGGGCGGTGAGTAATCTTCCGTAGTTAATGAAAGATTAGGCTTCCTTTTGGAAGTAAAGGTGTATTAGTTTCCTTTCTAGTTCTTAGTAAGGTTAATATTATGGTAATACATAAGGATTTTTTAATTACTTTATACTCTGTTCTTTGAAACGTGCATTTTTCTCTCTCCTTAAGTGTTTCACTAAGTAAGTTTTGGGTAAATTACAGCTTGGTGCTTGGTTTTTGCTCTTTAGGAAATCATTTTTGTAGAACGTCCTTAAGCATCTTTGACAACATAGTATTTCATGTTTACTGATGAGAAAGTGTAAATGCAAAAAAAAATTGTATTTAATCATGTAAAGATTACGCTTTTGGAAACTTTGAGGAAGATCTAAATTGTAAGTTTCAGAAAAGTATTTACTGATTTAGATTTCCATTATTTTTTAGTCAGGAAACTCTTAGGTTTTTTTCTTAGAAATATTGGAAAGTCTGATAGTTAACATGGAATTGTGCAATGTTGCTACACATTCTGATGTTATGTTAATCGTATTTGGTTCTCTTACTTTAACAAGGTCAGGATGTGAATTTTGACTTCTGCAAATTTGTGTGTTTTCATATTTGAGTGACACGCTGCTAATAGCCTCACGCTTTCTAGGTATTTTTTCATTTAGATTTTATATAAGTAAAATTTTAGATTTAATTAAATCTGTATTTAATACTGTTTTTTAATGTTAAAAAGGAATTATTTCATTTATTACTTTTTGTACAAAGAATTAGTGTGTTCTTAGGGTCCTGTGTAAAAGACATGATTGACTTTAAAAATCTTTTTTTAATTGCTAAAATATAACTTTGTTTTTAATTAGCTTAGTGTTGCTTTCACTTTTCATAGTGTCTGAAGAGACAGATGTTTCTCATGAAAACCAGGGTAGATTTCTGTATTGGAAAAACATTAATGTGGAAGAGCTTACAATTCTCTTTATATTTTATTTGTATTTTAGAAACACCTGGGTGAAGGATTTTCCTACTTTAAAAATTATTTTTAACAGCGATGGCCTTATTCTCTTTTCTTAAAATTTGAATTTCATGGGGGAATGGAAGTAGTTATAAATATACAGTTATGAATTCTGTCTTTGAAGTTTTAGAGAAAAGAATTATACTCTGATTTATGTTGTGGTTTAGAAATGAAATACATTTCCTTCAAGTTAATTTTTATTTTCCTTGAAGATATTTTTGTTGTCTTCCTCAAGTATTTGCATGGAAACAAATTTTTAATTTAGTAACAGCTCCATTATTAATCTGAATAAGATTTTGGTGTTTATATTAAATTTTAAAATATTCCATACTGTGCCAGGCACTGTCTAATTGCTTGACATACAACAGTGAATGATATAAATAAAGTCTCATTCCTATACAGCTAGCATTCTACTGGGAAAAGATAAAACTGTAAATAAATAAATGATGTATCATGAATACTGATGAATGCTCTGAAGAAAAATAAAGCAGAATAAATGAGATGGAAAGGAAAGCAGGGAAGTATTTTATATAATATGTTGTAAGAGAGTCTGTGGTAAGTGACCGTTGGGTAGAGACCTGGAGGAATTGAGAGAACTGTTCATGTGGAATCCGAGAGGAGAGAATTCCAAGCAGAGGTAATAGCCAATGCAAAGGCCCTGATAATGTTAAGTGAATAGCAGGGTGGTCAGTGTTGACAGAGTGGAATAGGTAGGGAGTCGTTGATAGTAGGAGATGAGTCCAGAGAGGTGACATCAAATGACATAATGAAGATGCTATTTATTGATATTGAGGAGGTACAGAGAAAGAGTGGAGAGTGGAACTCTATTTTACACGTTAAGTTTGAGTTAGCTGATAATTGTCCACGTGGAACTGTAAGGTCAGAGTTGGGTATACAAGTTTAATAGAGCAGTTGGGGCTAGAGATAAAGTTCTGTGATCATCAGCATAAAGATTGGATTTAAAACATGAAGTTGGATGGGATCACTTAAGGCATGAGCAAAGATGAAAAGCCCTGGAACCCTCCAAGATGTAGAGACTGGAAACTTGAGGAGGAGTCAACAAAGGAAATATCACAGATAGGAGAAGTTTTCCGCAGTCAGGTAAAGAAGGTGTTTCAAGAAAGAGTGAATCACCTGTGTCAAATGCTGCTAATAAGTTGAATAAGGTGAGAACTTTGAGATGACTATTGGATCTGGCAATTGGAAAGGATTGGGGACCTTTGCAAAGGTGGTTTCAGTACAGTGGTGGGGTGCAAGACTGATTGGATTTGAGAGAATTGTGGAGAAAAAATAGAACAGCAAGTATAGAGAATACATTTGAAGAATTTTGCTGTAAAGGGCTCAGGTGAGGTGCTGCAGAGAAATCTGGCAGTAGCTGGAGGGGAGTGTGAGACCAAAGATTTGTGGCATTTTGTTTTGTTTTTGGAGGTGAGATCCTTGACAGTATGTTTGTTTGCTGGTGGCAGTGATCTAACAGAATGGGACAAATGGTAAGAGAACAAGGGGTTACTCCAGTGATACGCTTGAATAGGCAAGAGGGAATTAGATCCACTACTCTAGTGGAGCGGGGACAGTTTATCCATTTTAACAGGGAGAGAAGGGGGTGCATTTGGTTACAGATGCAGGTAAGTTGGTAGATTTGGTGGTGGGATTCTCTAGAAGTCCTTCTGATACTTTGTTTCTTGAGCAAGGTCATTAGTTGAGGGTGGTGGGGGAGAGGTGTTGGAGGTTTGAAGAAAGAGGAAAGGATGAAAGTTATCTAGGAGAGTGAATTAATTAGGGAAATGTAGTAGGTTTGGTATGACTTATGAAGGATCCACTTGAGATTTTTGGTCGAGTTGAAAGTGAAACCAGTCAGCAAAGTTATGTGTTCTCCAGCTAGGTTTAAGTGCTCAGCATTAGCCTGGAGTTGTGCTGAGAATTGTATTTAACCAGAGTTGGAATTTTTTTAGGCTTGTTTATACCACAGAGGCGTCAAGGATATAAAAAGAGATAAAGTGGGTAAATGTAAAAGTTGTTTTAGTGATAGATGAGGAATCTAACACAAGTAAAAGGAGAGAGAATGAACAGTGAAAAAGTAGTTATGGTAACTGGATTGGAAATCCTGGTGCACTCAAATACCTATTGGATTCAGGATGACCAAGGGAGTAGAGGCTGAGAGTGGTGAAGATAAGACCATTTAAGGAAGAGAAGTCAAGAAACTGAGAAACCACGGTTGAGAGTATCTCTATGTGAAGACTGCAATCACCAGGATATAAGAATAATGTTGGTTCATGGACTCTTTTTCTCCAGCTACTAAAACCTTCAAGATACAATGGGAAAAGTGATTTGTTCCTCTGTTAATGACAGTAACATACTGTTAGAATCTAGTGCTCTCTTGTCCAATATGGTAGCCACTAGCCATATGTGGCTATTAAATTTAAATCATTAAAATTAAATGAAATTTAAAATTCAGTTCCTCAGTCATACTAGCCACATAACAAGCACTCACTAGTCACTTGTGGTAGTGTCTATCATATTGAACAGCACACACATAGAATATTTCCATCGTCGCAGAAAATTTGATTAGACAGCACTGATTTAGTGCTTGAAATTAATAGAAGCTGGAGGATTTTAGAGAGGATAGTGGGATAGTAAGATGGAAGGAATTGCAAAGTGTAAGAAGCAAGGATTACACCTAACTCAACTCCAGGCTCACGTTACATGGTTTATAAGAAAAAAGAGAATGCTTAAACAAAAGGTTAAGGATGGGGCTTTTGCAGAGGATGGACCATGAGTCCCAGAGAGTACAGTTGGAAAGGATTGGGAGGGGTAGAGTGTTGGGTCACGTTAGAAGATAATAAAGATCATATGGGTTTCATGGGCATTTGGGTTAAAGATTTTTAATGAATGAGAAATTGGGAGTGTTTTGGTTTTTTTTAGCCTTTAGATAAAGGGAATGTACCCAAATAATCTAGAACATCCTAAATGGGGAAAATATTAGGAACATTCTCTTTAACATCAAAGAAAAGGGTACACATTTTCACTGTTTCTGTTCAACAAAGAAATCCTAGCCAGCACAGCCAGGAAAAAAAATGATTAAAAATAATAGGATTTATCCTCAAAAAATTAAAGAATTACCATTGTTCCAGCAATTTTACTTCTGGGTATATATCCAAAATAATTAAAAGCAGGGACTCAGATATTTTTACACCAATATTCATAGCAGCATGATTCACAATAGCCAAAAAGTGTAAAGAATCCAAAAGTCCATCAACAGATGAATGGATTTACAAAATGTGGTATGAACATACAATGGAATATTATTCAATCTTAAAAAGGAATGAAATTCTGACACATGCTACACCATGGTTGAATCTTGAAGACATTATGCTATGTGAAATAAGCCAGACACAAAAGGACAAAAACACCATATGATTCCATTTATGTGAGGTACTGAGAGTAGTCAAATTTGTAGAGACAGAAAGTTGAAGGTGGTTGCCAGGGACTGGAAGGAAGGAGGAACAAGAGTTATTGTTTAATGGGTATGGAGTTTCAATTTGTGAAGATGGATGGTGGTGATGGTTGGCCAGTAATGTGAATGTACTTAATGCCACTAAACTGTACACTTAAAAATGGTTAAAATGGTAGATATTATTCATATCTTACCACAATTTTAAAAAACAATAGGGTTTATTAATGTGACTGAATATACAAAATCAATTGTACTTAAACTTAAAAGGATGGTGTTTATAATATCAGTAAAAGAACAAAATAGCAAATAATAAGTGGAATAAAATATGCAAGAACTATATGCAAAAGATTATAAAACTTTACAGGAAGTCATTAAAGAAGAACTAAATCGATGGAGCAGTCATCCCTTGTTCATGGATAGGAAAACTTAAAGATGCCAATTCTCCCAAATGTGTATAGAATTTATATGCAACTTGAATCAGAATCCCATTCTGGGGATTTGGACAAGATTGCTTATAAAATATACATGGAAATGCAAAGATTCAGGAATAGCTAAGACATTCCTGAAGAGGAAAATGGGGTTGGGGGCTTGGGTACTTGCCCTAGCAGATATCAAGACATAGTGTATTATTTAGGCAATGTACAATTAGTGCAGGTTTAGACATATTAACCAATGGAACAGAATAAAGAACCCAACCTTGCTTCTATGGAACTCTGATATATGGCAGTAGTGGCATTGTAATTGGAGAAATGAGGGACTGTCTATTAGTTGGAGCTGGCAAATTGGTTATCAGTTTGGGGGGAAAAATGAAATTGGGCCTCTTACAACATTCACAAAAGTCATTGTCTGATGAATTAAGACCTTAAATGTGAAGTGCAAAACTTTAAAGCTTTTAGAAGAAAAAAATAGCTGAATATCTCTCTGTCTTGGCATGAATAGGTTTCCAGCTTGGAATTGGTAAGGATATTTTAGATAAGATACAAAAAGCTCAAACAAAGAACAGATGGACAAGTTTTGCCACATTAAAGTAAGAATTTCTGTTCATCAGAAGATATCTTAGGGCCAGCCCGGTGGCATATCAGTTAAGTTTGCGGGTTCCCGCAAACTTAGTTTTTCGGTGGGCTGGAGTTCACTGGTTTGGATCCTGAGCACGGACCAACTCGCCGCTCATCAAACCATGCTGAGACGGCGTCCCACATAGAAGAGCTGCAGCTCTATAACTATGTTCTGGGGCTTTGGGGAGAAAAAAAGAGGAAGATTGGCAATAGATGTTAGCGCAGAGCCACTTTTCCTCATTAAAAAAAAAAATCCTTAAAAAAAAAACGATATCTTAGGGCCAGCCCCAGTGGCCTAGTGGTTAAGTTTGGTGCGCTCTGCTTTGGTGGCCTGGATTCAGTTCCTAGTCGCGGACCTACACCACTTGTCTTGTCAGTGGCCATGCTGTGGCAGTGGCTCACGTACAAAAAGAGGAAGAGTGGCAACAGATGTTAGCTCAGGGCAAATCTTCCTCAGCAAAAAAAAAAAAAAGATATCTTAAAGAAAATTGAAAGGAAGCCTCAGGGGGGGAAGCTGTGTGTACCAGCTGTAACTGATCACAAATTTGTATCCAGAATATATAAAGAACTCTTACAAAGCAAAAAAAAAAGAGAAAAGTGGACACCATGATGGTACTCATAGAAGAGACAATACACATGGAAGCCATGAAAATGAGCAAACTACAGCCACACACAACATTGTGGATGAAACTTCAGTGTCAAAATGTTCAGTGAAGAAAGCAAGTGCCAAAGGCTATAAAGAGTATGACATTTTTTAGTAAAAAATCAAATAAAGTTTAAGAGAATGATAAGCCATAAATTTAGGATAGTCGTTACCGGTTACCTCTTAAAGATAGTCAAGGGAATTGGATATAGAAGGAGCACATAGGTAGGTGTGTGTTGTTGGTATGTAGTTCTTAGGTAGGAACATGGATGCATGTGTATTTGTTATAAAATTTTAAAATAAATCAATTTAACAAAGTCACATCAGGGACTAATGATAATTGAGTGTCAAGAACAAAGGATTATAATTAATCTTCATGTGAGGTCCAAGATAAATGAATAAATTATTTATGCGAATGCACACATTCTTACATGTTATATGGGGATACAAATCATGGTGATGAGAGGTGATCTGGGAATCTTGTATTTCTTTTGGTGACTGATGTGAACAGGGATTCATCCAGATTTTCCCAAAGCAGATTGTTATAGTAAGGTGGTGTAGAGATCTGGCCAGGAGCACTTGGGAGTTTCCACATTCAGGCACCGATGAAAGCCTGAGGAGTTCTGCCCCCAGTCGTCATGCTCTTGACCAGAGGAAGAGCATGGTGCCTAAAACATATGGAATTAGAGCACCATGAAGTATTTTGTTTTCCCCCCTTTTTGAGGGAGAAATATAGTGAAGTGACGTTGTAGGGATAACATTAGGAACATTAGAAAAAGATCTGAAAAGAGGAAAAGAAAATCAAGGCTTCTTAGTTGTAGCTTTGGCACATGGGCTTTCGATGAGTTTCTGAACTATCACTAGGAAATACGTATTTTAACATCTAATTAATTCTTTTATCCATATTCTTCCTCTAAATAGTCTTCTAGAAACAAGTCTCTGCTGCCTCAGATTGAATCCTTTTAATCTGGTTTTGATTTATTATGAAAATTCCAAAATATAAGTTATTTTTATGCATATTAGATCATGTAGTTCTTACCGCAGTTTGGGGTTTCAGATGTGGCAAAATTAGTTATGAATTCCAAGTAATTTGTTTCTCCTGATCCTGTACCAAAGTTTTTGAATGACTGACTTAGGGAAGAAAAGAATAGGTTTCTCGTTATCCCTGCTATGTCACATTATTATATTTTACATATCCAAATGCTTTGTTATCTGGGAGAGAAAGGGATGGTTAGACTTATAGGTAGCAGCGGAGATTTGCACCTAATCTTGAAAATGCTAACCAGGGGTGTTGAAGCTGAGCCAGGGAAAAGATTGTAAAACTACTGTTTTAGACCATGAAATATCCATCTAAAACATAAAGCAAAGGACTCCTTGAAATCTCGTTCTTTAAAGAGTGAGGGATACTGGTCAGACATTTTTCCAATAGAGATTATCTGAAGATAATCTGCATCTTGGAGCCTATGAAAAATGGATTTCAACTTCAATCCCAACTGTACTGCTTGTGATACTAGAAAGAAAGTGATACTAAAGTATCACAAGATACTTCTGTCATACTAAAGTATCACAAGTGATACTAGAAAGATCATAGAAAGATACCTAGTCCATTAGGTGTAGTACTCTTTGTCTCCAAGAACAGACTGAGACCATGAAAAACAGGGACGTATGTCTTTGTGAGTGGATGACTTGAGTGTTAGGATCACATTTGAATCTCAGTCTCCTCATCTCTAAATTAATCCTCAGACTTTTCTGTTAACCTCACAGGAGAATTAGATGAGAATTTTATAGTTGAAGGTATTTTGCATGCTATAAAATAACACTAATATTTTATGATACAAATAAAGTGAAATTTTATTACATTGTAATGAAATGGTAACTTCATATGTATAAAGAAAAAAATGTTTTTTTCCAGTGTCTTTGGAATCCTTAAAAAAATATTTTCTGAACCTTTTAGTTAATGTTATTTGGGTGGCTGACCTTGTTTTTCTTTCATTCCCCTTGTTGCTGTCCATTTTTCTCAAAGGACACTCACTACAAATCTACCCCTTAAGCCTCTTAGAACAATTTCAGTTGATGGTTCAACCATATGCAATATAGCACTGATCAAAGGGATCAAAGAAGAAATGTTTTATCAAAAATGTAAATCACAGTTTTAAGATTATTGTTAGGACTGGCCATGGTTAGATTTGTCAAGAAAAATAGTTACTTAAATCATGAAATTCAATCTTTACTTCTTAATGATTATGTAAGAATGATCTTTATCTTTGAGGAGGCAGGGGACAGTGTATTAAAACATTTGGGCATTTGAACTGAATAGGAATACATATTATTTTAAATTAGGAAAATGATCAACAAAAATTGCTTAACCACTTAAAATAGTGAAGATGAGAAATATTGTATTGTAATTTACTACTTAGTAAGTTAATGATTTTATGTACATACAAAGGATATTATATTTTATAAATAATAGATTTGGGTTTATTATCTTAATAGACATGTCTGATTTTGTTTTATTTATGTTCTACCAAAATATAGTTAAAGAAGGTATAACGTTGAAATTAATATTCAAATTTACAGTAAATACAACTTCAAGTCTTTGCTATAATAAAATGGGATTTGGAAATAACTTAGGCTTTTCTGTTTGTTTTTTAGTTATTAAGTCGAAAAGACAAAACTACCTTTGAAAAATTAGAATATGTAATGAGTAAAGAAGATAACTACAAAAGACTCAGAGACTATATAAGTAGCTTAAAGATGACACCTTGCATTCCCTATTTAGGTGAGTTATGTCACTGTGTGTTTATTATGCCTAGTTGTTGCTCTGCCTTAATCAGTAATTTATATAAAATTCAAGATATTTTTAAAGTGTATGTATCCTTTAAAGAAATTACTGCAAGATTAAGTTGAAAAAATTGACTATAGGAATATGTTACCTTATTACCTGGCATGTATTTTCATATTAAATTAGCCTTTTGCCCTTTAGATTTTTCATAGACTATCATTTTTTCTTAGAGATTGGACCATATGGTAAAATAATGTTTTAGCTATTTTAGTAGTGAAACAATGCTTTTAAAAAAATGAAACAGGGGGCCGCCCGGTGGCGCAGCGGTTTAGTCCGCGCTTGGCAGCCTGGGGTTCGCGAGTTCGGATCCCGTGCGCCCGCCGACGCACTGCCTGTCAGCCACGCCGTGGCGGCGTCCCATATAAAGTGGAGGAAGATGGGCACGGATGTTAGCACAGGGCCAGTCTTCCTCAGCAAAAAGGGGAGGATTGGCGACGGATGTTAGCTCAGGGCTGGTCTTCCCCACAAAAAAAAAAAAAAAAAAAAAAAAAAAAAAAAAGAAATAAAAAATGAAACAATAGTTTGCAATGAAGTTTAATGCTGTAAAAATATTTAACATTAACTAAAGAAATTGATCAAAAGATTTATTGAATTTATTTTCAACATCATGAGTTCTTATTTTATATAGTTGGCAGATATTTTAGGGTGAATTATTAAAAGTAGTCTCAATGAATGTTGGTGTTACTGTTTTCTTGCATGAAATGAGTTTAGCTGTTGAAATTTATGTTAGTATTATCTGTATTTTATGTGTCATATGACTGATAATTTCTCTCTTTACTGTATATTTTATGGTGTTTATAAATTCCAAGAAGTATTTAACCAATAACATTATAAGATTATTTTCAACAAACTATGAATAATGGTTTGTTAGATGTTTGAATGAGAAGTCTCAAACTGTCCCTTTTAAAATGTGTATGTTAATTTAAATACAGAAAATACTCTATATGATACATACCTAGCATATATTAAGATAAATAGGTTCGATCCTGTGTAGAGAGTAATCAAATGATAAACATTTGTTTCTTTCTAATATCCCTTTTTCTCCCTTATCTTCACTCTGTCTTTTGTATAATTACTCATACTGGATTTCACGATAGCTATTTCTGAAAGTAATTTAAAAACCTGTTATTTGTTTAGGAGATGGTGCAGTGTCATCTTTGAAGTCTTTATAGTACTAATGACTAGAAGACAAAGTAGGGGCAGAGGCAGTTGATAGACTCTCATTTGGCTGCTATAGAGCATCAGCCTTAGTTTGTCAGAGAAGAGTTGAACTCATTAGAACATTGTGGGACATCTTAGGTATGCAGTGGAAATACGGAGTGTTAAGCACCCTATGTTGAAGGCAGAATATCTCTAAGCACAGTGTAGATAATGGCTGCTACGTACCAAAATACTGTGTCCTATTTCTTTGATAAACAGTTCAGGACCATAGTGAGCATGACTCCATCAGAGAGGCTCTAAGCTGGATATTAGGAGAGATATTCTGCATGTACTCCACTTTTTACCGTAACCTTAGCTGTGCCCATTCTTAAAAATGTAATTTGGGGGAGAGGAAGAATAGAGGATTTTTTAAAAATCATCAATATCTTCATACTCCATAAGAACATAAACTTTTTATAGCATAAAGAATATCAGACTGAAAATTGGCAACCCTCAATTCCAAAATGGCTCTACCATACTAACTTTTCAAGTCATTGAACTGTCTTCTTTAAGCCTTATTGTTTTTACCTAGAAACAGCACACATAGGACCACAATCATGTTCTTCTTAAGACTGGATGGGACCACAGTGATCTCTTCCAGTTCACTTATTTTACAGTTGAGAAAACCAAGGTCCAGAAAGGTGGAAGACCTGGCTCACAGTCCTAAGACCTAGTTACTAACAGATCCACAGTCTGAAGTCTTGATCTAGTATCTTTCCAATTATACCTGCTAAACTCTCATTCTAAAATTTACTGATTCTATGATTGTATTTTTTTCTCATTGAAATGTTTTTCTCAAATTCCATAATTTGTATCTTATTGAAAAAGAAATTAAGATTATTTTCTTTGGAAAATGACAAAATAATATAAATCTTTGCTCTGTGGTGTCTAGTTCAGGTGTCTTTGTTTTATATTTTCCCTCAGTGGAGACTTCAGTGCAGGATTTGAAGTTATCTCTGTGTGTGTGCACATTCTCATGCACGTAGAGAGAAAGGGAGGAAACCACTAGCATAGTTGGAGTTTAGTGGAATCTGGAAAGGTTTTCTACTAGAGAATATACCTGTTTTCTCCCAACCCTGATACCTGAAACAAACGCAGTAATTATTCCTGTGGGTTAAAGCAAATGAGGCAAATACTGAGGTGCAAAAGTTAATTTGGAGAAAATATTAGGACCATTATCTTTCCTGTGTCTTCAATTTTGTCTCCACTGACTCCTCTTTTCTGTTCCATTTCATTTTGTATGTTCTCATGACTCAGAATCTTCCTTCTCACTGTTACCATGTAAGTCTCCTTTACTTTATACCTAAACTAATAAAAGGTACCCTATTCCTTCTTTCTCCTTTTTCTTGCTGTTTTCTTTTGCTCAGCATGCTATTTATCTCCCTCTTCACTCATAGAAATTTTCCCGATAAGGTCACCCCTGACTTCCTAGTTGAAACATTTAATAGGTATTTCTCAAGCCTCATCTTAATTTTGTGAGGTTGATACTAGTTGTTTCAGCTGCTTGAAATTCTCCAATAATAGCACCAGTCCCTCTTGGTTTACCGCCTACTTTCTGGCTTTTGTTTTATTGGCTCCTCTTCTGCCTTTCTCTTAAAGCTACTCTTCTAACGGTCTCAGTCCACGTCTTTTCTGACTCTATACACTCATTCGGAGTAGTCTTATTCAGATATTTTCCATATGTTGCCTGATGACTACCAAATCTAGACTAGACTTGTATATCCATCAGTCTGTGTAATTCCTGGGGCCTAGTAACATTTTAGGTACTCATATACTGATTCAATGAGGCATCTATAGGTAACCCTAATTCAGCATGTCCACAAGTAAACTCATCATGTTTCCCCGTTCCTCCAAAACTGGTCCCCATCTTGTCTCCTAACTTAGTCTACCAGTGCCCTCAGTGTAGCATTTCATCTGCACTACTCCACTACACTAGAAACCTGGGGTTTTTATTGGATTTCTCTTCCTCCCCTACTTCTCATGTTCTCTAGTGAAAAGAGATGCATGTTTCTGAGGGTTATCCAAGAATTAGAAACCAAAAGGGGAAAAATGGCAAAGTACTTAAAATAGAGAGCATATACTTTGATATCTACATAATTTTTTATATTGGAAGTCTTCATATAATTATTTATCCTTATACTAGTTTGTGAAGAATCATCTAAGATTGTGAGATGATTGTGGAACATTTGGCATAAACATTTGTTAAACTTGGGAAAGGAAAATGAAACATTTGTCAGATAAGTTACTGTGACTCAGTTTGTTTCCAGCATGAAAATCGTCCTTGTAATGTAGTGACAGTTTTGTTTTGTTTTATAGCAAACCTTGAGATTAAATGTATTCCATCTATCAAAACATACATGCTTTTCCTAAGGAAATGTGAAGCATTTTCAACTTATACAACGTTTGACTACTTGATTTATTTACATCATAGACAGCTGGTTCATTTTTTTCATTCCTGATCTTCAATACTGAAGTGTTTTGAAGGGTGAAGATTTAACAGTAGTTTATATCCTGTTAATATTTACTTTTTCCATATTTTGTTCTAATTTAAAATGAATTAGGATCATGGTTTTTAAATTTAACTTGTTTTGACTTCAGAATCCTTTCCCATCCGAGGAAACTAGGCCTATTGTGGTTGCCCACAGTGTCAACATTTACAAGATGCTGTATATTTGATAGGACAGAACTTGCCCTGAAGACATTTGAATGATGCTACTCATTATGCAAATTGGTAGCTTCTATTTAACTATCCCTCTTCAAGTATACAGAATTTGCATAATGCTGCCCTTTATTCATTATGTCAGCAAGGGTTCTTATGGGAAGAATATATCAACCGAAAGAATCTATAGTGCATAGAGAGAAGGTAAAGAAAGGTTAATCATGTTTGTTAACATGAGAGAGGTGTTCCAGACTCAAGGTGTTTTTGGCCTTAAGAAGTATGGTCAAACCAACCATTCTTTGTGAAGCTTAAAAAAGGAGGTGGGGGTTTATGTGCTGACAGAACTCTGATTTTGATACTGCCAGATTTATCTATAATTCAATGTGGATTAAATTATAAGAAAGAGAAAATGTTTTCTTGGCTTTCAACTTATTATCCTTTGAAAAGTTGTCTCTTCTCTTGGTTTGCATTCAAGGTAAAAATTAGTCAGCTTGGACAATGTAGTGAAAAATTCTTAGAATAAGGATACAGTTTTTCTGGAGAGGAATAGTTTGGCAAATCTCAAGGAAAAAATTGTTTAATATGAGAATTATTGCGTTAAATCTGAAAATCATTAACAGCACTCATTTGTTCTCATTGGAGAAAAATCTTGAGGGGCTTATTGAAAATTTTGGCATGGGAAGTTTTGCTTTGCTAGAAAGAGAGAAAAATGGAACATTGTGCAAAAATCATTTAGTTGTATGAAACAAATATTCTTTCACGTGCGTTTTCTAGCCTAATTTCTATTTTATTCGTGTAATTTGGGGAAGATACAGTAGCTCAACCAGTTTAGAATGTCTTCTGGGAGAGAAAGCATATTTTTAAAACTATGGAAATAAGTAAATTGTTGCGGTTCTGTATATTGCTTTCTATTAAGTAGAAGCAGAGGAGTTTTTGAAAACTCTCCTGCCCTTCTCTAGGACATGAGTACATTGTTTTGATGTATCTAGGTATGACTCCTCAGTCTTAACAGAGCCCCTGCCCCCACTTAATTTTTGATACAATATGTTAGATTTTTGTAATAGGCCCCCCTTTTTTTTGAGAAGAGAAAAGCTGTCCTTGATAACCTTCTGTAACATAGTGCCCCCTCCATCCCCCGTTCTCTGAAAAGTACCATTTGGTTTTCGTTAATGTCTCCCCTTCAGTAGTGTGTAAGCCGTTATTTGTCTTGGTCCAAGGCTTTATCCTTAGCATTAGAACAAAAGTAGGCACTTAGTAATATTTGTTGGTCAAATTAATTAATTAGATGATCCCTTTCTGGCTCTTCCCATCGTTTCAGTAATTTTGTTTTTAATACAATAAATTTATTTGTGTGGCATTTCTGTATACATCAACTTCCTACCCACCCCCAGTTTTCTTTGGTGCATCAACTGGCTAACCAGTATTTGCTTAGCAGTATGCTTGATGCGAGATATGTAGCAGGGATCAAAACAAACTTTGTCCCTGCTTTTGTGCCACTTATTAATATCTCTTTAATACCAAAGACTCAGGTTGATATCATTCCCTTATGAATAATCTCTTCTGTCTCCTATGTCATGGAATAGGTACATATCACTGCCAGGCTTTGTTAGTGATGTTCTCGCCACAGCTAATGAAATGTTTAAAGCATGCTGAAACTTAAAAAGATCTTCAGATTTTATCTCATCCTCTTTTATTTTTCCGCAATTTTTACCTGTCTTATCTCTCAGTGGAATACAGTTCTTTAGTTTTACATTAGTTTTAGAAATTTCTACTAACCTATGTACAAACATTTTTTTAAAATAATAGCTTCTTATTCACTTTTCTATTCTGATAATTTCAACAAAGTCCAAAGCTTTCTGCAGCTCTATGGGAATTAATGAGATTTTTTTTCCTTCCCCTTTGGTAGAATTTTACTTGGTTAAACATATAAAAGTTTCTGACACTGATCTCAAAAATGCTTAATGGTTAAAAAATATCACTGGCTTTTAATATTTTAAGAGTTTTATTCCATTTTCCTTTCTTTGGTTTGATTTGTAGATAATATACACCATGGATTACTTTACCTTATTCTTCTCATAAGATTATACATTGTATCCTAAAATAGCAATAAAGCATGTTCAGTCATTTTCTTTTGAATTCTGAGAATGAGCTCTGACCAAATGGCAGCTAGCCCTAGCATTTTCTTTAGCCAAAATTACATCCCCATTTTCCATTACCTCATTTATATCCTTTTTTACCCTCTTTCCTTTTTATATATTTAAAATTCTTCTAACAGTCTTTAATGGTATATTTTCTGAAGTTTACTTTAGATCACTTGAAGACTTGTGATATAAAATTGCTGGGGATAGCGTTGCATTAATTTCTTTCCCATGTTCGTAGTTTTTCTTTAAGAGCCTATATCTTAAAAAAAAAAATGTGTAGCAGCTATGCAGGTCTGCATTTTAATTATAAACAGAATCAGATTCCCTCAGTTCCAACAGCTTTGCCAGTGGTGTTTCCAACTGCTGATATTTCAATAATTTGTTTTGTAATTTTTTTGAGCAAACCTTAAGAAAAGAATAATAATAAAAATCTTAATAGCCGACATTTATTCAGTACTTAATCATATATGCCCAACACTGTGTACTTTACATAAATTATCTAATTCTTAACAACTTTATAAGGTAAATGATATTATTGCTCATATTTTACAAGTGAGGAAACTGAGACAAGTGAGGTTAAATTGACTCGCTATAAAGATATGCATTATACCTGTTTCATTTATAGTTCAAAGAAAGCATTATGGAATTACAGTAATGTTTTGGGAATCTGTATTTAGATTAAAATTTTGAGTTTATTCTTCAGTCTTTCCTGTAATTATCTATAGAATTACAACTTAATAACAATATATTAACCCTGCTGATACAATTGAAAACTGAGTTTATTTCTAGACGGCTTTTTAGAGGCGGGGGGTCGTGGCATTATAAATGAAATAATTTTCTTACTTGGTAAGAAAATACTCTGGTAAGAAAGTATATATTTTCTTGGTAGGAAAATATATACTTTTAGTTTCACAAACACTAAAAGACTAAAAATTTGTTAGGGTGTAATAATCTTTAACTTACTATTAAGATTAAGTATATAAAAATCATATTACATTAGTACAGGTTTACAAGTAATTTAAAACATTTTTATGATTGTAGAAGTTTTTATGGCTTTATTATTACCAGTAGGAATCTTAAAAATATAATGCTAGAAGAATTAATACTCTCATATCATAGCTCATAGCATCAAGTGAACTTTAGACTGAAAATTTGATCTTTATACTCTACCAGGCTTGGAGTCTGAGGATAAGTTTATTTGTAGACATCTGTTAAATTTTTTAAGGTGGGGTTGACCCAGAGGTGCAGTGGTTAAGTTCATGCATTCCGCTTTGGTAGCGTGGAGTTTGCTGGTTCAGATCCTGGGTGTGGCCCTACTCACCTCTCATCAAGCCATGCTGAGGTGATGTCCCACATAGAAGAACCTACAACTAGGATATACAACTATGTGCTGGGGGATTTGGGGAAGAAAAAAAGAGGAAGATTGGCCACAGATGTTAGCTCAGGGCCAATCTTCCTCAAAAAAAAGGGTTAAATAAATAAATAAATAAATTTTAAGGTGATGTCTAAAATTGACTTTCTCCAAAATCTCAAGCTTTAAAACTTTACTTTAGAGATACCAAGTTTCCTAGGCATTGATAACCTCCCATTGAGTACAGAATAGAGTCTAAATTATATTTAGGATAAGCTTCATTTCATTTATTAAAAATAACTGAACATAAAGAATCCTTCTGTAAACCAGCTCCAAGGTTGTAGCTCAGTCTTATTGAAGTAAGGCAACCATGTCTTTATTCCTAGGTAACCTGCAGAGTAGCTAGCTATTGGACCTTACCTACCATGCAAGTGACCTAGCTAACCTCTCACAAGATCCTCATTAGGCTAAAATTCCTACTATGGCTAGTCTTGCCTTAATGTTTCTTTTTATTTTCTTGTGGTTCAGTGTCTTAACTACTTGATGTAACAGCTGACATAGCTCTATTAGGTTTGCAAATGAAGATCATGGATGAATGTAATTTTATGCCTGAAAACTTGGATATTGTTTCTAACACATTTATTCATCACATACTCTGTGCAAGGCATCATGATAGGTATGGAGAAAGTACATAGATGAATAGTAATAATCTGATAACCAAAGTCTACTGAGTCCTTACTTGTGTCAGGCATTATTCTAAGTGTTTTACCACATGTATTACCTCATTTGATTTTCACAGTAACTACATGAGCTGGGTACTGTTATTATCTCCATTTTATATATAAGAAAACTTAGGCAGGAGTATATAAATTGCCCAAGGTGGTAACACCGCTAGGAAATGGTGGAGCTGGGCCACAAACCCAGGCAGTTCTGACTTTACTCCATTCGACCATCATATGATACTGCTTTTTATTCCCTGCTCTCAAGGAACTCACTTGCCTAAATTATTCTTAAGCTCTCCAGGAACTCTAAAACAGAGCTGTATCAGCTCTGTACAGGAGAGCAAAATGGGCCCAGTGGCCAAGGCAGTTTAGCATTCTGCCCAGTTTGTTGACTTCCATATCATTCTAGTTTTAATAATATTCCTCTTCTGTAAAAATTGTGTAAGACTTGTCTCTGATAGGGTTTTGTATGTTTAAATGAAATAATATAGTTCTGTCAATAAATGGAATGCCCTAGTTCTATTCAATTAAGATTTGATATAAAATTAGATGCCTAATTCCTCCCAGAAATCTTACAGCAGATTGTTTTGTTTCTGGGGGTGGTGAACTGGGACTTCAAAACCATTTTAAGATGATGATAGGAAAAACAGAGAATAATGCCACTATAAGATGTTGATGTTCTGTTACCTTCTTTGACCAGAAGTTTTATTTTGAGATGCGACAGAGGAAAAACATTGGTCATGTTGGTGGACTTGAGGGTTAAAATGATTATCTTCAGTTCTGATGGGATTTTCTTTTTGCTTGAGCAAAAGTCTCATGAGACTTCTCTAAAATTTTAGTTCACAGATGAATTAAGGGATGGTCAGCTGTAAGCCATGAACATGTTTCTGGAAGGAAATTGTTCCAGAAGGTTGGTAATAAAGTTGTTAGTTGCAAAGATGAGTTAAAGATGCACACACTATAAAATGGAATTAGCAATTTGGACTAGCCAAACCCATATAGATTCTGCTCTGAGGCTGTTGAATCTCAGTTTTGGGAAAATATCTAACAGTTCCTTGAAGTTGTTTTAGTCCCACCCATAAGTATGCAATAAAATGCTTGTAAAGCTGTCCAAGCTTTCTGACTTGAATAGCAGACAGGTTTTTTCCAAATAGTAAGGATCAGTAAATTGCGGCGGGGTGGAGGGGGGAAGTATTAATAAGTTTAGAGTTATAATTCAGATCTGTAAAAATATTTTGCATTTTTCTAATATCAATATTTTGCTGCTATAACATAAAATGCATTTCAGGAGATTTTGGTGTTCAAATCATATAAAGATAATATTGAAAAATTCATTTGTATATTTCTCTTTTTATAAATTGACCATTTAAATATTGCATACATTATTTTTTGTTCTTCAAAATATGTATTTTAATACTGTGAATTGCTTAATTCTTTTGGGAAATTGGCATAAAATATATTGTCAATAATTCAGATTTAATCACTTTATGTTAAAGGCACAAATTCAATTTGAAGTAACTTTTATTCAATGCAAAAAGTATTTTCTATTTGCAAAACTAGAGTGTCCTCTAATTTCCTGTCTGTATTTTTATAAATAAAATGTATTACTTGGCTGAAATCTTAAAATTATTTTTCCATTGGAAGTTAGAAGAATCTCATAAAGTTTTTAAATAAATTGTTAAAGATTTTGAACATGTATTCAATTTTGGTTTAAAATAAAAGTAAGATTTGTTTTACATTGAGGCAAATATTTACATTTTGGAAAACAAGCTTTGCCTGTGTGTAATCAATATAATTTTTAAAGTAACTAGCATTCATCATGGATACAAATAATCTTCTGAAGTATATTGAGAGAAGATGAAACTACATTCATAAATCCCCTTTTATAGTTATGGTAAGATTCATTTTAAAAACTATATCTGTAGAAATGAATTGTGCAAAATAATATACATGTGAAATTTACATTTCTAGGAACTGAAAAATATAAAGTTCTGTGTCATTTAAGTTGGAGACTGTCTGTCTTCAGTCAATAGGCTTGATCATCATCTGAACTGCTCTCAAGGAGTATGACCCGCCTCGGTATTCGGCCCAAAAAATTCCATCTTGGTACTTGCTTCTGTAATGGCCTCCTCTGTACCATACGCCATTTAGGTTAGAATGTGCACAGGCATTATACCACCATCCTCCTTTATGAAAGTGGGCACAGTTTCCTTTGAGGAAAAAATACAGATATCAAAGTAAAAGTTTCTTCCAAGTGTGGTACTATACAAACCATCAAAAATTTATTTTACCTTTGGAACAATTTAATTCAAGTTTTCTGAATGATTTCAGTTATCTTTATCTTCATAGTTTTGTTTCTTCATTTTTTTCTGTTACTGTTGCTTAAGTATCAACTACTTGAAAGATCACTTGATTGCCTCTTTTATCTTGCCCTTTGCTTGCTTAGTACATGCTTTTTTTTTCTTTAAGTGGTTTAATTTTCTAGGTAGCAGGATAAATAAAATGCAAGCAGTGTTTGTATGTGAGAGAGAGAAAGAGGGAGAGATTGGGAAGGAAAAATATGGAGTTGCTAGGGAGAGAAAAGTTTGGGGAAAATTGAATTCTCAAATACAAAAAATAATATAAAATGAAGTAGCACTACCAGCAATCAAATGTGTTTCTGTAAATATGGCATATCAAATGTGTTTCTGTAAATATGGCATAGATTATGGTTATCTCTCTTTTCCTTTTTTCTTCTTTTGCTAGTGTAAAATAAGTTGAAATAGAGACCTATGTGTTGCTTGCCAAGATATAACTGAACAGAAAAATAAATCAGTTATCGGGGATATCTCTTTATCAGGGCCAAAAAACCTGGGTTAAAAAGGCAAAAGTATGTGAAAATTAAATTTAAAATTATATTAGGTGGATGGCCTAATTGATTCTTTCTAAAGAGAACATTAATTTCTCCTCTGAATAAAGCTTTTTGCTACTCCTGTACCACATGTTGCACAGTTGTCTTGCTGTTGCCTTTACTAAGAAGTGCCTTTACCCAATACACCCAGATGGCTTGCTTCCTTCACTCCCTTCAGATCTTTATTCAAGTGTTTCCTTCTCATGCGAACCTTTCTTTGCCATCCCATATAAAATAGTACCCACCCCACCCACTGCTGCCCATCTCTTTCTGTTCCCTTACTCGGTTTTATTTTTCTTGGAGCACTTGTCACCACCTGACAGATCATTTTGTCTCCTCCAAGAGAGTAAGCTCCGAAAGGGCAGCAACTATGGTCACTGCTGTGTCCAGCACCTACAATGGTGCCTGGTGCATGGTGGGTGTCCTATTACTGTTTGTTAGGAATTGTAGGCAGTTGAGAGTTTTATTTCCAGTTGAATGAATTTTTGTTTCGTTCCCCCCATCCCAATTGTCCCCGACTTGTTCTGTTAGAACAACAGAGCTTTGTTCTTCACAGAGTTCACACTTTGGGATTGCCTTATAGAAGGGATCCTAAAAGCTGTTCCTTTCAGCAGGTTATATTCTTTTGACTGAGTCCAAAATTACCTTCCTGGAAAGATTTTTAGAAGCATATACTTTAATAACAGGGTTCTATTTAATGCATAGAAGGTAGTGATTCTACAAAGAATACACATCAGTTTCTTCTTACTCACCTGCATACATATCTTTATCTCTGTCGAGTGTGGTAAACTGTTTACCATTATGCCACATCATGGAATCCCCTGCATTTCCCTGGTAAGTTCCCAGGCGCAGTCTGTAGAATTCACTTTCAGGTTCCAGACGAAAGCTGCTATATTCTGCATAGACTTTTTTATCACTCCAGTCTTCTAATTCAATCAACAATTTATAATTATCTTGATTGCTAAGCATATAGATATTTTCCAGTCCAAGCCAATATTCTCCATCAATGTTTCCAAACCCTTTCTGTTAATAAACAAAGAGCACGAGTGCGTAAGAGTAGAGATAGTAACTTTTTTATAGGTAAGTTTAAACATTTGGTGGCATAAAGATATTGACCATTTAAGTGGTAATGTGAACTTCCGTCTTAGTAGATCACCTATCTTTATAAGCCCGACGTAGTCACTTTGTTTTGTTTTGCTTTCTCTTAATTTGTCGATACTTATTTGCACAGCTAGCTTCAAACCCTACAAATAAGACGAAGGCTAAAGAGAATGAAAATTATTCATAGCTACTAAAAACATTAATTAATGACCTACCCACATCCTTGAAAAGGGTTCCTGGTCTCTCTCATACTCATACAAAGAGCCAAATTTTTTTCCAAAAGTATTTAGGCACTGTCCCCACCATAGTCAAACTGAAAGGATATGTAACATTATGATCATTCAATAAAGATGATACTATTTTAGAACAAGTTATCTTCTTTAGCTTTATTATATGTAAAATTAGTAAATATAAGAAGATAAAATAGTAATCTTCAAAGTTCCCCCTTTGAAAAATTGCAGATTAATGTTTGAAAAAAAATAAACCAGTTAACTATTCTGTTTCAATAAGCATTTGCCGTTGCAGGTATCCAGCAAAGTGTAAGATTTGGTAAACCTGATCTTAAAACGAAATGTATTTTCAAGGAGGTTATGTTGCAGGATTTTTTTTCCTAGTTACTTGTTTAGAAATTTGCATAACTTCTGACATAGTTATATTAATGTCTTATTTTTAGCTGCCAGTAAAATGTCACCTAAGAGTGAGTACTCACATTACTTCACAATTTTGAATGAAGAATTAACCATTCAGAAAATATAATCTTTCCCATCTGCCATCCTTAAACTAAAGGTTTATACCACTCAGAAAATTAGCATGATGAACATTAAAATTATTAACAAAGAGGGGCTGGCCTGGTAACATAGTGGTTAAGTTCGCATGCTCCGCTTCAGTGGCCCGGGGCTCCAGGGTTCGGATCCCAAGTATGGACCTACATACCGTTCATCAAGCCATGCTGTGGTGGTGTCCCATACACAAAATAAAGGAAGATTGGCATAGATGTTAGCTCAGGGACAATCTTCCTCAAGCAAAAAGAGAAAGATTGGCAACAGGTGTTAGCTCAGGACCAATCTTCCTCACTGCAAAAAAAAAATCACCTAATATGAAAAAAGAAATTATTAACAAAGACTAGTTGTTTACCTTTCCAAAACTGGTATGATAGCAGTTATAGCATGATTCTGGTCCTATATGACAATCTAGATGTAACTTCCCAAAAGCACCAGTGTCTGGTGTCATCAACTTAAAACATGGTCGCATGATTATCACAGGTAACTAATTAAAGAATTAATTATGTGTATGTTATTGAGACTGTAAGGGGACATTTTAAAGTACATCTTCAGTTTCCTTCTTACATTTTAATTTTGACTTTAAGACTAGAGATGAGACTCATCTTTTAGACAAATGTAAATAATGAAAAACATGTGGATAGTTATTTTTAACTGTGTATCTTATTTGTTGCATAGAATGGCTACTATTGCAAGAGCTCCTTTGTTCTACATCTTCCCTGGGTCTGAATCACTGATTTACCTTATAATTTTCCCAATTTCTGAAGAAGTTGACAGAGCCATCCGTTCTTTTCTGAATAACAGTCCAACCCCCTAGATCCAAACTGTTCTCACACCATAACTGCATTGGTCCATTGCTGTTTTCAGGTTTAATCATATAAATCCCACTAACTGAATGTCCAGCTTCTTTTGCATGCTGACAGTCTTTGAATGGTCCTGTAATTAAAATATTATTGGTTACCAGGAAACTTAATAGGAAAAGAGCCATATTAAAATAGTTTTTAATCAAGAGTCTTACCTTTGTATCTTTCTTTACAGATAACACTTTTTATCTAGTGTATACACAATATTATAAAAGTTAAAGAAACTAAATAAAAGGATTGCCCCAGTCCCACCATCTGGAACATAACTTGTTTCATTTTCCACTGTTCTTGCAAGCCTTGTCCATGTACATCATTTTTGTATTGTTATAATTCTAACACACATAGAAAATTGGATTCTGTCTTTTTATTTTAACAAATATTTCCATGGGACTATAGTCTCCATTTTAGCACTTATAATAGCTGTAATATAAAATTTTTTACATTGATATATCATTGTTTATTTCTCTATCATTGGACGTTGAAGTTTCATCTGATTTTTGCTACTTTAAATAACACTGCATAAAGTGTCTTCTTACTGGCTTCATTTTTTCATATTTACTTATAGAAATGCTGTGAGATTGATGGACTGGATCAAGAGGATGTGAATACTTTTACAGCTCTTCATAGTGCCCAATTTACACTTTCCAAAATTTGATTTCAGTGGAACACACTAGTCCCTTGAGATACTCGGTGAAAATGGTGTATCATGGTCAAATAAGTTTTAGAATGGCTAAATATTATATTTACCCTTTTGGAAACTCACAATGTACATTCACATGTACATTGACTGAAGACTGAGAAGCCCTGAAATAAATCATAGTTTCTCACACTTATAGAATCTTTTAACTTTTTCCCCCATACAACAGTCCATAAGAATACATTTCAGGAATGTTGGCAAAATGCCTTTCTAAAGAGTTGTATCAATTTGTATGACTAATAGTAATTTTCTTATTTAGTCTACCCAAATTACCCTGTGATAGTTTACAGATGTTCTATAGATGAAACAGTTAACTAACTAGTCTAAGGTCCTGTATCTTAGAAGGTAATGAACCCTAGATTTAAACCCATTTCTTTCTAACCCGAGTCTGCTCCCATGTTATTTCATAGTTTTATTAATTCTCTCACTATTTTTTAATCCATTAATAAGTGCTTCACGTCTTTTAAAATGACAAAACATTTTGTGAAATCATTTGTAGAGTGTCTGACTCTTGAACTTGTGATTTCCACATCTTTGGATCCAAAGAAAGATAGCTTCTGGTTAGTTTTACTGAACTTTCTTTAGTTTCACCCTTCTCCAGTGTTTTGATCCTTTGTTTTTTTTATTAGCATGTAAATATATTAAGTAATTCAGAAATAAGAATTACCCGAAAGATTTGTTAGATTAAAAATATAGAAATTCCAGTTGTCAAATTTTATATTTTACTAGAAATTTTTAAATTCTGACATATAATTTTTAGAAATTATGTGAAAATAATTAAGTTCAAACAAGAAAATCTGTGATACAATGTTAATAGAATGGTTGAGATTTTGAGAAATGTGTTATCTGTCCTGTGCCAAGTATATACAGGTTACCTTTTGGGCCTTACTGAGGTAGAATTAATCTCATTAAATAAATAGTTATACAATTACATCATTAGAAGGGGTTCTTAGAGACTGTGAACTCTTCCCTCTAGACTGCTCCTTGAGGACGGAGACTATTTTTGTTTTTCTTCTGACTTTGTGTCATCAGTGCTTTAACTATTAGTAGACTGTCAATAATTTTTTAGGTAAATGAATCAACTAACTTGCCTTCACATTTTAAATACTAGGAAATTGAAAATCACACACAAAAATCAAGAGATAATCAATTTCTCTAGCCCAGATTTTTATTATGTCTCACTGCTATTTCTTGTTTTAATTTTTTTTAATTAAAATACAGTGACTGTAAGCACTACAGATTACTAGTAAAAAATTTGAGAATCTGGAAAGACTTAATGCTGTCTTTCTTGGATTATATTTATTTTAAGTATTGAATTTTTTAGTTCTATAGTTTCAATTTGGTTCTTTTTTATAGTTTTTATTTCTCTTCTGAGATTTCCAATCTTGCATTTATTATGAACATATTTTTCTTAAAGTTGTAATAACTACTTTAAAAATTCTTGGCCCTTCTATTCCTAGTTTGCTGAGAGTTTTTATCATGAATGGATTTTGAATTTTATCAAAGGCTTTTTATTTATCTACTGAGATGGTGATATAGTTTTCCTGTTTTCATTTGATAATATGGTGCATTCTGTTGATTGTATTTTTAATGTTAAACCAACCTTGTATTTCTGGGATTACCTTGACTGGGTCATGGTGTATTATTGTTTTTATATATTGATGGATTTAATTTGCTAAAATTTTGTTAAGAATTGATGCTTTTATATTCATGAAGATATTGGTTAGCCTGTGAAAGCTCATAAATAGATTCTTAAGCTGGGGAGAGGACTATGATAAAAATAATGTTTTGAGTTTATCAGACTGGCCATAAATTAGATCACATTCCATTTAAATTCAATGTGGATTATTTTTATATTATCTACCTTCTCGGTTATTGAATTTAAATTACAAAATATTCAGAGCCTTTCACACAGTACTTAACAAAGTAGTCATCAGTAACCATTAATTCCCTTCTTTTCTCCTTCATTGCTGACCTTGACACATAGTAGTGGCTTATTTAATAATTTAAGTAGCTTATTTAATTAATAAATTTAAGATGGCTAATCAAAGTTGAATGTATAGTCATTTCTACTGTCAAAGAATAATGTATTCCTGAAAAACATGTTCTACAAAATCAAGCACTAAAAATAACAGTTGATGTTAGCTATTAGCATACTTTGTATTCAGCTGCAGTTACTTGTGGCACAAACATTAATATTCTTGGGGAAAAAAATCTCATACAAACCAGCATGACCTCTTTGTTTTACTGATATTATTCTACTTTTTACCAGTCACGTGTGAGCTACTTTGCATTACAGAAACACGTATTGTAGTCAAGTCAGAGAAGGGTAGAGAGGGCTTTTATTTCAGATAGGTTGAAATGTATAAAATTTTAATTTCATATGTGGGAGTGAGATAGAAGGAAAAGTGGAGTATTATTTCCAGGTCCATTCTTAGATTATTTTGTGTAATGCATGGTAATATATTTATTTGTTTACTCATAGAGCTCCCCATGGGCAAGGACTGTATCAATTATCTTTTGGTTGTGTAGCCACAGTTTAAACTTTTCCAGAATTTCCTCAGTTCTGCGTTACTTTTTCTAGAAATGTCTTTTCTGCATCTACCATAGGCTAAAAACTGTTTTAGGCTCAAGGGATAAAGAAACAACCATAGAGTCAGATGGGAAGAGGGGAAGTGGCAAGTAAAGAGATAATTCCACTACAATATGACAAGTACTTTGATGGAGTTATACAGGGCACATGGAAACACTGGGTAAGAAATAGCTAACCCAGGGGCCGGCCCGGTGGCACAGCGGTTTAGTTCATGCTTGGCAGCCTGGGGTTCGCCAGTTCGGATCCCAGGCCCCTGCCAACGCACTGCTTGTCAGCCATGCCGTGGCGGCGTCCCATATAAAGTAGAGGAAGATGGGCACGGATGTTAGCCCAGGGCCAGTCTTCCTCAGCAAAAAGAGGAAGATTAGCAACGGATGTTAGCTCAGGGCTGGTCTTCCTCACCAGAAAAAAAAAAAAAAAAAGAAGAAGAAATAGCTAACCCAGATTTATGGGGAAGAGATCGGAGTCTACCTATATCTGAGCTGAGTTTTGAAGATTGAGTAGGAGTTAGGCTAATGGGGGTAGGGGGTGTAATCAAAGCCACACATGGGTAACATGTGCTATGAGGCATGGAGACAGAAGAGAGCTTGGTGTTATAGAGGAGTAATGAGTTTAGTAAGTCTGGAATGTAAATGGCTGAGGGTGGTACTTAGAGCTCTTGAGGTAGGCTACAGAGTTGACTGAATTCTTTGGTTTAAAAGTGCAGTCATTATGGTTATTTCCAAAGTTAGCCAGATTTACTCTAACTTGTCACTTTCAGAATAGTCAAGGATATCGGAGAACATTGCTCTTATTTTTAAACCTGTTTAGTATTGTAGTTAATGCACACATGAAGTGGTTTGTTGCAATACGCATAAATACTTCTCTCATTTCACAAATTTGCTTAGTCTATGAATGTCACCTTTGTATTGCTTATTCTGTGAATGTCATCTTTGTAAATGTTTGCACTCATTTGAGCGTAGTTTTGACAGTTTACGTTTTATATTTGAGTATATAGTCACCAGTTGGACTTTCATTAGGTTATTTGAATTGCTGCAAAATATTTAGAAACATTCAAGCTTTTGAATGTTGACAGAATATTTGTAAAATACCATTTGTTCCTTTTCTGCTATTTAATGGCCCTTGGATGTTTAAGCAAATTGGAGAGTTCTGGGGTTTCTAGATCCAGCTTTGATTTAGTAAGACTTCAATTTATGCAAATTTAAGATTATCTTCTGTTTTAATTTTCATCCCACTTTTTTTGTAGTGGGCTTCATGTTTACAGTGTGGATGCCTGTTAGACTTGATTGATATAAAGGCTTAGGAAAATTTAGTTGAAATCTTTTTCCAGAACATGTGGATAAAATTAGCAGTGCTTATAGCTACGTTTTTCTCCTCAGTAAAGATAGTAAACATCAGAATTTAGTCTTTGTTTATTTTTATAAATAAACCATTAACCTGTCTTAGACCGGTGTATACTGTTGATCTTGGCAGAAATATTTTCTGATTATTGCTTGCATATCTTACTTACTTTCTGCTCTAGAATTAGATTATAAATCGTTCTGATGTTAAATGTTTTTACTATTTTCTCTGTACCATAAAAAACATTGCTTAATAGGAATTCTTAAATGAGTAGTAGAAAAGTACCAGTTTATTTTTGAGAGGTCGAATTTAACTTGCTGGTTTGCATATTATCAGAAGTAAATTAATTGACATATGATTCAGGAATTTGTTCATAATAGTTCAAAGGGTATAGACTGGAAGTACCTTTCTTTTAAAATAGGAATTTTATTAACCTTTTTCTTGCATTGTGTAATCTTGAAATAATCTTCATCTTCCATGACACACAATGGGATTCTTCTCAAGGCAGGAAACTGGGATTCTGTACATTGAATTTGAAGGGACCAGTCTCTCTCTTCCTCAGTTTATTTGATGATTAAAGTTTGTATAGGGCTAACAAACTCCAGTTAATAGATCTGATTCACAGAAAGAAAAATATTGACCAGTCATGCCACATTATTTCTCAACATATAGTTTTCATTAGGAATCCATAGTTTGAACAGAACAGTGGGTTAAAAAAAAAAAAAGATTTTATACTTTGAATAGCACCTTTACTGAGAACCATCTTTAACATACCTGTCCTTTTTCTGTAAAGAAACTGTTTAATTATTTAAGTTAAAAGAAAATCCTTCCCTTTTTGTTGTTGAACTTCTCATTTATTTTCTTACTTTGCCCCAATCCTGTGCTCACTAATTTACAGCTTTCAAATAATTGGTCAGTAAGTAAAATTTTTTGAGGTAAACTTTTTGATTGAGTGGTGAGTTAAGTATAAGATAAATATATTCAACAACATTTCTGGACTGGGAAGTTTGAAGCAAATACTTTCTAAAGTGATAATAGATTCTTTCTTGTAATAATATGAATTACTTTGTTTATTAATCTGTAAGTTTAAAATGCAGTTAGCAACCTGATCTTTTATTTTTAAAATTACTACAGAATTTGTCGATTATTTTTCATAACTGGTTAATAGAAAAATATTCCAACAGCCCTTTTGTTTTAACCAGTCTTCTTTAGTTTTTTAGGTGTTAATATAAATATTCCATTGAAACCAATTGAATCTTAAAAATTTACTAATAGGAAGCATTATAAATAATTGAAAATTAGCTTTTTACCCACTAAAAACCATATTTTTACCTTCTGATGACTGCTTTTCAAGTTTAACTTTTTAAGCTTACCGTTTATGTCCCCATACATGGCAAGACAAGGCACATATAAGGAAGTGCACAAAAAATGTAATCATTAATGATGGTCAGACCATATACAAGCGTTTTCACACACATCACCTCATTTAATCATCACAACAATACTTTTTACAGAGGAGGCAACTGGGCTTCAGAAAAGCCTTTCCAGAATCCAAGTTTCCTGATACTCAGATCTATGCTCTAACACACTGTGAAGGAACTTTCTCAACTCCATTCACCTACAAGGAATGAACTTATTTTTATAAACATATCCTTTGTAAAAGAGCAATTTTTTGTAATAAAAGACTAACCCAAAATGCAGCCACTGAATAACATTGACAGTTAAGAATTTATTGATGGCAGCTTGCCAGGTGTGTAGTTACATTCCCAAATGTTTTGTTTTTCATGTAGAGGGAAGGTAATATTTCTGGAGATAATTTATTTTAAACCAACACATTATTCCATTATTTGCTATAAGTTCATAATAAGTTTGTTCTTTTGAGGTATATTTTTCTTATAACCATTTTAAAAGAAAATATAAAATTGCCTGTCATTAAAACACCTTTTTTCAAAAATGTTCAGATACAAATAACATAAAATTTACCAACTTAACCATTTTTAAGTGTACAGTTCAGTGGCATTAGTACATTCTCATTGTTGTGCAGCTAGTCTCCAGAACTCTTCATCTTGAAACTTTATACCCATTAAACAATTCCCCATTGACCCCTCACCGTAGCCCCTGGCAATCATCATTCTACTTTCTGTCTCTATGAATCTGACTACTCTAGGTATATCATATAAGTGGAGTCGTGTAGTATTTGACTTTTTGTGACTGACTGAAACACTTTTTAAATAATATATACACATTATGCATTTAGAGACTTTAGAATGACCATGTAGCTACATGTAGAGTACATGTACAAGAGCTTCTTGGTGCCAGAAGCACATGTAAGTACAGCAACAGCCATCCATCTTTGCCCTTTTTGTGCAAGTACCCAAACAGCTTAGACATATTTTCCAGTCTGACATTAGAATAATATGAAGAAAGATTTTAGCACATTATATATAAAGAAAATAGCAAGTCTATTTATTGTTGCTTCTAGTAATTTATATTTGCTAAGAATCACAGAATATTAGAATTAGAAAGGAATGTTAGAATCATCCAGTCCAACCAGGGCTCTCATTGTATAAATGAGGAAAAAAGAAACAGACAGGCGATAGTGACTTACCCAAGGTCAATAACAAAGGAAACAAGTTTTCTTAATTCTGTGCACTTTGCCTTACATGTTCATTAGTGTACTAATGAACATTCTTATGATGTAGCTAATTATGTCCTTGAATTTCAGAGACCAACATTTATAGAATAAGTTAAAAGTTAATGTTTACTTAATAACAGCAAATGAGTAGTGAATAACAGAAAAAGCTAAGCCTGTCCTTAATTTTTACATTAAGGATTGGTTTATTAGGGATATATATACACACACACCATTGTCTCATTAAAGCAAAAGTCTGTTTAATGGGACTTTTGATATGCTAAATCCCTAGCATGGGGTTTAATTCTGTAATATTAGATTGTTTTCTTGCACTACAGCTCAATGTATAATAAAACCTAGAACTGATATGTCTCATTTTGTATAAGCATTTTTTTAATGTGTCTGTGTGTGAATATGTGAACAATCTTTTCTCCTAGAATTGGTAATGTCATCCCTCCACATAAGATTAAGCACCCTTGGAAAATACTCCATAGCAGTCATCTCCATACTTACATAATTGTACAGCCTATCAGTTAAAAAAAATTCCATATACTTCAGTTATGTTTTTTTTATAAATTATATGTACAAACTACTATACTGATAAATTGTATACATTAAAAGCTTGAACAGAACATACATTTTTTTTAAAGGATATGAAAAATAAATGTGTATTTTTCTTTTTATATCCAGTGGATCATTTTGTATACATCTTTCCTTTGGAAGTCAAAGGGTGTGGGGATATTAATAATGATCATCATTTACCTAATTTAGTGGTACTCTAGCCTGTTGTTACTGAGAGAACAGTTAAAAAATGAATGAATCCAGTACAGAGGAATGTATTAAAGTACTTTCATGAAGGTCTTTGGAATGACAACTTGAAGAAACTTTATAAAAATGTAATATCAAGTCAACCAACATTTATTTAGCATCTGCAAATGAGATATTGTATCCATCTGCGAGGAAGGAGCTTATATTATAATTGGAAGGCATTTTATATATATATATATGTACTGTGTGTATATATAAAGATAACTGATAACTCAAGAGGGAACATATGAAATATTGTGTATATGTTACAGAGAGAGACATTCATGGAGAGGAGCAATCACTTCAAACCTATGGGAGTCAACAAGGGCTTCAAGGAGGAATTGCAATTTTATTTTATTTTATTTTATGTTGGTCTGAGCCTTATAATTTGAATAGGTGGAAAGCCTAGAAAATATTTAGAAGACAATGAGTTTATTCATTTTACTGAAGCAGATGGTTTTTTTGAAGGAAATTAATAAAAGGAAAGCTAAAGAAGTAGGATTGATTCTTTTGAGGAGGATATTATTCTTACCCAGGCTAAGCAAATTGGACTTATTCTGTTTGCAGTGAAGAACTGCTAAGTAGAAGTGTGATGTGATCAAACTGGTAGTTTAAGAAGACAGATCTGTTGGCAATGTAGAATATATTTTGATGGAGGAAGAAAATGGAATTAGAGAGACCGGTTGGCAAGTTATTATACAATTCTTAGTAAGAATTAACATTTGAGTGTCAGGCACAGTTCTAAGCTCTCTTCAAGTGTTAAACTCTAGGAGGTGAGTACTATTATTATTTTCATTTTATAGATGAGGAAACTGAAGCACAGAGCAATTCTTCTCACCCTCCTCAAGGTCACACAGCTAGTAATCCAGGAAGTCTCCATCCTCTAGCTGCTGCCATAGATAATTTGGATCTAAGTTAGAGTTCTAGCTCTGAATAGAAATGAGGGACACATCCACGAAAGACTGAAAAGCAACATGGGTAGAACTCAGTTGACTGTGTGTATGGGGCAGGAGGGAAGTGTCCAAGATGAGCCAAGCAAATTCAGAAATGCATGGTGTAACATAAATCAAAATAGAGAAATCAAAATCAATTGACCCATCAGTTTTACTTACAGAAATTTGTCCTAAGGATATAGTCATAGAGAAAGAAAAAGAAGGACAAAGTTATTTTTAAAAGCTACAAGAATATTGATTACCATGTTTATGAGAGGGGAAAAAAAAGAAAGACTTGAAGGTTATTACCAAAGTGTTAACTTTAGTTTATTTCTGAGTATTTGGATATTCAGTGAAGCTTTTAAAAAAGTTCATTAGTATTTTCTAGATTTTCTTCAATAAATGTATTTCTTTTATAATAATTTACTTATTTATAAAAGGAGAATACTAGTTTGGGGGAAAGATTATTTTAGGGTTTAGTTACTAATGCATTCATTCATTCCTCAAGTATTTATTGTAGAGCTTACAATATTCTGAGCACAACACGCCAAACCTGATCCTGACTAGATGTCTGAGATAGAAAGTGAACTGTCTTTTCATTTTTCTTCCAGAAGCGTTCGTCTAGCACGGCCATAGACATCCAAACAAGTAACTCCAGTGTAATGTGATACAGAATACATGTTCAAGGCATAGTCAGCAGTTTGGGGAAAGAGCCATCTAGATATATGTGTTTGAATCTGGGAAGGTGTAACATTTAAGATACTATTTTAGTTAAGCCTTGAAATCTGCCACGTTGGCAGATAAGCTGAAAGAAGACATTTCAATAGAGGAAGCAACAGTATGTAAGATAATAGCAGAATACTGAGATGCAGACATCCAACTTTGGATAGTATTAGGAGGGAGGGAGAGCTCCCTGCAGGAGTCATTTGAGTAGTGGTGATGCCTATAGCCTTGAAGGTGTATGAGTCCTCTAAAATAGAATATCTTGAAGAAAGACTTTTTAAGCCATAGAAAGAAGAAGATGCCAATGAAGGACTTAGAGGAGTAGAAGAGTCAGAATAGTATGTGGAGGCCCAAGAAAGCAGAGATGTGAATGGTCGGTGGTGTCCACTGCTGCAGAGAGACACGGACACTTTGTGATGTATTTCCAGTCTTTGTTCTGTGTTTTTGTTGTTTAAAATTATTTCAGAGTCTGTGTGCAGTTTTATGTCCTGCCTTTTCAATAAGGGAATGAACTATGATATATTTACTCTTTTTTTTTTCCCCACTTCTGGGCATTTGGATTTTTCCCTCCACTCTAAGGAACAAATCAACTTGTAAAGAACTCAGGAGAATGGCTTACGAGAAAATGAATGCAGATGTAAAGTAAATGTAAAATATTCAGAAAGTTAGCAGTGCACTTACTAAAGTGAAACAAAGATGAATTATTCATCTTTGTATTCTGGGCACTTAGATCAGTGACTGATATTGAATGAATGAAAGGAGGAAGAAATGAAATTAGGAAATAGAGATAGAGATATTAGGATCAATTCTAGGGTTTCTTTTTATGGTAGTGAAAACTTATTTATACTTATGTGGGTACAAGGGACAAATTGTAGTTTGTTTAGCCTTGGAAAATAGAAGGGATACCTTTTCCTCTTGAGACTGAGGGCCAGAAAGTAGGGGTTTTGTGCAGATGTTTTCAAGATAGGAAAGAACAAGGAACCTAGGACCTGAGTAGACTTAATCTTAGTACAGCAGTAGATGCTGCATGTACCGAGAGTGGAGGCTAGGAGGAGGTGTAATTATAAGCTTGAGGAGAGTGAAAGCAAATTTTTAAATGTTTGTTTTGAGGAGGAAGGTGAGAAGAGCAGCAAGAGGTAAATAAAAGGATTATTGAGCAGCAGTGAGGACTCAGCTGTAGGCCAATAAGATGGTTATAGAGGTTAGGAATGGATTGTGGACTCATTCCTGTCTCAATCAACACTAGAAACTTAGATTATAAGAATTTGGAGGGAAGACTACTCTTTTCACAGAATATACTTTTGTTTTATTTTTGTGAGGATGACTAGCTCTGAGCTAACATCTGTCACCAATCCTCCTCTTTTTGCTGAGGAAGATTGGCCCTGGGCTAACATCTGTGCCCATCCTCCTCTATTTTATACGTTGGATGCCTGCCACAGCATGGCTTAATGAGCGGTGCATGGTTTCACGCCTGGGATCCGAACCTGTGATCCCTGGGCCACTGAAGCGGAGCACATGGACTTAACCACTACACCAGCGGGCCGGCCCCTAGAATATATTGTATTTATAAACTCTTAGACTCATAGAGCTAAGAGATGTATTTAATTTCAGTTTTTTGTTTTTTGTGGGTATTTTTGGTGAGGAAGATTGGCCCTAAGCTAACATCCATGCCCATCTTCCTCTATTTTATATGTGGGACACCTGCCACAGCATGGCGTGATAAGCGGTGCCTAGGTCCGTGCCCTGGATCTGAACCTGCAAACCCCAGGCTGCCCAAGTGGAATGCGCAAACTTAACCACTATGCCACCGAGCCGGCCCCTTAAGTTCAGTTCTTGATTAATAGAAAACAAAAATAGAAATTTTACTGTTCCTGTATAATTATGTCAACAAATTGAAGAATAAGCACTTATTATGAGCATTGTTTCATAAACCATAAAACATATTAACCTCATACTTCCATTTTTAACAGTAAGAGGTAACTCACCTTCATTGGTGAAAGTTACTGGTGGTATCTTGAAAGGGCTTTTGGTGGGAGAAGTTGCCAAATCAGGTGGTGGCATTAAATCTCTGGGATAACCTGGATCCCTCTGTATCTCATTACCTCCCAGCAGGCCAGGAGTATACTGGTGACTGTTAGGAATATGTTGTGGCACCACCTGGACAAGAGGAGGAGACACATGGGGGTCTTGTCGGGAAAATATCCTTAAGCACTGTTCTTCCAACAAAGTGATCATCACAGACTGGTTATTGACAAGATCAGTCAAAGAAGCATATTTCACCTCCAGTTCCCTGTACCTTGTTGCCATCTTCAACATTTCTGTGGTGACATTGAGGATTTTATTTTCCAACTGGGAAAGTTCAAGTGAGTTATCCCTCTTACGGATAATCTCATGTAATAGTTGCATATAGAGTTGAGTAACACGAGAGTTCATGTTACGGCTTTCTTTTCTCAGCAGCTTTACCTCATTCACAATGTTTCCATCTACATCCACAACCAACTGCAGGACATCTATCTCCCGCTTCTGCCTGGAGAGCACATCCTTCAGGTTTTCAAGGTCCATCCTGGTGATCATGTGTTTAATGGTACCTGCATCTTGCCCTTTGGTGTTGACACAAATTGGCCCTGTTATTTTTTGTTCAGGTACCAGGAATGTGTATGCACATTTCTTTGCTTCCTCTTTACCATCTGTGGCACGAGGGTATCTCCTCTGGGTTATTTTTTTTGTTTTGAACTGTCCTCCTCTGCAATGTCCAATGCCCATTAGTAGGAAGAATAGCACACTTAGGGTCCAGATAAAAGCCTTCATTTTGAAATGAGGTTGTATGATGTCTTTTAAAAAATGAAGGAAAAAGTAAAAAGAATTAATATTAATCTACTTTTAAAGTCAGTAGTATAAAAAAGCATTTAAGGGAAAACTGAGTATCTATTGGTGTTAATAAATTGGGCCAGAATTAATGTAATTGATTTCTTAAATTCAATATTATAGTTCCTTCGCATTTGTTTAAAAATTATGTTTCAGAGAACAGCTCTCCAGCTACCACTTTATTGTAATGCTTTTTGTTCCCAGCTCAAAGAGCAGATTTTGGTGAGTGCCCACTCTGTGTATACGGCATACTGTTAGGTGCTCTTGGAGCTTTTGAGACCCCAAGAAGACACTTCTTGCCTTTAAAAAGCTCACTTACTATCATAAGATTCTGAAAATTATACACAATGTTTGTAAGGTATTAATTAAAACATTCTTCCCTAACTAGTGTTTAAGTTACAGGTGACTTTACTAGTCAATGTTTCATATTTATATTCTGCAATTTCAATTAAATTGGTCCTCTCTAATAAATATCCTTTTTATCTATCAAAGAAGCATTTTTATACATATCTAAAGCCAGAAAGTTTTAGCATCTTTTTTGTTGTTTTTGTAGCATGTCCTTTTAGAATTGGTGACAAGTTTTAAGAGTGATAGAATGCTTACAGTCATTACTGTGGTAAGTGTTTCCTAAACCATAATCATATATATGCTTTGAGCTTATATGTGATTCAGCAGGTTCATTCTTCTCCCAGAACTATCTGTAATTGAAAATGCCTTAGAGACCATCTCCTTCAAGAACTTCTTTGCACCTATGTGCATGTGGAAGGCCAAGGCCACACAAGTAGGTAATATTAGAACCAGGTCTAGAATTCAAGTTCCCTGGCTCTTTAGTCAGTGTTTATAGCAGTGGCACATATGCTAAAATGCGTGCTTGGAATGTTTCATTTTTGCTGTGGCAGATGGAACATGTTTGTCGTTTATAGTACAGTGTCGTTTATAGTACACTTATAGAAGCACTGTTATAGTACAGTTATAGAAGCACTAGAAATAGTTCCAAGAATCAAAGCTTCTTCCTTTCTCTTCAGTTACCTCCCTAAAGCAATAGCAGTAGAGTGGGTGAGATGTATCACTCTATCAGCTTCATGAGCAAGTAGTAGAGCCCACGCTCCCACTATATAAACTTGATTCCTGTCTGCTGTTGTTGAAGGATGGCAGTGGATACACAAAGACGGAGCTTTTCTATCCCATTTTCCACCCAAGTACTTGTTTTTTTATTTGAGAAGCCAGGTCCCAAGTTGATTATGCCTACCATTAATAATAGCAACACAATAATGACAATAGTTCATACTTAATTATGTGCTTGTCAAATGCCAGGCATTAAGACCTTTACATGTATTAAATCATTTACTTCACAGAACTACAACCCTCTGAGGTAGATTATTACGATCCTCATTTTCAGATGAAGAAACTGGCATCCAGAAGTTAAGTATCCTACCCACAGTCACACAGCTTTTAAGAAATGGAGCCAGAATTTGAACCCAGGCAGAAGATTCCAGAGTTCATGTTTTTCAGTAACTGCTGCATCATATGGCAACATATTCTATCCTATTTTCTATCACCAACACTGTAACAGTCCCTTATACTTACGCAATGCTTAACATGTGTTAACTGTTTGCATTCACAACAACACTGTGAAGTAAATGTATACCATTTCACAAAGGAATCAACTCCTGGAGAAGCTAAAACACTCAAATGGGATTCAGATCTTCTACTCGTAACTTTTCTAGACCTGTGATTTTTATCCTAGTCATGTCATAACTACAGAGGAGTCTTGACATTGTGTTTCTTGTTTTTCACAGTCTTTTCCTGGTTTATATCTCTATACATTGACCCATTACTTAATTATGCAAAAGTATTTGTGGATCATTTTTGTTAGGTTCTGTTTTCATCATTTTTATATCCCAAACTTTTCTGCTGTTATTCCTTTCCCTCTGTATGTATTCTATCAGTTGATAGTTACATGTCTAACTTGTGATTATGAACCCTCCCCAAAATAAAGGTTATGTCAATGAAATATGGACTCTTCAACTGTAGTCATAAAGATGACTACTACTTTCTAAAACTCCTTACTTTGGTATTTTCAAATAAGTAGTGTTTTCAAAATGGAGTGGTAATGAAAATAAAGCAAAGAGTGGATGGAGTGTGGAGAATTACTTTTCTTTTATTAACATAATCAAGATAGGCAGGATGAGCATAATAATATTCCATATTTATATCAGAGGCCTTCTATTGCTGACTAATAGGGAGAAGCACACGTGGATGAGTACTTTTAGTTTTTTGTTTCCATACTTTGTCTTCTGACATCAGTAGGAAATTTAGACCTTAAGAGTCATCTATCTCTTTTATTTTAAAAAGGGCTTTTCCTATACTAGAGTTGCCTATACCAAAAACCAATAAAAGATTTCTTGTTATATTTGCGGAGTCATGGAAAACTGAGGACAGTAAAATAGATGCCATCATCCTACTGGGCAAATGTACAGCATTTCTTCCACATAGTTAACTTACCTAGTTCTCAGATCCACTCATTTCACTTTAATAATAGAAACTCTCAGATCATAAAATTATTTTATTTAAGTAATAATCTACTGTGAAATATGCTACCTAAACAAGGAAGATTCAGAAAGTATCATGAAACTTCAAGTAGAATTTTATAAATAATATTCTGATTGAACAGCTTCTATTCCTAGCAGACACAGATTTTTATAGAAAACTAAGAGCATGTAATACAAGACTGTTATTGTGACTTTGCATCAGTGTTGTCATGGAAGAACAAAAACTTGAAAATACAAATCTAAATTAAAATAGCAGTAGCTTCCTTTTGATATATTCTGCCTTAGCTCTTTGTGAGTTCCTATACAATTAAATCATAAGATAAATCACTATCTACCATAAGAGAATCTGACCTAAATTAGTATTTAAAGGAGACAACTAAAAGTTTATTTTTTAAAGTAAATACAATTCCCTATCGTTACAAAAGTAATGACCTTGTCACCTAATGCAGAATAAGGAGCCACATTTCTTAAGTAGTAGACTAGCTACGTCATGAGTAAAGAACTGGTTTTAAAAATACATTTACTGTTACATTTTCTGAAAACATTCTCTTATTTAATATTTTCCCACATGTGTTCAGTTTTAAAAGTGAAAGATCCATAAATCTGTGTTACCTCATAAAACCTTTCTGTGTATGTTAAAATTTTCTAGGTCCCAAGAGAATGTTATAAATTAGTTATGGTACACTTAAGTTTAAATCTATGTCTTTGCTTGGTTGTTTTTAGGAAAAAGTCTTCCACGCTTTGGGTTAATTTTATAGGCACTCTTTCTCTTCGTAGTTGCTACATTGCCAGCTAGTAGAAGAAATGAAAGTCAAGATTTACTTCCTTTCAGATGGTAAACACGTAGAGGCATTTAACTGGCTGTGTCATGCACTGAAAACAGCCTGAGGCAGTGAACTTAAATTTATGAAGCACTGAAGATACCTTAGATGAAGAACTTCTAGATGTGAAATATGTTCTGGGAAGAGACTTGAGAACAATCTCATCCCCTGGAGATATTTAAGAAAGGGATAAATAGTTATCTGTGTGATTTGGGTTTCAGGCTAAATGCTTACCTAAGGCTTCAGTAAGAGCTGAGGTTTAATGAGGTCCTGCACTTTTCATAAGCAAACAAGCAGAAAAAAGGGAGACATAACATTATTTCAGATCTAGTATTGCTTGGAAATTTTTATTAGAATTTCTTGTAAAATATGTTTAGCAGAGATCTTCTCAGTATTTAGAGTTTTGAATCTTTAAGGAAAGGACATGAAAGTCAAGTTGAAGAAATCTTTATCATTATTTGCTTGTTGAAGATTCTTACTATTAATATCTTTAAAATATCTTTTAAGAGGGCAGAGGACCCCCAAATCATAACAAACTTAAGTGTTTGGTGTTAAAGCTTACTATTGGTAACTAGTAATTTTATTTTTAATAATTTTCTTCATATAATTAAACAAAGCACCCAGATAGAATATTAAAAGACAGCTCATGTGTGGTTACCAAAATTATTTCTATCTAAAAATACTATATGTTTTTGGACTTTTAATTAATATATTTAAGTAATTTTATCTTCTGGGTTCTTATTTTCTGTGGTTAATGCTGGCTACTTACATAATACTTGTATCACATTTTATTTTTCTCCTCAATTCTAATCTATAAACTTTTAGGTTTTTTAATGTATCAATAGCTTTGCTTTTTCAAATAATTCTAGTTGTAGCAGTTTTAATTTCTGTTACTCAAGTTGAACTACTGTTACATGTAAACCTGGAAAACTATTTAAAATTTTGAGTGTTAGTAAGAAATACCATAGACTTATCTTAAATCTTTACAAGGATTTCTGCTTAATATTTGCTTATACTATAATTGAGGTATTATTGCAAAGCCTTTCAGTTATTTTTATATCTTTATGGGTACGTGGAGAGAGACTAATCATGTTTACAACTGTTTTCTTTAGTTTCTACCCCTTTTTTAAAATTACTGTGCTACAAACCCTATACATTTAACGTTACTTGTTAAAATTTCTTTCTAGAGTCACTTGTTTTCAGAAACCCAGTATGTATGCATCAGTCTATAAGCATATACACTAAAAAGCATTAAATTGAACCACACATAATGCATTAATCATCATAAAGTACATAGCGACCAGTTTTTAAATCAAGTTGCAAAACAAAACCTTTTTCAGATGAAATTCCAAAATGCTAGTGTATTGTAAAATTCTTTAATAAGAGACTTTGAAATTTCTACTACAAATGTAAAATAATTATGCATTTTGACATACATAGAAGTTTTAAATAAAAATAAAAGAAATATTAAAATACCTTTTTGCATCTGTTGATAAAGCAAACGCAGAAACTTGCTGCTCTTATTCTTGCTTTTAAAAATCAGTGTAGAAGTTTATTCGTCTGTGATTTTAATGGCAACAGCATTTTTGTTTTGGACCGTTGAATCCAAGCTGTAATAAGGAACTTCTTTTTCTTCTTACAACACTAATCAATTGAATTTGACAAGCCACCTATGTAATTTTAAGTAGTATAGTGGAAGTTCTGGTCTGTGGGCTGTCTTTAATCCAGCAGAGAAAGCATTGTGGTTTTGCTCTGTCTGCCACATGGAGAAATGCAGTAACCAGCTGCAGCTGACCCAGATTGTATATACAGTACCCTTGAATAGTGATTCCCTCGCTTTCTCAGTAGACTCAAGTTCAGCCCACATATTACGTCACCAAAAAATTGCTGGAGACTGGGGGAAAATCTCCTCCTTAGGATTTCCTCTCTGTGGCCTTAAATAGGGGTGGGGGTAGTGGGATCAGCAGGAGGTTGAACAGCTCGGAACAAGGAGAGACTGTGTGCAGG
Source organism: Tapirus indicus (assembly GCA_031878705.1). Taxonomy (NCBI): domain Eukaryota; kingdom Metazoa; phylum Chordata; class Mammalia; order Perissodactyla; family Tapiridae; genus Tapirus; species Tapirus indicus. The sequence continues at coordinate 81,055,255 of CM062922.1, read as the reverse complement.
TTGAAGGAAGGGCACCATCTGGAAACAAACTATCACAGTTCAGCGGGCAATTATAAAACAAACATTTTAGTCTGCTGGCCAGAGATCTTTTAAGTTGAATACTGAAAAAATAGTACTTAACTTCGCTTAGAAGTAGTTGCAGGCTGATGAGTTTGTTTTTTATTACAAAGAACAAGAGTTAGACTTTGGTGGGAGACAGCCTCCTAAATAATATAATACTCTTCATACCCTAGAAGAATTTTTAAACATTTTACTAAGTTGCCATTTCAGAAGGTTTTAAACTTAGAAGAAATGTGATGTTGTTGTAATATGTTATATCTTACTGTGTAATGTTTTTTAAGATAAAACTGCTCGTATATAATTACCAAAAATAAGTGGAAATCTATGTATAAAATTCTTTTAGAAATTTAATACTTTTAAAACTTAAATTCTGGTGTTATATAATGTCACTTCCTCCTATTCTACAACGTGAACCCTCCTATCTGAATAAGGTTATTCTTATTAGTTGATGTGTGGTTATCTAAAAGCAAACATAACCCTGGCCTGTGTGGGGAAAAAAAGAGAGTTCTGCCTCCCCACTGGCCATGTGAGCTTAGACAAACCACTTGACTCACCTCTGACCCAGTTCTCCTGCTGTGAAATGAAGGTGATGGAGAGGGAATTAATAATTGAGTACCACTTATGCTATTATATTTCATTAAATCAAGAAATGTTAAGTAACTCAATAGCTGAGGAAACACAGATTCAGGCATCTTAAGTGATTTGGCTTAGTACTTCAGTATTAAGTAGTAGAACTGGGATTTGAATCTAACTCCAAAGCATTGTGCCGCACTCTCTCATCAGATTGTATAGTTGCTGATTGCTGCTTCTAGATACAATTTTTGGGCTTCTACTTTCTATGTGAACATGTGCTTTCCCTCCTCATTGCCTTAGCTTGTGCTATTTTTCTCTTTCTGATAGGCTCTACCATCAACTGTTTGTCAATCCACATCTTTTATTTAAAGTCAGCTTAGTTTCTACTTTTTTCACAGAATTGTTTCTTTAAATTCCTCTGACATACATAGGTATACCAGGGGTTGCAATCTCAAGGGCCTATAAAGACAAATGCTCACAAGAATGAAGAAGGTAAATGTAAATAAGTGAAATAAACCAGAACTAAGATTGCAGAGGAAAATGAGGGTTATGACAAACTGGCATCCTTACAGTTATTATAGAGGGATCTGCACCCTTCTCAGGTATACCTCATTGTTGCCAGATCTCCTCATTCTTTAGGAAATGAGAGTCATTTAAATATTTCCTGATTTTAAAAACATTGAGGAGATGGACTGCCAGCTTCTAACCTCTGATTTATATTATGTAGTACATTATTTGATTATTCAGTGATTATGTTGTATTTGCCAATAGCTTAATCTGGGAAAAATATGAGATAGTAAGTTCCTCCTGAGCTTTTTTACTTGAGCAATTTTGAGATTTCTAACTTTAGCAATTAGTAATATCACTAACCAAGGTAGGAAATTGCAATGGCAGATGTTTAGGGACAAATAATGGTTAGTTTGGCATGTTAAATTGAAAATGAAAGTCAGAAGGTCAGTTCTATAGAGAGATTTGGAAAGTCACCAGCAATTAGGTGATAGTTGAAGCTACAGAAGTAAGGTAATCCAGAATAAGTACATGTAGAGTGAGAAGATTATTGACAGAACCATGGGGAATACCAGCTTCCAGGGAACATGAGGAAAAAGAAGAATGGAAGGAGGTGGGATACTAGGAAGGTTCAAGCCAGTAAAGACCAAGGAACTAAGGGAATGGTAAAAATACTGTAGAGAGATTAAGCAGGGGGAGGAGACTAAGCGAGATGTTTAAAGATTTAGTAATGAGGAGGTCATTTTGGTCACTTTGCCAGAATAAGTTTCAGCAGCAATATAGATACAGCTTTCAGATTATATAGTGGGTTGAAGAGTGACTGGATGAAATTTAACTGCCAAACAGATTAGTTTCTACAATATGTTAAGAACTTAGAAATCAATAAGAAAACAACAATCCAGAGGAAAAAATTGTCAAAGGACATTTCATAGAAATGTAAATACTTAACCTCATTACTAATCAAGGAAATGAAAATTAAAACACAAGATATCATTTTATACTCACAAGATTGGCAAAAATTAAAAAGACTGATAATATCAAGTCTTAGCACAAGTGTGAATCAGTAGAAACATACAATCAGTGGAGGTATGAATTGATACAGATTTGAAAAGCAATGTAGTACTGTCTTATAAATTGAACATTAGTATATCATGTGTGTGTACATATATCCTAGAGAAACTCTTATACATGTGTACCAAGAGACATGTACAAGAATATCTAAACATGGAGGGAGAGGGGAAGTAACTCAGAAGTCTTATCAAATAAAATGAATAAGTAAACTGTGGTATGGTTACATATTAGTTTATTTCTCAGTTTAAGGAATTACAGCTACAGCTACATTAAACAACATGGATAAGTCTTAGAAACAAAATAGTGAAACAAAGCACTCAAAGAAGACCAAATTTTTAAAAATTTAACAAACATTTATAAATCACTTACATACCTGTTCTAACTTTACTGATATCATATAATTTAATCACATGTACGTAAAATATGACTTTTTTAAAGCCCAAAAATAAGCAAAAGTAAATAATAACATTGTTCAGGGATACAGATATATGTCTTCAAAAACACAAGGGAGTAATCTTAAAATTCAGAATAGTGGTTACCTCTGGACAAGAGTCAGGGAGATAATATTGGGAAGGAGCATATAGATGATGCAACAGTATTGGTGATGTTGTAGTTCTTAAGTTGACTGGTCGTTCACAAATGTTTATTATATTGTTTGATAACAACCGATATTACATATGTTATAATTTTTTAAAAGATAAAATCATGATTCTCACATAAACACAAAATAAACTCATGTCAAAGGTTTTATTTAAGTCATTAAATATACAAGGGAAGCAGCAAGATATTAGTCATTTCAAGGGAGAATTAAAAGTACCACACATACATATAGGCAATCAGGATTGCTGAAATGAATTTACAGATAGTTGCAAAATTGGTCAGCATCCACGGGGCAATAATCAGTGTCATCCTGCTGGACATAATTTATTGGCATTTTCGTGGACAAGGATTGGTATTATTACTAGTTTTCAACAATTTACAGAGTTGTAAAATAATTCAAAAGGGCCAAAAGGATGCATTGGAAACAGGACACCTAGTAATCTTGTTTGCCTATTTCAGAGTCTATCACAATTTTTTCCTGACACATGTAAACTTCTATTTGTATCAAATATTACACTAAAAATAGAATGAAGGCTAAAATAAGTAAGTGTACTAGTCTGTGTTTCTCTTTCAAGTGTTTGTTGAAGGGAGAGAGGCAGGGGTCCTATGTTGGGGAGGAGATCAGATTTGAGGGAAGGGTTGTGATTTTGTTTTCTTAAACAGAGGGGATTTAAGTGTGTGCATTGGCTCTGGGAAAGGAGCCAGTAGAGGATAAGTGATAGTGGAGGCAACAGTGGATGTTTTAAAGGAGGCAGTAGCAATTACATTCAAATCACAGTTTAGATTTGGAAAGAAAGGGATTCTTCTTCCTCTGAGACTGGAGGAAAAGGAGAGGAGCTAAGCTGTAGATTCGCTTGAAGTCATAAAAAAAGAAGTTGAGAGTCTCTGAAGAAAAAGAAGTATTTATGATAGGTGGCTTAAAACATACTTGTAAAGATTTACTGAATGGAAAAGGAATGATACTAGGATGAGTAAAAAGATTTCCATGCCAACCTTTTATGATGTATTAAGCACCTGTTGTCAAAACACTGCACAAGATTTTTCATTTTCTTAGAGTACAAGATAGAGCAACTGCCTTAAGTGAGGTTATAGTCTTGAACAGACAAGATATAAATATGAGAAAGTTTAAATAACTAAAGAGATTATAAAGTCATAAAATTATCGAGTGAATGGTATAGATAATGTATAAGTTTATTATGACAGTGTAACAAAAAAAAACTTGGGGTACAGTTGAAACCTCTGAGATCCAGCTCTATCACTAACAGTTCGCATGATATTAGAACATCCTTTAATCTCTGTGGACCTCAGATTCTTCATCTATGAAAAGAGGGAGTTAGACTAGACAGTTTCTAAATTCCTTTCTTTGAATGTATGAGAAAACCAAAGAACAGCTGACAGTGAACTGGGTATAAGATACAATTTAGATGGGCAGAGATGAGTCGAGGAAACATTCAAAGTGAGAAAAAAACACAGGGCTTATTTGGAAGGCAGTGGGTACATCATTTTCGTTGCATTTAGCCAGAGAGTTCATGAAAATGGAATAATGAGGTAAAAATAGGAAAGTGTATTTTTCTCTCCAGCAGTAGTTGTGCCTGGTAAACTTTACATGTGCGTAGTAAACTCTCAGGATGTATTTTTAAGTGATCTTGCATATCCAGAACTAGTACAACCAGATTATTTGGGGGGATATGTTGTTTTTGTTGATACAGAGAATTGGAGGCAGCGGGGAGGAAAGAGTTAACTTCAATTTGTAGTCACATGCACTGTTTCAGAAACCCAATTGTTAATCTTTAAAACAAGACATTTCTACCAGAATGAGACAATTTTCAAAGTACTAGTTAAGACTCAAATGATAGTTATCAACTCAAGGCGAGGTGGTTTAGAACTCATGTTAAATGACTAACCCAGCCAGGTACTGGCTAGTCTGGCTAACTTAACTTCTTCAGGCTATACCACAACTTGGAAAATAGGTGCTGGTTGTATAGACATAAAAACTGAGGTTCAGAAATTAAAATAACTGTCTCCATTATACCCAACTAGTCAGAGGCCTAGCCAGTTCAAGAGCTCAGCTTCTTTCCATTAGGCCCCATAGGTGGTGGAGTTTCTAACTCCAGCCTCAAACCATACCTTTAAATAGTGTCATAAGAAGACATTTATAAAAAGCATGTATTATTTATGTGTCTGACCACAACTCTACAGAAATCTGGGCCTCAGTGGTCATGTTTTAACAAGGCTGCAGTGTATTAATAACAATGTATTCTAAATATGGCTTATAAGGAAATAGAGCTATAAACTAGCTTTTTTTCCTCCTTTACTTTGTCATACTCTTCCAAGCTACAAGCAGGAAAACACTCATTTATCTAATTTCATTTCAGGTATCTATTTGTCAGATTTAACATACATTGATTCAGCATACCCATCAACTGGCAGCATTCTAGAAAATGAGCAAAGATCAAATTTGATGAATAACATCCTTCGGATAATTGCTGATTTACAGCAGTCCTGTGAATATGGTAAGTTTCTGTGGGATAATGCTAAGCCATTATCCTGCTGTGATTCTGTTGATTCATTTATACACATTGATGGCCACTTTTCACACAGCGCGGAACATCAACTTCTTACATCCATCCTAACATAAAGGAAAATAATGGTTGTTTTATCTCATTGTTTAATGTTTAGCATCTTGTTTAAGATCTTGCTTTTAAGAAATTGAAGTATTTAATATTTAAAATTTTAAGTTTTATCTTTTGCTCTTCTGCCATTTTGTAGCAACTTTGTTAACATAATTTACAAAATTATTTTTTATTATCTTCATCTCATTTGATCTCCTTGGTCTATTATGTAAATAGTTCTTATATTTTTCAGTTAGGGAAGGAGCTGAGACCCTTCATCCCAGTAACTACTGACTAGCTTTCTTGTGTCTGATACTGAGGAAATAACCCATTTTTGTCCAAGATGTATTTTATGGAAACACAAATGTAGAAAGAGCTTACGAAAGCCCAAATGATTAGAAAAGGATTTTGGTGGGGTTTTTTTTAATGTTTTAAAATGTTTGGATACTTCCAGTTTGATAGGGAATAAAGATAGGCTATTCATATATAATATATGTGGTGTTAAAAAACAGTTTACATTATCTGATTTGTTTAAAATAAATTTGTCTTAAAGCTAACTTTACTTATATGCGTCTGTATACTTTTAAGAAAACCTCAAAAACTTCCTAAGAGTGTGTGTGGGATGGGAGGGAGTAGAATCTTACTGAAAGTTAAATTAAATAATCTCTTATTTTGTCCTTTCTCACATTTTTTAACATAACACCAAATTGTAATGTTAAATTAACTTTATTTGAAATTTCTAAGTAGGGGAGGAAAAACCACATTTACAAATGGGAGCCAGACTTCTTTAAAAAATAATAATAATAACTGCCTTTACATCTTGTGTTTAGATGAGGTTTTAATATAAATCACAATGAAGTCTCTGATTTTTTTTCTATGAAATTTCTCAAATATATGAGACTTCGTAAATGGAGCTTTTTTTTTTTAATCTTATACAAAGAGCATGCAGCTGTAATTTTCTAAATTACCTTCAGTTTTACATTAAATAAAATTTACTTCAATAATGTCCTTCTAGATTTAATTTAAATTTTGGTGCCATGTGGCCTTAATTTACCTTTAAATATATTTTTTTCAGCTTAACTTTTAAAATTCTAGTAAAGATGTACTTTATCAGATAATTAATTATTTGTCATGTATGCCTAGATATTCCCATGTTGCCTCATGTCCAAAAATATCTGAACTCCGTTCAATATATAGAAGAACTACAGAAGTTTGTGGAAGATGATAATTACAAGTAGGTTGGATCTTCAAAAGTGGTTTGTATAACTTTGTCCTGTCCTCCACCCTTTCATCCCCATATTTAAACATCTAAATCTTACATCATATCATACAAGTGCCTAATACAGTGGTACAGGTATTTACATGTATTTCTTTTTAATAACTTGATACAGTTGAGCCCATATAAAAAAATACTTCATCTGATCTTTTATTAAAAAGTCTTTCATCTTTCTCAAGTTGTTGAGAGCTGATGTTTGATAGTTCTAGTTTAAATTTCTTCCTTTCCCTCTATATTTCAAGCACTAAATCTTTATGGAAATTTATCTTTTAATAGACTGAAAAATTAATGAAATGGTCTACAAATAGAAAAATTACTCCTTTTTAAATGGTAGTTTTTGACATATCTTTGAACTTGTTTTCAATTGTTTTTGTAGATTGAGAGAATATTGAACCTTCTTGCCTCTGGGTCAGAGACACATTTGTCCAAAATAGCACCACACTTAATTAACCCTTTTCTCTGTGACAGCAAGTCCTTTATTAAGGATTTTAAAAATCACTTGTAAAATAGCTGGTATCCATTTCCGTCTCCTTACACACGGTACTGCACAAGGTGGGAGGAATTTTTTAATTACTAACCCTTTTTATTTTATATATATATATATATATTTTTGGAGAGGTAGATTGGCCCTGAGCTAATATCTGTTGCCAGTCTTCCTCTTTTTGCTTGAGGAAGAGTGTCACTGAGCTAACATCTGTGCCAGTCTTCCTCTATTTTGTATGTGGGATGCCACCACAGCATGGCTTGATGAGTGGGGTGTAGGTCCGCGCCCAGGATCCGAACCCGTGAACCCCAGGCCACCGAAGTGGAGTGCAGTGCGCAAACTCAACCATTACACCACCAGACCAGCCCCTAACCCTTTTTATTTTTCCGTAGTGTGCTATACATCATAACTGCCAGTTTTTCCACAAGATGGGAGGATAAAGAGCTTATTTCTCTTGAGGCTTCTCATTTTTCTTTTAGCTTCAATTTGTTAATTTCAAAAACAAATTTATACTCAGTTTTATTATGCCAGTTGTTCCTAAGCTTTCAAATTTAACTTTGTATCTTCCACAAATATTTTTTCCAATAGAGGGTCATACTTTAAAAATTTATCAAAGTGAAAGTCTAGGTTATTTTTCAATATTAATTAATGCATTATGTAAAAATTTTTTTAATATGCTAGTGATTATCAACTTCCTTGTTCCATAAATTTCAACGATTTTTAAAGAATTCTGCAGAACAGAATAAGTACCAATAAAAGGCTAGAAATTCTGGAAAACAACTAGAAATAACTTGTCCTCAAATATTAAGAAGCTCTGGATATATGCTTAAATGTATCTAAAATGTTATTAATATTTGAAAACAACTGTATTGCCATGTCCTCCCCTACACCATATATATTACCACTTTATATTTCTATTTCAATTTTTATTTTACAAAAAGTTTTTATATGGTAATTCATTTGAAAATGTATGAGGTCAGGGCCAGCCTGGTGGCATACTGGTTAAGTTGGCACGCTCTGCTTTGGTGGCCCGGGGTTCGCAGGTTCGGATCCTGGTCACAGACCTACACACCACTCATTAAGCCATGCTGTGGTGGTGTCCCGTATACAAAATAGAGGAAGGTTGGCACAGATATTACCTCAGCCACAATCTTCCTCAAGCAAAAAGAGGAAGATTGGCAACAGATGTTAGCTCAGGGCCAATCTTCCTGGCCAAAAAAAAAAAAAAAGTATGAGGTCAATGGATCAGCTTTTTAAGGCTGGAATTATTTTACAGATCTTTTGTTGCCCTTAGTTGTCAGCTTCTTGAGTTTGATGGTCTGTATCTTGTATTTACTGCTATTTCTGCCATCTCTCTAATTGCTTACATAGCACACAACACTTATGTTTTGTCCAGTGAGGTATAGAAAACTATATTAAAACTCAAAATATGAGTAAGTAGCTATTAAAATTTTCTCTATCTGGCTTAAGAAACTTACTGGATTTAAAAGAAGTTGACGTTTAACTATTGAAGTGAAGGCTAAGAAATTGCTGCACAATTATAGATGATGGTAAATTTTTATTGACTGCAGTAAAAGTATACTAAAGTGTTTATTTAAGCAAATTTTTACTTTGCTAAAAGGATGGCATTGGCCATTTAAGCCGTTAAGTAGTTTTAACTGTCTATAAACTGACATAAGATACCTTCATTTTTGTAGGAAAGCTGATGCTATTATATTGATTTTTGTTTCATGAATAGCTAGAACCAGAGCAGCTTTCTCATTATATTCATTTAACAAATATTTATTAGGCTTTTGCTATAAGTGAGTTATTGTGCTAGATGCTGGGATTGCAAAAATAAGATTTTGTTCTTGCTCTTAAGAAGTTCAGTCTAATGCAAGACACATCCACAAAACAGAGGATTACAAAACAGTTCAAATAGTACCATAATAGAGATGTGCTATAGGAACATAGTTAAGGGAGACGTAACTCAGCTTTAAGTGGGAAAAGTGAAGAAAAAGAAACATGAACAACTTTAGGAGACAGTGTCACCTGAGGCTGAATCTTGGCAGGTGAGTAGGAGTTAGCTCCACATGAAGGGTAAGGAAAGGCATTCCAGGGGATGGAATGATTGGAGGAATGGGGTGGGGAACAGTGTGTGCACATGGGGGAACTACAGGTCATTTGAAGGTCCTAGGGCATCACATGGGAGACTGGAGAAGAGAGATTTTTTCCTAAAGATACTTGTTGCTTGAGCCTACTGATTAAATGTGGTGAAAATCAGAGCATTTCAAGGTAAGAGCCATTAAAATTATTAGTTAGAAAAAATGGATTTTGTGATTAAAGATACTTCATTTATCCAGAGGCCTCTGTTTTTGGCAATTTCATCTACATAGACAGCCAATATAGATATTACAAATTACATGCATGTGTTTTAAATCAGATGAAAGTCTTTCTAAGTTATTTCATTTTAATACTCATCTTTTCTCAATGAATCAGCATCACTGTTATTGTATGGTGTTTTGATGATGGTATAGGCAGCTGACACTGACTAGCCTTCACTGCTGTGCTTTTTAAGATGCTTCTGCTTTTTATACTGCTGTCAGGTACCAGCTGCTACTGATAGCAATGTGATTCATCCATAGCTTGCTTTCTGTTCCTTTCTATTTTAGTTCTGCGTTAGGAAATTGTAGTTATTTTGTTTACTTCTTTGTCTTTCACCTACTAGACTGTAAGCTTCAGAAGGGCAGGGACACCATGTCTGCCTTAGTCTCCTATATTTCAGTGCTGAGAGCACGGTGTTCAATAATCATTTATCAAATGAATGAATTCAGTATAGTCTATAGCCCAAATAATTAAACTGCTCTGTAAAAAGAAAAAGAGTAGAGAGTTCTGGTTAATCATACATCTCTTCAGTACATGTATTTTACACTGTCAAACAATTGGAATATAATCATATGTAATTCCCTCTTAGGTTATCAAAGAAATAATAAGTTAAGAACTTATAATAGATTTATTATGAATGTCACTTGTACTATATTGTACAATTTCATAAAAATTCCATTTGGTAGAATGCTAAAAAATAGCAAGTCTTTATTAATTTTCAGACAAATGCTTGGTAATTACAGGCTTCATGGACTACACCAAAGTATTTTCTACAGCTACTTTAAGATCCTGTTTCCTGAAATAGTTTCCAGTGATAGGAATCATAATCCATTTTTGCCATGGAACTCAAAACTGGATATATTATCCTAAAAAGAACTTAAGTACCAACTAATAAACTTGGACTTGGGACAGGGATTTAGGGGCCAGCCCAGTGGTATAGCAGTTAAGTTTGCGCGCTCCACTTCTGGCAGCCCATGGTTCACAGGTTCGGATCCCAGGCACAGACCCACACACCACTTGTCAAGCCATGCTCTGGCAGGCATCCCACATAAAGTAGAGGAAGATCGACACAGATGTTAGCTCAGGGCCAGTCTTCCTCAGCAAAAAGAGGGGGATTGGCAACAGATGTTAGCTCAGGGCTAATCTTCCTCAAAAAAAAAAAGGACGGGGATTTATCAGGAATTTTGCAAACAACCTTTTTATTTATAGAGATATTTCTTTTGATAAGTTGAGTTGATTGGCTTTTTGGATGGTTAATTTTAAATGAGGTATTTTTGAAATTTTCAGTGCTACAGAGGCCAATTAGCCCATCCAGTAAAGATTCAAGAAAGAATTTGCATAATATATTTAATATTATGTGTGAAAGTCCCTGAATTTAAGTGTTCAGGTATCAGTAAAACCTCAAGTTAAATTCACTTTTGAGTCATTCATCAAATATCTTTAAATCTGTTAAATTGTTTGGCAGTGTTGGGGTAGTGTGGGGAGATTTTTCTGTTGTTAAATGTGACTTTTTAATGTTTTTCCCCTCCCTACTATTTCCTAGGATAACCATAAGATCAGCTTTGCGTGAAAGAGATATTGAAGATTGCTCGTAAAGAAAATTATGTAGCTGAGATTATTTTATTAAAATGTTTTTAGTTTTCTCTGAGAAAATACATGATTTTAATATTATTTTGTCAAATGTTAATCATTTTATGTGTTTTGTTTCTTTTTGAAATTCAGGCTTTCATTAAAGATAGAACCAGGGACAAGTACACCACGTTCTGCTGCTTCCAGGGAAGATTTAGTAGGTTAGTGTGTAGTTTTCTCTCATTACCGAATAATAAATCAGATAACCTAATAAGAAAGAATATACTCCAAAGTAAATAAATACTTAGCACATTTTATACTGCATGCAGAAATTTATTTTTGGTATTAAAATATATCAGTTTTTTCTGTTTGGGTTTTTTTGTTTTTTGGGGGTTTTTTTATTGATGTCTTAGTAGTTTATAACACTGTGGGGTGTTAGTTGTACATTTTTGCTTGTCCGTCACCATGTGGATGTAACCCTTCACCCCTTGTGCCAACCCCCAACCCCCTTCCCCTTGGTAACCACCAATCAGTTCTCTCTGTCCGTGTGTTCATTTATATTCCATATATGAGTGAGTTCATGCAGTGTCTGTCCTTCTCTCTCTGGCTTATTTCACTTAACATAATACCCTCTAGGTCCATCCATGTTGTTGCAAACGGGACTTTTCTTATGGCTGAGTAGTATTCCATTGTATGTATATACTACATCTTCTTTAACCAATCATCAGTCGAGGGACACTTGGGTTGCTTCCACTTCTTGGCTATCGTGAATAATGCTGCAATGAACATAGGGGTGCATAAGCCTCTTGTGATGGTTGATTTCATGTCCATTGGGTAGATGCCCAAGAGTGGGATTGCTGGATCATACGGTATTTCTATTTTTAACTTTTTGAGGACTCTCCATACTGTTTTCCATAGAGGCTGCACCAGTTTGCATTCCCACCAGCAGTGAATGAGGGTCCCCGTTTCTCCACAACCTCTCCAGCATTTGTTATTATTTGTCTTTGTGATTATAGCCATTCTAACGGGTGTAAGGTGATATCTTAGTGTAGTTTTGATTTGCATTTCCCTGATGATTAGTGATGTTGAACATCTTTTCATGTGTCTATTGGCCATCTGTATCTCTTCCTTGGAAAAATGTCTGTTCATATCCTCTGCCCATTTTTTGATCGGGTTGTTTGTTTTTTTGTTGCTCAGTTGTATGAGCTCTTTATATATTACTGAGATTAAACCCTTGTCAGACAAACGATTTGCAAATATATTCTCCCAGCTGGTGGGTTGTTCATTCATTTTGATCCTGGTTTCATTTGCCTTGTAGAAGATCTTTGGTCTGATGAGGTCCCACTTATTTATTTTTTCTTTTGTTTCCCTTGTCCGAGTAGACATGGAATCTGAAAGGATCCCTTTATGTCCAATCTCAATTAGTGTACTGCCTATATTTTCTTTCAGGAGTTTTATAGTTTCAGGTCTCACTTTCAGGTCCTTGATCCATTTTGAATTGACTTTTGTATATGGCGATAGGAGATGGTCTACTTTCATTCTTTTGCATGTTGCTGTCCAATTTTCCCAGCACCATTTGTTGAAGAGACTTCCCTCTCTCCATTGTATGTTCTTAGCTCCTTTGTCGAAGATTAGCTGTCCATAGGTGTGTGGTTTTATTTCTGGGCTTTCAATTCTATTCCATTGATTTGTGTGTCTATTCTTGTACCAGTACCATGCTGTTTCGATTACTGTAGCTTTATAGTATATTTTGAAATCAGGAATTGTGATGCCTCCAGCTTTGTTCTTTTTTTTCAGAATTGCTTTAGCTATTTGGGGTCTTTTGTTGCCCCATAGGTATTTCAGTAGTTTTTGTTCTATTTCTGTGAAGAATGACATTGGGATTCTGATTGGGATTGCATTGAATTTGTAGATTGCTTTAGGTAGAATGGACATTTTAACTATATTTATTCTTCCAATCAATGTGCATGGAATGTTTTTCCATTTCTTTATGTCTTCCTCGATATCTTTCAATAGTGTCTTATAGTTTTCATTGTATAGGTCTTTTACCTCCTCGGTTAAATTTATTCCCAGATATTTTATTCTTTTTGAGTTCTCTTTCTGTTGGTTCATCGTTAGTGTATTGAAATGCAATTGATTTTTGTAAGTTGATTTTATACCCTGCCACTTTACTGTAGTTGTTGATTATTTCTAGCAGTTTTCCGATGGAATTTTTTTGGTTTTCTATGTATAAGATCATGTCGTCTGCAAATAGAGTTTCACTTCTTCATTGCCTATTTGGAGTCCTTTTATTCCTTTTTCTTGCCTAATTGCTCTGGCCAGAACTTCCAGTACTATGTTGAATAAGAGCGGTGAGAGTGGGCACCCTTGTGTTGTTCCTGTCCTCAAAGGAATGGCTTTCAGTTTTTCCCCGTTGAGTAGGATGTTTGCTGTAGGTTTGTCATATATGGCCCTTATTATGTTGAGGTACTTTCCTTCTATACCCATTTTGTTGAGAGTGTTTATCATAAATGGATGCTGGATCTTGTCGAATGCCTTCTCTTCATCAATTGAGATGATCATGTGGTTTTTATTCTTCATTTTGTTAATGTGGTGTATTACGTTGATTCATTTGCGGATGTTGAACCATCCCTGTGTCCCTGGTATAAATCCCACTTGATCGTCGTGTATGATCTTTTTGATGTATTGCTGTATTCGGTTTGCCAATATTTTGTTGAGGATTTTTGCGTTTATGTTCATCAGTGGTATTGGCCTGTAGTTTTCCTTCTTTGTATTGTCCTTGTCTGGCTTTGGTGTCAGGATGATGTTGGCCTCATAGAATGTGTTGGGAAGTATTCCATCTTCCTCTATTTTTTGGAATAGTTTGAGAAGGATAGGTGCTAAATCTTCTTTGAATGTTTGATAAAATTCTCCAGGGAAGCCATCTGGTCCTGGGCTTTTATTTTTTGGGAGGTTTTGATACTGTTTCAATCTCTTTACTTGTGATTGGTCTGTTCAGATTCTCTGTTTCTTCTTGATTCAGTTTTGGGAGGTTGTACGCGTCCAAGAATTTGTCCATTTCCTTTAGGTTGTCCAATTTGTTGGCGTAAAGTTTTTCATAGTATTCCCTAATAATCCCTTGTATTTCTGTGGTATCTGTTGTAATTTCTCCTCTTTCATTTCTAATTTTATTTATTTGAGTCTTCTCCCTTTTTTTCTTAGTGAGTCTGGCTAAGGGTTTGTCAATTTTATTTATCTTCTCAAAGAACCAGCTCTTTGTTTCATTGATCCTTTCTACTGTTTTTTTTCATTTCAATTTCATTTATTTCTGCTCTGATTTTTATTATTTCCCTCCTTCTGCTGATTCGGGGCTTTGTCTGTTCTTCTTTTTCTAATCTGTTAGGTGCAATTTAAGGTTATTTATTTGGGATTTTTCTTGTTTATTAAGGTGAGCTTGTATTGCTATGAATTTCCCTCTCAGGACCGCTTTCGCTGCATCCCATATGAGTTGGTATGGTGTATTTTCCTTTTCATTTTTCTCCAGATAGCTTTTGATTTCTCCTTTAATTTCATCAACGACCCATTGGTTGTTCAGTAGCATGTTGTTTAGTCTCCACATCTTTGTCCCTTTCCTAGTTTTTTCCTTGCAGTTGATTTCTAGTTTCACAGCATTATGATCAGAAAAGATGCTTGTAATGATGTCAGTCTTCTTAAATTTATAGAGGTTTGCCTTGTTTCCTAATATATGGTCTATCCTTGAGAATGTTCCATGTGCACTTGAGAAGAATGTGTACTCTGCTTTTTTTGGGTGGAGTGCTCTGTATATATCTATTAAGTCCATTGCGTCTAGTTTTTCGTTTAAGTCCATTATTTCCTTATTCACTTTTTGTCTGGATGATCTATCCACTGATGTAAGGGGGGTGTTAAGATTCCCTGCTATTATTGTGTTATTGTTAATATCTCCTTTTGGGTTTTTTAGCAGTTGTTTTACGTACTTTGGTGCTCCTGTGTTGGGTGCATAGATATTTATGATTGTTATGTCTTCTTGGTGAAGTGTCCCTTTCATCACTATATATTGCCCTTCTTTGTCTCTCATTACCTTTTTTATCTTGAAGTCTACTTTGTCTGATATAAGTATGGCTACTCCTGCTTTCTTTTATTTGCCATTAGCTTGGAGTATTGTTTTCCATCCTTTTATTTTGAGTCTGTGTTTGTCTTTAGAGCTGAGATGTGTTTCCTGGAGGCAGCAGATTGTTGGATCTTGGTTTTTAATCCATCCCGCCACTCTGTGTCTTTTGATTGGAGAATTCAATCCATTTACATTTAGAGTGATTATTGATATATGAGGGTTTAATGTTGCTATTTTATTCTTCATTTTCTGGTTCTATTGCATTTCCTTCGTTTCTTGTCACTTGTTTTTCGGACTGCAAAATTCCATTTGGTATTTCTGCATGCTCATTCTCTTGGTTTTCTCTTTGTTTGTCATGTGTGGTTCTCTTCTTGTTATTTGTTTAGTGGTTACCGTGAGGTTTATATAAGCGATCTCCTGGATAAGATAGTACATTTTCAGATGGCTCCTTTTTCCTAAGGCTGGGTCGATTCAATCCCTTACCTCTTCCCCTTCTTATTTGTTATCTCTTTATTCCATCTTGTGTCATGAGTGTATGTTTACAGTGATGAGCTTGAATTAATTTTTGATGTTATCCAACTGTAGGTTGTTCTGGTTTAGTCTCCTTGCTTTTCTCCTTGCTGAAATCTTTGTATCCCCTTTCTCATTAGTTTTTTTTCAGGCCTAAGGGCCTTCTTGAGCATTTCTTGTAGTGGGGGTCTTGTGGTGACGCACTCTCTTAGCTTTTGTTTATCAGGGAGAGTTATTATTTCTCCATCATATTTGAAGGATATTTTTGCTGGATAAAGTATTCTTGGCTGAAGGTTTTTGTCTTTCATGATTTTGAATATATCATTTCAGTCTCTCCTAGCCTGTAGAGTTTCTGTTGAGAAATCAGCTGAGAGCCTGATGGGGTTTCCTTTGTATGTTATTTTGTTTTTTTGTTTAGCTGCCCTTAATATTATTTCCTTGTCACGGATATTTTTCAAGTTTGCTACTATGTGGCGAGATGATTTTTTATTCCTGTTTATATATTTAGGTGATCTATTGATTTCATTCACTGTTATTTCCCTCTCATTCCCTAGGTTGGGGAAGTTCTCAGCTATTATTTCTTTGAACAAACTCTCTGCTCCTTTTTCTCTTTCTTCTCCTTCTGGAATACCTATTATCCTTATGTTGCTTTTCCTCGTTCAGTCTGATATTTCTCGAAGAATTTCTTCATTTCTTTTTAGTCTTAGCTCTCTCTCCTCCTCTATCTGGAGCGTTTCTGCGTAGCTGTTCTCGATAATGCTAATTTGTTCCTCCATATTGTCAGTTCTGCTCTTTAAAGACTCCATTTTTTCCACTATCTCGTTCATTTTGTTTTTCATCTCCAATAATTCTGATTGGTTTTTCTTTATGGTTTCAATCTCTTTTGTGACAAAATCTCTGAATTCGTTGATTTGTTTCTGTGTGTTCTCTTGTATTTCATTGAGTTTGTTTATGATAGCTATTTTGAATTCTCTGTCATTCAGGTTATCAAATTCTGTGCCTTCAAGGTTGGTTTCTGGGTGTTTGTCATTTTCCTTTTGGTCTGTAGCCATAACAAATTGTCGCATGGATCCGACGGGGACGGCTTTATTTTTTCCTCTCATGTTGAAGTTGGTCCTGCAGTTTCCACCTGCTGCCACTGGATGGAGATCACAAGCGGTATGCTCTGAGCCCGCTGCAGCCCCCGGAGGGATTATGCTGAAACGCGGGGTGTGTGGGGGGCGGGGTTCTCTCTTTCTCCTGCTCAACCCGGGGCTTTCCTTTCTGTCTCTCTTAGGGTGTTTGCTACACCCCCTAAACAGTCCATCGTCGCTTCCTGGTGGGGATCTCTCAACAGTCTTTAAGAGCACCTGGAGGGCAATAGTTCCCCACTCCACCCCCCCCCGCCGCTGTGGGTCGCCCCTCCCACCTCTGTCTGCGAGCCGCGCTGTCTTTGCCAATCGATTGGGCAGGGGGAGTACAACTTCTTACCTCTCCTCGCGTCCTTTTGAGCTTCCGTGCCTCCACCGTCCGTGTATGGCAGCAGGGGTTTCTTAGAAGTCCTTTGTAGTGTTTGACTGAGCTCTGTTGCAATGCGAATGATGTTTTCGTTGTGTCGTAGGGGGCAGAGATTCAAAGAGGGAATCTCACTCCACCATGATGCTGACATCACTCTGTCTGGGTTTTTTTTGTTTTTTAACAAAAAGTTGTTACTTGTAGTTTGTCAGTAATGTACAAATGTGCCAGCTAATCAAGGAAAATAGGTCAACAGACAGAAAATAGCAGGTAAGTGTTTACGAATATCTGGTCTTTTTTTAATTAAGAATACACTGCCCTAGGCAATAAGGGTTGATTGCGTTAGAAATTTCTGTGGTCTAAGTGGGAAATTCTAATTTGAATAATTATAGAAGTCACTTTTAGTGACTTAATTTTTTAAAAATTTCTCTCTAATACTGGACCAAGTCCTGAAAATAATACTGTAATTTACCTGTTGCATTATAATAGAGATATTATACATATACCACACATAATCAAAAATATAAAATTGAAGGGGCCAGCTTGGTAGTGTAGTGGTTAAGTTCTCATACGCCACTTTGGCAGCCTGGGGTTCATGGGTTTGGATCCCAGGTGCAGACCCTCACGCTGTTCATCAGGCCACGCTGTGGCAATGACCCACATACAAAATAGAGGAAGATTGGCACAGATGTTCGCTCGGGGGCAATCCTCCTCACCAAAGAAAAAAATATATATATATAATAGAAGAGAATTACTCATTACTTAAGAAATCGTTGATAAGTACTTTTTTTTAAAATTCCAAATACAGACCTTGGCACTAAGCTTCATATCATTGTATATTCTAAAGCTATTTGAAGGCCCATCTAATAAGATGTGAAGGAAGTGAGGGAACAAGCCATGAATAGAGGGAAGAGTATTCCACGCAAAGGAAAACATTATAGTCTAAATCTCTTGAATTTGCTTTTCTTTTCATTTTTAGTGGCATTTTGCAAATCTGTGTGCTTTTTTTTTTATTCCTGTAACCTTGAATAGTGTGAATATAGATTTAATTCTAACTTGAATGCTTCTTCTGCCCTATACGTTCTTGATCTAAGAGGAAACTGAAACTAAGAGTAAAGAAGCAATGTGTAAAATTAAATGAGCACTAAACTTGGCCTCAGAGACTGAAGTCTTTAGTCCAGGTTTCATCTGTATTGTGAGATCCTGAGCTCATCTCTTCTAATTCTGCTTCTTTCACTGTTAGGGGGTGAAATATTTATACTGCCTACTTAGTGCAAGTAAGATAGATAGAAATTAATGGATTTTGTATGTTTGGGGATTTTATGTTTTAAGACTCAGAAAATAAATATTTCTCATGTTCTATCAATTAAACAGAATTAATATTATCTTAAAATTTAAACCACATTTTATATTTTATATCAAGGGATTAAAAATAAAACAATCTTTTGAAACCATTTGAAAATCTCTCTCTCTCTCTTTTTTTTTTTTTTTGATTTAACTCTTAGGTCCTGAAGTAGGAGCATCCCCACAAAGTGGAAGAAAAAGTTTGGCAGCTGAAGGAGCTTTGCTACCACAGACACCACCATCCCCTCGGAACCTGATTCCACATGGACATAGGAAGTGCCATAGCTTGGGTTATAAGTCAGCATTTTTAATTTCATCTTTCAAATTTTTAAGTTGTTTCTAGTTGGATTTGTTTTCTATTTATTAATGAAACAGAAAAAAATGTCCTTGCAAAGTTTTATTTGTATAGCAGTAGTCTTTTTCTGCTTCAGTAAAATCTTGCTTGCCTAAAGCATTTATTTCTTCCTTTATCTTAATTTCAAAATGAGCTTTTCCCAACAGTGCCTTCACATTTGGAGGAGGTAAATGAACGTTAAAGTGCATCATCATAAATAAAATCAGGAAAGCAGTGTACCATTTTCCTTTTAATAACCTAATAACCTTCCTCTTATAATCTTTATGTCAAGACAGTCCTTACTTGTCTTAGTTGAAATGTCACCATAAATTAAGGCCTATAAAAATTGTTCTTTTTATTTCTAAATATAAAGAAAGGGAAACTGATTTTTTGTTTAACTTCATTAGCTTTGCAAGATTGTTTTCTCAAAATGGGGCCCATGATTCACCTTTGCCATGATTTTTGTAAAAATTTAATAGCTATTTTCCAAAAGTGAATGTGAAAACAATTTTTTAATGGACCTGAGACTCAAGGTGAAATTAAAGTAGTCTCTATTACATAGGTAGATATGGTTTGGTTTCCTAAAAAGTTTTCCCTAAACTGTTAGTTTCAGGCTTTCATGGTAAAATCTGTGTGTTCATTAGTATGGGAGTTCAGAAGTAAGTTCAGGATATCAGGTAAATCTTTTATATCCTGAATCTTTATATAAGAGTATCTTTTATATCTTGAATTAGTAACAGTAATAAAAGATATGAAAAATATTTCTGTTTGTTTCCAGTTTCATTCATAAAATGAACACAGCAGAGTTTAAGAGTGCAACGTTCCCAAATGCGGGGCCAAGACATCTATTAGATGATAGCGTCATGGAGCCCCATGCACCATCTCGAGGCCAAGCTGAAAGTTCTACTCTTTCTAGTGGAATATCAATAGGTGAGAAATATTTCTCTGAGAGGGTTCCAAATTATGTAAAATGAGATTTTTAATAAAACTCAGCTGGGAAAATGTCATTAACCCTACTACAAATAGAGTAGTAGAAACCCTACTACAAATAGAGAAAATGCAATAAAAGCAAAGTAGCAATTAGATACAGAATAGCTATTGAAGTTAATAATTCATGATGGTTTAAAAAGTGCTTGATGTTTTTGACTCCAAAAGGGGAGGCATTTGAGGAATGGTGGGAAGAGAACGTGTATTGGTTGAATTGGTTACTGAATGCAGTTTGGATGTGGGAATGAGGAAAAGGGCAGTCAGGTTATGACTCCCAGTTTTTTTGAATAAGCAGCTAGTTTGATGATGGTGCTATTACCAAGGTAGAGAAGACTAGAAGAGCAGTCATTTGCAAGTGGTGAGGTATTTGTGAGGGATGACTGGGTTTGGAGAATTGAGAATTCATTTTTGGACATGTTTGGTCCATGTGGAGTTGTCAGGTAGGTAATTGAATGTGTGAATCTGGAACTCAATGGAGTAAGCTCAGGTCTGTAGATAGAAGTACAGGAGTTAGCATATTTATAGTATTTTCAAGCCATGGGACTGGTTCAGTTTACCTAGGGAGAGTGTAAATAAATAAGAGAAGACATTCTAACATTTAGAGGTCTGATTAAATTATTTTTTAAAAAAGGATGGGCCATCAAAGGAAGCTACAAAGGAGGGGCTGGTGAAGTAGGGGGAGAAACCAGGATGTGGTATCACAAAAGCCCAGGAGACGAAGTGTCTCCGGGAGGAGGGAAGTATTGAATATTTCAATATCAAATGCAAACAAAGAGAAGTAAGATGAGAATGGGAATGATCAGTGGATTTGGCAAGATAAAAGTCATTAGTGACCTGGACAAGAGTTTTTCATAGAATAGTGGGGGCAATGCCCTGATGGAGTAGGTTGGAGAAGGAGATAAGGAAATAGAAATAGCGACTATGAAGGGGAGCAGAAAATCGGCACCATACTAGAAAGGGATGTGAGATTAAGAGAGAAATTTGTTTTTGTTTCCTAAACTTTTATTTATTTTCTGAATCTTCTAGATAAGCATTATTTCTTTTAATAATTTGAAAATCTCCATACAAGGCTATTTTTATTTTTAAAAGGAAATAAAGGAGAAAAATGTCCTCTGTGATTAAGTGCCAGGTTGCTCAAGGGCTAAGCCTGTTTTATTAATATGATCATCTCAATATTGATGAACAGTTAATAGAAAGAAATGCAGAAGGAGTTCATTTTCTTGAACATATTGACTTCCTTAACACTTGAGAGTTCCAAACCCTGAGAACGAAATTGCTTTAGAGCTTTCCAACACCATTCAGCAGTTTTTATTCTGATATTCCCCTTCTTATAAATGCAGATGATTAAATCATGACAAAATTTACAAAATAGAAGACAAGTTAATTATCTGAAAATACCTCTTTATTAATGCTGTAAGTTGCCTATATGCAGTATATCAATGTGTATATATAATATGCAATATATTGCCTATATTGGCCTCAATCTGAAAAATAATATACAGAGTAATGTTGCAAAAAAGAAAGGAGGAACTTTTTTCCAGTTAAAAATTTGTTACACTTATGGAATCCAGGATGCCACTTGAAGCAAAAAATAATAATTTTTAAAATTACAGCTCTAAATTAAATATACATAATATTTGGCTTTTTCTCATCTTAAGTATTATAATAATTATTATTCTCTAGTTTATTTGTGGCTTTACTTTCCATGGATGTTCTTTTGGTTACCACGGATAGTTATCTAGTTATTTCATTCAGTTAAAGTTAATTTCTCAGTTTGAAACTCTTTCTTTTAGAACAGGAAGAGACTGTTTTAATTTTTGCCTTTGTATTTATTTTTTGATTATTCCAAGGCTGTTAAGTAGATAAACAGTAAAGATTATTACATCCTTGTTTGTAAATTAACAACATTAGACATAGACATTACCTTCCGGGGTTTTTATTTTAAAGCTTTAACATTATGAAAAGACAGTAAGTCTATAACCATAGATGGTAGATGTTAATACACACACACACACAATTCGTACTCACAAAAGTATTTTTTCGTTAGCTGTAACTTTTACATACAATACTAATCTGTGCTATGGAGGCTTTGAGAAAATACTCTGGAGAAATTAACCAATGTTTGGGACAGTGGCCTCTGACATTTTCTACTGTGGTATAGATGTCCTGGATAACCTAAGTAGTCTCGCCCAGCTAAGGGAGGCATAGCCACTCTGAGCTTCGTGCTTCTGGAAAAGCTTACATTTTTCTACAAGTAAGTCATACTGATTATGCTTAAATTTTCCATCTTTACCACATAATGCTACAAATCAAAAGATAATCAACAAGATCCCACCACCAACAACAGGTTACCTCTGGTTTCTCATCTGAACCACACAACCAGAAAATTATTTCAGTGACTGTTATTCTGTTCGTTCAAGGATGGTACACAGCTAGTGCCATTCTAAATGCATAGAAGAGGTGTTAATCCATCACGTATAATGGATACCTTACAGCATTAGAGTTTGTCTCTCTCATCAACCACTGGTTGTGAAAGTCTGGTAGACAATTCAACTGGATCCATAAGGGACATATTAATCATCAATTTTAATGAGAGCCAAAATTATCTTTAAAATAACTTTTAAATCAGTCTAAGCTGTTTTGGATTCTCCAAATTCATTCCTCTCAGTTTTTTCTTTAGCTATTTTAAATGATTTTTTTTTTTTAATATGGAGATTCCATCCTCTTCTACCTTGCTTCTAAAGGCAAAAATTGAATTTCATTAAGCTTTTTATCCTTAGGATAGTAATGGGTTTTTAAAGGAATACAAATGAAAGAAGTATGCCATTAACCTCTAAGAATTTCATAAGTATATTGGTCTTAAGTTATGACAGATCTAATAAGGAAAAATTTTGTGCATATGTGCCTTCTCTGATGGTAGGAAAAATGTTGATTAACATAATGAATTTGAGGTATAAGTAGACATGCAGAAATATTTTATGCTATTTTGTTATTTTAGATAGTCTTGTCACTGTATTCCAATATATTGCAGAATAAATCAAGCAGCAGTGATATTAGAATGAAAAATTAATATGTGGATGTTTACCCACAGATAACATTATTGTCATTTTATGAGCACAGTTAGAGAATTTTTTTTAAAAATATAAAATTCAAATTGTAATTCTGATGTTTAAAAATCAAAATAACTTTTGATTTTAGGTAGCAGTGATGGTTCTGAGCTAAGTGAAGAGACCTCATGGCCTGCTTTTGAAAGGTAAGAAAAATTGTCCATTTGCACTGCTTTGAGTTTATTTTGTCTGTCTTAAAGTATATTATAATATGAATTTTAAGAGAGAATATTTATTGCATATCTCTAAGGAACTATTTAAGCTTCCTGCTGGTGATAGAAATAAGAAGTTGATATTAAAGTCTGGAATTGAGTCTTATCTAATAAATATATGTTTATTTGGTGGCTTGACACATGTATTTGAATTTTAGTACATTTGAAATTATAATTTTAAAATAATAATAACCAGTCATTGTCAACTTACCTACTAATGTGTTCAAAAGTAAAATTATTTCCTTAAATTCCGATTCATTTAAGTGATTTTAAGGCATTTAGTAGAATGGTCAACTTTATTCTCTGCTACTTTGTCAAGGGCAAAATGACTTAGTAAATTTTAAATTACACCCTAAAGCAGCTTAAAGTTTGAATTTAAATTGCCATTAACTGAAAGTTTGCACAGAGCACACAGATTTATACTGAAATACTGTAAGTCATGCTCCCTTCTTCTTTCCTTATTGCTTTAACCTATAAAAGCTGTCATCTGCCTGCAGCAAATGTCATGCTATAATGATCCTCCAATATAAGATCTCCTTAAAAATGTAACCAAACAGTGCAAATAGTTGTTATTTACTAAATGTCCACTAGGACTTTTATATTGTCTATGACCATTTCAGTTCTGCTATTTTCATACTTATAAGATACTTGACTCGACCAAAATAATTGCTCCCTTTTGTATATAAACTAAGCAACTTAAGTTTCTAAGTAACAAGAATGTCATTTAGATTGAATTTTGAATGTCATATTAAAATTGATGGAGTTGAAAATATTGTTACCTAACTCCCTATCAGTAATCTTTTAATAGAAAACAATTCTACTAAGTATACATTTGAAATTAAACTATATTTGAATTACTTAATTTCATGCTGTTGAGTTGGAAAATTATATCTTTGTTCTTGGTGAAACTTCATAAAGCTGTCTCACCAGTACGTGATTAAGATTTTACTTGTAAACTCAATATTTCAAAGTATTTTCGAGCCTTTCTACTCTAATTATCAGTGTTCCCAAGTTTTGTTCTCTTTGTTTTGGGGGATCCTTTACAATTTGTTTTTGCATACTATTTTTCTTCCAACTTTTACTTTCAATCTCTTTGTTTGCGTTTGCCTGAAATAGGAAAAAACACAAGAATTGCCTCTGGCATGCTGTCTGTACAAATCGTCTTAGTTCTTTCCCTCTAGAAAGAGCGTGATACCATCAGATGTTGATTATAGAGTGTACTGTAATCTTTAGATTAAAAGTATTGATGAATAAAATTGTTTCTCAGATTGCATGAGTTATAAGTGAGTAACCAGAATGGTGTTGTGGTAAATAATCTGTTCTCATCACAGCAGGTTACTTTTGAAGACAGTATTTAAGGGTGTAACCTTCACATCTCAAAATAATATTTTTCTTTTATGACAAGTGTTTTGCTTTGCAGTCAATTTGCAGCTAAGAAAATCTACTGTACTTGTGCCCAGTTTAAGTCAGTGCCTCTTGGAACATTTTGAGAGCAAATTAATGCTGCCCAGCAAGATTCAGACATGAAATAATAAAAAGTGAATAAAGAACTACTTATGGATAGTGAAATTGAAAATAGTACTCTGTTAAAAACATGCCATTTTCTGTTCTTATTTCCTAGAGACATCAACTATGTTGCTGCTTCAGTTGCTAAAATAATGCTTTTTGTTTTAAATATCATTTGTCAACAGTGCTACTTTTGGCTTTTCCCAGGCAAAGAAGTATCAGTGTTTTGATGCGTGTGTTTATTTCCTCTATTTAAGTATTAGATGCCATTTTGGATAAATATTGACTCTTAGCATTTTTATCATTTATTGGCTTTATCATTTATTTTTTTCAGTTGATGTGGAAATAAAATAATGCCTTTATTACTCAGTTCATCTCTTTTATTAGTTTTTTTGGATTTAATATAAAGGATAGAGAGGAAAATAAGGTATTCAAGCCACATTGCTTTTAGGTGTCTTCATAGGGACATATAATAAAAATTATTTATATAAATCCCAGGTATCATATTTAAACTGGGATCCAAGAACTGGAATAGAAACAAAAGATTTTTGAAGTATTTTTTAGGTTTTGATAGTATTTGATTATAAATAGCTCTTTATTTTAGCAGATTTGTGAAAGCAAATGTATATATAAATGTATGGTATGTGCTAAGCACCTATAAATATTTCTAGAGTCAATGGTAGAAGAAAAAGTTTTTTGTGATCTATGCTGCATGCTTTGAAAAAGAAAGAGGAACAATCAGATACTATCCTTTTATAGGATTTAGAAAGTTATATTACATGAAGAAATTATTGTACTGTTCTAGGTATTGATGATGATTGTGTGAATAAAAGTATATGTAATATATACAATTTATAATGGAATCCAACAGGAACAGATTATACCATTCTCTCGGCCCGGTGACACGAATGGCACGAAATGGCTATCGAAGCCACATGAAGGCCAGCAGGTACAATTCCCCTGCATTCAGGGGTCACAGAACTCCCTTCTGGTGTTGGTGATTGGCTTACATGGGTGTGGTCTCACATTATTCCTGTTCTTTCTCAACTAATTGGTTTAAAAACTAAAAAAATCCCAGGAAAATTTTCTTTCCAAGATTTAATCTAAAGATAAATTTGAACTGTTCTTTCCAATCCACAGAGCTAATTGCTAAAACTTGCATCTTTATGTCACATTTTTTAAAAATAATTCCAAGTTGGTAGCCTTTTAACTACCCGAGCCTTTCTAATGCTGCTAGCTATTGGATGAGCCATACAAAAATCCACTCACTATTCAAAGGCTACAATCACAGCATTTACTCTACTACTAAGTCTACATTCGATTTGTCTTTTTTAAGAATTTTTCAGATAAACTGCAGGTTCTGAATTTAGACATCTATTTCATTAAATAATATTTGTCTATTTAACCTCATGTTCATTCAGTTGTTCTTCTAGTTAAACCGGGTCTCTTTCTGCACTATATTAGCTGCAGAAGAAAATAAGGATGGTAGGTGGATTGGGGGCTGGAGGTTAGTGGTGATGGGTAATCAACAAATTCATTGTGCCACTAAATTGCCAATTTTAGAAATGAACTTTATGTCAATTTGATGGTGTCTAATCTCCTTGTGTATGTCTCCCTGAATATAAATAGCTCTAGCATGAAATGGATTTTAAGTTTTTAAGTCACTTTGAAGACACCTAAATAATCATAAAGGGATAAACTAGCAAACTTCTGTTTTCTTGGCTGTTGTAGGAATTCTGCAGGTCATGTCAGATCACCAGAGAATGATAGATTTTTTTGTTAGTGTGTGTGTATGTTTTAATTGACTTATGTAGAAATTATTCGTGTTTTAAATATAGGACCTTAAATCAGTTGGGGAAAGATATTTAAATGTTTGGTTCTTTTGTGATGGTTTTCTTAAGATACGTGAAGAGGAAATCTTGAGTTTTAAAGTTATTCCATTGTTGGAGAGCTGTAGGCTATAATCAAATGCTTATGCATTGACAGCATTTAAATGTCATTAAAATTTATGGCAGAAAGCCAATTTTTTAAATACCTTGTTATTGCCTTTATTACTTTTTTCACCTATTTTAGAATTAAATTAAGCCTGGATTTTCTTTTTTCCTTTTTTGAATTTCTGCTATTTTTATTTTGAGTTTGTTTTAAACACTTTTAACAAATAGAATCCTCATTTTTCCTACCAGGACTTAAAGTTTCTAATGGGGAAAAAGTTTACAGCAATGATGCAATGTGGCATGTTAAGAAGAAGAAAAAGTCTTAAATCCTTAGTTTAATCTTTACTAAAGTGAATTCTATTTTTTCTAAATTATACTTGTTCAAAATATGTAATAAAGTATGTGTTTTTTCACTATCTACTGACTTTAATAACTTCTTGATTAACTTTTGTGACAGCTCATAAATTTCAGATCAATAAACCTTTATAATTGTCAGTGTCTTTGCATTCTGAATACAGTAACAGAGTTTCAAAATTAAAAATGATTACATTTCATTTAAGTACCTCCTTGATAACTACTAAATACAAAAGCTCTTACATGTTCTTTTTTTTCCATTTTATTATTATAGTTCTGCAGAGTCAGAAGATTTGGCAGTGCATTTATATCCAGGAGCTGTTACTATTCAAGGTGTTCTCAGGAGAAAAACTTTGTTAAAAGAAGGCAAAAAGCCTACAGTAAGATTTTATTATATTTTAACACACCTCTAAAAATATGCAAATATGTAGGACCCTAAAAGATATGAAGAAACCTGAAATAAAACCAGATATGTAGTACACTTGAAATAATTTAAAATATGCATTTGCCTCGCCATGTTTCTTAGTTTAGATTTCAGTTAAATCCTACACTTAGGGTGCTTAAATCAAGGTACTCCTATGCTTCTCTTTGCCCCCTAATATAGTTCTTATACAAAATCATTTCTCGGAGAATCTTGAAAGGATATATTGTTAAAAAGTATTTTAGTAATACGTTTAGGAAAAATAAAGAATAGAGAGTAACAACCCTAAGAAATGGAATTCAGCTAGTTTTGTTTTGTCAGTCCTAAGTTGTTTATTTAAATCTCAGTAATGTGGTTTTGTTTTCCTACATAAAATAGAACCTAGA
This sequence comes from Tapirus indicus, assembly GCA_031878705.1. NCBI lineage: Eukaryota > Metazoa > Chordata > Mammalia > Perissodactyla > Tapiridae > Tapirus > Tapirus indicus. The sequence goes on along the minus strand of CM062922.1, from coordinate 81,027,442 downwards.
TATTAAATGTCCTCCAAACCATAGTTATATTTAAAAAAAAAAAAAGCTTAGTGGAACAAAGCTTTTCACATGTAACGTGAAATTTTGTTCTTCCTCAACAGCAGTATGGTAGTTTGACTACTAATGAAAAATTTTTTTTTCTTTTCTCAAATATTATAATTTATCTAATTTAGAATAACAACTTTGATGTATATCCACACTTAAAGCTTTTAAAGATATGAGGGCTTCTTAAAATATAAAAATGGTTTACATCTAAGTCATCTGATTTTGCTGCTTACATTACGGTAAACCTCAGGCATGTACAATCGAGAAACTACACCAGGCCAGCTAGTGAACTAAGAATAGCATGTCAGTGCAGGCATCACCACGCCTATTGCTTGCCAGATGCTAGAAATAGAGCAGCGAACAAGATGAGGCAAAGTGCCTGCCTCAGCAAGGTGACATTCCAATGAGGAGAAATAGAAAATAAGGTAATGGGATGGAGAATGATAGGGTCAGAAGATATGTCACCATAGCAAGGCATTTGAGCCAAGATCTGAATAAGGAAGGGAGTTAGCCATGTGAAGATCTCAGGTTCAGGACATAAGAAGGCCTGTATGGTTGACACACTGAAAGTGGAGGAGGTGGAGGAGAGAAAGGCTGGGGTTGCTTGATGATGTAGTAGATGTGATGTATGAGAGAAAGAATGGAAGTGAAGATAACTTCTGGGTTTTGGACTGAGCTAGGTGAATGTTGGGGAAATTTATTGAAATAGGGGAAGTTTTTTTGCGAGGGGGCAGGAAAGTCTTAGCCAAGTTAAGTTTGATATGCTTATTAGACATTTAAGGGGGGATGTCATTTTGGCTCTTTAAAAATTACAGTTCAAAAGTTCAGCAGAGAGGTGGTGGCCAGAGAGAGAGATTTGGGAGTCATTAGCATACAGATAGTATTTGAAGTATGGGACTGGATGAGCTGGATTATCTATGAAGAAAGTGTAGCTGGGGAAGAAAAGAGAGCTGGATCTCTGTAGCACTTAAAGGTCTGCTATAAGAAGAGTGTAGAGGAAAGCTAATGGACTGTTAGAATAGAAACCTAGCAGTTAAAGTATTTCAAGAAGGGAGTGGCCAGCTGTGTCAGATGCTGCCAAAGGTTGACTATGATGGGAACAGAGGCTTTACTAAATGTCAGTTATCAATGACCTTGACAGCAGCAGCCTAATTGAAAGTAACTTGAGGAAAAAATGAGCAAAATAGAAGTAAAGTCAGGAATTAGAGATAACCTTGCAAGAAGTTATACTGTGAAGAGGAGCAGAGAAATTGAATAGTGTCTGACAGGTTAGAGGATGGGTCAGTGCAGGGATTTTTAAAGATGAGAGTACTATTAAGTCTCATTTGTATAATGATGGTAGAGGGAGAGACATTGAGATGCAGTGGAGAGAGGAGTAAATTGCCAAAGCAAATTCCTTGAGAAAGGGAGAGAGAGTAGGAATCTAGAGAATCAAAGGAGAGTTGAGTTTCTCTTTGGATAGAAGCAGAGTTAACTATTCTGTTGTAGCAGGAAGAAAGGATGAGTATGTGGGTCTATAAATAGGTAGTTAGATAGAATTGGTCTGGGAATAGGAGGTAGTCCTCACCAGATTTCATCTCTTTTTCTCTAGGAAATGTGCAGTGATGTCATTAGGGAGTGGAATATTAGAATTTTGAAGAGAAGTTATGAAATAATTGTCTCCAGAGAGAGAGTATGGCTTGATTGGGTAAAAGTGAACTACTATTTCCCTTTGAGATTGTTGGTCATAATTTTATCAGTTGGCACAATTATGTGATTTCTTCAGCAATATTCAGTTACTGTGATGTGGTGCCAAGTAATCAAATGGTTAGACTTAACTAGGGCTAGGTCAGGAGAGAAGAGCAATGAGATGAAAGTATTTGGAAGGGAATGGATATAGTGCTGGACCATGCAATATAAGCTTGATAAGAAGAAAGGGGAGGGAGAATATGGGATGAGGAGGCAGTGGCACTAATAGATGATATTAAAAAGTGATAGGATTCTTGGTGAAATCAGTAATTATCTGACTGAAAGTACTAGTAGAGTATATTAAGTGGAAGTGATAGAAATATTTGAGATAAAGATTTCAGAAGTGATACAACTCTAAAGTTAGGCTAAGCTGGCTGAAGTAGAGTAGAGCTAAAGGTCGTTGGCACCAAGAAGGTAAAGAGACTGAGAAGCCAGTAGCGTTTCAGTAGTATGTTCACATGTTTGTCTTCTCCAGGTAGCATCTTGGACAAAATATTGGGCAGCTTTGTGTGGGACACAGCTTTTTTACTATGCCGCCAAATCTCTAAAGGCCACAGAAAGAAAACATGTAAGTATTCATCCTTTAAATTGTTAGCATAGTTTCATAGCCTCATCATGGTTGTAAAGAAAGTAGTCCTAATGGAATGCAACAGTTTGTTTGGTTTTTTTCCATATTCTAATCTAGAAATTCTTAAACCTATTCCTCATGAGTATTGTAATGGAATTATTTTTATTTAGTAAGACCATTTTAAGGAAGGTCTTGGAATAACTTCCATATTTTGAAGTTTCCTATTTCAATGCTATTTTTCCATAGCAAATGTCAAAACTGCACATTACAAATATTTATCTTGGCATCTAAGCCTTCCCAAACCTGGGCTTCGTGTTCAGAATGTTGTTGAAAGCTATTGCCTTGGAATCTCGGTTCCTAATCTGTAAAATGTGAAAAATTGAGATCATCATCTAAAATTCTTTCCACCTCAATCTCTGATTGAGATATTTCCCAACAGCGAGAGGAATAATAGTTGCTATGGTTACTAATCCACTTTCTTGTGCTTTATATTACTTAAAAGAAGCCTCTCAGTGCTCTTTTCCTCAAATGTGGAATCTTTGTCAGTCTTTTTGTGTGTGTGCTGTGTTGTTCTCTATGCCAGTGGTACAGTCTTTAAAAGGAAGAATGATTTTCCATGTTACATTAATAAAATTCCTTTAACAGAAATTTTATTTCTAAATTATGTATTTTGCGGGGGAATTAAGTGGTTTACCATACTGAAGAAAGGGAAGCCACTAAAAAAATGTAATTCCTTTTACTACTTATAAATTACCCAGTGACACTGCATAATTCAGAGAAGCTATTTGTTCTCACCGTTTTAGCCCTTTAATCAAAGCGGAGGTATAGAAGTGTGTGTTTTTGGTTTAAATAAATGTGGGAAGTGCCCTAGGATAGCGTCGCCTTCCTTGTCAGCCACGCCCACAGCCTGTCCTTGTCCTGGCTTTCATCACCGCCCGTCACTGCCTTCCTTGTCTTCAGAGTTTTACCGTGTGTTTCCGTAAACAATACATTGCTTGTTTTTTAACTGTACCCGAATAGAATCATATGAGTTCTTAAGCACTGGCTTTTTTGCTCACTATTATGTTATAATTGTTTAGATATAGTCCTTGCATTCAGGTAAAGGACTATTTTTTTGTATTTTGGTCAAATTGACTGTAACGCCCACATACCCAACAAAGTTACACAGATTAGTTTCACTAGAATGTTTTGCAGAGTAATTACCTCTGGTTAAGTATTGCTGTACTGAAAAGGGGAAAAAGGTTGATATAGCTAATTAAATCCTTTGTCTGCAGATATAGTTAACTCTTCACATAGCCACTTGTGATACTTGGCTTTCACTTAGTTGACAAGTATAAAGTAGCTATTCAAAATAAAATATTTTTTGTTTTTTCCTAACTTTAGTTAGAAAGAAGCCAAATTAAAAAATGGATAAGATAACTAATTTGTCATCTAATTCATATGTTAAATATCTTTTTGAGTTTGGTGTTGCTCCTTATATGGAGAGAATCAGTAACAACAGTTTGAGTTTTTAATTATATGAGGTTTCTGGCAAATAATATATGTGAAATGTTTAGAAATTAGAGCATAGTGGATTCTGAGGAAATCCAATTGAGTGCCTAGGAAATGCAGAGTCTTTCTGATCCTTTTAGTTAAAGCTGTTAAGATTAAAGAAAGAATTATAAGAACAAGATAGAGGGTGCAGAAACAGGTCCTTGTTTGTATTTAGTATCAGTTTTAGGATTGAAGAGATATGGCACAGAACTAAAAGCAGCGAAGGAAAAAAACTTTAAATCATTTTCAAACACATGGTGACAAACAATAATGTACAACTAAAACCCCACAATGTTATAAACAATTAAGACATCAATAAAAAAACAAAAACAAAAAATGCAAATTGGAAGAAAATATTAGCTGTATATGAGCAGCAGATACAGGATTAAAATCTTTTATATAAACAGCATTACCTGTGTAGTGTACTTGCCAAAAATTTAACCTGAATCTAATCATGAGGAAACAATCAAATCCAGATTATGGGACATTCTACAAGACAACTGGCTAAGATTCTTAAGACCAAAATTTGGCAGACTGAGTGGGATAGGGGGACAAGAGGACTGTTCTAGATCAAAAGAGACTAAAGAGTATTGACAACTACATGCAACATATGTACCTTGGTTAAATCCTCGAGGTAATTTTTAAAAAATTATAAAAGTCATAACTGGGACAATTGAAGAAATTTTAATATGGACGTTATATGATTGTTAAATTTCTTAGATATGATACATTATAGTTATATAGGTATATATTCTTAGGAAATACATGTTGAAATATTTAGAGTTAAGTGTTATGTCTGTAACTTTAAATGTTCAAAGAGATCAAGCATATGAGGGTAATCATTGTAGCACTGTTTCAACTTCTCTATAGTTTCAGCCTTAATAAAATTAAAAGCTGGAGGAGAGAAAAGGTCACTAATGAAAATATACCTGTTTATGTGTGTATATAAATGCAGAAGGAGAAAATCTGGAAGCCTACACACCTATATTTTATTACTCTCTAAAGTGTACTTTTTTTGCCTATGAGGAGCAGAGTAGGCTTGGGAAAGTAGAGTAACTGGGGATAGAGAAGAGGGACTCTTGTTTTATTATGTCTGTATTTTTGAATGTTTCAAAATGAAAACATTCACTGTAAATTTTTTTTTTTCTGAGGAAGATTTGCCCTGAGCTAACATCTGTACCAGTCTTCCTCAGTTTTGTTTGTGGGTTGCCACCACATGGTGTAGGTCTGTGCCCGGGAACCAAACCCAGGCCACCAAAGTGGAGTGCACTGAACTTAACCACTAGGCCACAGGGCTGGCCCCTAAAAATATTTTTTAATGGAAGTATATTTACTGTAAAAACTTTTTTTGCAAATATTTTTGAATTTATCACTACATGGAATGAGTGAATTAAAATTGTTTGATTAGTTAAATTTTAAAAACCAAGACTGCACCTGAAAAAGAAACCTATAATATATATAAAGACCTTCCATGACTCAGTAAGAATAAAACAGAATGATAGGAAAATGGAAAAGGGAGATAAATAGAAGAAAAAATATAAATGAGTAATAAACATGAAAAGATATCAACCTCACTAGTTATCAAAAATGCAGATTAAAGAAGATGCCCTTTTTTTTGGTTTCTTTTTTTGCTATTGGGCAAAAATTTAACAGATTGATAATATAGCATTGGCCATGGTATATGGAAACACAGACTGTCATCTACAGTTGGCAGAAATTTAAGTTGGTACCGTTTTTGTGGTGGACAGTCCTAGCCAGTATTTAACTTAATAGTAATTCTTTATCTGAGAATCTGTCCTATGGAAATCCTTGAACAAGTGCACAAAGATATCTGTAGAAGAATATTCTTGTAATGTTTATAATAGCAGAAATCTGTAAACACCTAAAATACTTATCAATAAGAAAATACTTACTGATAAGTGAAAACCATAAGTCAGAGTCTAAATAAACACCCATTCGTATATAAAAACCAACAGCAACAAAAAAATCTTTGTTAAAGTCGTTGAGAAAGGTCCAGAGGGCTACACCCCAAGTGATGATGGGTTCTGGGGAGTGGAATGAGATTGACCTGGTGGTCAGGAGCCGTTTGCATTCTATATGCTGCACCCCTCTATATGAGGGGACTTATGTTGCTTAAATTACTTTTTTTTTCAATTGAAAAAAGAAACAATTGAGGCAGAAAATTTTATGGTTAGGAAAAGAATATTAGAAAACCATACTGTCCACTTTCATAGAAAGTATAAGCTGTCAAATCAGCAGTTCTATGGTGTTGCCAATATCATTCTTCATAGTGTTAAACTTACTTCCTTCAGCTTTCATTTTTGTAGTGCCCATGTTGTTACAAATAATGTGCTATGTTCATTCTTTTTCCCCATTTCTTTAAAATTGTGAAACATATACATACAAAAGCAGATATGTAGTGTACATGTACATTTTAAAGAACAATAAATAAAATGAACATCTACATAATTCTCCACCCAGCATAAACAGAACATTACCAGAATAGCCCAAGTCTTCCCAAATAGCATCGTTTTCCTTTCATATCAGCCAAACCCACAGCCTATTGCTGTCCTGAATTTCATGTTAATCATTGCCTTATTTTTGTTTAGAATTTTACCATATGTTTCCTTAACACATTGTTTCATTTTTTAAACTGTACCTGAATGGATTCACATATATCTTAAGCACTACCTTTTTTTTACTATTGTTGACATTCATCACTGTTGATGCATTTAGCTGTCATTTATTCCTCTTCACAATTGAATAGTCTTCCATTTTATGAATCTGCCGTAATTTATTCATCATTCTACTGTTGATGGATATTTGGATCGTTTCCAGTTTTTTGCTGTCACCAACAATGTTGCTATGAATATTTTTGTGCATTTCTTCTCTAGGTTATAAACCTAGGAGTGCAAATGTTCAACTTCACAAGAAAATGGCAGATTGATTTACACACTCACCAGTAGCATAATGAGGTTCCTCATTATTCCACATTCTCACCATACTTATTTAGTTTTGGCTAATCTATTAAGTGTGAGATGATACCTCATGATTTTCACTTATATACCTCTGATTACTTAATGAGTTTGAACATTTTTTCATGTTTTTTGGTCATTCATGCTTCTTCCGTAAAATGCCTGCATAAATATTTTGCCTATTGGGTGGTATATTTTCTTACTAATTAGTAAAAATTCTTCATATATTCTGGATGCTAATCTGTTAATAGTTATGTGTTGCCAATGTCTTCTTCCAGTTTGTTTGACTTGTTTTCTTCACTCTCTTTGTGATGTCTATTAGTGAAGAGTTCTTAATTTTAAGGTAATAAAATTTATCTTTTCCTTTATGGTTAATGCTTTCTGACTGAGTCATGTTTTAAAAATCCTCTCTAACCTGAGATCATTAAGATAATCTCGCCTATATTTTCTACTAATAGATTTAAAGTTTTGGATTTTGCTTTAAAATCATTGATCTACCTGGAATCAGAGGTTGTGTGTGTGTGTGAGATGTGATGTGAAGTAGGCATTCATTTTCATGATTTTTATGTTTGAATAACTAATTTTCTGGCACCATTTATTGAACAGTTCATTCTTCCTTCACTGATCTGCAGAGCCCGCTCTTGTCATATGAATTTGCATCTATATGCGCAGATTGCTTTCTAAACTTCCATTGCCTCGTCGGTCTGTCCCTGTCCCAACAGCTCATGGTCTCAATTACAGTAGCTTTGTAAGTCTTGACATGTAGCAGGGCAAGTCCTGCCTAATTCTCTTCAGGAGTATCTTGGCTATTTCTGGTCCTTTGCTCTTACATATAAATTTTAGAATCAGCTTCTCAAGTTCCACGTAAAACCCTACTGGAATTTTTATTGCAGTGACACTAAATCTTAGATCAATTTAGGGAGAATTGACATCTTTACAACATGGAGCCTTTTTCTTCGTCTCATGGTATTTCTCCATTGATTTAGTTCTTCTTGAATGTCTTTTAACTATTGTACGTTCCTGTATGTCTTTTGTTACATGTATTCCCAGGTACCTTTCTTATAAATGACTTGTATATTTCTAGTGTATAGAATTCCAGTTTACTTTCATATTGATCTTTTCTAAGCTTTCTTGCTAATCTTCCTTATTAATTTGGTAGACTGTGGTGGATTTTTGTATAAATATCATCTGTGAGTAATGGCAGTTTTATTTCTTCTTCACCTTTATGCCTTTCATTTCTTTTTTGTTATCTTATTGAGCAGACTAGGTCTTCCAATTCAGTGTTGAATGGAAGTAGCAATGGTGGGCACCCTTGTCTTGATACTAATTTTGAAGTGTTCTTAGCCTTTTACCTTTGAGTGTCTGTGTTGCAGGGTTTGGGTTTTGGGGGTTTTTTTCTCTTTCTTGCTTTGTTTTGGTTTGGTTTTTGTGGTAGTGGTTTGTTTGGTTAGTAGATATCCTTTATTGAATTAGTAAGTTCCTTCTATTCTTAGTCTATCACAAATATGCATTATATTTTAGCAAATGCTTTTATTTTGCATCAACTGAGTTGATCACATTTTTTTCTCTTTTAATCTGTTAATATGGTGTAATTATTACTTTAATAATTTTTCTAAAGTTAAACTAACCTTGCTTTCTTGAAATGAACCCAACTTAGTTGCATTAATTGATTTCTAACATTAAACCAGTTTGGTCGTCATGTATCAGCTTTTTTATACACTACTAGATTCAGTTTGCCAATGTTTTATTTAATATTTTTTCATTATGTTCATGGATGTGATTAACCTAATTTTCTCTTCTTTCATAACAGCATTATTTTCATTTCTAAAATGTAACTTAAAAAAAAAGAATAACTAGAAAAGTAACAAGCATGCTAAGAATACCTTTTTTTTTTGGAGAAATACAAGAATTCGTTATTAAGAATTATCTGATAGCACTGCTGGTTTATTAAATCATCAGGTTTAAGATACCACCCCTATTACACTGTATACTTTGAACTTACACAATGTTATATGTCAATTATATCTCAGTAAAGCTGGGGAAAAAAAGACAACACCTCTGTTAAAATCCAACCTGTTTCCTATAAGGAAAAAAAACAACATAGATGAATTTATCAGATCCACTAACAGATCGTGCTCTTTGGGAATGGAGACAAGGACAATTAGGTTTTGATGAAGAATTGAAGCTGGGAACAATCTGGAGAGTAGGAGACTATCTAAAGAGGGTATGTGTGGATGGAATTTAGTAGTAAAAGACCCTGAGCAGACCTGACCAGCTTCATCACAAACCTCATCTCTTGCTAAGAGAAACTGAAAATACACTAACATCAGATTTTTGCTTAGGATGAGCCATAAGTTTTGGGTTTCCATTAATTATCTTTTTATCTCTCAGTTCAAATCAACATCAAATAAGAACGTATCTGTGGTAGGATGGATGGTGATGATGGCTGATGACCCAGAACATCCAGATCTCTTCTTGCTGACTGACTCTGAGAAAGGTGAATCATTAGAATAACTAGGGTTTAAGGTACTGCGTATACATAACTTTCCATAAGCCAAAACCTAGTTTAACTGGAATACGCTACTGGGAGCATGTTTGTGTAGTTTTATCTCTTGGGAAATATTTCTGTCACAATGTATAGTAATGATATGAGTATTTTTAGATATCAATTAATATCTATTAATTGCTTACTTAATAAGCTTATTCTCCTTGCTTCATGGGCATAAGCTTGAAAATAAAAGCCCAGGTAATCCCTAGAGAGCTAATAATCAGTAAGGGAGGGGGGGAGACAGAGCAAGAAGGGAGGAGTTTCAGAATCTATAGGCCACTGTTACCTTAAAATCTCAGAGATTTACCATATATGTGGGGTATAATCATTTATACCCTAAAATGAATTGTTGCTCTTAAGTTCTGAATGTGACACAGGTTTTTCTTTAAATGATTTTTATTCCATTACTTTTAATTAAATTAATTGGTTATTTGACTCAAATCACTTTCCAAATAAGTATAATTTTAATTACAAAACTTTGCTTACAAATATAGAGACATTTATGAATAAAGTTATTGGCTATTGACCATAGGAGTTTTTAAGGTGGATGAGAGAAGTTGGAGGGTGAGCTGTGTAGAATCACATCACATCTCCTGACTGCTTCTGCCTGCAGTGGAGACCTCAGGCAGTGGTCAGCACAGATCCTTACATGATTGCTTCATAACAAGTGCCAGCTGTTGACAAGCACCACAAAGGAAATTCTTTCATACCTGCCCAGAATCCTCTACTCCAGCAACTCACAACTGAAATGATAATATATTACCTTTTATTGGCTGTACAATTATATTTTACCTCTGTTTATTCAGAATGTATTTTATATCAACAGATATTCTGCGTTTAGGATGTTATGGTATTTTAAGTAAAAACTTAAGTAATCACATATATTGGATGCAGAAAAAAATAATAGCAAAGTAGTCTCATTTTGGGGCCAGCCACCAGGCATAGCAGTTAAGTTTGCGCACTCTGCTTTGGCGGCCCGGGGTTCGTGGGTTCAGATCCTGGATGCAGACCAACGCACCACTTGTCAAGCCATGCTCTGGCAGCGTCCCATGTAAAGTAGAGGAAGATGGGCATGGATGTTAGCCCAGGGCCAGTCTTCCTCAGCAAAAAGAGGATGATTGGCAACACGTGTTAGCTCAGGGCTAATCTTCCTCACCAAAAAAATAAATAATCTTGTTTTGAGATGAAATAGATTGATTTGTAGAGTAAGGACTCCTTGCTCAACATTCTGAATTCAAAGCCCCAGTCCCTCAAAATCCCAAAGGCATTATTCATAAAATTACATTTTAAAAGGAGATCATTTTCATTGGGTTTAGTTAATAAATTCTTTGTTTTCCTTCAATTTCCTTAATGTGCTTGACGAACTGTTTCATAGTAGCCAAGGTTTTTATGAAATCTATACTAAGGTCTTTCGGGGGAGGAGAGAGTAGATAAATGGCAGCTATGGCCAGCTTAATTGTAGATAGGCCTTCTCTTCAGATTGAGCTAATGTCTGCATCTGAGTTCAGCAAAGAAAACAGTTTTATTTGAATAATAAAACATTTGGTGAAGAAAAACAGTTGCTTCTGAAAGTGAAAAAGTTCTTTGAGTTTTAAAATCTCAAAGAAAAGCTGTGTTATGCCTAAACATAGATCAGGCTCTTGAGCCATTGAATGCAATTGTGAAGGAAAGAGTAGGATTCAGTTAAGAATTGGGAAATAAAAAGAACTTAAGTCAATGAAAAAAGGGAATAAAGCTCTACTCAGGGCAGCCTACAGTACGTGAATCCTTTCTTTTATCAGTTTATTACTGTAATACATATAACCATATAAATTAGCCTTATTATGTGTCAGTCTTGAATTAGAGTCAACATAATGTCTACCAAATACAACACATGGTTGAATTTCTAATGTTCTAAAGAAAAAAAATGTGCCTCCTCAGACTTTCCCAAAAAGCCCTCAGTAAACCTGGAAATCTGTAATAATTTTGACAAATGTAACTAAAAACTAAAAGCATATTGATATTAGTTGATTAATCCTTAATCACATTAAATAGCTAATGTTAAAGTGTTAAACATATTAAAGCATTTTGGCCTGTAAAAACTTAATGCTAACATCTACTAATATTTAGAACATGAAAGTAGTATTGAGAACCGATATTCTGCACTCTCATTCACACATACAAATATAGAGAAACCAAACAATTATTTTATTTAGATATACTTTACTCAAGAACAAAGAAGGAGACAAATAAGATTACTTCTCTTCCAGTTTATAAGTAGCAAAACAGTGACTTTCTGAATAAATGATAGAATGTGAATGTGGCATAGAGAACTCTTTATTTGTATTGGAAAATCGGGTGTTAGGTAAATAGAATTCTGAAACTGAGAACTCTAGTCATGTTTTGTTTTGCTCTTTGATACCTGCAGAATTATTGTACGTCAGAGTTCTTACATTTTTATTCTTTTCCCCTTGTTTTTGATAATTTTAGGAAATTCCTACAAGTTTCAAGCTGGCAGTAGGATGAATGCAATGCTGTGGTTTAAGCACTTGAGTGCAGCCTGCCAGAGTGACAGACAGCAGGTGAGCCTTTCTCCTCATCCCCACAACAGGCGGTAACTTGGGGGTATATTTAGAAAGGTTCCAAAGAGAAGTAAGTAGACTACTTTTCTGAATGAAGTAGGAAAATGGTATTGTTTTTTTCTTTTTCTTGTTATAGCAGTCACCAAGACATGAAGTCCACATTTTAGTGAGGGATGGGCAATAAACAAGTGAAGAAATAACAAAATTTCAGAAAGTGAAAACTATGTAAAGAAAACAAAATAGAATTATGTGATACAGAGTGATGGGAGTCAAGGCAAGTTTAAATAAAGAGTGAGCAGCAGAGATCTTCCTAAGGAGATGAGATTGATATGAATGACAATAAGGAACAGCCATGTGAAGATCAGGGGGAACAAGAGTTCTGGTAGAGGGAACAGAAAATGCAAAGACCTTGAAGCTGGAGTGAGCTTAAGGTGTTCAAAATAGGGAACTGTAGCCCATTTGGTGGAGTGTAGTGACAGGCCGGGGCATGTAGCTCTAGAGGGGGTAAAAATTAGATGGCACTTTAAATTAATAAAAATTATTCTGATTCATCTTTATTTGTTGTATTGACAATTTGATGTTGGTTCCTGTGGTTGCAGTGAAACCCAAAACCATATGGATTTTTTTGTTTTTGTTTTACTGAAACAAAGATGATCTAATTCAAAGGCTTTCAGCTGCAAAGGAGAATGAGTCTATAGGGTTGTTTTCCCCAAATTCTGTTGCAGATTTAAAGTTGAACCATGAATTGGTAGAGTGGACATAAGCATAACTGCAGATATGGAAATTTCTATAGACTTTTTGTAGATCAATTTTTAGTTGAATATATTTGAAAATCATTGACTTAAGGTACTGAAATACAGAAGTATACAGTAAGTGTTATCAGCTAATTTTGAATAATATACTATATATGTTTATAAAGCTTATAAGAGTATTTTTCATCCCATGATGTCGGGACCTAAATTATTACCCCTTTTTTGGTAAAGGAAGAAACTGGGGCTCAGAGATGCTAGATGACCTACACAGGTTCAAACAAATGAAAAATGGTGGACCTGAGACACGAACTCAGTCTCCATCCTTTAGGGCCATTCTTTTTAAACACTGTTAGAATGGGCCTTGTTCTCTTATAGTTTTTATTTCAAATATATATAAAAGACTACTAGCAGTTTTTGGTACCATCTTTAACAACCTCCATTAAAGACATGAAATGCCATAGAGCAAAGATTACTTTCTTGCCCTTGTCAAGTTAGTGTCTGGGACAGAATGAAAGAAACAGACCTTCTTTTTGCCTAGACTAAGCTTTTTAGGACTGAACTCCATGCTGTACTTTTTTTAAGTGTAGCTTAAAGTATTAAGCATTATTTTTTTTAAATCTCAGATTTCAAGATTAATCCAGACAGTGTATGCATACCAGCATAGAGGTTCAATTTCTTTTACTGTATTATTGGAATTCCCTGCTGAACAAGTCAACCAGATATGTATAAATGGTTTTTGTTTGTTTCTATACTTGCAAGAATCAGAGTAGTAGCAAATTTATAAATAGAAGCTGTGAAATCTGAAAATTTTTAGTAGAAGACTCTAATTGACTCAAATACATCACCTTAAACCACATTCAGGCAACTTAGGAGGAAATTAAACTTTTACTTTATTTAAATACGTTGTTTCTTATAACAAGACCTGAGAATTTATACTTTAATTTAAGCACTTGAGCATTTTTATTGTATTTGATTTATAATTCAGTTATGATTATGTTGTCAAATAATTTTTCATTCAGAAGCCAACACACGTAAGGAGTTCATTTTTTTTTGAGTTATCCTAGGTTTTCAGAAAAAGATTGCTGAAGTGTGAAAGCTGTTAAGCTGTTTTAAAGGAGAGAAAAATGACCATGACCTATGAATGAATATCTCTGACAGAGATAGCTGATAGCACAACTTTGGAAAACTGGTAGTAAAGGCCGAGCGTTTTTTTTTTTTTTTTAACATGGTAAAATCCTCTTTAGTCCTTGATTGAAGAACTCATCAACTAAGTTTAAAAACAAAATATATTCATATTTCAAAGAATTATTATTGAATTTCAGACTGGTAAGAAATCAAGTTAAATTTGATCCAGTCTGTAAGCAGCAAACTATTATATAACCTATTAATTTTTCAGAGTCACGAAGTGGGAGATCAGAATTTATGTAACAATGAGTTTTATTCTTTCATACTTATTTTCAAGATGATTTAACAAAGAAATTCTTAGTAATGTTTGTTATAAAATTATCTGTGCTGGATTTTAAAATTTGCATGTAGGAATTCATTGTAATGCATATAATGAGAAAATAAATGGCAAGCAAGTTTATCTGGAATCTCACTGTACTAGAGCCATGCTTATTCTTCCCTCATTCATTATTTACTCAGTGAACATACTGAGCCCCTATGTTAGACAAGAAAGATACTGTCTCCGCCCTTTCTCCCATCCAGAATTTAAGTTACTAGAGAGTATTCATTCATCTCAGTGATTTTTCTCTCAAAAATGTCTAGTGTATTTTATTCATTATTCATAAACAATTGCAGTACCTTCTATCAAATTCCTTGTTTTAAAAAAGATATTTAGGTTAAAAATTTTAATATTGTGGGCTTACTTAAAGTGATGAGGAAAGATAAGAAATAGTACTTTGCAAAACAACTTTTAAATATCAGTTTGTAAAAACTTATATTTTTTAGGTTCCTACAAACTTGATGACTTTTGAGTAAAAGCCAGGGAAGAAGAGAGGTGAACTATTGCTCCAACATGAGAGCAAGGACTGATGAAAGAGCGCCAGCTGTAAACCATCCCTGTGCCAGGAAGAGCCTGGAGGTTCCATCTCAGCCTTTGGGGTTCTGAACCAAAAAAGCACTAATTTCAGGGAATGAAGTGAGATATTCCCAGAGAACAAATTGGAGTTGCAAAACAAACTGCTATGGACCATACTTCGTATCTCTGAACTGACCTGTGGAAACCACTGCCTTAAAAGAATGAAAGGAAAACCAACATGAAACACCAAATAGTGTGTGTGAATCTTCTGGCGGTGCTGTGCTTGGAATAGATCGTAGCTAATTTGCATTTCTTTTAACTTTGTACTGATTTTGGAGGGGGGAATCACCTTTTTTAGATACACTTTAAAAAGGAAAAACATATTTCTTATGGGTTATGTCAGGAGCTGGTTTTGAACTGAGGTGTGAAGACGCTCTAACTTAGTGGGAGTCCACCAGCAGCCTCGGAAAGGTTTGTTTAGCCTCCATTAGTCTGCAGCCTCACTCACTTTCTCACAGCACGAGTGCAAGAGTTAGAAGGTTAATAATGTGAGTTGTTGGGGTTCATTTGGGATGGGGGGGCAGTTGTTTTGTTTTGGATGAGGCGAGATTTTTTTAAACACTAAACTTCTAAAATTTAGTACTGTATGGGGAACATTATTTCCTGCAGAAGGTATAAAGGCTGAGTGTTCATATGCCAGACGCTTTTTTCAAGTGGGCTTCAGAAAACATGCTCGTTTTTAACTGGGTTTAAGGTTTGGCCTTCTATATGAATTCATTGTTGGACCACAGATTTGCTTAGTAGAGACTGTAATCCCAACCTAAACTTTTCTGAGAAGATTTTACAATAATTACATTTTTCATGTCAGTGGATTATCCCTTGTACCAGTCACAGGTGATTTTTATCATCAAGGTGATGTATTGATAATTCGTCAGGATATTTTCTTTTACAGTGTTTAATGTGCACATTGCCAGTTATTTTTTTATTATTCATATTCATTTTTTTTGTTCAAAATGAGATTCAAGATCACATTTGTTTAAAAGAGATTCTGCATATATATGTATGTATTTTATTATAAAGCATACAAAATAATTTTAAAAGAGAAAAAGGTGAAAGATTGAGATTCTGGGAATTTTAAGTAGGAAAACTTTCCTTCTTATACAGCTTTCCTTTATTACAAAACATTTTTCTGAAAACTTACTCTAGGTCCCTACCACAAAACCATATTTTGTCAGTAGTTGACCAAGCAGTTTTGTGAGAGCTCTTCTATGCAATAACGCATTTAATTTCCAAAATAAATGTTGGATGTTATAAACTCATGAGGCATCATAATTTTACCAGTGGCCCAGAGTAAGAAATGCTTTTTGACTGATATCTTCTATTACTTTAGGCCTCACATAAAATTTCTCATATTCTTAGAGAATGTTATACTTTTTTTAATCAAAAATATTTTACTCTTAAATCTCTGAAATTTAAATAGGAAATATTGCCCCCAGAATAATTAGCTAAAAATATATCCAAAGGAAAGTAAAAGAGCTTTTTCTGAGTGCTATGCTTTTAAGTTTAGATTTCTGTTTGGAAAGGATATTAAGAGTTCAGATATTTTTCTCATAGTATAGTCAGAAATACCATTAATTTTTGGTTTTATGGAAAGTGACATGGTCTGGAGAGGGCAAAATGTTGCCTGTGCTGGATGATTTTTCAATATATGATCTCCCAAGCTTAACCCATGTTGGGTACATAGAAAGACACCATCTGCATAGTCAGCAGTATTACTGTGTAGACCTTGCACATCTTACTTTTGTTTTGCTTTTTTTAAATTCCTTAATTTGTTTATTTCTCTTCAGAAATAAGTGTTTTTAACATTGTATTTGCTTTTTAAAAAATATTGTGGATGAGAACCCTGTGGATTTTTTACTACTGTTATTTTGTTTGTCATAAATAAGCTAAAATAGGTTAACCATATCTGTAGAGAGATGCAACTGGACGTCAGAGCCCGACATCACACAGTTTTGCCAAAGAGAGAGCTAAACTGGAAGATGTGTTTAATATTTTCAGCTCTAAACATTAATGGGTGCTTGCACAGAGTAAGAATAGTGTTCCTATTTGGTGAATAGTTTGTATATAGAATTGTGGCCTCTGACTGACTGAAACTCTTAACACTGTGCAGTAGAAGTTGCCATTATTTTTCTGTCTTCAGATTTGTCCATTCAAAAGATTAGACAGTGCTTTTTAAGATTATTTTAGCATTTGAAGCAAATGGAAACCAGTGAGAGAAGTGAATTAAAATAGTGTAGGTGAATTTTTTATCTATAATTCACCAAATGATATCTAATAATAATTCAAGCAAAGAAAATATGTCACCAAAATATATTAAATATTTAGGTAGTTTATTAGTGGGAAAAGGAAGTTTTTTTCCTATTAGGCCTACCCTTAATACATTAATAAATTAGTGACTCAAAAGCTTGAAATTTCCATCAATATTATACTCATTTGTTTCTCTCCTAGCCAAGAAGAACTCATTAGAAATTCTATTATAATTTAACTTTAAGCTAGTTTATGATAAGCATAATGATTGTCATATTGTACAGCCTGGTGTAGTAGTATACAATACTAACCAAATAGAATTTGAGGCACATCTCATTTAACAGTTATTTTGAACATGGAAGCTTATTTTACATATGGAGATAACATATTAGCCTTTAAAATGTAACTATGAAAATAACTGCATAACCACCTTCCGGGGCACTATTTTTGGTTTCATGCCCTCTCTGTGTTCGGGCTCTGCTTATTTTCAGGGGTATTATTTTTTACTGTAGTCTCCAAACCATAAGAACGGAAAGAGAACTGATCAAACACACCTTCTTCTTCTCTTTTCTTCACTATGTAAATATTATTTGTGTAAACATTACAAAAAGGGATCCAGACAATTTGAGTATTTTTTTTTTCTCCCTAGGCATGTGCTTCAATGACAAATTTTTTTTCTGTATAGAAAATGCCATATGACTATTGCACTACCCTGTATGACTGTTTTGGTACTGGGTCTTTCTGTATGTCAAGAGTTAGGGTGTTTATAGCTGCAAAGTTTTTGTAAGTGGCTTTATTCCTCTTCTAGAAGATTTATAAAGGAGCCCAAGGAGCACTATTGTTATAAAAGGAAAAAATGTTTACAGTGTCTAGTGTACACACTCTATATATTAGTTGAAACTGGGGCTCTCTAAGAGCAGCCTAGCCTATTGCTCTCTTGAGATTACTAGAATTTACCTGGCCAAATAACTTGAGCAGAAATCTTTTCTTTTTTTCTAGGTTAAATCTGTAAGCTATATGCTTTTACTATTGAAAACAAAACTATAGGACATTTTATTAATTGGAAATCAATAATAATAGTAGATTTAATCCATTAGCTTTTTAAAAGAATATATCCTTTATTGATTTCCTTCCTGTTTTTGAGGCACATTCCTTTATAACCAGTTTTGAAACCACCATATTGTCTTCTGCAAACAAGGGGTACCAGCGTTGCTTAACAGAAGATAATCTTTTAATAAAAGAAATTCTCTGCTTCAAAGACTTTTGAAATAATTGGATCCCTTTTTGAAAATGAAGGTAAATTCGCCTGTCTCGGGTGGAACAGTAGTTCTGCTGTTGCATGAATAGACGATATACAACAAGGGGTGACGTTTGTCTGTGATTTTCAGTGATCTTTAGGGTTTGCTTTTATTTTCTCTCTCTTCTTTTGTATTATTTCTTTCAAACATAGTAAATTTATGATTTTACAGCCAGAATGGTATTCTGTTTTTTCTAAGCTTTGAGATACAAACATTGTTATTTAATCTCGTTGATGATAATAATTTTCCCTGTGAAGTCAACCTTTTCAAAATGATTCAAGTACTTTTTGTTTTGCTTCCCTAAAAATGGCTTGTGTCTAAAGTGACTATTTTTTTTTTCTATTTAGAGGATTCTAATGAAAGAGATCTGTACATGCAAACTCTTAAGCTTTATTGAAAGCAATTTCATTACACCGGTATCTCCAGTTACAGTGTGGGGAAAATTTGGTCAGTGCCTTATCAATTTGAAGACCAACTTTAGGGCATCGAGTATGACAACAATCATTTGCCCTCTTGCTCCTCTTCTTTCAGGAGTGTGTGCTCTCCCTCTCACCACCAGCTTACTCTTTTCTCATTGCAAGTCGAAGAAAGTCAGTACAGATACCTCTAGGTAATGCTGCGGTCCTCCTTGGTTCTGAGTCTTTTTATGCAAGTTCCCTCCCATTTCCTCTCCTTCCACGGTAGGAGATTAAAAATAAACCCACCCAAATCAACCTGTACATAAGCACCCTTAAGAACAACTTTGAAGAACATCCATCCAGCCTAGTTTATTTTTATTTTGTGTCGTTGATGTTGTTTTGAGCATCAATTTAATTATAAGGGCTTCCAGAAAATCCCTAAAAGAGTACAATATAGCCAGAAAGATTTTGGGGGGTTTTGTTAAAGCTACTGAAATCTTGTAATGGGAATCCTTTTGGCCAGAAATGAGATTTACTTCTGTTCATTTTTATATTTAAATAATACTCAGAGCAAACAAGCTGTCACTTAACTAACCAGCTACTGTTTAGTTGGAAATATTAGGGCAGGAAAGTGAAAACAATTCCAATATGTAAATTAAAGACAAGTTAAGAGACTGAAGTAGCAAAGCGTGGAAACACTTTGCTTCTTTGAGATGACTGCAACATCTGGAGCTACTGTCGCTGAGCTGAGTCAGGACCCTCTTCACGTGTTTTAAAGGGCTGGTGTGTTCCAGAGCAGGTGAGTAGACATGGTCTTTAAAGCCAAATGAAGAGTTAACCGGTCCTTGAGGCTTATTAGCAGAATTTAAATTTTGATTCTGTCATTTGGGCTACAAAGTGGTGATGGGATTAAAGGAATACATAATTAGAGTGGTTTGGGACTGAACTTTTTTTTTTGTAACAGACAAGCAGAAATTTCATAAATATTAGCTGTGTTTTAGATTCCAGGTAACAAATATTGAGTTTCCCCTGAAGATATCACCTATTAGAACTATTCACAAATATAGCCCAATGATTACTGACTCATTAGGTCTGATAGAGTAGCTGATAAGTCACCAGACCGTCAAGAACTTCTACACCTTGATTATTGACAAATTCATTGTTTTACAGTCTATGAAGTGGGGGGGGGGGGGACCTGTTAACAATGTAGTCTAAAGGAGATAAACGTCTTTGGGGTTAAATATCCAATAATGCTGATAATACAGGAAAACACAAGCCATTTTTATTCTTCTTTGTCCCAGTTAACTTGAGGTCCTCCAGTGATGACACCCTCGATTGCACTATGACCTCCTTGAGTGATGTGCAGCTTGGTTCCTCTCTCACTTTTTTGTTTCTGTTTAAAATGCAAATGTGAGTGTGAGATCTTCAGTGTGTTTGCATAAGCTAACTTAAAATGAATTTAAGTACAGTTTTCTGAAATATTTCTATTGAAATAAATTACTTAAAAATATACATTGTGTGGGGATAGTTTGTTACCATATTTACATTTTATCATTAACTTTTAAATAAACGCTCTAACTTGATTTTTTCCTCTTCCTCAAATAGTCAGCAAGGTTTTTGTTGGTACAGGGAAGCTTCTGCCTGGGTAAACCTCATGTGGTCTTCTCTATCCCAGAACAAGGATGCACCCTGGCATGTTGACAGATGGGGTCTTCGGGAATAGAGGTCAAAGGTATAATTCTGACTACATCTCCCCACTCCGAGTCTGTAATACATGAGCAGTCCCCAAAAAGGCCCTCTTCACTAATACTGTATTTCATAGATTCTAAGACATGACTGTTTTTCACATTTTACCATTTCTGAAAACAATCCATCTTCCAGCCTATGGGGCCTTAAACTGGAAGAAGTACAGAAGTACCTGTGTTGAGTCTCCTGTAAGTCACTGGCTGGGGTGTTGGTTATGCCCTGAGAAGTCCACATGAGCTTGCCTCGAAGAAGCTTGGGAAACCTCCAGACAGGACTAAATGCCCAGTGTTTGGGCAAACCATAACTCAGTTTTCAACAATTTTCTCATCTGTCTAGTAGCCTTTGAAAATTTTCACTGTCCCTGTACTGGAACCAAAAGAGAGTGACAGTTCTCTGATGGGCTCAGCCTGTCTGCCTCACACAGCATCGCCTTTGTCTTATGTTGGTTTTCCATATGTGCCTGCTGAGTTTCTGGGTTCTTCTCCTGTTTCGTTGGTTGTTTGTCCCATGTTGCCTCCATTACTGTGTCACTACGTACACCTTGGTATCTGGTGAGGTAATTACATTGTTCTTCAAATTTGCCTTAACTGTTCTTGACTATTTCGTCTTCCCTATGAATTCTAGGATCAGTGTGTCATGTTCGGTGAAAACACCATTGGTATTTTTCTTGGTATTGCTTTGAATTTATAGATTAATTTGAGAATTAACGGTTCTGAAAAGTTTATTCTTCTCATCTGTGAACATGAAATTTCTGTCCACTTATTTAGGGTTTTTAATGTCCCTCAGTAATGTTTTATAATTTTCTCCCTACTGGTTTCATATGTCTTTTACTAGTTTATTCCTAGGTAAACTAGTTTTTGTTTCTACTATTAATATGACCTTCTTTCTGTTACGTTTCTTCACTGGTTATTACTTGTGTGTAGGGATGCTGTTGATTTTGATGTTAATGCTTGCATCCAGCAGCCTTATTGAACTCCCTTATCTAGGTCTAATGGTTTGTCCAATATAATTCTCTTGTCATATTAACTGCAAATAAGGTCATAGATTGGGGAAAAATATTCGGATTTTATAAAACAAAGGATTCATGTCAAGAATATACAAGGAATTTTTGCAAATCAGTGAGAAAATTTATTTAATAGAAAAATGTGCTAAAGGATATGACTAGACAATTTATAGAAGGAAGCCTATGTGGCTAATCTATGAACAGACGCTCAGTCTCACTAGTAGAGAAATGCAAAGTAAATCATCAGAGAGCTGTCACATTGTATCTATCAAACTGGTGGAAGATGGAGAGCCAGATTATACCAGTTATGGTGAGGCTGGGAAAAATTGGAATCCTCATACATGCAAGTGAGGGTATAAACTGGTGAGGCCAGGCCAGAGAGCGTCTGGGCAGTCTTATGGAAACTGTGTATGTATATGGAGCATAAGAATTAAGAATTCTGATACTGGATCACGTACTAGCTGCAGGACCTTCAGCAGATGACTTAACCTTCCTTCTCAGGTTCATCATCTGTAAAATGTACACAACAACAGAACCAGCCTCATAGATTGTGAGGCTAAACTTTGCTCATACATCTAATGCCCCTGGAGCAGGGCTAGCGCATAGGAAGCACTGTCAGGGTTAGAGACAGTTAGTGTCATGTTACACACGCTAGCTACCTGTTCTGCTCTTGGAGGCAGGTGCGGGGAGTAGGATTAGAGGTGAAGGGGAAATTTTGCACAGAACAAGAGGAGTGTCTTTGCATAGTTAAGTCATAGTGAATTGAGAAGAAATCAGCCAAGTGTATTCATTATAGGCAAAGTGGCAAGTAGAGAAAAACAAGAAAAGAACCCCCACTTATTGTTGATTATTAAGACCAGTGTTTCACCCTCCTGGGGCGCTGTTTAAAACACTGACTTCTGAACACCACCTCAGATCGTCTGAATCAGAATCTGAGAACAGTGCCTGCTTTGAATTTGCTTTGGGCCGATTTGCCTACAGCCCAAGCTCCACTAGAAGTAACAATTGCTGGATTTGCTTTGTTAGTGCCTAATTGTCAAAGCCAAGTTTTTCTTCCAGTTTAGGTTCAGAAACTATTAGCATCTATATTAAGCTGTTGCAGAAGAAAGACAAACAAGTAAGCTGCTGTTTTTATTGCCAGAAACTATTCTGAGATTTAAAAAAAAAAGAAGCTTTTTCCATTAGGTGTGGAAGAAAAACCTAGAGATTCACTATTTCCTACATCTTAAGCAATTAACAATAAGTACAATCAGTCAATCCACGAACCTCTACCAACCACTAAGTCCTAGAGTAGCCGTGTTTTACGACTTTATGCAACCTAAATCGCATTGTGACAAATCTTAACAACCACACAAATATGGGGTTAGAATTTCTATTTTGAAAGAGGTAAATGACTGTACTTTTGAGTGTGGTCATACCTCCCTGGATCTTTGGGAAAGACAACCTAAGAAAAAGTCCAGAGTGTGGCCTGGTGCAGTTTGAGTTGAGACCTTTGATTCTAGCCTAACGTGCTATGATACAACTAGTGAAGTTCTGTGTCTCATTCCAAATCAATATAATTTACTGTACTTAGGTAACAAATTTTATGTGATTCCTTAGTTTTACTAAATTAAAACTGATTCCTCTCTTAAAAGAAGACTAATTTCTGGCTTCTTGTTCTTCCTTCTTTAAGAAGAGGCTTATGTTCTGTTTCCACATCAGTTAAAATAGTCCACGGATGCCGTTTGTTCTTTGAGCCGACTGGTGGCAGGAGGGCCTTCTGCATTAGAGAGACTCTCCTAGGGGCCCGTCCAACTGTCTGACGGTGACTTGAGTCACCCTGTCACAGTTCAAGTTTATTTTACTTACTTCCTCTATCTGAACTCACAGAAGAGGGAAGAGGACAGTTAAGGGAACACATCAAATGATGAGAGTGTTTCATAACATAGTGAGCTGTGTGTTTTGAAGCAATAAAGAGGACTTTTCAAGTAACACTAACCCACAGCAAACCATCAATATATACTTGTTTCCAAAGGAGATAATGAGCTTTCCAGCCTAATTTAAGTAGTGTCCAACCCGGATCATCTCTTCCCTTATACTTAATTTTACAGTTTAATCTCTGAGGTTAGCCTTTATTTCAGTTTTTATCAGTGTATGTGTCTCACTTTTGGATTTCTACGTAATCATTTACAGTATAGTTGTCTCCCTTCCTATTTATTTAAATCAATGGTTCTCCACCTTGGCTGCAATTTAGAATCATCCAGGGAACTTTTAAAAATCCCAAAGCCCAGGCTGCACATTAGACCAATTATGTAAGAATTGGAGGATGCAGAGGGCGGTGGGGGGGGGCTGGTGTTAGGATCCAGGCATTGATAATTTTTTTAAAGCTCCCCAGATGATGTGAATGTGTAGCCAGGGTTGAAAACCAATATTTAGATTGTTGGTCTCTAAACATTACAGAGACTTAAGGACAGTGGTTTTCAGTCTTTAGAGGGCACCAGAATCTCCTGGAGGGAGACTTAGATTGCCAGGTCCCACCCCCAGAGTTTCTGATTCAGCAGGTCTGGGTGGAGCCTAAAAATGTATGTTTCTAACAAGGCCTCAAGTGATGCTGATGCTCTGGGTTGCAGACCACACTTTGAGAACCACTGGAAATTAGAAATTGGATTAGAAGGAAACATTGGTGGATCCATCCTAAACTGTGAGTGCGCAGCTTCATCCCTGTGAATGTGATGGGGTGCCATCAAGAGTGTGATCATATGTGCTGGGTGACAGGAGGGCCCGAAAGGAGAAAAGATCACCCCAATGCTTAGGAAGCTTGGGATCTTGCTGAGGAGGCAGAGCTTCTGGCTGGGCAGCAACAAGATTGCCAGCCTCTGTGGAGTGGCAGAGAGGCTGGGACTGAGGAAGTCTTCACCCTCATTTGATCTCGAGCCGATCACCCATCCTCCCTGCAGCTCAGTGCTGACTTCTGCAAGATTGGAGCAATAACTGTTTCAACTGCTCAAAATGTATTTACTCACAAAAGAATTATTTCAGAACATCCATGATTCCCTTTTGCCCTCTCTAACAACAACAAAATAAAATATTTTGAAGTAACAGGGAAAAAATTGTTTTGCATTTGAATGCCTTAGGGCCATTCACTCCAGTTCACCACAGTCCCCACCACTCCCTATAGTCTTTTGACCAATTTTCTTTACTGACCTAGGTGTTATAATATAGTACCTCAACTGAGGCTCCCATTTTATGACCCAGAGGGAAACTGGCCTGAAAGCAAAGCTGTCCTCAAGGAGCAGAAAGGAAAGATGGAAAGAACCTAGGGCCTTAGTGATGTCCTTGTCCTGCCGAATTAACCCAACCCTAGAAGAGCTTTACTTCTGGACTTCTTGTGTATAGTAATAATCTCTTTTTTTTTAAGAGAAAAAATGGAAATAGAGAAAAGGGAGTGAAGAGAGAAAGAGAAAGGATAGAGGAGAAAAAACAAGAAAGAAAAAAGGCAGGCCACTTGAAGACTTTTATGTGCACTGGTAAGGAATGATGTAGCTGCAAAAAATACTTGCGTGGAGAAATCTCTTTCAAGATTCCTGCTTGTGCCCCCTCTCCCCCAATATATTAATTTTTAAAAGTATAACCAGCTGCTATTAATGGCCTCAAAATAAGGGAGAGCAATGCCTATTCCTTGTGTGTTTTTTTTTATTAAAGAGGGGAGGAAATGCAACTTCCACAGGCCATAAAGATGTAACCCCCCCAAACCGGAGGCTGGAGTAATGGATCCCTGGCCAGGCTGTGCCCTTGCCCATGGCTAGAGTGTCCTGAGCTGCCTCCGCCCCAGCCCCCCTGTCCACAGCGGGAAGTTCTGTTCCTTTCCTTGGGTAAACGGACACAGGCCCCCTGCTGGTTCTTGAGTCAACGGGGAGGCTGACCCACTGCTGCCTCCCCCGCACAGGGTCAGTTCAGTGTCCACAGCAGGCCCTCTGCCCCTTCGGAGCCCTGTTCTTCCTTTGTTAACAGCACCAGCTTCTTCAGAGATGATGAATTCTCATAAACTGTCAAAGCCAGATTGTTTCCCTCATTGCTTTTGTTTTGATGTGTCTTAAAATAATTAGGCTTTTGCTCTCAAATATTTCCATTCTCCGTGACTGGCTAATGAGGCATCTCTCACACACCACACCAGGGCAAGGCCTGCTGCTATGGTATCCAGTAAATAGTTGCCAAACAAAGCCAAAGTCTTGCTCAAATCAAGTTCTCTTTTGTACTTGTTGTTCTTCCATCTGCCCTGAGCAATGAAATTGCTGTCAAAAAATGTAACCCACTGCACCTCTGTTTGGAGCTTAAGAAAAGCAGCTCCTTGAACCTTTGCCAGTGACTTCCTTGCAACATCTTAATGATCCACTTGTTGTTAGCAAGAAGGTCTAGGAAGGACTTTCTTCTTTTATTCTTGGAAAGTATGTACTTGGGAATGTCCAATAAAAACCAATACGCGCTGAACTCCTGCTCTATGCCAGATTCTGGGGAATCGGAGATAGTCCCTAACCAAGGGCTCTCACGTGAGAGCTGAGAAGAAGCAACCAAGAATCAGGACTGACCGAGTGCCTGAGGAGCAATCAGCTGCATGAGACAGGCAGTGTGTCAGCTGGCAGTTGAGGTCAGATGAGGGAGGTCCCTGGGAAGAAGGGACACACTTCCCTGTCTGGGGGCAGCTACCTCCCCATCACCCAGTCCCTGCACCTGGAGCCCAAACCCACCCTAGGCAAAGGTGACTAAGCAGCTGGTCTCCTGACCGCCCCTCCTCTAGTCCTGCCCTGTCTCCTCACTGTCCCTACAGACACCATTCTAAGTTCCCAATGTATTTCACAAAAACTTAGCAATTTGATTCGTCATATAATCACTGATACCTTGGTTATAATCTTACTCATTTCATACACAGTATCTCGTTTATTCCTGTAACAACGCTGTGAGATAGGGATAATTCTTCCCAAATTACAACAGGGAAAGTCAAGAGAGGTTAAGGAATTTGCCTGTGTCACTCAGCAAGGGGTGGAGCCAGGATTCAAACTGATTGGTCTGGTTCTCAACAACCCTGGTGGACCGTGGCTTTCAGAGCTGTCACTTGCAATTTTGGTGCCCAGAGCTAGCAACACAAAAGCTCAGCAAATAATATTGTGGTGTATTATGTGACTCAAAGAAAGAACAACCCAGCAGCTTCCTTTTTAGTTATTCTTGCTAATGACAGGTTCTGAAAAAAAATAACGTGTGTTGTCAACATGGAAATGTACTTTTTTTCCCCCAATGGTTGTGTAGGGCCAGAGCCACCCTATGGGCCTTGCACTGGGCTGTTTCTGGTCCCTGGAGTTTTACAACCTCACTACAAATACAAAACAGAGCAGTTAGCACCAGTCAACCTGAACTGATTTAACGCCACGTGCACATGCTAGAGCAGCGAAGTTCTGCATATGCAGAAGGAGAAGCACTGTGGCCTACAGAGGTCCGGGGAGGCTGGGTGGAAGAGGTGAGACTTACGTATGGATAGGATTTAGGGCTAGAGGAGAACTGAAAGCAAGGACTGGAAGTGTACAGCTGAGGCTGCAAAGCGTGATGGCAAGGCACGAAGCTGGCAGAAAGGAGGTTGGAGCTGAACTGCTCAGGACTTTAGCTGCCAGGATGGGGAGTTGGAGGGTGGAGCTGGGAGAACAGGCAGGAGGTAGTTACGCTCCAAGGGAGAGAGAAAGAGCCTGTCCCAAAGTGAGAGCAAGGGAAAGAAAAGACCAGGAAGCATTGTGAAGCAAGGATGCTCCTGTGTCCCATGCACCCAGGAACACTGCTCTCTGCTAAGCAGTACGTTGATAACGATGATTAACTGATCTGTCGGTGGGCTAGGTTGGCCTTCGATGACAACACAATGCCCTTTCTAGAAAAAGTGGGACCTCCATTCCCAGTACCCTCCGTATTCAACTGCCCATTTGACTCCTGTCAACTGTTCTTTAACCTCCCAAGCCTGTTTCCTCATCTGCAAAGTCAGCATGAAACAGTTCCCCCTTCCTAGGGTTGTTGTGAGGTTGAATGAGGTAATGCATGGAAAATGCAAAGCATGGGGCCTGGCCCCAGTGAACACTGAGCAGATGGGAGCCGCCAGTGTGACGATTCTGCTGTCTTGTCAGCTGAAACTGACGCCTCCCGCGAGGTGAGTGTGCTTTGTGAGGACTTGCCTGCTGTGGAAATTGGCTGTTTAGCTCTTTCTCTGGGAAATGTTAGACACTGGCAAACAGCTGAAGGTGTAGTCAAGCAAATTTAAAGTATGATCCCACTCTAGGGCTTCCCATAAGATTAGCTGGACAGAAGCAACTTTCTAACAGAAGGGTCAGAAGTTGTTCCATTCTGACAGAAAAGCATGACTTCACGGTTCCTTATTTTATACTGTTGTACGTACAGACTTTTCTTCTCCTTTTGTGTTGATACTATAATGTCCTGGAGCCGAGCTATAACAGAGGCCCTGGATGGGAATCCAGGATGCTTTTGGACCCTATCTATAGAGGTCAAGTCCTGAGAATACTGGAAGGACCCTTCCACAGACTTCGCTCATTCTATCCGGCTATGCCCTGGGCATAGAAGGAGAGGAGGAACTAGCATTTACCCATCTCTACATGTCCAGATGCACACTGTGCATTTGACATATGTCATGTTATGCAATCCTCACATCAGTCCCATGAGGTAGAATTGTTATCCGCATTATTATAAGTGAGAAAATAGAGTCTTGGTGGAAAGGTCTTGCCCGAACTCACACATCTAGCCAGCATTGCAGCCACAATCCTGCCTCTTGTGCATCTGGCTAAAGCCCCTTCTTTCCTGCACATGCTCTTTCTCCCAGATTGTTGCCCCAGGTCTCATGGTAAGCCTGGTACTGCTGTTAATATGACTTTCAAGTTCATCCATTTTTTTTGTTGTTACAGGATGCTTGAGAGGTTTGTAGTTTCATAATGGTGATTTGCTATAATAATTACCTATAACTATATAATTGGAAATAAATGTAAACACTGCAAGCTCTAAGCAGCCCCAAATAGCATCTTATTTCATGACAAGTAAATCACAGGTTGAATGAAAACAAAAGCCACAGACAGAATATGGAAAGGTGTGATAAATGGAATTTCTTACTCATCACTAAAGAAAGTAGGATGGCATGAATCTGTCAATTCAGACAGAAACTGAAGACCAAACAACAGAACATTCTAGCTTGTTTTAATTATGCTTTTTACAGATGGATTCCAAAGAAGATAAATTATATTTGCACTTTTCACCTTTTCAAATATCTTTGCTTATAAAGTCAGTCAATTTATTTAGTATCCCTGTGGTTGAGAAATTATACATTTAATGAATGAAGGAGGAGGGACAATGTCCCTGCTATAGAAAATCTCACAATCCAAGGTAGGGGAAGTGGGGAGGAAGGGGTTAGGTAAGAAAGACAAAATACTGTATATACAAAGTAACTTATCAGCAAGTGGGAACCACAACTGTGGTGTGGAGTTGCCAGGTTGATGTTCCATAGCTGGCTGCCCCATCAAGTGGAGCCTCAGAGGGCATATGTGCCTTGGTACAGGCCTGAGTCTAGATCTGGCCCTTAACTTTCAGGTTTCAGAAACCTCATGTTGACCAGGCCCCAAAGGATGGAATCCTACCAACCAAACTCACAGTAGACATGTAAAAACCAGAATGCCAGTTGAACTAACTTACAATGAGGTACATACCTTTCCATTTACTTATCTAGAGCACCCCTTTCTGCTGTGTACCAGAGAAACTGAGTTAGCATTTAGAAAATTGCTTGTTGTTTCCAGTTCCACATTTAAGGAGCTTGGAAGTCACCACTTCATCCTAACAACAAGTAAGAAGTTGAATAGACTGAAAAAATCAACAACTCTTCTAGGATCCATGAGAGAGGGGAGGACAGGGGACAAACCTCTGCTCTCAAGATTGGACAGGTGAATACAGGGAGTCGTGGCTTACCAGAGCAAAGACTCATGAGTGGAAACCACCGTAGGAACCACCCTGGGAGTCAGGTAGGAAAACCTGAACTGTAATTGAGAAATTGCTGGAGGCTCAGTGTGGACAACTCAGAGTTAACTCTAGGGGGACCTAGTCATGGGGAGTGGGGCACCATATTGTGAGATTTACCTTCAGGAGCTGATCAGATTCCCAAAGTAAACATGGAGAAAAATCCCCTCATGCTTCCAGCAGGGGGAGGGGAAAAGGAACCATTCTGATGTATGCCAGAGCACTCGATCCTTCTTAACAAGGCCTGTCCTCAGGGGAAACTAGTTAACCAGATCCTGACCTACCGGAGTATTAGCAGGGCCCAACTGACCTGAGGGGAGAGAAATACCCAACTCCAGGCCACTTTAGCCATCCTGTCCCACCTAAAGGGGAAGAAGAAAAACTGAGAACCTCATAGGAAGTTCACGGTCCAGAGGCTTAGGGTCACTAAAAGGCTGAGACCTAATCACAGGACCATAGAACACTTTCCCTCCTCTACACTCACCACCACATTACTAAAGGGCTATTTAGAGAAATTCCTTTTACCTAGTACATCATGTCGAGCTATCAAAAAAAAATTACAAGGCATACCAAAAGGCAATGAACACAGTTTGAAGAGACAGAGCAAGCATTAGAACCAGACATGTCAGGAATGTTGGAATTATCAGCCCAGGGATTTAAAGCAACTATGATTAATATGCTAAGGGATCCAATAGATAGAGTAGACAGCATGCAAGAACAGATGAGTAATGTAAGCAGAGAGATGGAAATCCCAAAAAAGAACCAAAAAGAGATGGTAGAGATGAAAACACTGTAACAGAAATGAAGAATGCCTTTGATGAGCTTATTAGTAGACTGGACATGGGTGAGGAAAGAATCTCTGAGCTGGATATATCAATAGAATGCTCCAACACTGAAAAGCAAAGAGAAGAAAGACTGGAGGAAAAAAAAAAAAAGAACAGAATACCAAAGTCTGTGGGATGACTACAAAAGGTATAACATATACTTAATGGGAATAACAGAAGGACAAAAAAGAAAGAACAAAAGGAATATTTGAAACAATAGTGACTGAGAATTTCCTCAAATTAATGTCAGACACCAAACCACAAATCCAAGAAGCTCAGAGAACACAAAGCAGGATAAATGTCAAAAAAACTGCACCTGGGCATGTCATTTTCAAATTACATAAAATAAAAGATAAGGAAAAGGTCCTGAAAGAAACCAGAGGAAAAAAACACCTTACCTATAGAGGATCAAAGATAAGAATTACATCCGACTTCTCCACAGAAACCATGCAAGTAAGAAGAGAGTGGTGTGAAATACTCTCAACAATTTAGTTGAGAGAAAAAACCTAGAATTCTGTATCCTGAGAAATTATCATTCAAGAGTGAGAAAGAAATAAAGATGTTCTCAGACAAACAAAAATTGAGAGAATTTGTTGCCAGTACACCTGCCTTGCAAGAAAAGTTAAAAGAAGTTCTTTAGAGAGAAGAAAACATCAGTCAGAAAATCAAATCTACATACAAAGGAAGAGCATCGAAGAAGGAATAAGTGAAGTTAAAAAGAAGACAACTAGACTTTGGTGGTGAACATGATGTAGGCTATACAGAAGTCAAAATATAATTATGTACACCTAAAGTTTACATAATGTTATAAACCAATGTTACCTCAGTTTAAAAAAATAAAGAGAAAAAAAGATTACAAAACAAAAAAAAAACTTTTATTTTTCTTATTCTTAATTGATCTAACAGATAACAGTTTGTTCAAAATAATAATAGCAACAGTGTATTTAATTATGTATGCTTATGTTACTTCAGCATACCTTGGAGATATTGTGGGTTCAGTTCCAGACCTCTGCAATAAAGCGAATATCACAATAAAGTGAGTCACATGAATTTTTTGGTTACATTTAAAAGTTACATTTACACTATACTATAGTCTATTAAGTGTGCAGTAGCATTATGTCTTTTAAAAATGTCCATGCCTTAATTTAAAAATACTTTATTGCTAAAAAATGCTAACCATCATCTGAGCCTTCAGTGAGTTGTAATTTTTTTGCTGGTGGAGGGTCTTGCCCTCCACACAGTATCTGTGAATTGCAATAAAATGAAGCACAATAAAACAAGGTAGGCCTGTATATATTATATATATATATATATATATATGCTTATATATAAGTGAAATGAATGACAACAGAGATACAAGGGATAGGTAGGGAGGAATTAGGATTCTTTTGTTATTATAAGGTACTCACACCACCTGTGAAGTGATATAGTATCATTTGGGAGTGAACTTGTATTAGTTGTAAGCATATATTGCAAACTCTAGGGCAACCACTAAAAAAAAGTTAAAAAAGGAAGTATAACCAATATGCTAAGAAAGGAGAAAAAAATGGAATCATAAAATGCTCAGTTAAAACCACAAAAGGCAGAAAAAGAGTGGAAGACAAAAATAGGAAAAAAGAACCAGGGCAACAAATAGCAGACAGTAACAAATATGGCAGACGTTAATCCAACTACATCAATAATCACTTTAAATGTCAATGGTCTAAGTGCACCAATTAAAGACAGAGATCATCAGAGTAGATAAAAAAAATAAGACCCAACTATATGTTGTCTACAAGAAACCCACTTTAAAGATATATGGATTAAAAATAAATGGATGGAGGGGCCGGCCCGGTGGCGCAGCGGTTTAGTCCGCGCTTGGCAGCACGGGGTTCGCGGGTTCGGATGCCGGGCGCCCGCCGACACACTGCCTGTCAGCCATGCCGTGGCGGCGTCCCATATAAAGTGGAGGAAGATGGGCATGGATGTTAGCCCAGGGCCAGTCTTCCTCAGCAAAAAGAGGAGGATTGGCAACAGATGTTAGCTCAGGGCTGGTCTTCCCCACAAAAAAAAAAATAAAAAATAAAAATAAATGGATGGAGAAATATCATGTAACACTAATCAAAATAAAGCAGGAGTAGCTGTATTAATTTCAGACAGAGCAGGCTTCAAAGCAAGGAAAGTTATCAGAGATAAGGAAGGGCGTTATGTAACGACAAAGGGGTCTGTTCTCCAAGAAGAGATAACAGTCCTTAACGTGATGCACCTAACAACAGAGCATCAAACTACAGTACGTGGAAATTGCCTGTTAAGCAGGAATCAGGGAAAAGATGTTGAGGGGTGTGTGGCTCAGATTGTGGTAGCATCTGGAATGCCTTCTCTACCATTCCCTTGACACTCCTGGATAAACACTAACTAGATTTTTACTCTTCAACCCTCTTTTTCCAGGCTCTATACAGGATCTTTCATGCCTACCTATTTAATTCTCTTCAAATAACATGGCTTATTACAATTACTTTGTCATTACTTTATGTAATTTAATCTTCCAGTAAATGTGGGGTTATCTAATTTTGTTGTAGCAAATCATGAAATCCTAAGCAATGCATTTGCAAAACCTCCCCTAGGGCAGGTTGCATCTGCAGACAGTTAATCTCAGTTCTATTATGAAGATTCTATTAGCTTCTTTCTTCAACACCTGAAACCTCCTGACTATGTCCCCAAATCCTGGAGATGCTCTCTATTGCCCACACAGACAGCAAATGTGTTATAGATTCTAAAAGTACTAGAAAATTCTGGAGGGAAAGAGGAACCAAATCCATGCTGGCCTGAAACAGACTTGACTGCATGAAGAGTCTGGACTCACATGGTTTTCCTTTCGTATCTGATGCAGCTCAGGTGTACAGATAGCTCATCCCATAGAGTTCATGGTAACAGAGCGCCTTCTAACTTACTTGAATACTGTCTTAGTCTGCTTGGGCTGCTGTAACAAAATACCATAGACTGGGTGGTTTAACATTTACTTCTCAGAGTTCTAAAGGCTGGGAAGTCCAAGATCAAGGTCCCAGCAGATTCTGTTCCTGGTGAGAGCTCTCTTCCTGGCTCACGGACAGCCATATTCTTGCTGTGTGCTCACCTGGTGGACAGAGAGACAGAGAGAGCGGGAGCAAGTGCTCTGGTCTCTTGCTCTTCTTAAAGGGGCACTAATCTCACCATGGGGGCCCCATCCTCATGACCTCATTTAAACCTAATTACCTCCTAAGGCTGTTCCTCCAACTACCATCACATTGAGAGTTAGGGTTTCAAAATATGAATCTGGAGAGGACACAAACATTCAGTGCATGGCAAATACCCACTGGGTTCTTTCGTACCAGCTATTTTCTACTAAGTGGGGAAATGGCGGAGAGTTTTCAGCACACACACAGCTGTTTTGGTTATATAGAGCCCAAATGAACGGTGGGACAGAGAGGTTTGTTTTCTAACCAGCTTATTAAATGAGCTTCAAGTAAAGGGTAAAGAAAATCAATGTACCCAGATATTGGAACACGATTTTGCTGAGGATCATCCAGGGTCTTTTAAGGCCACAATTAGAAGCAAGACCAGACCTTTCCATTCCTCATCTGCTCTTCTGGACTCCAGAGCACGGCCTTTCTCCAAAAAGGAAAATTAAAAACACAAATTCTCAAGTGGTTTGATAGTAATTCAGCCGAGCAAATTTTACTTTCCATTAAAAGTCACCAGCTGTCATGTGCTTAGCTTTAAATGGAAATAACTTGCTCTCAAAGAACATTTTTCAATTGATGTCACTTGTGAGTTTTATTTTCTCCTAATGAAAAATGGATTTGCATTAGCGTGGCTTTGGTGACAGGAAACCCCTGGACGGAGGCCGGCCTTGGTGATCTGCCGCTGCCCCGAGGAAAGCTAATTGCTCCACCATCCAGCTCAGCGGATTGACAGGGCGGTCAACAGGGGGCTTTGGCGGAACAGAGGGGAGGGGTGGTGGTAACGTCTGTCCTGTAGCAGTGAGGGTCTCACAGTACCTCTTCCCTTAAAAAAAAAAAAAAAAAAAACTTCAATAAAAAAGGTTTTAAGTGTTGAGGAGGTTTGGAGAGAGGAGTGAATATTTTAACATTATTAACGGTTTTAGTGAGGCAGCCCTTCTGAGAGCCTGTCGCAGCTGAGGCCAGATCCCCCCCAGAGCTCTTCACAAAGGAAGCATCTCTGAGGGCCTCCACTCTATGCAAGTGCCTGGACTCTCTGGTCTGTGCAATTGGAATCATCTCTTCGTGACTCTCAAGAACAAAGCAAAACAAAAAGAATCTCTCAACTGCAGCTCTCAGGAGCCTGAACCTGTCACGTGTCGTCATGACTGGGCACCTGACGGAAGGGCTTAGACACTCAGGAGCCGCCTGCAGTGGGCTCTGTGGCAGGCCTTGGGGGCCGGCAGACAGAGAAGTCAGGAGGGCAATGCCTAGGACGCCCAGCTTTACCTCCGGGCAGTCCTTGGGGGGGAGGGCAGAGCAGGCTCTGCTCGAGTCATTCGAGGGTCCTGACCCACTGAAAATGAACCAAAGGGACCAGAGACTTGGGGAGCCAGTTAAGCTAGTGAAACTAGGAAATAGAAAAAGGGACACACTAGCAACTCCAGCACAGAGCCACCCCCAAACCTGAGGGCTGGAGACACCCTTAAACAGTATCCTTAGAAGGGGTTGGCAGGCTCTCCTGCCTCACCAGCCCGGCATGCACACACACACCACCTCTGGGAGAACTCCCTGTGCAAACAGCAGCATTCAAACCCGGGGCTGTCACGAGGGCCATCCCAGCCAAGGCAAAGATTCCCCGAGCCCGTCTCTGTCCTCACAGTGAGGGCTCAGGAGTG
Organism: Tapirus indicus; assembly: GCA_031878705.1. NCBI lineage: Eukaryota > Metazoa > Chordata > Mammalia > Perissodactyla > Tapiridae > Tapirus > Tapirus indicus. The sequence goes on along the minus strand of CM062922.1, from coordinate 80,992,259 downwards.
CCCAAGAATTTCTGAATAATGTTCTTGACAGACACCAAAGCTCTCTCCTCCTCCGGACCATGGAGTGCTGCGCTGCCCCCAGGGAAGACTCTCCTGGCAGTTGCTGTCTGAGCAGCTGGGACCAGCTCCAGGAACACTAAATTCTGGCCACACTTCCAGCCAAGGCCCGGTTACTTTAGATTCCCTCTCCTCCCTCCTTGTCTTTTCAAGGAGAAGCCAGCCAAGGTATTCGTCATATTTCCGAGCTACCCTGCTGCTTGATTTATGCACAGATGGGGCAGGAGCGCGGGCTCCAGAGTGGGGGTAAGGCAAGCTCGGGGGGTCAGGGGTGCTGGATGGTCCTCTCACCCCAGAGGTCACCAAGAGAACCCTAGTTTTAGGATCAACTCTTTGTTCAGCTCAGTTAGGGCTGAGGAACACACAGTCTCCACAGATGTCAGGGGGACAGAGATGAGCTGGCTGTTTCTTTCTCTCTCTCTCTCTCTCTCTCTCTCTCTCCCTCCCTCCCTCTCTCTGTCATATGAGATATGGCCATAAAAGGAGTGAAGCTTCATTTGCCATCTCATGGGCTTCACCTAAAAGGGCTTTCAGAAAAATGTCCAGCCTTCTCCTTCGGGACATTAGATGTGGTCTTTTTGGCCAAAGAGAAAACGAGTAACAGATGAAGCCCATTCGGATGAAGAGGCCAAACCCGAAACGTTAATCACCTCAAAATATGCACTGCTCCCTCCAAAGACTCGCTTGGCTCTCCTCAGAGGATCTTTGATTGGAGACCTTTCCCCATGGGGCGAGGGGTTTGCTGCTATTTGGGAATACATTTGAGGGTCCAACTTGCAAGAAGATAAATAATTGTCATTTGTGGTGCATTTAATGTGCTTGTTGTGAAGATTTTAAATGGTTGAAATATTAACTGCAGCTCTCGGTTAAACTAATACTTCTGCGATGCTCCCATAAAAGCTCAAGATGCTGTCATCCAAGATGAATAAAAATACCTCTTTTTATTCCACTGCATATGAAAACATGAGATCATTGGAATATATTTAGAGTGAGATTTGGCAGCCTGTACATGTTTACAGTTCCTGGACTCGAAGCTCTAATGTGAGTCGGAGGCATGCTTCTCCCTCCTCACCTCTTCTTTCTCTGCGGAGGTGAATGCCTGCTCCAAGAGTTTATAATCCCTTTTCTTGCTGGGTCCCGATGTTAACCTTGCTCTGTGACTGACAACATCCTCAATACTAACGACCTGCTGTAGAGCTCAAGTCTTGAGGCGTTAATGTATTAATTAGACCACTGAGGTGGCCACCCACCATCCCTCACCCAGGGTGAAGCATCCATTAGGTTTGAACAGAATATCTAAAAATACTGTCTTTTCCTCAGTTTTTTGAATCATGATTTGGTCCATTATGTAGAAGTTTAAAATGCCTTATGGTCACCGACTCTTGTTATTACGTAGATTTTGGGTTCTTTCTGGAGCCTTCGGGAACAGCATGGAATCAGCAGGTGGCTGCCTGTGCTCTCCTGTCTTGTACTATCTTGTCTTTGGGTCACTAGTTCTCAACACTGGTTGCACATTAGAATCATCCAGGAAGCTTTAAAAAAACAACGATGCCTGGTCCCCAACCTCCAGCAATTCTGATTGTTTTAATCTGGGGTACTGCTGAGCATCAAAAGTTTTAAGAACAGTTTTATACTGTATTCCTAATTATATTTTTAAAAATTATATGTCACAGAAAAAAGATTTGAAAGAACATTCACAAATATGTCAGTTGACTATCTCTGAGTAACAGAATTAAGAGGAATTTTTATTCACTTATATACTTTTATGTGTCCTGATTTTTTTTTTTTTTTTTTGCAGCAAAGCAAACTGCAATGAAACAAATTATTGGTATAAAGGGAGGGAAAGCTATTTCCCACTTAAAAGGAAAGAAACTCAGGATACCCAAAATGGAACTCCTCATCTTCTCTACGCTCACTTCCTCCTGCATCCCCAGTCCTGAAAATGGCACCGAATCCTCGCTGGCTCTCCTCACCCAGCGGTCATCCAGCCTCCTACCTTCCTTAACTCATCCAATTACTTATGAAGTCTTTACATTCAGCTTCCTTAATACTTCTTCCATTTCTCTACTTCTGTCCACACAGACCTCCTTCCTCTGCTACCTTAATTGGGGCCTCCCAATATCTTGCTTCCATGTTGATGGAGCTGGCTCCTCACCGGCTCTCTGACCTGGAGGCTGCCATGTGGACAGCCTCCAGACATCGGGACACACTGCAGCCACAGGGATCTACCCTATCCCCCACACGTGATCCTGTCACTTGCCCGCTTAGAACTTTCAGTGACATCCTCTTATTTCCAGAGCTCACTCCCAGATCCTTGCATGGCTCACAAGGCCCTGCATGACCCAACCTGCCCACCTTCATAGCCGCTCACCCTGCCCCCTTCCCCCCCACCACGTATACCAGTTGGAGGTCCCCAAACGTGCCATTGTCTCCCTGACTCAGAGCCTTTGCTTGTGCTGCTATCTTGCTGGGGAGGCCTTCCCTCCCCATCCTAACCATTTTCCTGTGGTAAATTCCTGCCACTAGGGGTTCTGCTGGGGCCTCCTTCTTCAAGGAGTCTTCACTGGCTCCTCAACAGCCAATCTCTTTCACACTCCCACGTGCCCAAGTCTTTGTCTAGCGTTGGTTATCCTTTTCGTCTGTTTGCCTGCCTCCCCCACTGCTGTCTGATTTCCATGAGGACTAGGAACTCTCACCTTTGTGCCCCAGCACCGCTCGCATTGCCTCACATTTTCCCAGCGTTCAATTAATGAGTTAAGGAACAAGTAGATAATGTCAATCCCCTAAATGCACTCATGTATACAACTCTTTATGATTTTTCAAAGTACTTTTATATGAGTTTGGGTTGGGATTTTATGCCCCCAAATGGTCTTCAAAAGTATCGCCTGCACCATCTGCATCCTAATTTATCCAGGGGGCAAGGTTGGGAGAGAGTGGGTGTATCTTTGACGGTGGTAAAAGTGAGGTGCAGAGGGGTCCGGAGGGGCCCTGCTGACCAAAGCCGTGCAGCTGGTGCTTGGAGAACCCGGGAGCCTGGCCCCTCTGCCTGTGCTCCACCCCCCACCCCCTGCCTCATTTCTTCAGCATGCTGGCTCCACTGGCCTAGATCCAGAGTCTGTACTGGGTGGTTGCCCACAAAGAAATGGGCAATTTAAAGAAATTTAAAATCCTGCCTCCTTCATTTTCCAGTCATGCTTTCAGAAAGGGAGGGAGGGCAAACCAGGAGAAGTGAAGTAGAAGCCGCAGCTCCAATGGGTTTAAGATGAGCTCCTCAATGGCAGGCAGTCTTCAACAATCAACAGTTTCTAGAGAAAAAGCAGGTCTAGTATGTGTTGATTTCACCTCTCTGGAGGAAGTAAAGATTCACTAATCCCTTCCACTTTACCCTGCCTGGGAGGGAAGGGCTGCCAGGGGCTCCTTTCCAGAACACAATCAGTGGGGGAATGTGCAGAGCCATCTGCCTTCTGACTCACTGGCCAGGAGACCACATCCTAAGACTGTACACAAGGCAATGACCAAAATCGTGGCCCATGGCTCTGCCAATCAAGGCAGATTTGGGAGAAGTTTCTCTGAGGTAGAGTGACATTAAGAGAGCCTTCTCTCAGCACATCTGGAGTCATCCTCACCTGATCCTTGCATTCAGTCTGACCCAGAGAGGGCTCCTGGGCCCCTCTCCACCCAAGCAGGGCCAGAGGGGCATCTTCACCATCCTCCTCCCAGGAGAGTGCAGAGGTGGAGTGGGGAGGTTGTAGGGTCAAGAGTGGGAGGCTGCGGGGTTTGGGGGGTACTGCCTCCTCTCACCCCACCACCCTGCTCCCTACTGAGATTCTCCTACAAGCTGTAATGTGGAGCCCTTGGACAGACCCTGTCCCTACAGGGATCAGAAAGCCACATAGCCAAGCTCAACAAACTGTTAACAGATACCTACAATGCACCAAATATTATGCTAAGAGCCTGCCAGATAGGGATAAACTAGACATGGTTCCTTCATCAGAAAAAAAGCATGTGCACATATAGGAAAAATAACCATGATGCCTGGAAAACAATGACTGGACATGCAAATAAGGTGATATGAGAGTTTAGAAAAGATGATTTCCAGATGGGAATTCAGCAAAGACTTCTTGGAGGAGGTGGCATTATTTAAGCTGAACCTTGCAGTAAGGGCAAAAAGTGAACAAGAATGATGGTTGGTTGGGGGTGGGGGAGATGGACCAGTAAAGATAGTGAAGGCTTTGCAAGTTGGAATATCTATTCATAGCTTGAATCACACGACATTGCTGACGTTTTATAACAACATCGATTAGATGATTCAACATAATACTTCCCAGGTAAGTGGAGATGGGAAAACACAGGTCGCAGAGAGAAAGCAAGGCAGAAGAAGTTTGGTGCCTGACAGTAGCTGGTAAACTTTACGCTAAGTTTAAACTCTTGATAATGAGTTGATAGAAATATTCTAGGGATCATTTTCCTTCTTTCTCAAAAGGAGAGTGATATTTTAAGGTTTGCCTATCATCCAAAGACTAGTCTGAGTTAGACTTGAACTTCAGAATCAGACTGAATTTACTGGTCACAGGAAGGCAGAATTACACCCCTGAATCTGAAAGATCTGAGTCCAAATGCTGGCTCTACCACTTACGAGCTGCACCACCAGCTTCATGACTTTCTGAGTCTCTCTTTTCTCACCTGGAAAATGGTGATAAAAATAGTAATTCCCTTCCTCACAAGACTGTGGAAATGATCACAGGAGATGCCTATGGTTGCTTAGCACAATCGCTGGCCCACAGGAAGTGCCCAGCGGCTGTGTGCAGGGCTATAACCCATGTCAAGAGGCAAAGGAAGCACCGAGGGATGACACCATGTCCACAAGGCACAAAGGGAATTCCATTGTTTTTCCCTAGGACCATGGCTTGTGAAGGTGAAGGTGGCAGGGCTGTGACCTGCTTTAATCACAAGGGGTGGGGGAACACAGGGAAATAGGTGATGCTCCAGTCTCTCAGGCCAGAACGACAAGAATAGCGACGTGATCCTATAAGAACGTTTCGTTGCTTTCAGCCCCCAGAGCCAACCTGCTAAGGCATTTCCCATTCCCAGTCCTCTCCTGGCAGGCACACCTGGCTCAGAGGTGGATTCTTTTGAGCAAAAGGGTTTCTGCAAGCTACCCAGTCAGCCACCCTGGAGCGGTTCCCAGGAAAGCAGCGGTGATGTCGGCGAGGGCCGGCTTGCTTGGGCACCAGAGGTTCAGGAAAAACAGACTCTCGGCTTTCCAGGAAAAGAAATCTTGGCCGCTCTGAGGAAAGTCTAAAACCAGAGAGGTTAGGCAGCTGAAGTGCACATCCCAACCAGAAGGCCTGGTGGGGGGACAGGCACCTGGGCAGGCCTTCTGGCTGTCCCAGGCGGGGTGACTTACCCGTCTTGGCTCCCGGCCTTCCACTTTGTTCTAAGCTGTCTCCGGCTGGGGATGGAGACCATGTCCGATCTCCAACAGGAAGACTGGCCTGTGTATTTTACAATAATTGTCAATAAGAATTTTTAAATGACATTTAGAATTCTGAAGTAAATGGTGTCTGTGATGGGGCGCTGCTTTGAGAGAGTAAGAAACAGTGTCAGGGAACATTCTCTGCCAGCCCCACCTCGCTCCCCCGCCTGCCCTTCCCCCTCATCGCTGCCGTCCGGAGGGGAGGCAGAGCTGCCCAGGCTCCGGCTCAACTGGCATCTTCCTCTGTTTCTCTGTTCATCTTCGATCACTTTTCCCCAACAAGAACTGATGGAGTTGGGGCAGGAGTGAGTTTTGAACACCCTGACACAGCGTCATCTCTGTGGAATAGAGACCCTTCTCAAGAACAGCTCTTCTCTCTGTAGCTCTAGAAATTTTCCCTGCAGTTTAAATTTTTGTTCAAGTCACCATTTCCAGTCCTGCTGACAAGTCCGCGGGGTTGGAAAGTGGCTCTGGCTGGGAGCAGCAGCACAGACAGCAGGCGGCCAAGACCTGGGCCTGGTGTGTTGACACTTTGGAGCCATCCCAGAGGCCTGGGGACCAGTTCATGCTGCGGGTTTGGTTCCTCCCTCCCCAACCGAGGTGGACGGCAGGCCAGAGCTATTGCCAGGCAGAGGGAAGCTCCAGGCCTCAGCACTCGTGACGAGGTCTTCTCTTTCATTCCGTCTCCCTGCTCTTGCTGTCCCTCACATCACCTCACCCAGGAAGCTCTGCAGAATTTTCCCTCTGATTTCAAAGACAGCATCACCTTCCAATTGGTCCCACCAGAACAGTCCTTAAAGCACTAAACCCACCTCGGAAGATCAGTCTGTAGAAGCTTGGAGAGGGCCCAGCCCCACACCAGGCCCTCCTGACTCAGAAGTGAGTGAATCAGGGGCCTTGAGCTGCAGGATGGGAGGGGAGCGCCAAGGGGAGGATCCCACAGGATAAAGGAGGTGACATGGTAGTTGAATCTTGAAAGATGGAAAGGAGCCAGGGAACGGGGGACAGCATTTGCAGACGCCAGGAGACAAGAATTGTGAATCCTTTGGCATTTCTGATATGTGACAAGCAGGAAGTGACAGGAGCTGAGCCTGGAGAGAGGCCAGGAACCAGATCAGAAATGGCCCTATGTGCAGTGTGGTGGTAAATGTTTAACAAGCAGCTGTGGCCAGGGTTGGGGGAGTTGCTGATTTGTAACATTTGTGCCAATTTCCATGCCATCCCACCATGGCAGATTTCAATCTACCAACAGTTTAATAACCAACTCACAAAAGTTCCTGAAAATGTAACACTCAGCTTGTGAGCTGGTAAAGGCTAGTTCCACCACCTACTGCATCACATGTCACATGTAACCCCTACCCACCCTCACCCATCCCCTGCCACAGAATTCCTATGCAGTCCTCGGGGGGGGGGGGGCACATTAATTAAGTGACTTCAAGCTGCTGCCACAGGGTCTCAGTCTCACTCACCCATCCCTGCCCATAGCTGTCCCTTCTCTCTACCCCTCATGGACACAGGCCTGGAGCTCGGTCACTTTTCCTGGAGTTCCACAAAAACCACTCACACACACTCACGTAGTGTAGCCAACTTGTGGAAACAGAGAAGGATCATATAACAGCAATTCTAATTACGTCAAACAGAATGTTAAACTGCCCCATTCTTAAATTTTTTCTTAGCCATTTCCACCATCCTGGGCCTTGGTCTCCTGCCATATTGCTTTGTCCCCCTCTCTCCAACGTTGACTGCTTCCCTCTGCCCTTGACACTCCCCGCTAAAGCCTCCCATCTATCACAGAGAGCCATTTGACCCTTTCTAGCCACCCCACCCCCCCGCCCAGGCCTGCACCGTTCAGTGCATATTCAGGGCCACTGATGGTTATTTCAAGTCTGAAGGGCCTCTGGGCATGAAGAGGCATACTAACTACTGTTTTTACCTGGTTTAATGCCCAATGATGATTCTTAGAAATTTATAACAATTATCACTCCTTAAACTGTTAGTATTCCTCTAAGTAATCACACACTACTAACATAGCTAATAAATCAAAAATTCATTGTAAATAACAATGAGATACCACTACACACTATTAGAATGGCCAAAATCCAGAAGAGTGACAGCGCCGGCGAGGATGTAGAACAACAGGGGCTCTCATTCATTGCTGGTGGGAAGGTAAAGTGGCACAGCCACCTTGGAAGACAGTTTGGCGCTTTCTTACAAAACTGCACATACTCTGACCCAATGATCCAGCAGTCATACTCTTTGGTGTCTTCTCAAAGGAACTGAAAACATGTCCACATAAAAACCTACACAGATACTTAGAGCAGCTTTATTTATAACTGTCAAAACTTGGAGGCAACTAAGACATCCTTCAGTAGGTCATCCAGACAATGGAATGTTACTTAGCGATAAAAATGAATGAGCTATCAAGCCCTGAAAAGACATGGAGGAAACTCAAATGTGTATTATTAAATGAAAGGAGCCAAACTGAAAAGGCTACATACTGTATGATTCCAACTATCTGACATTCTGGAAAAGGCAAAACTATGAAGACAATAAAAAGATGAGTGGTTGCCAGGGGCTAGTTGGTGAGGGAAGGATGAATAGGCAGAGCACAGAGGATTTTTAGGGCAGCGAAAATACTCTGTATGATACTGTAATGATGGAAACATATCATTAGACGTTTGTCCAAACCCATAGAATGTACAGCACCAAGGGTGAACCCTAATGTAAACAATGACTTTGGGATAGAATGATGTGTCAATGTAGGTTCTTGATTGTAACAAATGACCACCCTGGTGAGTGATGTCGATAGTGTGGAAGGCTGTGTGGGTGTGGGGGCCAGGGGGTATATGGGAACTCTCTACTTACCACTCCATTTTGCTGTGAACCTAAAACTGCTCTAAAAACTAAGTCTATTTTTAAAAATTCATGAGTTTAGCAAATTGGATTTTCACAAACACTTAACATTGACTGCGAACTTAAAGAAGCACTTCCAAACATTTAATTAAATTCACAAATTTAATATGGCAGATCCTCTTAAAAACTCTAAACGTATTAAATATGCACAATATCACAATTCCAAAGCTGTTTAATACCCTCACATCAAAACCTGTTATAAAGCACTAATACTGTGGATTTGACTTTGTTTCTTATCCTAAATTCCACACCTTCCTGGGGTGCCAATTTTGACACCTTCCTAGGATTTCAGTGATTTTACCAAATACTATTTTTACCTTCCTAGGGATCTTGACAATCTTACCAGACCAAAAGAAGAAGAAAAAGAACCACCTCAAACTGCTGGAGTTGCAAAGTCTGGGTGGTTGAAGAATTGATTCTGGGTCAGGGTTTGAGCCTGGGATGCAAAGTCCGAAGAGAAGAAATCAAACAGATGGAGCTTCCTTTTTATAATTCAACTTTATTTGTTACTTCAATGAGACTTTTTAAGTCCATACCTTTTGGGAAGATTTTTCAGTTTTATAGCATTGAATGTTTCCCCTGAAATGAGATGAATTCACATCTTGCTTGGCCAGCATTGCATAACTCATGGTCCTGTCATCATGATGTATTGACCTGATCTGTGAGCATTATTAAAACTGTGCGTCTCCTTGCTGGTGTTGTATTATAAATTACAGGGGCCATTTAGAAGTTTCATCCCCTAAGAGAGGAGGCACCATGTCTGTGAAGTTACTGCTCCTCTCTAGGACCACTGAGAACACAGGGGGACCCTGCTTTCCTCAGTTGTCCTGTGTGACCCCAGAGCTGGGAAGCCCTGTCCTGGGACAGTGCCTACATTTTCCCAAAGAAATCTACTAACTCAGAGTTCCCTGCATTTATTCTTTTCTGCTTTCATAGATGGAAACAAGCACATATCTATCCTTTATAAACAGATATACAATTAATAGAAGAAACAAAAGCCCTGTTCATATGAAATGCCCTACTTACTAAAGTCAATAGAAATTAACATATTCCTTTATATTCACCCTCCTTTTCATCTCCAACCACCTCTCTGTACACTTTAATGTTTTTTGAGTGTTGTAATGAACCCACACTCTTCCTCTTGCTCAACCTGTTCTAACTAATGCCCACACTGTCCAAGCTTGGCGCGGGAGCCCCCTGGTTTGGATCCTTTGTCCTTGCAGCACTGCCCCTGACAGTCTTGAGAGCATTCTTGCTTTCTGGCAACAACAAGATGTTCCAGACCCATCCTGATTTTCTTCCTGCCTCAAGTCACGGAATCAGCTGTCCTCCATGGAATCTTCAATCCTGTTAATGGAGAATGATATTAGAGACTGTGGTCTGGCAGACTGGGGTGCACAAGAACAAGGTGGGGGGCAGTGGGGAATGGGGCAAAAGGGCCTTTGTGGTAACAGAGACAGAAAAATATTTATTTTTAAGGAAATGTGTCCACACTCCTCTTTCCAATTTAACACAATGTGCCTTGTTAGCGTCCACCTGCTTTTCTCACAGCATGAGCCATCAGTGACCACTTTCTTTGCACTGTCCTAAACAATAAGCCATAAATTCAGCTCCCACCTATTCTCCCCACCCCTTCCTGCAAGGGGAAGGGAGCAGGACAGAGATTTACTTCCCCACTGACAGAAACCATGCCACTACCTCACCCGAGAGGGATGCCACCCTGCAATGATTTGGTTTTCAACTCTTTTCTCTATTGTACGTTCCTAGGGAGTGGGGGCTGGGCACATAATCAACTTTATATTTTGGATGGATTCCCCTGGTAGCTGGGTCAACGACGGTTTTGAGAATGGGCAAGATAGAGGGAGGGAGATCTCTGAAGAGTCAGTTACAGCACTTCAGAACAAGAGCCTTGAACCAAGGAGGCAACAGTGAGTTGGGGATTATTTAGTGTCTGGATAGCAGAGTCAAGTGTCAGGTTCTGGTCTCCATGGGGATGATGATACCAGCCGCTGAGCGAGAGAGAACAAAGTGGAAACATAGACCTGTGAGGGGCCTGGGGAGAGTCTGACTTTGACCTGTTGATTTTGAGGCATTTCCATTCAGATGGAAATGTCTAACAGTGAGTTGGACGTATGGGTCAGATTTTCTAACATAAACCACAGGAAGAGAAAGCCTCCCAAGCTAAAGGCAGGTGGTTTGGGGCTGTCTGTTGCCAAGGGGCATTCTCCGGGGGCCATCAACAGCCTGGGCTGTTTGCTTACACGGCTTGGGAAGACTTGGAGACTCTTCTGTTTTTCTAATTCTCATTTTCTCAGAGTCCTTGCCAGGAATCCCCGATGTTTTTACTTAACACCACAGTTCCAACCAAAAGTAGCAAACAGCTGGAGAAGTTGGGACTCAGAAAAGAGCCAATCCTAGACAACAAGGTTAGGGTGGTGGAGACCTGGAACCAAGGTGACAGAGGCTTTTGGAGCAACCGTAGCCATTCCAAAAGATGGTCTCTAACTCCCCAGGTTTTCCTGATAGGTTCTGGAACCTTGGAGGAACTGCAGAGGTGAGGAATAGAGGGGGGTTTGCCAAGAAAAGGTCTTCTCCCATCTCCCAATCAGCCATACTGGTGGTGCTGTGGGGAGCATCTGGCCTTAGCGTCACCTGCCCCCAGGACTCTGTCTTGGCCAAGGCAGTGGCTGGGCCCCACCCTCAGAGAGGACACTGCAGCTTCTTTCCAGAGACCATCTGCAGGACTGTGCTCATTTGGGAGTATTGTTTGAATTGAGACAGGCATTAGGCAGCCTGTTTTCACTCAGGGCCTGGACATGGTAACTTGGATCTCAGTTGTTTACCTAATCTAGGGTTGGGTTAATTTTTCCCCTTTCCTGATTATAAGAAATTGCCAAATGCAATCAACCCCCTCACTCTCATCACTGTTCTCTACTCTGAGCCAAAGAAACTCAGACCTGGAGAAGGATCGCTTCCCAGGCTAACAGCTAGTCCAGGGGCTCTGTTTCCAGCCTCATTTCTCACCTTTCCCCAACATGAACCCAACCCAGTGAGTTCTGTCTCCTCGCTGGCCCCCCACTCACCCCACACACTCCCTGCTCATTCCCATCTCCCAGTCTGAGCTTCTACCATCTCCCCTGCCTGGGTTGCCCTTCCCATTTCTTTATACCCGCTGGGTCTCACCCATCCATCCAAGCTGAGCTCAGCCTCCGTTGCTTCCAGCCCGCAGTGGTGGGGACCTCATCAACTCTCGAGACCAAAGCAGAGTGTGACCCAGATCCTGCCTTCCAACAACTTCTCGCACAGATGGAGGCACAGCATGTTCATTAAAAATGACAACTACAGTTGGGAAGGACAAGAAATTCCTCTTGGATGTTTAGAGGAAAACTCAAGTAGACTTAGCCCATTGCCTCATTACTTCATGAGGTTACTTCATTGTCAACTCATCATCACCCAGCCACCCCAGCCCCTCTTCCTGCCTGAGTTGGGGTACAGGCTAGAGTTGGTCTCAACGTTCCAGCTGCTTCCTGAGGTGGTTTGGCAAGGACAGCTTTGCTGTGTTAAGAATTCCTTACTCACCAGGGTTTGGGAGTGATGTAAATCTGACAGACACAGATAGAACTTTGCGATTACCACCTACTAGCACCTGGAGAGGGTGCGCATCCTTCCTGAGCTTCAGGCCCTCACCTGTCAAATACCGACCTCACTGTGTGAGAGGATGTTTCACTCCCATGAAGCATTTAGTATCCGGCACGGGTACTTTTGCAATAGATCCAAGCTAGCATTACTGTGTTTGGTACATTCCGTCCCCACCCCAATATACACCCCACCCCACTCACACAGATATACATACTGTTCTGCACCCATCAATTCTAAATAAATAGGGTTCTGAGGTGCAGTCTTTTCATCATGGTCAAGTTTTACAAATGTCGGCAGGGAAGAGAACCAAGTTTTCAGAGCCAGAAACTACAGAAATCGCTAGTGATGCCTGTAACTCAGCTGCCTGTAGGATGGTGGCTGGGAAGCCTGCTTTGTGAGCTTGGGTGGTGCAGACAAAACTGAGGCAAAAGTTGATCTTCCTCCACTTCCTCTCTCCCATCCTGCCCACCCCTTCCAATCCCAGTGCCACACACAGCACCCTGGCCTCTCTGCCCCTCCCAAAGAAATGTATGCACAAAGATGTTCATCACACAATGATTCATAACATGAACTTCAGTCTTCGACTATTGGGGACCAATCTCACTATGGCACAGGAAATGTGATAGGAGACTCGACAGATGTTAGAGGATCAGTGTGAAGACGAGAGTATGGAAACATTTTTATAAGCTGCTTCTAAGTAAAATAAGCAGAACACAAAATTGTTTATAAACACTGTGATTAGAACTAAGTCAAAAAATGTGTATTCCTCGGGCTAAAGCTTAGAAAGAGGCACAAAGGAAACCATTGTGTAAGAGGAGCAGGTAGGATGATGCATGGAGTGTTCTCTTTAAATTCCTTTAATGTTATTGTAAAGTTATATTAATAATAAAAAGGTCATGTAGAATTAAAGTGCCAGACCACTGTCCCATTCCAAGTAAGTTTATGTCAAGCTGATCACAGCTTGTGGTTACCTTCCCCTAATCATGTATTTGGACCTGAAAGAAGCGTCTTGGGAAGGAGGCCTCTTGAACTGAAGAGACTCCGGGAGGTGAGGTCTGGGTGGGCAGAGTGGAGCAGGGTCTCTGCTGCCCCAACACCTGGCATGTTCCCTCACAGGGCTGGAGAATTCCGGGGCCCTGGTGGCCGCAGAGACCACCACGCTTTTCTGGGCTCCTCCCATGGGCCGGGTACAAGCAGTCAAGAGGAAAATGAGAGATGGTACCTTGGAAGACAGACAGACCAGGCTCAATGCAGGGTCTGGTATGGGTGACAAGGGCAGGAAGCAAGTCAGCAAGGCCTCAAAAGACAAGGAGGATTTTGACAGATGAAGAAGAGCTCAGAGCTGATGGAAGTGAACCGGGTGAGGCCCATGCTGGGAGGCAGGGTGCTCGAGAAGAGAAAGCATGGACTTTGCAACCTGAGTTTAAATCCCAGCTCCATCCCTTACTACCCAGGTGATCTGGAGCAAGCTATTAACCTCCCCAAGCCTTAGTTTTCTCATTTGTGAAATGGGCATTAAGGATCCCGACCTGAGTATTAATTCTTCTGAGTCTTGAGAGAGGCCCAGGACATGAAAGTACAGTGTCTGCACAGGGCAGGCGCTCGGTAAATACTGGTTTCCAACGCTCATTATTGGTGGAGCTGGAGGGGAACCCAGGGCAGTCTGTCTCCAAACCCATGATGCTCCCACTGAGCCGCATGATGGGAGGGGCAGAAAGACAACTGTGAATCAGGACAAGAGGCATGGAAACCCGAGGCCACTTCCAGGAGAGTACAGGGTGTGTGCAGCCCAGAAAGTCCCTCTGCGCATGGCTCTTTCTTCTGGACTTTTATCCTGCACTAACTAGTTCATGTCTTGTCATCACCATCTGTATGAGTCTCAGTGTCAGGAGAACTCCAACACTGTTCCCACAGAGTTGGGTGCTGTCCCTCTGGAGGACTTCGCCCTTTGGGTTTGATAAAGGTCAGAGGAAGGGAGTGGTTGCCCCATGCAAGCTTTCCGATCAAAGTCAAGGGTGAGCTTACAACCTCTCTTGACCAAGTGTGCTGACCCAACACCTAAACTGTGAAACAAATGGCTGGAAGGAGTCTCCATGGGTGCCATTGGCCCTGTGTGATAGGAAGAGCGTTGGATTAGGATTCAGGAGCCTGCAGTGGATGCACATCCTGGTCCCACTGTGTTTCATGTCCTCAGCAAGTACCTTGACCCCTCTGGGCTGCAGATTCCTCATGGGCAAGATGAGGGATTCAGGCTTGATCAGAGGTTCTCACCCCCACTGAATATTAGGGCCACCTGCAGACCTACAAAAAGCAACCAAACAAAAGGATGCCCAGGCCCCCGGAGAGAGGTGAGGGTGCGGTGAGGCTGGGGCCTGGGAGTTTCCTTAAAGTGTCCTAGATCACCTTCTTTCAAACTTGGTGGCAACTTGGAGTCACCTGGGGCGTTTTAAAGACCACAGATGCCTGGGTCCCACCCCCAGCGATTCTGACATAGTTGCTATGGGGTGAAGCCCAGGCTTCGGTAGTTTTCGAAGCTCCGCAGATGATCCTAATGTGCAGTAAGAACACATCTCACCTGCAGGCCTGTCCCAGGAGGCTTGCACTGCCCTGGGTGGTGATGCTTCGTCGGCTTTTTCAGACTTTCATTTCTGCTCAGAAAGAGGCACCTCAAGAGCCTGGTAGAAGCAGAACCAGGAGCAGCCAGGATGCCCAGCACAGTTGCAAACTGAGTGCCTGCGATGGGCGGATAGGCCCTGGCTGCAGAGATGCTCACTGGGCACCTTCTGCCCTGCCCACCCCAGGCAAAGTGAGTGTGCTGGCTGGACACAGGCTTCGTGGGCCATGTGTCTGTGGCCATCATCCCTCCGGCAGCAGAAACCCAGGAGAAAGAAAGGCTGGAGTAGCTGATGCAGGAGACGCAGGTTTGGGTCTTGGTTTGAGTACCGGGGGGATCCCAGGTGAGTCTCTCACCCTGTCCACTAATTCACTCATTTTTCACATGTGCTTTCCAGCAACATTGAGCAAGCACTCTGCTGGGCCCTGAGGAAAAAGATGAATTGGTATAGGTGATTGCCAGGTGGAAATGGCACGGGAGGAGACCCTTCAAGCAGAGAAGAGGCTCAGGTGGTAAATGGTGGGATGAGGATGATGCGGGAGAGGAATAGGCAGGGACCCAGTCATGCCTCGTGCCCTATGCTAAGGAGCTTGGACCTTACCCCAGTGACCCTACCTCCCATGCACATGAGCCTCAGTTAAGCCAAGTAGCATCACAGTCACGGGATAAATGGTGCTGCTCTCTCTGCCTCCACCTGCTATCATGGGACCCCTAATTTAAGGTACCCTAATTCTGGGAGTCCACCAGGTGACTCAGTGCACACCATGACAGCACTGCAGTGCCTGCCCCACTCCTGCTGTTCCTTTCTCCCAGCCCCTGTAAAGGTGTCCACGGCTGAGTGCTCCCCGGAGCCCAAGAAGGGACCCCGGGCCACTGCAGATGGCTGCTAAGGCATCTCCATGCGGGACCTCATCATGTGGCCTCGGCACCAGCAGGCCTGTCCTCCAGGTCTGACAGAGCTTAGGGAAAGCATTCCATCCCTGTGTCTGTTGGCCTTCCTGCTAGGATCCCCCAGAGGGACTTGAAGCCACCCCTCTCCTCACAGCCACCCATAGCCCTGCCTTCTACCCTTTCTTCCCTTAGAACGCATTCTCCTCCTGGGAGGCTCCATGATCCTCCCTAGAAATGGGCCCCAGCAGACCCCCAGCATCGGGAATCCTGGGACCCACACGTGTTGCTGACAATGGGGAGCACCCAAGACAGGAAGGTAAGCCAGAGAGTGACAACATCTGCTTTCCTTTGTAGGAAACAAACATGGAAAACTGAATACTCCTTTGTCATCCTCATGCAGGGTCAGGCTGTTGAGCATCAAGACTTGAGCCTCGAGTGAGATGAGGTGTCAACTCCACAACAGCCGCCTTTAGCTGTTAGCCCTCCACAACTTAAAAGTGTATTCACCGGCATTTTCTCACAACCAGCCTGCAAGGCAGGAATCATTATTGTCCCCATTTCACAAATGAGTAAATTGAGGCTCAGAGAGGTTAGGTGATTTGCCCAGGGTTGCGCAGCTAGGACAAAGAATCCAAATCCAGGTTTTTTTGCCTCCAAAAAACTGGCTACATCAAGTTGCTGACAGTGTTTTTAAAGCTATGGAGTGTTACACAAATGTCAGGCATTAATAATTATTACCACTTCCACCACATGGAGCTTGGCTTGAAGCCCCAGTGCAGCCTGCACTTCAGCCCTGCTGCACTACACAATCCTTTTTCCACTCGCCTGTCCCTACCTGTCCCTGCTTGAAGAGCCACCTTCAGGAGTGGATAGAGCTCTCTTGAGACTCTTACGGCCAAGGTTCCATGTGAGCCCCCGTCTGGTTTCACATATGCCTTTGTACTGTCTGGCTGTCCTGACTCCAAGTGTGTAGGGACACTGAGGTCCCACAAGCTGCCTCTACTGGTTCAAAAGGGAGTAGGATGCACGTGCAATGGAGGAGGGCAGCCCCTCTGACGTGGTGCAAGGGCTGGAGGTGACAGGATCTGGGGGATGCCCCTGTGGGCATCTCAGTGGCTCAGAGCCATTCAGGCTTCTCAGTGGTCCCCTCAAGGTCTGCTTTGCTGGGATATTAATTCCTGTCTCTGAAGTGTTGGGAGAGATGGGGTACTGCAGAAGACAGGGGGAGAAGTGTGGGGGAAGGTTCTGAGGCTTTTGGAAGTCAAATACTCCCTAGGAAACATTTCAATGTATGAAAGGCTGAGAAACATATGGATTGAATTTTCCCAAAGAATACACATGGATTTAAAAATTAAAGGGCAAGGTGGGGGTTGGATTTTTTTCTTTTTGGATGATTGGGTGTTTTTCCCCCAAAGCACATTCTGGGGAATTTTATGGGCAGCCAAACCACTTAAAACATCCTGAGACACTAACCAGACATGGAGTTATCCAAGTGACCCATCACCCAGCTCGGCAGGTTAGCGAGTTGTCTGCCCCTCCCTGGTTCTGAACACACATTCCTGCCTCGCTCCACACCCAGAGACTGCACGTGTATGAGGAAAGGATGGTTGCAGGTATTCCCGGGCCAGCTGGCACACTTTGTGGCCTGTGGGGGCTTCTTCCCTGGCTCCGTCCACCGTGAGCTCCAGAATGTTGACTAGAAGTCCAGCAGAGACCAGTGGATCTGGCCTCAACCTCTCTACGCTGCAGTGTCCTCATCTGATAAATGGGAATAAGAATAGCACTAATCTCATAATCTCTTTAATTATTGAGAATTAAATGGGTAAGAATGTGTAACATGCTTAGATCTGTGCCTTGGAAACTTTTAAGTGCTTGGCACTCAAAAAATAATAATTAATTATGATTATATATGACACGTATATCAATACCTAGAGTAGGGTTCTTTAACTCAGGACTTTAAGAAGATGACATTTGGGGCCGCCCAGTGGCGCAGCGGTTTAGTTCCTGCTTGGCAGCCCAGGGTTCATGGGTTCGGATCCTGGGCACCTGCTGATGCACTGCTTGTCAGCCATGCCATGGTGGCGTCCCATATAAAGTAGAGGAAGATGGGCACGGATGTTAGCCCAGGGCCAGTCTTCCCCAGCGAAAAGAGGAGGATTGGCGACAGATGTTAGCTCAGGGCTGGTCTTCCCCACAAAAAAAAAAAAAAGAAAGAAGATGACATTTAAGAAGATTTAACTCAGGACTTTAAGAAGATTCATTGACAATTCATTTATTTATTCAAAAAATATTTATTGAGGGCCTACTGTATCTGTCAAGATCAGTCAGGTTACTCTGTAGTAACAGATGTCCCCAATATCTCAGTGACTCCAAACTATAGGCGTCTTTCTTGCCATTGCTACTTCCCACCTTGGGTTAAGGGGCCCCTCCTCCACCTGGTCCTGACTAAAGGATGAGGGCAAACAAAGCCACCATCGCCCCATGAAACATTGTTGATCACCACAAGACAAAAGGGGAACTGTCACAAGTCACACACCGGCTCCTAAACATCCCTTCTGGAGGTAGCACACATCACTTTTACTCACATTTCAGGAGCCCAAACAAACCACGTGGACTTTCTGGGGGGAGTAGGGGAGTGTAGTTCTACATGTGCCGGAAGGGGCAGAACCAGAAGTGGCAGCAGAGACCACTAAGGAATCCTAGGGGCCAGCAACTGCTCTAATGCTTGGGATGTGTTGGTAAACAGCAGACCACACCCCTACCCTCACACAGCTTACCGTCTAGTGAAGGAAGAAAGACAATAAACAAACTGAGGGCTGCAGTGTTTACATAGGATGGTCAGGGTAGGCCTCATTGAGGAGGTGAAATCTGAGCAAAGACTTGAAGGAGGTGAGAGGGTGAGCCACACAGACATCTGGAGGAAGAGTGTTCTAGATGGAGGGAAGAGCCTGTGCAAAGCCCAAAGCCTGGCATGTTTCAAGAAGAGCTGGCAGGTTGGCAGGCCTGGGCGGAGTGAGGAGGGGAGGGCAGTGGGACCTGAGACTGAGGGAGGGGTCGGGCTGCCTACAGGAGGACTTTGGCTTCTGCCCTCACTGGATGAGGAGCTGGAGAGTTCCAAGGTAAGATTTAACAGGATAATTGGCTGCCATGTGGAGAGTAGACCACAGGGAAGCAGGGAGACCGTTAGGCGAGAAAGGACAGCTCAGCTGCCCTCTGCGATAAGAACACACATGACCTGTTGTTTCTGGGCCAGTTTGCTTGTTTCCTCCTGAAATGGCTGACACTGGTCAGTCCCACTGGTCTCTCCAAACCAGGCCTCTGTAGCCACAGTCTCGGGCAGTTGGGCTCTGGCTGTGGAGTCAGGGTTTCTTCCGTGCTGGTGGGGGGTGCCTACAGGGTGGGGAGCATTGTTAGTTTAAAGTGTTTTGAAAAGAAGTATCTGTTTTTGCTCTTGTTTCCCACACGGATTTAAATTAGGCACCACCCACCCCGTAAAAAAATTCTCCACTTGCCCTGGCAACCCTACCCTAAACCCTCAGCTACAGCGCTTAAGACTTAACTACTTAGTCACATATGGCAGTGTCATGACCTGCATCTTATTTAGGATGAGCAAGGGTCCCTAATCAGACGAGTGGCCTGTGTCCACTGGCCCTCAGTGAAGGTGTATTCATGAGTCCTCCTGAGGGCAGTGCAGGGTGGTGGGAAGTTCTGTGGGCTCGATTTCTGGCCCGGTGTCTACTTCTGGCTCTGCCACTGATAACAACTGGCCTCTGTAGAGCCCTTTCAAACGCGTGAGCCCACTTGAGACTCACAATAACCCTGCAAAAGAGGTAAAGCCATCATCCTCACGCCCATTTTACAGATAGGGGAACCAGCCCAGAGAGGCTGAGTGACGTGAGACCTACACATGAAAGAGGTAAGATGTGACCCAGGTTTCCTGCTCCAAAGCTTACGATTGTTCACTATAAGTCACATGGCAGCTAAGAGTGCCCCACACACCCTTCTGTGCTACTCCTCCCCCTGAGCCCTCCCCTTGAATCTGGGCTGGCCCTATGACCTGTTTTGACCAATAAAACATGGTGGAAATGACACTGCATAACTTCTGAGGCTGGGCCTTAAGAGAACCACAGCTTCTTGTAAGCCTTCACCATCTGGGACACCCCCTCTTAGTTACCTGCTGTCATGTAAAAAATCCAACTATCCCATGATCACCATTCTGTGAGGAAGTCCAAGCCCCATGGAGGAAGAGAAGCTGCACGGTGAAGCACGGAAGTGCCAGACATATGAAGGAAGCCTTCTTGACCTTCCTGGCCAGCCAAGCCACCAGCCAGATACAGCTGAGTGAGCGGCCCCAGCCAACACACGAGGAGGAGAAGAGTCACCCAGCTGAGCCCGACCTGAATTCCTGACCCACAGAATCCTGGGCAAATAAAATAGTTATTGTTGTAAGACACGAAGTGTTGGAGGAGTTTGGGGGGCAGCAATAGTAAATCAAAACACCATCGTGTGGCAAAAGATGAGCAACAGTCAACTTGATTCCTTCTTTCTTCCCTTCCTCACCCCCTGTCCCTCCCTCCCTTACTCTTTTCCTCCCTTCCTTCCCTCCACAAATGTTTAAGCACCTACCACATGCAAGGCCCTAGGCTAGGTGCTGATACAAAAATGAACAAGGCAGTTACTGCCCTTCAGGAGCCTAGTGGATGGTAGGAGAGACCATGTGTAAACAGGTATATACGTAAGAGTGATTGTGGTAAATACAAAGCACAGAAAGGGCCCAAACCCCGGAGGGCTCGACTTCACCTGGAATACAGGTCAGTGAAGACGTCACAAAGGTGACGTGAATGAAATCAGAAAGAATGAGGAGGTGCTTCTCAAATAGACAAAAGAAGAGGGCCATTCTAGGCAGAAAAATATTTCAAAGACAAAGACACAGAGTAGGACACAAAGGCAGGATGAGGGGCCTGTGTGTTGAGCTGCCAGGGGCCAGGCACTGTGCTGGGATCCGTCCCCTGACCTGTCAGCTCTCCTCTCACCCCCAGCTCAGGGCATGCCTCACTTGCATGTTAACTGCCTTTGAGCAAACCATTAATGAAGATGTTGAGCAGCACAAGGCAAGGCCAGCTGCACCCCGTATATATCAGTTTAGGTCCTCCCTGATCCCTGCCACCCCACTTGATAGAATTTCATTAGTAGACACTTTTCAAGAACTTTTATTGAACCAGCTACAAAACTTTCTGTGTCCGTCTGCTCAGGCTGCCGGGACAAAATACCACAGACTGGGTGGCTAAAACAAATTTTATTTTCTCACAGTTCTGGAGACTGGAAGTCTGTGATCAGGGTGTCAGCATGGTTGGGTCCTTAGTGAGGGCCCTCTTCCCAGTTATGTCCTCACACAGCCTTTCCCTGGCATGTGCAGGCAGAAGGAGAGATCTTGTATGTCTTCCTCTTTTATAAGGACACTAGTCCCATCACGAGAGCCCCACCCTCATGGCCTCATCTTAACCTAATTATGTCCCAAAGGCTTCACCTCCAAACCCATCACATCAGGGCTTAGGGCTTCAACATAAGAATTCGGAGGAGCACAAACATTCAGTCCATAACCGGGTTATCATCCGGATGACAGTTCTCCATCCTGACCTTGAGGATGTAACAAGAGTCTTCATTAAGGTCCGTGTTTCAATCCAGAATATAACATCCTGCTGATCCTCCAACTGACCCCATTATTAAAGGAAATGAGACCATTTTCTCTGTGAAAGGCTTACAAATTATATGTTTAATAATCTTTTCAAAAGGTTTCGCCAAGGATTGAATCTGTCGGTTTTGGAATCTACCTCTTTTTCCATTTTTAAAAATTGGTTCAAAATCTGCCTGTCTCCTGGCACCTCTGGCCTTCCCCAAGACTCCCCAAAGAGGACCAAGAAGAGTTTGGGGTTCTTACAGTTTCTCTCCATGCTTGGGGATGTGAATGAACTAGTTTAAAGATGCCAGGCACTCCCTTCCTTGTGTGACAGGGTCATTTCTTGAAGTATCAATGTGGGTGTTTTCTCCTCTAAATGTCCTGGTCCCAAGATTTGTGGAGGTGGCGGGTCCTTCTATGTTCCCTCCCATGGGGGAGTTTTGTACAATGACGCCAAATATAGAAGCACTCACTCGGCTGTCTATTCCTGGCATTGGTTGAAGAGAGTATGATAAATATTTTTAATGACAACAGGAAGAGAAGGGACAGAACTCCCTGAGGCGAAAAAAAGTTGCCAGTCAGAGTAGGAGGGAGCAGCAGCAGACAGTGCTGAGGAAGTGGTAAGATCTGGGTCGATGGCTGCGTGGTGCCCCCGGGGAGGTGATGGCACAGGCACTGGGGTACCCCATCTCCACAATGATTTCCCCATCCTACACATTGTATTGAAACAGAGAAAACCTTCTACGAACCACTCTGAGTTCGAACAAGAAGGATGTCAGCCACAGCCATGATGGCCTGGAGCTGTGTGATCTTGGGCAAGTTCCTGAACCTCTCTGGGTCTCAGTTTCTTCATCTGTAAAATGGGGATGTCAGTATTACTTGTCTCAGGGTTGTAACAAGGACTAAATGAGTTCATACGTGTCAGTACTTGGAACCGTGCCTGGCACATAGTATTGTGGTTGTAGTAGTGACGCTTGATTGTTCACAGGTGCAGCCCCTGGATTCTGCGGAAAGGAGGACCCTTGATAATAATTTAAATCGGGTTTCCTGCCAAGCTGTCAGAGTAGGAACTTGGAGTCAGGTTGAAGTCAATTTGAAGAAATTAGAGAAATGTGACCTTTTTTGCACACCTGAATTTGTGAACCAAGGTCTCATCTGCCACACTATCTCACTCCACTTCAGATTGTCATTTCCTCTTAAAATTGTTTGTCTTCCCCTTTACGGAGCAGAGAGCATCTGAGTGGGCTCTGACGTCCACTAACATTACCACCTTCCCCAAGCAGTGGGTCTCCTCCTTTCTTATTCATCTTTCTTATTCTTCCAAACAAAACTAAAAACACTGTGGCAGACACATGGTCCCCCAAAGATGTCCACATCCTAATCCCAAGAATCGGAGAATGTGTTATGTTACAGCAAAGAAGATATAGATGGAAGGAAGGAATATAAGGTTGCAGATAGAATTAAGGCTGCTAATCAGCCACCCTTAAAATAGGGAGATGATCCTGGATTATGCTGGTGGCCCAAGGTGATCACAAGGGTCCTTAAAAGTGGAAGAGGGGGGCAGAGGAGGGAGAACCAAAAAGACAGCAGCATGAGAAGGGCATGCCCCAACCTTACTGGCTTTGAAGATGGAGGAAGGTGCCCCTCGCCAAGGAATTGGACAACCTCCAGAAGCTAGAAAAGGCAGGGAGACAGATTCTTCCCTTGAGCCTCCAGGAGGAATGCAGACGTGTGACACCTTGATTTTTTAGCCCACTGAGCCCCGTGTCGGATCTCTGACCTCCAGACTTGTAAGATTATGAATCTGTGTTGTTTTAAGCCACTAAATTTGTGGTAAGTGGTTATAGCAGCAATAGGAAACAAATATACAACCAAACAACATCAATAACAATAAATAACAAATCAAACAAAAACACTTGTTTTGGCAAAGCTCAGCTTTAGCTCTCCTGACACTATTGGGAAAGTGTCCTTGCCCGTCTCCTGGGTCTGTCCTTGTTTCTCTGCCCCTCATCCCATGACTGGTGCATGTTCATGCTCTTTAAAGAGCACCCGTTCTGTTCATTTAGACATGTCCCTCTTTCTTCAGAAAGGTCTTCGCAGACCTTTCTTTTCTACAACCTCCTGTCCCTCTTGCATCGTATTTCTTTTTCATGTCTTTCCTCTGGCCTTTCTGAAATCCTTTCCTAAGGCTAGTCCATGTGACTGACCATGGTGCTGAGGACACCAAGACACAAAGTCACTCCTTTACAAGTAGCTCATAGCCCATTGGCCGAGACCATGTGAAATTGCCATTTTTTTAGATCTAAAAAAGTCATGATCAGTAATAATTCCATGCAGTTCAACCTAAGGAGAGAGAAGACATGTAAGTAACTACAAGTGTGAGAAATACACAACAAGAAGCAGAAACAAGGAGAAGAGGAGTCATGGTGGATGGAGGGAGATAAATAAATAAGAAAATAGTAACGAGAAGAGCTGTGAAGAAAACAAAACCAAGCCCTGGCCTGGAGAGCACCTGGGAGCCACTCTAGATTGGGGGGTCAGGGGAGGTGACTGGTGTGCCCCACGCAGGAGCTTGGCCTGTACCCCATCAAGACCAGAAAGCAGGGGAAGACTTTAGGCAGGGAGGACAGGACCCATTTACGTTGTGGCCTGCTCACTCTGGAAGGAGTGTGGGGGAGGGCTGGAGAGGGCCAGTCCAGGGGACTAGTCGTTAGAAGGGGTGTTGGTAGCCACACATGAGATGTAAGGCCATGACAGTGGGTTGGGGAAGAGTGGAGATATTTAGGATGCAGAACAGGCAGGACTTTTTGGTGACAGGGTAGGTGGGAGGAGGGGCAGGGAAAGAAGAGGAAAACATCAGGGCAGAGTCTGGGTTCAGTGTTAGGGGCCTGGATGGTTGTGCCACTCCTCAAGATGAGGAACCTAGGAAGAGGGGCAGATTAGGCAGCCAGAGATATGGGTAGAGGAGAATGGAGGAGGTCATAAACCCCAGTTCTGGAAATGCTAAGTATGGCAGCTAGTCTACAAAAATGGCCCCCAATGACCCACACCTCCCAGTAGTCACAACCTTGTGTAGTGCTCTCCCCTTGAATCCGGGCTGGGCCCGTAGCTCTCTTTAACCAACAGGACGTGGCAGAAGTGATGCTGTGCTAGGTCCAGGCCTGAGCCATAAGATGGCCTGGCAGCTCCTGCTTTTGCACCTTTGGGAGCCCTGAACGGCCATGTAAGAAGTCTGACTACCCTGCAGCAGTGACCATAGGGAGTGACCATTTGGAGAGGCCACTTGGAGAGGACAAGGCCCTACGACTACAAGGAGAGAGAGAAGCCCAGTCATCCCAGCATCCCAGTTGAGCCCACCTTCCGAATGTTCCCTCCAGAGTGCCAACCATGTGAGTGAGCCACCTTGGGTGTTCCAGCCCAGCCAAGCCCCAGATGACTGCAACCCCAGCTGTCATCACACGCAGCAAAAGTACTTCTCAGGGAGGCCCAGTGAACCCACAAATCATGAGAGATAATAAAATGGTTCTTGGTTTTGGGGGATTTTTTTGTATACAAACTTTTTTTAAAATGGTAGCAAAATACACATAACATAAAACTTACCATTTTAACCATTTTTAGGTATACGGTTCAGTGGCATTAAGTACATTAACATTGTTGTACAACCATTACCACCATCCATCCACAAAACTCATTTCAGCTCCCAAACTGAACCTTTGTGCCCACTAAACAGTAACTCCCCATTCCCTTATCTCCCCTGGCAACCACCATTCTATGAATTTGACTACTTTAGGTACCTCATATAAGTAGAATCATACAGTATTTGTCTTTTCGTAGCTGGCTTATTTCACTTAGCATAATGTCTTCAAGGTTCATCCATGGGGTGGCATGTGTCAGGACTCCCTTCCTTTTTAAGGCTGAATAGTATTCTTCTGTATGTATATACCACATTTTGTTTATCCATTCATCCATCAATAGACACTTGGATTGCTTCCACCTTTTGGCTATTGTGAATAACACTACTCTCAACATGGGCGTACAAATATCTGTTCAAGGTCCTGCTTTCAATTCTTTGGGGTATAAACCCAGAAATAGAATTGCTGGATCACATGGTAATTCTATTTTTAATTTTTTGAGAAACTGCCATACTGTCATACTATTTTCCATAGAGGCTGCACCATTTTACATTCCCACCAACAGTGCTCAAGGGTTCTAATTTCTCCACATCCCTGACAACACTTATTTTGTTTCTTAGGTTTTTGGGTTTTTTGTCGCTTGTTTTGATAGTAAGCATCGCAGTAGGTGTGAGATGTTATCTCATTGTGGTAAACGGTTTTTATTTTAAGCCACTAAATTCTGGGTTGGTTTATTATGCAGCAATGGATAACCAAGACACTGAGTCTGCGGTCCTGGTGCTTCCCTGGCTGTCTGGTTATCACGGACTCTAAGACGGCACAGTTACCTCCTCACAAGAGCTGCCCAATTTTTTGTGCTTAGTCAGAATTCAGTCTAGGGTAGCTGCCCCTTGAAAAGATCGCTGGAAAAGCATGTTGAGAATTTCCCCAATACTGTTTTCAGAAGAATTAGACCCCCCTCCTCCTTTGGCCTAATGTAACCTTTTGGGGTTATCTCCACAAGTGACTTATGTAGGAAATACCTGGAACTCCTTCAAGGTAGAAGGTTTGAAGACCACTTCAAGGCCACTTCACTTACCCTTATCCTTAGAGACAAGCGTCCAACAGTGTGCTCCTCTCATTCTCACATTCCTAAGGCCTTGTATATTTCTTCACAGGTTCACACATCTAGCTGTTCATTCCCTCCCACATTCACATGCTCAAGTACAAGGTCAGACTCTGTTGAACAAGTTATGATGAAGCACAACCAAGGTCAGCCAAACACAATTCGTCTAGCTGCCCTGGGGCCTTCGGCAAGCCTGAAAAGCTGGGAGGAAGAGGTGCCC
Organism: Tapirus indicus; assembly: GCA_031878705.1. NCBI lineage: Eukaryota > Metazoa > Chordata > Mammalia > Perissodactyla > Tapiridae > Tapirus > Tapirus indicus. The sequence goes on along the minus strand of CM062922.1, from coordinate 80,966,035 downwards.
AGCAGATCAGAATGGAAGGGACGGTCCTGGGTGCTGGGATCACTTGGGAGCTTTCACAAATCTCGATGTTCAGACCACATCTCATGCCAATTAAATCAGAATCTCTGGGTGTGGAACCAGGCATCAGTACTGACTGGTGATGCCTCTGTGCAGCCAAGTTTGAGAACCAAAGGTCTTCATCCATCATCAAACACAGGCCTGCAGTGGAGATATACTTTTCAATTGTGGTAAAAGTCACAGAACATAAAATTAACCATTTAAAGTGTACACGACAGTGGCATTCAGTACATTAACAATGTTGTACCACCACCACTTCTGTCTAGTCCAAAACATTTTCATCACCTCAAAAGGAAACCTTGTACACATTAAGCAGTCACTCCCCACAGCCCCCGGCAACCACTAATCTGCTTTCTGTTTCTGTGGATTTACCTAATCTGGATATTTCATATAAACGGAACCATAAAATATGTGACCTTGTGTTTCTGGCTTCTTTCACTTGCATAAGTTCATCATGTTGTAGCAGGTATCAGAACTTTATTCCTTTTTATGGCTGAATAATATTCCATTGTATAGATAGACCACATTTTGTTTATCCATTCATCAAGTGAAGGACATTTGGGTTGTTTCCACCTTTTGGCTATTGTAAATAATACTGCTTTGAGCAATCACATACAAGTTTTTGTTTGAGGATCTGTTTTTGATTCTTTGGGGTATATATCTAAGAGTAGAATTGTTGGGTCACATGGTAATTCTATGTTTAACTTTTTGGTGAACCACCAAACTGTCTTCCACAGCAGCTGCACTATTTTATATTCCCACCAGCAACGTACGAGGGTTCCAATTTCTCCACATCCTCATCAACACTTGTTGTTTTTCATTTTTCTTTTTTATTATTATAGCCATTGTAGTAGGTGTGGAGTGGTATCTCATTGTGGCTTTAATTTTCATTTCCATAAGGACTAATGATGTTGAGCAACTTTTCATGTGCTTGTTCACCATTTGTGTATCTTCTTTGGAGAAATGTCTATTCGAGACCCAGATACTTCATACCGCCCAATTCTCACTACACCACTGAGGGGAAAGGATTGTCCATGTTTTTATAGATGAAGAAACTGAGGCTAAGAGAGGTTAGGTTGCCTCAAATCCAATCAGTGATGGAAAGCAAGGTCTACCTGACCCTGAAATTCACACCATACAACACCCCAAACGTTCAAGTGCACAGATGCTGGTGCCAAATGAGAATTGCAGTCAAAGAACTGCGGGGTGTGGAGGAGGGATGAGCACAAAAACCTGGAGCCCCCAAGGGGGTCTTCAGGTGGGAAGTGGGAAGGGTATTCCACATGGGTTTGCAGTGAGACAGAGAGACACAGCGTGTAAGGGGCAGGGCCCCAGGAGGGCACACTGAAGGGGACCCCTTTGGCCAGGCCTATGTCTGCTGCAGAAAGACGGTTGGTGTGTTCAGCTGAGGGCCACTCATGTTTGGAGCTCTGGGCTCCCTTGTTTCCCAGGAACTTTCCAAGCTTGGCCACACCTGGCTCCAGCTATGGATTCTGGGACGGACCCGACAGACCCAGCCTCACCCAGGGTCACACAAATGGAGGCGGTAAGTCAGTGTCGTGCACAGGCAGCCATTGCAGCCACAGGAAACCTGGAGGTGTGAGGCGACGTTTCTATCAAACTGCCAGCTTCACCCAGATCAGTGCCAGAAAACAGCTCCGCAGCTGTGTGTGTGTGTGTGTGTGTGTGTGTGTGTGTGTGTGTGTACATGGACCCTTTAAGAAGCCTACCTCTACCTCTAAGAAGTGCAAAGTGAGATGGGGGGGTTGGCGATGAGGTGGGAGGAGTTCTGATGATCTGGACCAGAGCTGCCCTCAGGCCCTGGCAAGCAGCCTTCACCTCTGGAAACGATGCTGAAATATTTAAGCCTCTCTCTCTTGGGGCTTCCTGTTTCCTATTTGGTCTCTGGTTTCCAGGCAACACTCGAATACCCCCAAACTCCTGAAATGTGCAGGTCTCCAAGTGTCCCTCTACTGTGAAGCTCACATCTGTAATGAGTTTCCCATCTGCAGGGCTCCCAGAGCAGCCCGTCCATTCTGCTCTCTCCACAGGACAAGAGCAATTGAAGAGGCCTTGTGATTTGAGGGGTGTGTGTGTGTTTTCCCTCTTTGTAGATTCCTCCAGTTTAATAAATCCTCCTGCAAAGTCAGTTTGGCTGTATCTGGTGTGGGGGTGGGGCGGGAGATTTAGGGTTTGCTGCTTTGATTTAGTAAAGAACCAAGTCTTGGCAGGAGCCCAGCATCTTAAAGGAAGGTGGGGGAATAAGGGCAGAGCTTGACCCGCCGGTGCTCTATTGGCTGAGTTTCTGTCTCTTATGAAGGCGCACAAGGACTGCTTCTGCTTAGGTAACTCTGGGGGCTTCAGGGGACTTGGGAAGCCCGCCCATAGATGCATGGCAAACTGGTTTCTGAGGGCCTGGTTGGGGTGCAGTATAAAACTGAGGTGGGCAGAGGTTTAGGGAATTGCCATTTTCGTTTTTAGCATAATAGTACAGGATACGTGGTTTTCAAAGTTAAATAGTACTTCAAGGCTTAAAACAAAAAAACAAGAAAGACTCCGTCCGCCACTCCCATCCCCTTCTGAGCCCCAGCCCCAGGAGCAACCACCTTAATTTCCTTTAGATATATTTTTTTAATTTACCTCCATATTTAAAAGGCTATTTTTTTAATGTATGTTTCATTTTAGACATTCTTTATTGACTTCCACCATGAAAGATAAGGATTTACCTCTCTTACACACCCCCTGCACACACATACACACACTTCCACCCTCCCACCTCACAGGAAGTTGTACAACAACATTTAAAAATTGATATTCAGTATTTGTACTGTTACAGGGTGAACAGCGTTCCCAGCTGTCTCCTGGTACCAGATCACACTTCCCTTCCTACCCGGCTTCCTCACCTCTGCCCCCCGTCCCCCACATTAAGAACTGCCTTTTCTGTTTGCTGTATTCTCTAAGTAACTGTCATTAATTTTTCTCCATACGCCCCATCCCCCACCCCTGTGATCTGACACCTGGGTAATGAGCCACTTGTGCTTTTTCTCTGAGATGTGCGTCCCCCAGCTCTCAGCCTCCTGCTCTTGGCTGGGCCTGAGAGAGCACAGGGCTGTCCTCCAGGGCTCCCTTCAACCTGATCCCGGGCGTGCGCCACCTCTCTCCTCAGTTTCTTATAGCCTCCCTCTTTCTCTTTCTTGGTTTACTCCCTCATTTTGGTGGAGCTCCTGCGCCAGTAGCTTCCTGAGGAAAGGGTGCGTGGAAGACAAATCGTTTTAAAGTCGTACATGTCTGAAATGCCTTTAGTCTCTCCTCCCAAGATTAAGAGCTTGGCTGCAAATGGAATTCGAGACTGGAAGGCATGTCTTGAATTATTTTGAAGGTATCATTTCCTCGTCTTCCAGTTCCCAGCGCTGCTGGTGGGAAACCTCATCCCTTTCTTGTTACTGATCTTTGATGTGAGTTTATTCCTCTCCTCCACAAGCTGATAGATCATCTCTTTATTCTTGATGTTCTGACAATTCAAGATTAAGTCCCTTGGTGTGGGACTATCTTCATCCTTCTTGCTGGTTCTCTGTGGGTCCTTCCAAACTGGTGATTTATGGACTCAGGGCAGAAAATGTTTCTTGTATTAGTTTACTGATAATGTCCTTCTCGATTTTCTCCAGTCTCTCCCACTGAAACTTCTTTAGTATATGATATTTGACCTTCTTATTTTCTGTCTTTCTGTTCTGCCTTCTGAGAGATTTCCACGAGTTTAAGTTCCATTCCTTCTACTGAATTTATTTTGACTAACATATTTTAAATTTCCAAGAGTGTTTTAAACTTCTCTGGGTGTTCATATATATATCTGTCTATATATATACACACACACATATACATATAGATGTTACATATATATGTGTGTGTATATATACATAATCCTCCTTTCTTTTATGAATCTTGATCCCTCTGAGGATCATTACAACTGTTTAAGTTTTCTTCTGTACCTTACATTATCTTTTGTTTCCTGAATTCCTTTTTTTCTGTTTATCTTCATTTGCTTGTTTTGTCTCCATCTTTAACATTGGGGGTTGTCTGGTAAGGATAAAAAATAAATAAGCAAAAAAATAAAAACCATAAATAAGCCTCCCTTTAGAAATCTAATATAGTGAAAAATGTATAAGCTCCCCTCTTAAGGAAACAAATCAGGGTATTTTCACTAAAATGCTTTGCTAGGTAAACTCAACGAATGTAAAATTAAAAACCCCAAATCAGATTGCATTTTGCTATATGCTGTATTTTTTTGTTCTGAAAAACTCCTGATACCCAAAGAATAAAAAATAAGAAACTTCATTTGCATTAAGACTTGTTTTTTAAAATAAGAAACACATGGAAAACACCTATTCTTGAATTATCACCAGATTTGTGAAACCTTATTTAGCTAATTACGTTAATCATAAATCTACAGCTATGTGAATAATATTAATGATTTGAAGTTGATGTAAGCCTTTTTTCATAAAAAGCATGGTTTTCAAAACTCAGTGTAAACTCCTAGCAGATAAGATTAGTTCTACTTGTTCTCCTACTGCTGTGGTAGAGTAGTAGTTGTTTCAGATACAGAGTTTTCTGAGCATTTTCCCTAAAACTTGAACACAAGGCAAAGTTTGTGTTTGTTGGTTTACTAATGATTTTCTCCACTCTGGCGACCCTTGGCTGTCTGTGGGTGGTTGAGTGCCCCCCCCGCCACTCTCTGAGCGTGGGGCCAGCGCATGGCGTCTGCCAGGCTTCTCTACAGAGTGACCAGGCTGAGACCTGCTTATTTTGTTGGGAGGCCCCAAATTTCAGTAGCTACAGGTCTTTTCTCTTGGGCTGGTCAGTTTTTCCAGGGAAGAATCCTCCAGTTGCCCACCTGGAATGTAGCAGCTGAGCTGCTCAGATCAGAGTGGAAAACGGCCCCTGGGGTGTCAGGGCACAGGCTCATATATGCACTCGACTGCCTTGACTTCAGTGGGTCTTTCTACCCCATCCGCTTGGCCTGGTGACCTGGAATCTGGGTCTGTCTGGTCTGTTTGTGCAGAGAATGAACTTTCTGTCTCCTGCGAGGGTGAGGGGAGGAGCAGTGGGTTCTGACTCTGCCTCTCTTCTCTGCCCCATCTGTGACTGGCACCAACTGCAGCCTCCTTGGCCCTTAAGGCCGGTTCCACTTATTGTGTCTTCTAAACGGTTGTTGACATCTCTTATCTTTGTCGTTGAGAGTTTATACCTTTTGTATTTCTTAATAAAACTTCTTAAATGGAGTTTGGGGAGGGAGAAAAGACATACATATGTTTTTAATCCACCTTGTTTAACCAAAAGTTCTCATTTTTCTTTTGTGACGGCCAGAGATTGTGCCTTTTGGGCTCCAGCTCCTTCACAAATGCCTTTCCAACTACTCATTTATTTGCTTATCTATCTATGTATTTAACCAGCATTTTTGGCACCCCACCCCAGCCTCAGAGCTGGTGGAATACGTGTGTAAACAGACAGTTAGAGGCCAGCATGATAAGGCTTGTAATTGACCAATGTGGGACTCAAATCTGGGTTTTGAATCAGGCCCAGAGCTCTCTCCACAAGAGAAGCCAAGTTACAGAATTATATACTGCCTTCCAGGGGGCCAGCCCTGTGGCCTAGTGGTTAAGTTCGGTGTGCTCTACTTCGGAGGCCTGGGTTCAGTTCCTAGGCGCGGACCTATACCACTTCTCACAGACATGCTGTGGTGGCAACCAACATAAATAGAGGAAGACTTGCACAGATGTTAGCTCAGGGTGAATCTTCCTCAAGCTCCCCCTCCCCCAAAAAAGAATCATATACTGCCTTCCAAAGCCCTGACCTGGGCAGGACAAAAGAAACTTACTTCCCCGGGAGAAGGTGAGCACCTCTCTCTGCAGGGCTGGGGGCAGTGCGGAGCCTGGGGGTCATGGATAAGGAACAGTGGGGGTATGGTCATCTGTCACAGGAGTTCTACCAGTGCAAGGTCACTGGACAACCCCTGAAATTCAGACTTCTTTCCTGTTCTTGCAGAACCGCCTGCCCACCCCACGTTGGGCACTGGGTAAATGAACACTTACTGTTTTTAAATTAGAGAGCCTGGAGCCTGCCTGTGCAGGGCATCTGGGCAGGGCTCCCTGGCTCCTCTCAGTAAAATAATGTGACTGTGGAAATAATCTGCTGCTCTTCTTCCTCACCTGGACTATTGGGTCCCTCTGGCCTAAAGGGCCATGTTGCTCTCCGCCTTAGGAAGTTGTTTCACAATTAGCCAGAACTCTCTGCGGAAACTCTCTGCGGAAAGGCTATGCAGAGCTAGCTGTGAGGTCCAGGGCTGTCCCAGCCCAGCGGCGCCTACCCAAGCATGAAAGGACACTGACCTCATGTGGCCACTTGTGGAGGTGCAGCACCAGAAGAGAAAAGAGGAGGTTAGTGGGGCACCAATGTGGTCCCTGGCTTTTTTACCTCAGCCAAATGACCCCTTCAGGCCCTCCCTGATCAGCCCAACTCTGTCCCTACTCACAGCACAGGGCCCCTGGGGAGGGACTTGGCCCCCTCAGGGCCTAGTGACTGTTCTTCTCTCGTGACGTGTCCCCATCAGGCACTCTCAGCTCCAGGCTATTATTGGGCTGTGGCTTCACCCACCACTTGAGCTCAGCTTAGGCAGGAGAGGTGCCACGCAGGAGGTGGGCATGAGCTCAAAGAACAGGAAGGATTTTGACAGGCGAAGGAGAGGAACGTACTGTTTCTCCTCAGGCTCCCAAAGCACAGAGCACAATGTCCCAAACATAGTAATTAGTCATGCGGAATAAATGGACCAATGCGCACTTGCATTCCAGGTGAGGGAAATGGCCTGAGCAGAGGCAGGTAGGCAAGTAGGGGAACATGCCTGGAGGGCTGACCAGTGGAGCTGCTCAGTGAAGACTCCAAGTTAGTGGGAGCACTGAATTGAATTTTCTAGAAGCTGAGTCCCCAGCCCCAATTCTGTGCTCTTTCCCTGACCACAGGGCTTTCCGGAGGGAAAGAGGACTGAGTGCTGCAACCTGGGCTGGGGGAGGAGCGGGTGTAGAGCCAGGTGGTTGTAGCACTGCTAATTCCATTTGGATTCCTAATATATCAAAATCAGGTTCTATTTCTGGATATTCATTCTTCATTGATGCTGTGATCGAGGTCCCAAAATAAGAAAGTGCCATGCTTGGGCCAGACGAGGAAAGAGAGGCTCAGGAAAGTTAAGTAGCTATGTCTCAAGTCAAAGCCACTTCGTTTGTAGGAAGCCAAGCTGGGGTTTGAAGAGTATGATAAAAATACAACCCAGGCAAGGCTCCATGCCCAACAGAGTCCATGCCCAGCCCCCTGCCCCCTGTAGCTTCTAAGGGAACAAAAGCCTAACTCATTTCCGAGACTCCCATCTCTCCCACCTCAATCTACTCTCTCCATTGCAGCAGAGTTGCTTCCAAAAGGCAAATCTGATCAAGTCACTCCCTGCTGCAAACTATGGCGGCTCTTCTCTGCTGTCTTGGCTTTCCAGGCCTTCCTACCTTACCCCTTGCTCTAGCCACAAACTCCATTCTTTCTCTCTGTACTAACCCTCAAGACATCCCCTAACCCATTTCCTCTCAGACCTGGATGTGCAAACGACTCAATTGGGGATTTTGATAAAATGCAGATTCTGATTCGCTAGGCCTGGGGTGGGGCTCAGGGTTCTGAAGTTCTAACCAGCTCCCAGGTGATGCCAATTCTGCTGGTCCACAGAGCACAGGCATGTGACGAGGTACTAAACATACCATATGCCCTGACCCTTGACCTCTGCACAAACTATCCCTTTGGTCTGAAACTTTTCCGCCTTCCCCCCTCTCCTCCCCTGGTGACTTTTACCTGACTGCTAATCCTGCTCCTTCTCCAGGCCTCAGTTTAGATGCCACTGCCTCCAGGAAGCTTTCCTGCCCCTTCAAGACCGGTTAGGGCATGCCTCATCCGTGAGAGCTGCAAACAAGAAATCTGAAATGGGAGAAATGACATGATATCTGAGATTGCTTTTTAAAACACTCAAGAAAAAAAGTGGGAGCAGGAGATGGATGAAATAACAACAGCAAAATATTGATAATTATTGAAGCCGGGTGATGGATACGTGAGGGTTCATTGTACTATCCTCTCAGCTTTTGTATATGTTTGGAAGTTTCCAAAAGAAAAAGTTTTAAAAAACAAAGCTTGGGTTAGGAGCCTCTCCCATGTGCCTCCTTAGCTCCTGTCCCTGCCTGTCCCCACCCCCGCTCGAGGACTTATCCCCCTGCATGGTGAGTTGCACAACTTTTTAAGGGCTGAGATTGTACTGTGTTTTGTTCATTTTTATACACTGACCTCTAGCATGGTAACTGGCACAGAGTAAATCCTCAACATATTTTTGTTGAATGATTGAATGGAAATCTTGCCAAGTTGTGTTAGTTGGCTGAAAAGAAGCAAACCATTGAAAATACATGTTGAAACAAAACAATGTATATTGTTTTGCCTTATGTAGAGCCATGCTGCTTCTGCTCCTGGAATCCTCTGTGAAGGTCACGTGTCCCAAGAAAGATTTAACCGCACTTGAGAGAATCAATTTAAATGGTGAAGAAGAAAACAAATTGAGACACTGGACTTCCTCAGTGTATAAGGGAGAGGGTGAATGGGTATGTGATTCAAAGCTGATGGAACATAAATAATACAGTTTCATTCATTCAACTACTGAATATTAGTTCAGTGTCTGAGTGTCACATTTGTCTGCCACGTTGGAGACCCCTCTTCCCCAAAGTTGCTACTTGCATGAGCTTATATGAATGGAAGTGTTAAAAAACAAAATTCAACTGAGTAAATTTTAAAGATCTTATTGGCTTTATTCAACGATTCACGAATCGGACAGCATCTAATCTAGCAGATAGAAGGGATCTCCGAGGAGCTGTACCAAATGAAAGACTTCTATAGGCAGAAGGGGGCATGAACAGGGAAGTAATATGAGGCAAAAAACGTGGTCTAGTTATTGCAAAGTTACTTTCCTTTAGGGGATGACAGGGGTCTATCAGGCAGGTTACCTCACTACTGTTGATCAGGCGATTCCTGATTGACGGATTTAAGATTTCATTTTTTTGGAGAGCTGAAACTGTGGTTAAGTCTCGGTTTGGTGACGTGGGGCTTAACGTAAGTGACGCCATTTTGGGCCTGTTGTCTTCTTTTTAACAGAAGCTTGTGTTTGTTGGCCAAATAAAAGAGGCAGAAGTGCTTTTTTTGGAGGACGGAGGGGTGTTGTTTTGTTTTGTGCAGGGAAACCTAAAAAGAAAGGGGAGAGAATGGGGCAGTGGATGGATGTGGAGATCTCTGGGCCCCACTCCAGTTGGACTAAAGGACTAAGTTAGGGCCAGAGGTTAAAGAGCTGTCTTTGTAGGACCCTGGGCATCAGCACAACTGATGAACCATTCTCTACTCCATTTCCTACCCCTATCTGCTCAGACTCAATGCTGCTTTAACACTCTGAGGCCTTATAGAGGCCATTAGCAGCAGAGGACAGGAGAGGAGCATCACCTCAGCTTTCTGGCTTGAACAATGGGGTATATGGTGATCCCATTCAAAGGCATGAGAAACACAGTGGGAAGAACAAGTTTGAAGGAAACATGGTGAGTTCACACACGGAGACTGTTCACTAGAGGATCCCCTTAACGTGTGTGAGAGACAGGATTGGGCAAACCGAAAGAGGGGTTCCCTGTTGGGGGAGCAAGCTTCCAGGACTCATTACCCTAACAGGCAGGATCGGAGGCTGGAGCTCCAAGCAGATTCACAAAAGGCAGGTAGGTTCAAGAGTCAGGAGAGAGAGAGTATAAGGGAACTAGGATGCATCATGGCAAGTTCAAAACTTTTGAGGTTGACAATAAGAAAGGCAACAGAGTTCTTTGATGGCACATCTTTGACCCAGATGACCCAGAGTGGCAAAACTTATGCGTTTATGATCTCATGTTCAGAAATTGGCTGGCTTCCACTAAACCATAAAATTTGGGAAGACAGGCCCAATGTCTAATTCATTTCTGTATGACGAGCCCTAGCACAGTGTCTAACTCAAAGTAGGTGCGGAGTCAATGTTTGAAAAAATCAGTGAATGAAATGAATGTGTTTGGAATGGGGTTGATTTTTGCTCTGCCTCCAAGCTAGAATGATTAATCGAGCTCACTCCTATTCCATGTTATTATTATTATCTTGGTTACTGTTTATGTAACATTTAATAACTCCCTTGTTCTCCCAAACTTCAGGGAAATTGAAGCTTTGGTAATGAGGGAAATTTTCACTTGATAGTTTTCTGTGGGAAGTCAACCTCAGTTCCCATCTGGTGGCCTCCATGAAGTCCTCATTGCTAATGGCATTTTGTATTTTTCCTTCTGCCTGCTATATCCAGTCCTTAGAGAAACAGACCTTCCCCGTTTTTCCGTTAAAAGGAAGTTCAGTCTCATCTAGACGCTGTTTGGTTAGGGTCTGATTTTAGGTGGGCAGAGCAGACTTCAGCAAAATAAGCAGAGCAGAGAGAGGCCCCTGCTATTTGGGTCAGGCTGTTTTCACAGTGAGGGGAGACCCTGGGGCTGGAGCAGGAGGGGGCATTAGGTGTAAACCTCGCCTTGAAGACCTCACTTGTCTGGGACTTATCAGATGTGGGCAGGAGGTCTGCCTCGCCAGCCACTCCGCTCTCTTCTCGCTCCCTCCAGAGGTCTCTGGTCCTGCTTTGTTCCCATTCTTCTCTGGACTTCACTGCTTCTCTAACCCCCAGCCACATTCCTTCCATTCCACATCCAGGTCTATGGACCACAAATTTATGAGCAGTGACAGACTGGTGCCCTTTAAACAATGGTTATTTACTCAGCAAACATTTACTGAGACGCTAGTATGCATCAAGCACTGTTCCAGGCATTGGGAATATGGCAGTAAACAAGATGACAAATTCCTGACTTCATACAGCTTATATTCCAATGGGGGGAATGCTATGTGATTGCTAAACAAATGAACATGCCCAGAACTTTCTGAAACAGTATGCATTGAGAGGTGCATCCCTAAGAGAGGATTGTTTACTCCAACACCTCTTTCCCCATCCAATAACTTTGAACAGGTAAAGCCTGGTCCATGTGAACCACTACACCAGTAACCACCACCACAATGGCTAACATTGATGGATGGGCTTTCTATGCACTGAGCTCTGGGCAAGTTCTCCATGTGCACTCCTGCCTTTAGTCCTCACAGCAATCCTGTGGAATAGTCACTAGTACTAGAACACTTTGCAGATGAGGAAACAGAGGCTAAGGGAGATTTAACAGCATGGGCAGGTTCACATAGCTGTGATTTGGCAGAGATGGGATTTGAACCCAAGCAGCCTGGAGGCAGCACTCATGTATTTTGGCCTTCTGCTAGACTTCCCAGGGACAGAAAAGGAAAACTATTTCATCAAGAGACAATATGCAACACTGAAATGGTGAAAGAAAGGCTTTTTGAGGAAGTCAAGGGGGTACAGATGACTTGATTCCCCTCCATCCTGAACCACTGGTGTCTGTGTGTGTGTGTACAGAAGCACAGATGCACACAGATGAATGCACACATGCTCCTCGAGCCTTGCACCCAGAACCCATGGCCAGCACCATCAATTTCTTCACAGCCTTTGCTAATCCTTTTTTCTGAAGCTGGGAAAAGAGGAAGGCACTCAGGAGACTGTCTGATGGGCATATCCACAGGACTGCTCTGCTTAGTGACATTTGAGGGTCAGTGTTACAGTTACTTGAAGCAACTACCGTATCCCTTCTAGAATGTTCTAAGATACTATTTTCCTAATGGAAACCAACACTGAGCAAGTACTATGTCCAAGTCACTCTGTTGGGCCCATTTAAATACAAATTATGTATTGTCTTTGGAAAAAGCCAACCTGACTTTAAAAGGTTCAAGAGAGCCTGCCAGGTCCTGAATCAAACATACTTAACTATGTTACTTGTAGTTGTGTTTAATTTATAAATTAAATTGCAATTTCAAGGTCACTGCCCATTGGTAAGTGGAATTTTTAGATGATATTTAACATAAGTGAGGCTGAACATCCCACAACTTCTACCTGACAAAGAGAAGAGGACAAAAGAGATGAGTACCATGTGGGTGGCTCTTGAAATAGCTCCAGCCACCTTCTTCTGAGCCCCACCCCCACCTTCAGGAAACTTTATGTAGACAGAACTGGGTTGGAGCTCTGGCCCCTCCTCTTACTAGTTGTCACAACTGAAATGTTTAAAAGCAATAATTCTCACCAGAATGGCTAAAGTTTGACAATAGCAAGAGGAGCAACAGGCACTCGCATGCACTGCTGCTGACAGTGAAAATTAGTACAGGCACTTTGGACAATTCTTTAGCAGTATTCACTAAAGGTGAACACATGTACACCTTATGAGCCAGCAATTCCACACCTAGGTATATATCCAAATGGAATGCATGCATATGTGCATTGAAAGATACATAAAAGAAGATTCATGAAAGCACTTTTTATAATAACCAAAACTGGAAATAACCTGAATGTCCAGCAACAGTGGGATGGATAACAGCTTTGTGGTGTATTCACTTGATGGAGTGCTCTACCCAAGAAGAATAAATGCTCTACAACCACACGCAACTATGTAAATGACTTTCCTCAATGCTGTTGAGTGAAAAAGTCAGACAGAAGAAAAATACAACTGCACAATTCCATTTACATATCTCGTTATATAAAGTTCAAAAACAGGCAAAACTCATGTTTGCTGTTAAAAGCCAGGATAGTGGTTACCTTTGAGAAAAACAAAGAAGATAGAGATTGGGAAAGGGCAGGTGGGGGCTCCTGGGATGCTGGAAATGTTCTATTTATTGACCTGGGTGGTTGTCGCATGGGTGTGTTCATTTTGTGATAATTTTATGATGTTTAAACTTTTCTGTAAACATATTTCACTTTAATAAAAACAATTTTTAATGATTACACTATACTCCTCAAAAGACAAGTGATGTAAATATAACTTACCCAGTCAGATATGGTCACAGGCCCAGGGATGTGAGCAGGTGAAGTCTTTGGGCTGTCCTCTAAGCCCCCTCGGCCACACTGCCAGAGGACCCAGGTGCTACAACTCCTTCAGGAGTGTCCCACTGCATTCAAGGAGTGTGTCACTGGAACAGCAGCCTGTGTCACTCCACCCACCAGAAAGGTCCTCACTCAATAAAGGGCCCAGCTGGTTGTGAAGAGCAGTTAGCACTGTGATCCAGGAGGAAAGGCTGGTCCCTCCCAAGACCCCAGTCTCCCAATATTTACTAAAGGGGCTTGTGAGAAAGGCCAGGAGTGGGAAAGGGGTTTTCAGGATCTTTGAGGTAGGTGGGCCAACCACACAGAACCGCCCAGACCATGCAAGATTTCAGAGAAGACAGCTTCCCTCTCCCTTGCTCCCATTCACACCCCAAAAAACACCTTTTTCTCCTGGGCCAATGTCAATTGTCTCTCTGAGGTGATCACTGGCTAAGTTTAGATACTTTATACGGCCTCTGTTCTCCTGCAAAGAGAGGTCAACACAGAGAACCCAGTTAGAAAATGGACAAAAGATTTAAACAAGCACCTCACAAAAGAGGATATCCAAATGGCCAATAAATATATCAAAAGCTGCTCAACATCATTAGTCAGCAGGGAATTGAGGATTAAGGCCACAATGAGATACCACTATACTTCCACCCGAATGGCTAAAATGAAAGGCTTGACAATACCAAGTGTCAGGACACAGAACAATCTCCTACATTCCTGCTAGGACTGTAAATTGGTCCACCTCTTGGAAAACTGTTTGGCAGTTTCTATGAATGCTAAACATACCCAGTAATTTTACTCCTGGGTATATACCCAACAGAAATGAGTGGTTGTGTCCACCAAAACCATATAGAAACATATAGATAAGAACATTCAGAGAAGTTTTATTCCTAATAGTCAAAAACTGGATCCAACCTAAATGTCCATCACAGGAAAGTGAATAAAAATTTTGAGGCATATTCATACAATGCAGTATTACTCAGCAATACAGAAAGACTGAGATGCTGCAGCACACACCAACTTGGATGAATTTCACATAATGTTGAGTGAAGAGAAGGCAGACACAAGATTACATACCATATGATCCTATTTAAGTGCAGTTCTAAAACAGGCAAAACTAATCTACGGTGATAGAAGTCAGGATAGCAATTCCTTCCCAGGATTGTGGGGTATTTACTGGGAGGAGGTTTTGGAAATGTTCTATATCTTGATCTGGGTGGTAGTTACATGGGTGCGTGTGTGTATATATATATATATATAAAAGTTCATCTAGTTTTACACTTAAGATGTTGCGCTGAAGATGGCATGTAAATTATACTTCAATAAAAATTTAAAAGAAAGAAGAAACAAAAGAAGGAAGAAAGTGGGGGATGAATGAAAGATTAACAAAACTCTGCCCTCTCAAATGCAAACAGTACAGCTATTCTGGAAAACAGGCAACTTCTTAAAAAGTCAAACCTCACCTACCACGTGACCCAACAATCCACTTTTAGGTATTTATCCTAGAGAAATGAAAACTTATTTCACACAAAAACCTGTATATGAATGTTAATACCAGCATTATTCATAATGGCCAAAAACTGGAAACAACCCAAATGTCTTCCAACAGTGGATGAATTAACTGTTACGCCTGTACAATGGAATACTGCTCAGCAAGGACGGGGAATGGACTACTAATATATGCAACAACATGGATGAATCTCAAATGCATTATGCTGAGTGAAAATCCAATCTCCAAAGGTTACATACTAAATGATTCCATGTATATGACATTCTGGAAAAGACAAAAATTTAAGAACAGAGAACAGACCAGTAGTTGCCAGAGTTTAGAGATAAGAGGGAAGGTCTGAATACAAAAGGGCAGCACAGGAGAAATCTTAGGGGTGTTGGAACTGTTCTGTACCCTATCTGAGGTGGTGGTTACAAGAATCTGTATGTTTATAAAAATACATAGACTGTACACCCAAAAAAGTGAATTTTACTGTACGTAAATTTTAAAAATTTTAATAAAAGCAAAAAACCACAACAAAACTCTGCCCACTCCTCCTGGGCGCTGGCCTTCACTCATCTGAGCTCAGGGAGGAGGGACAGAGGGAAGAGGCCTTCAAGAACGAGGACAGGGTCTGGCTCAGAGCAGACCTTAGTGCGGTTAATTTCTTATCTTTCTGTTGACGTGGCTTTGGAATTATCACTGTCCCGTGAAACGCCATTAGCTCATTGTCCATCCCTGTGTGTTTGCTTTCTAATCCTTAGATCTTACCATCTGGAAGCATCTGAGCTGCCCCCATGACTCCCTAAGGGAGAATTTATTCGCTGAGGTCATGGCCAGTACAGAGTCCCTTTGAGGACACAGAGGAAAACTTACCGCCCACTATAACCATCTTCCTCATAACCCTGGGCTCTTCCCAGCTGGTGGGGCCGGGGTGTGAGCTGTTATTTATCTACATGGAGAGAAATGCAGGACAACGCCTTCATGGTCAATTAGCCCTGGTTATACAAAGCACCCTCCGTTCCCACAAGGTCATGTCCCGTCCCTCCTCAGCACATGTACTTCTTTAAGACCCTATCCAATGCCACCTCCCCTGTGACGCCTCCCCTCAGCGCCATACCCTCCTTCCACCTGCCCCGGAACATTCATTGATTCAACAAGTCGTTACTGCACACCGACTTGCTGGGAATTAGGACAGTGAATAGGATGGATAAGGACCCTGCCCCGGGGGAGCTTTCACTCTCCTGGGTGAGACTGCTGATAAACATGTACCTGCACACTGCAATTTCAGAGTAACTGAGGTGCAGGGCTACACGGTACTGGGGTGGTCATGGAATGCCTCACCAAGGAGACGCCACTTAAGCAGGGACCTGAAGGAAGTCCTTCCTCCAGGCTCCTGAGCACATTGTATTCTTTATGGTCTCTCCTAGGGAGGGCTGCCAAACTGAGCAAATCAAAATGTTGCGTGAGACATACTTATACTAAAAAATTGTGCTTTGTTTATCTGAAATTCAAATTTAACTGGGCATCCTGTATTTTTATCAGACAACTCTACTCCTAGGGTCTCCCTGTCTTGTGAGTTCAAGGAACGAGGACTCATACCCTCAGGGCCCAGCACTGTGGCTGGCTCCAGTAAGTACTCAATAAACAAAGAATGATCCAGTAAACAACTAATGAGCAGCACTCGTTACCCTGTATTGCATTTTTCATTTGCGTGGTGACCGCCCGTGACATGCTAACCTCCTTGCGGCGGAGACAGTGTTGGGTGCCATTCTTTGTGCCTAATGCAGGGCCTGGCTAGAGGCAGCCCAAGGAGGTGGGGGGAGTTGGGAGGCTTTAGCTGCCTCCTACAATCTCCACCAGTGCCTCCCCTACCTCCTCAAGTAATAACAAAATAAGAAAAACATTTTTAAATGTGGTGAAATATGTAATATGGAAAACCGATATTTTCTCAATGTTACGTACATGAATAAAAGCATCTTTGGAAAAGTTTGCTATATTTATTAGTGTGCAGTGTATGATCCAAGAAAAAAAACTGCTCCATCCAGTTCCCTGGCTACCCGCTTCCAACCAGATGGGCTCCCCTAAAACTCTCCTCTACTGAAATTGTAGAGCTGGCACAAATAGCTGGGAGGTGGGTGTTACATGAGTGAGCAGCATGAAAAGACAGTCTTGTGATTCTGGATGTATGTGTCTGTCTTCCCACCAGACTAGTGCCCTGTATTGTTCCCAGGCCCAGCACGTGGCAGCAGCTCAGGAATGGAGGGTTGAAAGCCTGACTATCAAGAGCAAGAGATCATACTTGACACTGAAGCTTCCCCCACAGGTTGATCCCACAGAGGGAGGCCGCTTCAGGAGCAGACCCCATATTGCCCTCTGGAGGCCAGCAATCCCATCCAGGCCCCAGCTAAGCCACGGGTTCACAAGCAGCAGCCCAGAAAGGGTGTGGTCTAACTGCCCAGCAAGTTCTATGAATAAGCCCAGTCTTTACTCACAGTTCATGAAAGGAGCACTGTCCCTGGGCAGCCTCAGCCCCTGTTGGTTTCAACTCAGAAGGAGAATGTTGTTGCTTGAGTCTCTTTTGAGTTTTAAAAAGGACAAGGGAAGGCACTGTGTAGTGTTTTACTTCTGGCTTTTTTTTTTTTCATTACTCCAAACTGTTGGGTGTTGAAAACCTTGCATTTACTTGTGAATTGCCAGTCTGTGTATGTGTGTGGAGGAGGGTAAAGACTTGAAGGGTCAAAATTATTTTCATTTTCCTTGTGAGTTTCTTCAGAACTTAGCTTTTCATTGAGCATCCTATATTTATTTCTCTGTAATTATGTCAATATTTGGTATGTTTTATAACTGGAGATGCAGAAAGCTGCTCTCCCCCACATTATGTGCTGAATCAGGTGGGCCAAGATGGCGGCACAGAACCCAACAGAAGTTAGACAGGGCCTGATTTATCCATGGAAGACCATCCTCGATGAGCATTCCGATTTAGCTAGGAGAATGAGCACAGAAACATCATATGTAATAGTGTCGAAGACTGAGTCAAAGACATAAAGCTAATTATTAGCACACTATTTACTTGTATGCAAGGGAAGCCAATAATAGATTTATTTCCTATACCAAAGGCAAAATTAGGAGGTAAATGTGAAATACAGAAGAAAGGAGAGAAGGAAAAACTGAAGACAAGTTGAAAATAATGAACTTTGCCTTTTCTAGGGAAAGCTGCTGATTAGCAGGCAGCTAGCTAAGAAGGCCGTCAGGATATTCTGCCTTGACAGCTGGATGGGCCATCAAAGAAGATAATTCCAGTTGTTCATGGATTCTCCAGAGCCCTGGGAGTGTAACCGTGCTGTGTACATGGCAAGCTGCCCCTGTGTTACGTCTGTCAGGGTCCTGGGTGAGCACCTCTGTCTCTGTTATGCAGGTCTGCCCCACCATCCTTACAAAAATTTCTCGGTAGCAAACAACCTAAATGTCCAACAAAGGGAAACCTGCTAAATAAATTACAGTATATCCTCAGCATAGAATGCCAAGGATCTTTTAAAATATTATAGTAATTTAAGGCAATGTTGTAGTAAAAGCATATGTAATAATGTGGGAAGTTGTTCATGATATACTGTGAAGTTAAAAAGTAGACTTCAAAAGAAGACATACAGGGAGTTCTGAGTAAAGATGGCAGAATAAACACATGTGTATGCTTTTTGGTTTCTCCCCAAACCCTACTAAAACAGCAATAAAAGGGTTTTTCCCTAAATAAAATAAGCCCTTTATTAGAACCTTAGCAGCAATGTTAATAAACATAGACTCCCTACAAAGGATAACAAGTAAATGAAAATTTCCTTTAAAGAAAGACTAAAGAAGCATAAACCTGGGCCTGTAACTAGGACCTCAAAGGATGTTTTTTTAAAGACATACACCTGCAAAAACAGGGAGGAAGAAAGAGGAGATAAAAATGACAACGTTTGGAAGCACATGGATGAGTGATCCACACAGGAGAGTCCAAGGAGATTCCTGACATGACGTTGAAGGCAAACCAGCTAAAAGGGTACAGCATCTGCATGGGAGTGAGTCAGAAATCTCCAACGAAAGATGTCTCAAAGAAGATGAAATAGTTAGAACAACTAATATGTTTGAGTTTACAGAAAGGAGATCTAGTCTACTGGCTGAGATGTTTGGATTGAAATAATAATAATAGAGAAAACTAAACAAATGAAAAAGAAAAATCATTAACTCCAAAAAAGGTAATCAGAAAAGGACTGTATCCATCACAGTCTAAATTAGACAGTAATTTGAACAGGAAAAGTTTAATACAAAGAATTATTAACTACAGCAGTGGATTGGAGTAAGGAAGCATTGGCTAGTAAATGAACAAAACTCTGTAGAATACAAGAATAGCAGATACAAGGGGTAGCCTCCACCCTCTCCAGCTGAGATTAAAGCACCAAGGAAGCCCCTCGCCTCCCAGGGCTGAGATCCAGGCTCTACTGGAGAGGGCACAGTCACCGCTTACTGAGTGGCAGAGAAGTTGCGGTTGTGCTGCAATGGAGGGACTTGCTGGAAATCTCTAAACTTGCTCAAAACCCACCCTCTAGGATGCTAGCAAAAGCCATTTATGGAGAGGTGTCCCACCAGAGGCACCAGGAGGGGTGCTGAGGAAGGCAACCAGCTGCTGTGCACTACAGGAGGCTGGCCATCTGAGAGGGGCACACCAGAACCAAGAAGGAAAGCTCCTTCCTCCTGGCAGTGCCTCTCCAGCGCCCTCTACTGACAAAGCTGTTAAGTAGCTAATGGTGCCGCCCAGTAAAGGAAAAATATAAAAAGGTCCAACGTGATTTCCACAGAGCAGGCAATGAAGGGTGGATTGGAGATGAGGCCATAAATTGATAACTGACACAAAGATCTTCTTAAGATTATTGTGAGAATAAAATGCGATAATATATATGATGCCCTTAGCACAGAGCTTGGCCAACAAAATGAATTCTCAGTTAATGGAAGTTACTATACCGGGGGATTTGTTGGTTGTCTGCAAAGCCTTTCAGCGTATTCTTGGGCAGCTAAATGGGTTATCAAAGAAAATAATGTCAGTTGTTACTACATTATCTAGAAGACCTCAGGAGTTCAACTGTGAGGTATATATGGCAGTTAATACTCGGGTGGTATGAAGGATATATTGGAGTGGGAAGAGACTCAGATGAGAAAATCCATTTGCAGAATACTGCAATGATCTAGGAAAGAAATGAGGAAGGCCTAGATGAGTGGTGGCAGTAGTAATGAAAATGAGGGAACCTACATGCCACTGCCTAAGGAGACGCTAAGGCTCTGCTCTGATGGCAGTGGGTGACCCAAGGGTCAGAAATTGGTTGGCCTTTCAGAGCAAAGCACCCTGATCTACGCTTGTAGAATGTCTTAGTTGGGAAGCTCTGGGATGAGTGTAACAGAGACTCTGACTAGCCAGTTCCAGGTTTGGTTAATTCAGTGGCTCAGAAAGGATCCATGTGGCAAGACTGTGGAGCTACTGCCATTCATACACTGCTGATATGACTGTAAATTGGTACCACCCCTTTGGAAAACTGGTACTATCTACTAATGTTGAACATGAGCATACCCCATGACCCCGCAGCTCCACTACTAGGTAAATCCAAACATTCTTCATGGCAGAAGAATGCTCACGGTGGCACTATTTGTAACAGCCAAAATCTGGAAACTACCCACATGCCCATCAAGAGTAAAAATGGATCAATAAATTTTAACACATTCTCCCAAAGGAATTCTATTCAGCAAGGAGAATGAATTATCTATAACTACACGCAACATGGATGAATCTCACAAAGGTAATGTTAAATGAGGGACAGCAGACACAGAAGAGGTCTGTGCATTCAGAAAAGGACTTATCAGTCAGGGTCCAATCAGGTTCTGTCTATATGAAGTACAAAAGCAGGCAAACTTATCTATGATGTTAGATGTCACAATAGCATCTACCCTTGGGGCTGGTAGTGATTAGATGCTAGTTACACAGGTGTGTTCAATTTGTGAAATTTCACAGAGTTGTAGACTTATAATTTCCTACATATATGCTATACTTCAAAAATTTAAAAATACCAAAAAAAAAGGTGTCTGGTACTTTCTGTTTTCTCTTTCTGCCTTTTTCAGACAGTTGGCCTCATTTTTAGGCTTCTACCCTCATCTCTGTAGAACTGCAGCCAAACTGCACACATAACTTCTTCACAGAGCTGCATCCAAAGGCAGGAAGTCAGGCCTTTTTCCCTCGTCATTCTCCTTTTAGTAAGGACGACCACCTTTTCCAGAAACCCTCCAGGTGACTTCTCCTCAGGTCTCATCTGTTGGGATTGGTCATATGTCCATATTCTAGCACCACGGGAGGTGGGAAAAACAAGTTCCGGCATGTCCAGCCCCTACCAGAGGCTGAAATGAGAGGAAAGAGTGAGGGAATGATTATATGATGGGAGACCAATAGTGTCTACCCCATATAATGAGAGCCATGCATGCTGCTGAAAGAGTTAATCACTAGCCAGAACCAGAGAGACATAGCTCCTCTCTGATAGGGAGGGCTAGGCAAGGTGAGAAGGTGCTCCTAGGTTATCAGACAGCCACATCCAGTGGGTACCAGGAGGGAGAACTGGCCTTGAAATCCAATCTCTAGTCTGATTCTATTCTAAGCAGTTGTGTTAATGTGGGCAAGCTACTCAACTCTGGACCTGTTTCTACATCAATAACAAGAGGAGACGGGACCAAACCCAAGGTCAGTACATCCCTGCATGAGACTTCATTACTTTGAGGTCCTTGAAAGTAGGACATTGAACTGCTTTTGTTGCTGACATCAGATAATGTTCCTCAATTGTTATTATTAAAAATTTTCCTTTTTGGTGTTTTTGAGATTGGTTTGTTTCCTTCTGTAAGCACTTTTTAAAAGCACCATTCTCATAACAACTCTCCACCCTCCTGACAATAACACTTTTCTCTCTCTCACCACCTGTTAGACCTAAACAGGGAGTAATCCATCCTCCATGACCCATCCCCCCACAATATACCAAGTGAGTACCAAGTAGATACTATCCAGGGCCACCCAGATTCAAATTTTTGTTTGGTTTTGTTTTGGTGAGGAAGATTCACCCTAAGCTAACATCCATTGCCAACTCTCCTCTTTTTTTTTGGCTTGAAGAAGATTAGCTAATCTGTGCCAATATTCCTTTATTTTGTATGTGGGATGCCTCCACAGCATGGCTGATGAGTGTGTAGGTCCGTGCCTGAGATCCGAACCGGTGAACCTGGGCTGCCAAAGTGGAGCGCGGGGAGCTTTAACTGCTCAGCCATGGGGCCGGCCCCAAACATTTTTTATATAACCAACACTTTCCTAGAACTTATAAAGAATTGGACTTGCCTGAGAATAACTTAACTACCCACTACTGACTTCACTAAATAGGTATAAAAGCATCACAATTGATGATGTGAGTTTAGTTCACCCACCTGTGCATCCTTATTCAGCAATCTAGTAAAAGTTCTCTAGTCTCAGTTGACCAGTTCAGTGTTCAATTCATTTTATTTTCAGTCAACAAATATTTATTGAGCAATTACTGTGTACCAGACACTCTACCAGATTCTAGGTATACAAATATGAACAAGACAGTCCATACCCTCAAAGAGCTTTCAGTTGGTGTGGGAAACAGATCATTTCAATGTAATAAGAAGATAGTCATGATTATAAATCTGTATGTACACACAATGCATGAAGATTTAATTTATATGACAATAATAGCACAGAGGAGGGGAGAAAGAATGAAGCAAAGTTTTTTTTTAATTTTTACTGATGTCTTAATAGTTTATAACATTGTGGGGTTTTAGTTGTACATTATTATTTGTCAGTCACCATATGAATGCATCCTTTCACCCCTTGTGCCCACCCCCCCGACTCCCCTTCCCCCTGGTAACTACCAACCAATTCTCTCTGTCCATGTGTTCGTTTATATTTCACATATGAATGAAATCATGCAGCGTTTGTCCTTCTCTCTCTGGCTTATTTCACTTAACATAATACCCTCTAGGTCCATCCATGTTATTGCAAATGGGACAATTCTGTCTTTTTTATGGCTGAGTAGTATTCCATTGTATATATACACCACATCTTCTTCATCCAATCATCAGTCGAGGGACATTTGGGTTGCTGCCACTCTTGGCTATAATGAATAATGCTGCCATAAACATAGGGGTGCATAAACCTCTTGGGATGGTTGATTTCATGTCTGTTGGGTAGATGCCCAATAGTGGGCTTGCTGGATCATAAGGTATTTCTATTTTTAATTTTTTGAGGACTCTCCATACTGTTTTCCACAGAGGCTGCACCAGTTTGCATTCCCACCAGCAGGGAATTAGGGTTCCCGTTTCTCCACAACCTCTCCAACATTTGTTTTTTTTTGTCTTGGTGATTATAGCCACTCTAATGGGTGTAAGGTAATATCTTAGGGTAGTTTTGATTAGAAACAAAGTTTTTGTATATGATTGAAATAAAGTTGGTATTAATTTGAACTATATTGTTATAAATTAAGATGCTAATTGTAATCCCCAGGGAAATCATCAAGAAAAAAACTTTAAAAAATGTATAGGAAAAGAAACAAGGGAATTAAAATGGTATACTAGAAAATATTGACTTAACACAAAAGAAAGCAGTAACGGAGAAATAAAGGAACAAAAAGTCATAAGACATATAGAAAACAAATATCAAAATGGCAAACGTAAATCCTACCTTATCTGTAATTACATTAATTGTGTTAAACACTACAATTAAAAGGTAGATATTGGCAGAATGAATTTAAAGAAATATAATCCAGCTATATGATATGTACAAGAGACACACTTTAGATTCAAAGATACAAATAGATTGAAAGAAAAATAATGGAAAAATATATTCCATGCTAAGAGTAACCAAAAGAGACGTTAGGTGGCTATACTAGTATTAGACAAAATAGACTTTAAAACAAAAATTGTTGCTAGAGACAAAGAGGACATTTTATAATGATGAATAGTCAATCCATCAAGAAGATATAACAATTATAAACACACATGCACTTAATAATAGTGCCCCAAAACACTTGAAGCAAAAAGTGATAGAATTGAAGGGAAAATAGACAATTCAACAATAGTAGTTGAAGACTTCAATACCTACCCCTCTTTCAATAATGGATAGAACAACTAGACAGAGTATCATCAGGGAAATAGGAGACTTGAACAACAGTATAAACCTACTAGACCTAAAGATCCGTAGAACACTCCACCCAACAACAACAGAATATGCATTCTTCTTATGTGCAACAGGAACATTTTCCAGGATAGTTCACATGTTAGGCTATAAAACAGGCCTCAATAGATTTAAAAGGACTAAAGTCATACAAAGTATGTTTCATAACCACGATGAAATGAAATTATAAATCAATAAGAGAAGGTAATTTGGAAAATTCATAAATATATGGAAATTAACCAACACACTCCTAAATAACCAATGGATCAAAGAATTAACCACAAGGGAAATTACAAAATGAAATGAAAACAAAACTTATTGGATGTAGTTTAAATAGTGTTTAAAGGGAAATTTATAGTAAATGCCTCTATTTAAAAAAGAAGAAAGATCTTAAATTGATACAAGATGGAGGAATGTGCAAGGTCCTAAGGCAGCTGAGAGATGGGGTACTTCAGTTTTCAGTAACGATGACATGTTAAGGGATGAGTAAGGCTGGAGGAAGGTAGGAAGGGAATTCCAGACAACAACTTGAGCAAAAGCATATAGATATGAACCAGCATGAGGTATGCAGGAAAGCTTTACACGCTTTAGTATTTCCAGAATGTAAATTGTGTGGAAAGAGAGGCAGAGAAGGCTGTAGGGGCAAGTGGGTCCCAGCCCTGGAGGTTTTGTATGCTCTGCTAAGAAACTTGGCCTTTATTCTCTGGGTCACTGAAAGGTTATAAGCAGGCATATAATATGGCTTAGATTTCCTTTTAGAAAGATCTTTCCAGATGTAGTTTTCTACATGGATTTTTTAGAATGGATTGCAAAGGGTTGAGGTGAGAAGATTGGAGACAGAGGCCAGAAGAGAGACCATTGCCATAATCCAGGAGGGAGAAAAAGGAGTCTGAACACAAGCAGTGGTGGTGAGGCTGGAGAGAAGAAGCTGGATTCAAGGAGTGTTTAGGAGCCATGGTTGGCAGATCTTGGTACTGACTGAAGTGGGGGGAGGAAGATGAGTCTAGGACAACTGGTGTTTCTGGCTGTGGTGAGTGGTGGTGACATTAAATGAAAACCAGAATACCGGAGAAGAAACAGGTTTGAGGGTGTCTTGGGCATTGTCTTAAACTGTTTTTGTTTTTCCTCCTTCTCCTGTGCATTGCCACGGAGGAAATAATATCCTGGTCTTGCCATTTCTGCCAGGGATTTGCTAACCTCTTGCACACTTCCCCTCCTGAGTCCCCCTGCACTCCCTTCCCTGAGGGACCTCCCTGCCCACATGTCATGCCTCCCCATTTCTCCCACAAGGTCCCGCAGGGGTACACCAGACACGGCAGTAAGGTGTTGGCCCCTTTCTCCCTGGGCTCATAGTCCCACTGAGTTGAGTATCTTGTCCTCCCCGGTTCTGGGCCACCTCCCTGTTTGAGGAACATCTACCTTCTAGGACAGGGTCACAAACTGCAGGCCTGAGCACCGCTTTCCCCTATCCATGTGTTTTATTCGGCCTGCCCTGTATTTAAAATATATATATATTCTTAAATGTAAATGCCTTTGAAGGAGAGACCAGTTTCTCTGTTCCCTCAACACTTCTCATTGTCTCACCCTTGGCCTGCTTTGCTCATTTCCCTTCATGTCGGCAGCCACAGGCTTCCAAATACTTAAGCTTGACTGGAAAGAGAGATGCAGGGGGTCTGGTCCACCAGGGGCAGCATCTTGACCAGCCAGGTCATTGGCTTCCCTATCATGTCTTTCTCGCCCTCACTCGCTGCAGGACAGGGGTTTGGAGAGAAATGACTTGTTTCTTGTAGAATGCCTTTCGAAAGACCAATCTTACTTCCCCCTTGAAAATAAAAATCAATTGCCTATATATCAGACTGAATCATATGAAATTGGCGATATTCAACTGGTTTTGCCCTATAAAGATGGCAATTTCACATAGTTCAACCTGTTAACATGTTCCTGGCTTAGTCACTAGTGGAACAGTGTTTCTCAGCCTGGGTTGCAAATTAAAATAACCTGGGGGCTTTTTAAAAAATACCCTTGTTAGAACCTCCCCTACGACAATTAAATTCAAATCTTTGAGGATGAGGGCAGGCATAGGGATATTTTTAAAGTCCCTGTGCGGCCGGATTGAGGACTGCAGCTTTGGCACACCACTGGGTCAGTCACGAGAGAGCCTCAAAGAATCTTCAGCTTAACTCCTTAGCACATTACCTGTGGGTGAAAGGAGCTGAGTTTGAGGAACGCAGAACTTCCATGTGGCTGCAATGACCTCTTGCAGTAATTAATGCTATTACTTCATGCATTAAATTGAGTTAATAAAATTAAAGAGCTTCCATCACAGCAAAAAAACCAAAAAACAAATCTGTGTTAAATATCCATGTGCATGTGATACCATTCTAAGCATATTACAAAATGACTGCCTTGTGGGAATTAGCAATCTGGAATTTGCAATATTGTCTCTGCCAAACCCATTGAAGAGCCCCTTGGCATTAGAGAAAGGCACAACAAACTGGAAAATGTTCAAAGACGTGGCCTTGGACATTCACGCAAGAGCATATACCACAACAAAGTGTACATTTTGGAGCGGTTAATTAAAGTGACTGCACCCATACATGGCAGTTAAGTGAAACACAGCTTTGAGAGCCATAGGGCTTTGCATTCTCTAGTAATTCTAGTAATTCAGTTTCACTTTCCCCTTAATGTATTTTTCTTTTTGTTTTCAATGAGCAGATTTAAAAAACCAAAAGTAACTAAATAAATAGATAAATAGATTTTTAGAATGAAAGAGAAAATAGCCCATATTACATTTTGGGGTGGTGAAAATGTTCCAAATTTAGATTATGGTCACAGTTGCTCAACTCTGTAAATATAATAAAACCATTGAATTGTACACTTCAAACAGGTGAGCTTTATGATATGTAAGTTATACCTTAATAAAGCTGCTCTTTTAAAAATAAACATAATACTAAGGTGGAAACAAATAACTGAAAGATTTCCACCGCTTTCAGAATATGTGTTCTGAATTTCTGGGCAGAGAAGCTGGGTATGTCTGTGAGTCTGTGCGCTTTATAATGCTGTCCCTGGGACTTCAGAGGTTCGCTCAGACAGCGTTGACAGAGGTGCTGCGTGAAGGGTTAAGTGGGCAGTCCTGATGCGGTAAGCAAGGGATGGGCTAGGAGTAGCTCTGCAGAGCTGGTAGCAAAATGAAAGAAAGGAGTTTTCCCAGTTGGGAAAGAAATGCAGAAGCAGGTCCACAGAGAGCCCCATGGAGAGAACAAACCTGCTCAGGGGCAGCGGAGGCAGAGCACATGCTCTAAGCAGGGACTCATGTGCTCCTTTACTCACTGATGCTCTCATCACCTTCTCCCAGGCTTGCACTTGGAACAGTGTGAGCGCTCCTACAGATCCCTTCAACTGTCTTAATGTAGAATTAACTTAATTAGTTTCAGTAGGATCCATCATTGTGGGCGGATTGTCTTAAAAGAAGGAGTGTGTTTTGTGTTTGTGCGTGTGGGTACCTGGAGACAATACTCCGCTTATACCTCAGGATTGCCGGACTGTTATTTGAGTCCTGGGGCTTGACAAATTGGCAGATACTTGGAAATTCTGAAACAGTTTAAGGAAAATACAATGATGAAGGGGCCAAGAAAGAAACTTCCAAGGCTCCTGATTTCTTATGTCTGCAGGACCTGTTCTAAAACTTCTCTTTTAAGTGGTGAGCGTTTACCATGGCTCATGTACACTGTTAGTATTACAGAAGATACAGATGTGACTAAAATACTGCCCTTGGCCCCGAAGGACACTCCAGGGAAAGGGTTCAGATGTATCACCAAAGACATCAATAAAAACCATACTGCAAAAGAGGGACAAAGTACTGCATCTTAGAAGCCCAGGAAAACACGCACGGTTGGAAAGGTCAGGAAAGGCTTCACGAGCAAATGGCATTTGAGATATACGTAACATTTTCACAGATGGAGATGGGTGTGGGGTGAGGGGGGAGTCCCGGAGGAAGAATCTGTATGAACACAACTGTGGGAATGGGGAAAAGGGATGCCCTCAGAGAGCAAGTGAGCTCTGTAGGGTGGAGGGTCAGGAATTAGCAGAAAACGGCCCTGGAAGTGCCAAGCAAAGGAGTTGCTATTGAGGCCGTGGGCAAGCCATTGGAGGGTTCTGCACTGGGGCTACTAACCAGGGTTCCCCTGCTGGGGACGTGTGCGCACCACCCTTGGCTGGAGGGGTACAGTCAAATTCCTGCTCTGCTTTCAACTCAACGCACTTCAACACATCAGTGTGGAGAAGGTACCCTGCATGAGGCACTCCACAGGTGGAAATAAAGATGAAATAAAGTCACCCTGTGTCTTTAAGAGCTTTGCAATTTGGCGACAGGGAAGAGAGAGGCAAAGGGGGAGATTAGACAAAGATACCTAGATACGATACATCACATGAGTTGCAAAAGAAGCATCATGGAAGCCTTGGCAAAGTGTTCAGACTTTCCTGATGGGGTCTCTGCCTGACCTTCCATCCTGTGTCTCAATACTAGACTATAAGCTGCTGAAGGATGAGGACCAGGCCTTCTTTGTCTTTGCACAACCTGGGTCTAGCTCAGTGTCTGGCACTGGCTGACATTCACTGAAGGAAGGAAGGAAGGAAGGAAAGAAGAAATGGAGGAACAAACAATTCTCCCATCACGTATCATCTGCGGAGGATGTCTCTCTTTAAGTTCACTCAGCACTGCCTAACTTTTGTTCATATTGTCTCTCTCTTCTCCCACTCATATTTTGCTCACCTCAATCCTCCCTCCCTGACGATACCAGCCCACACTATCTTCCTGGACCCTGATCCTTTCAGTGAACACAGAGTCTGTACTGCATAATTTAAGTCCTCCATATTCCTTGCAGCTGCTTCGTGTGTGCTTGTCATGTAAACTCTTTGAAGGCAAGATCCCTTTCTTAAATGATTGCGTCCCCTACAATACCTAGAATACATTGACTATTGATTGGGTGGGAAATAAGGCCCATTACAGGAGGAGAGGGTAGAAACTAACATCCTGGAGTTTCAGGCACTGTGCTGGTGCTGGGCACACATTCACAAAGAGGCTGGATAATGTGGCCTAGTGAACAGAAAACAGAGCAATTTTGCTGTCTGAAACCCTTTGACACAGAGGCCCTCAATCTATGGCTCTCCTTCTCTGAGGACAGAAGAGGAGAAAGTGTGTCTGTCCTGCAGCATGTGAGATGGATGGAAGGCTTTGATGGATGTAAAATTACGCACTGGAGTGATTTGCCTAAAAGGCCATGAACCTTCCTCTCTGAATGTCCTTAAAGACAGAGGGAATCACTAGGAAACTGAGGTTGCAGGATGTGCTGGCCTTCTGAGCAATGACAGTGGGACAGTCCACCCTCACTGTCCTTGTCAGAGGCACAGATAGGAAAAGAGAATCCCTTTGGGGTAAAGCATCTTAGAGGCACTGTTGATTTGCCCTTTTGCTTTATGATCTCCTGATGTAGCGAACAAGGTTGAAGATTAGCCGACTGCAGGCAGACCAATGTTCCTGTGTAGAGAAATAAGGTAGACTCTCATTACCATCCAGCTCATTTTCTCAGGAATTATGTGTCACGGTCAGAAAACGACCCCCAAACCTTTTCAACTACATGCACTAAAAGGCTGATACAACTCCGTCTGCATTTGACCGCATACTCCTTGCAGTGATTAACATTTTCCGCAGAGGGGCTGCCTCCCTAACTCGATTGTCGGGGGCCAGAGTCAAGCTCAATTATTTCTCTAGGATCTCCTGACAGTAAGTGCTCAATAAATACACACAGGAATAATAACTAACATTATACAACAATTTGCAAGTACTTTCCCCACACATTTCCTAATTTAGTCCTCACAACAACCCTGTGAAGTATGTACTATGATTAACTCCTATTCTCCAGATAAGGAAATCCATAGTCGGAGAGGTTAAGTGGCACACCCAGTATCAGACAGGCCTTAAGGAGGAGTTCTTCCCACTACCTCCTGCTGCTTAAATGAACTAGATAGCCTGAAAAAAAGCGTCAGCTCGGTCTTTCCCCCATCACATATCTTATCCCATGGAGCAATGTGCATTATAATATTTCAGGGACAGGTATACTAAGTCCAAGCTTTGTATATGGCGAATAAATGAATGGATGCATTATACAGCGGATGCTTTGTACGGAGTCAGTGGAAAGGAAACAACTTAGGAGGGAGAATCTTTCACTCCAACCATTTAAAGGAAGTTGACTGGGCGTCAGGCATTGGAGACCCAGACACGATTCCCCTGCCCTCATGGCGCTTACAGTCCACGGCAAGCGACAGACGTTAAACAACTAATATTACAGTAAACTAACCACAGTTTTGTTAAATGCTACTAAATGTAGCAGGGAGCTTTGCTCTGGTCTGAAGGAAGAGCGATTTGCTCTCACTGCACGAAGGTTGGCCTCTTTTGTGCAAGGAGGATACATTTAGACAGGCAGAAGGAGAAGTAGAGGCAAATTAAAAGGGTAAAAGAAGGCGGGAAATTGCTTCTCACAAATAGAACTTGACCTAAGGGACCCCAACTCTCCAGTCCCACTGCCTGGCTGCCTACCTGCTTAGGAAAATCAGGAAGGAAAAAGCAAAAGCAAGAGTGAAGAGGGGCCGCCCCGTGGCGCAGAGGTTTAGTTCGCGCTTGGTAGCCCGGGGTTCGCGGGTTCGGATCCCGGGCGCCTGCCGACACACTGCTTGTCAGCCACGCCGTGGCGGCGTCCCACAGATGTTAGCCCAGGGCCAGTCTTCCTCAGCAAAACGAGGAAGATTAGCAACGGATGTTAGCTCAGGGCTGGTCTTCCTCACCAAAAAAAAAAAAAAAAGCAAGAGTGAAGAGAGAGGTCAGTTTATGTAAGTGGGTGGGGCGGGGCGACAGAGAGGAGAGACGTGAGCCGGTACCAAGAGAGTTAAGCGGGGCCGGCCCGGGACGGAAAGGGTTGACGGGGGTGGTCCGGAGCTGGTCCGGTAGGCCCGCCCATCGGAGGGCGGGGGTGGGGCCTCGAAGGATGAGCCCTTGGATTGGTCGCAGGGAAGGCGTTACGCTAGGACGTTACCAACAGTCGGGGCCGCGGAGGCGGCGGGGTGGGTGTGGGGCCGCCGGCTCAGCGCGGGGAGAGGTGGCTGGGGAATGGCCGGGCCGGGGGTGGGCGGGAGCCGCAGTGGCGGCGGCGGCGGCGGCGGCGGCGGCTGGGGGCGGTGAGCGCGGCGTGGGGCTGCCCCTCCCCAGAGGCGGCGGGGGCGGCCGGGGCCGCGCCGCACCACACCGCGCGGGCGGCCATGGAGCGAGCCTAGGGCCCGGCAGGTGAGCGGCGTGGGGGCGGGGGAGTGCGCGCGACCCCCGCCCCCGACTCCCCCGCCCCCGGCGCGGCGGGCGAGCGGGCGGGAAAGTGCGGGCTGACGCGCGCCGGGAGGGGGCCGCCTGGGGGCGGGGCGCCTCCCTGAGGGGCCGGGCGCCGGTGCCCTGAGCGGTCCTGGAGCGGCCGCGGGCGGGTCCTGGACGGGGGCCGCCGCTGCCTCGGAGACCGGTCCGGGCCACGCGCCCCGCTTCGCTGGCCGCGAGGCTGTTCCTGCGGGCGGTCGCGGCTGAGGGGACACCGCCTCGGCCGCCGCTTCCACGGCCCCCCTGAGGCGCGGGCCTTACCTGGGGACGTTTCGGGCCGCTCGGGGTCCTTCTAGCGACCAACGCTCGCGCCCCGACGCGGTCCCCAGAGGCGACTGGCCCCGGTGCCGCCCTCGTGTACCGCCGAGCGCTGCTGCGGCGGCCCGGGGAGGA
The DNA here is from genome assembly GCA_031878705.1 of Tapirus indicus. Classification (NCBI taxonomy): domain Eukaryota; kingdom Metazoa; phylum Chordata; class Mammalia; order Perissodactyla; family Tapiridae; genus Tapirus; species Tapirus indicus. The sequence goes on along the minus strand of CM062922.1, from coordinate 80,934,366 downwards.
TCGCGGGCCCACCTCGTAGCCGAGAAGCGCAAGTGACCTGCAGGCCCGAGGCGGGGTAATCCTGCCCAGGGGTCCGCGGTCGGGTCGGGGTTGTGCACCCCGCGCTCGCCGTCGGACGCAACTTAAGGAAATGATACGGTAGTCCAAAGTGGGTTGCGCTTGAGATTTCATTTCCGGGTATGATGGCCCGGCGATTAAGAGCGAACCGAAACGTTGCCATTAATAATGAATGTGAGCAGCTGTGAAGCTGCTCCTTGATTGTGGGATCTGATAAGAGTTTCATTCTAATCAGGTTTCTGTTACCTGGAAGTCTAGTAGGAAGAGAAGGGGCAGAAGGATGTTGGAGAGAAAGTGGAAGGGACAGGGCATGGTTTGTGGTCATGGAATTGTTAGTCCTTTAAATGGCCGTGTCATTATTTGGATGGGTGAGGAGTTTATAATTTGGGAAAATGAGAGATGGCTTGATAACTGCGACTTGAGTTTAGGGCCAGGTATCAATACCGTTCCCACCCAACCAGTTTCCCTTTGGACGTTTGATTTCTCACCTTGAAAAGAAGGAATAGGTGTGGGATCTTTTCGCTTTTAAATTGTAGGACTTTATAAATATGTAATCGGGTAGTTAGTAAGATTGCTGTTTACTAACTATTCCTGTCCTCCACGTGTTCTAAATTAATGCATACATTTCATTGGGGTTGATTTTTTTAAGTTAGGTTAGAGACCTCAGTGTGCTTATGTATTACCCACATTCCTTGAGTTTATGCAGGATCTATGAGCTAAGCGTTAGAGCACTTCCACATATATTGTTTTTTATCAAAACATGTCTGAGAAACTGAGGTGCGGTGTTAAAGATGCTAAATTATTTGCCTAGACTCAGAGCCAATCTTAAGGTAGATTTAAAATTAATGTTTTGTGTTAAATTAATAACTTTTCTGAAGTTTCTGAAAATGTTGGACTTTGGCCTCTAGAACCATACAATGGAATCAGTCAACAGGATTGACTGTACTTATCAGTATTTGAAAGTACTTATCAAAGGAGAATAAGAAGGCACAAGCAAGTAATTCAGACTCAGCCTCACTCACAGTAAAGTGCAGTGATAGAAATGGATGGAGGTAAAAGATGGTCAAGAAATCTTGGAGCGCACAGCTTTCCTTCAATGTGGCTGGTGAAAATGTGACATTGATTTGTTCTATTTGTTTCTCTGGAATTAGTAGGAAAATAGCTACGATTTGGTTAAAGAATGAAAACTTGAAAACACATGCCTTGCTTTTCTTTCTGGCTACTTTGAATTAGGAAACAAGTCACTTTTTCTATCATCTAATCCGTTACGTTATAGAATTTTATGTTGAGTTGATAGTTCTTGGGCTGTTCTTCCGTTCTCTTGATTTCCATTTGTAGACTTCAACTCTTTCACACAGCATTAAAGCTTCTGCTTTTTATCTTTTCTGAATTTTAAATTTCTAAGTGAAATTTTCTGTTTCCTTTACTTGCAGGGCAGACTTCAGCTTCGTATACTTTGTGTGACCATCATTACTGTGGTGTAAACCCTGAAGCCAGATACTTCAGCTCTTGAATTGAGAACTTTTTAAAATAGCAGCCACAGTGGTTGTCCCTTGATGATTGCTACAATCTCATAATAGAAGCAGAAAGCTGATGTTTGTATTCTGTGGCTACAGTTGCAAACAATAAAAAGGAGACAGTCTTCTGAAGCTGGTGTCAGGTCACTCTGGGACTAAGTGCCAGGTGGTTTTGTAGATTGGAGTGGGAAGCACAGTTACAATGAGACACTGCAGTTTGTTGTAATAGTGACAGTGTCCTTTTCTCTCTGCACCTAACAGTGCACAGCCCATAGTAGGTGTGCAGGAAATATTTGGTGGTTGAGTGAACGAATGGAAAACAGCATGAGGGAAGGGGAAATAGTCTAGTGCATATACTAAATTGTTTAGTTCTTTTTGGAAAAAAAAAGGCCGAGAAAATGTGTTTCAGATTCCTATTGAAAATATGCTATTGAGATGGGTGTGTGTAAAGGGTATTACTTGCTGGAGCTGCCTTGAGATTTGATTCTCTGATTATATGGTGTTTTAGCCACCTGCAGCCTGGGAGCAGCCTCTGGTGCTTCTCTGGCTAGGCTAACTGAGCAATTGTATTTGTAGTCAGTATTTTTGCATTAATAGAAGGACAGAGTTCTTGGTAATGGCCATACCAGTATCATTGACCCTGACTGTCCATCTTCTCGTCCCTTATATTTCAGGAGAGAGAGGGGAGTTATCCCTCCTTGAAGTGCTTCTCCAGTAGCTCCTCATTCCACACCTATATTTCTCTCCCTCTTTTCCTTCCTTGAGCTACCTGTATAACCCCCAAGGACTAATGAATTCATTAGCGCAGATCTGGGGTACAGAACAGAAGACCTTACTTCGCAACTGAAATCAGCTTCTGAACAACTTGTAATGTCATGTGACTGCTGGAGCCGTTCAGGAGAGAATATAATGCAAAGATCTCACTTGTGATTTTGTCTTTCTTATCCAAAAGCAAAAGATGAAAGGCCAAGCTCTGGACCTGATGAGTCTTGGGGGTGCATCTGTCATCCCAGTATGAGATAAGAAAGGGAGGCTGGGGGCCGCCCGGTGGCGCAGCGGTTTAGTCCGCGCTTGGCAGCCCGGGGCTCGCGAGTTCGGATCCCAGGCGCCCGCGGACGCGCACTGCCTGTCAGCCATGCCGTGGCGGCGTCCCATATAAAGTGGAGGAAGATGGGCACGGATGTTAGCTCAGGGCCAGTCTTCCTCAGCAAAAAAAGGGGAAGATTGGCAACAGATGTTAGCTCAGGGCTGGTCTTCCCCACAAAAAAAAAAAAAAAACAAAACAAAACAAAAAAAAAAAAAAAGAAAGGGAGGCTGATGCAGAAAAGAGATATTCAGCTTTGGTGTTTGGGGGGGTCTGTGCTTTCTGGCAAGGTAACAAACCTGTGGAGGGAAGGGTGTTAATTTGGGTACATTATCAAAGGAGGTCAAGAAATAGGAAATTATGAATGTGTAACAGAACCAAGTACAGGGTGAGGCAGTGAAGTCTGTCATTCCGTGCTCTCAAGTGCTGACTTTCTGCTTTATGTATATAGCAGTGCCTCATTTATCTGTTATTGTTAGGGAATAAGGTATTATAAGTGAAAATTCTTATTTTAGCTATACTTTTTGTGGAAAAATTCTACAATGTATTATATGCTTGCTTTGCTTTTTAAACAATATAGTGTAACCTGTTTTTATTGACTCGAGGTTACGGTTGCTAGCATCCATTACCGACAGTAATTGAGCAGGGCTTTGAGGTGATTGAAAATATGTAGGTTGTTTGCCCCCTCTGCTTTTTGAATTCTTGAATCTGCTTTTAATAGTCAATCTGTCTCTTCTTTCAAAGGTGGGAAAGCTGTACTTTTGCTGTTGTTAGTGTCCCTGCTGCCCTCTTTTAAATTTGCAACTTCTGATCTTCTGTGGAATAGCAACTCAGATAACTTTGCTTCCTGAAATTGAATGTAAAACAGCTAAAGAGGCTTTGTGAGGGTCTGCCTGCTCTTCTCTATTAGTGGATGAACTTTGTAAGCACTATTTTGGCTGCCCAAAGACCTGTTGTTCATTTCTTGCTTCTCATCCTTGGTTTAGATAATGAACTTGCACTCTGTATAGGTGTGTTTATGTTCCTGGGGCTCTTTCTGTTGAAAAAAGAAAATGATATGGAAGTACTAGTGTTGGTTCTCATTTCAGAAAGCATTGCCAATAATACTTGAAGGTGTGGTTCCAGCCCTGTCTTGTATCATTCTTGGGCAGTGTCGTGGACCATCTCCAATATTCCTCTTAGCATTTCCAGATTGTCTTTACTCCCAATCCCAACCAATGCCAGGAACTAGGTTGGCACTAGCAGTTGCCTTGAGAGGAGGAAGCGGTGTATACAGAAGGCAGCAATTTAAAATTGAGTATATAAAATTGGTATACATAGTTGATATTTCTGCATTTTTTACTGTATATCTGAATTCCTTACAGGACTTAGTTTCCCTATGTCTGTAAAAAGAGGCCATCTTTAAACCAAGGAGCTGGAGAAATTCTTATAACTGTAAAGGTCTCTGTCTCTTGCCTTTCACTCCATTTATTCAACAGACATTTGTTGAGTACCTCTCATGTGCCCTGCACTGTGCTAGCTTACTTGGAAGTACAGAGAGAAACATCTCCCCTGTCCTGAGGAACTCAAAATATAGTAGAGGAGATAGGCAGGCCAAAAAATATGTGTGTGTGTTTATATTCACATTATAACAAAAGGATCATGCCTGGAGCCACTCAGCCATAATTCAGCATAGACCTGCTTGGGGTTCTACTATTTCTAAAGTGATCTGTGGCTTGTCACCTACATATTTCAGTCTGAAAGCCCTGCTCAATTATAGTCAGTAATGGATGCTAGTAACCATAACCTTGAGTCAATAAAGAAAGGTTACACTATATTGTTTAAAAAGAAAATGCACCCTAGAACATAAGGTTAAAAATGTGAGGTGTTATTGTTTCATAAAGCTTATATACCTTTCCAAGAACTGTAATGAACTGAACAGTAAAGATGGAAAACATGAAAATCTGAAGGAAAATGTTATATTATTTGAAATTCCATGTTTCCACACTATATAGGAATTACTATAATACAGCCTTAAATGGTGATTACATACTGACGATTGAGCAGTGAAATGCTTGGAACTTAGGAAGGTTCATTATACCTGACCCATTTGAAACAGAATGCAAATTCTTAGGCATTTTCACAAAGTTTCTAGATCAGTGAACAGTGCTTGTGCTGGTTTTTTAGAACAAATCTCACTAGCAGTATGAGCTGAAGATTTTTTCTTTTCATTTTTCAAGGAAGAGGGTTAGAGGGTTGCCCTAAATCAAGGTTTAAATGGGACAGATTGCAGGAATTGAATTTTTTTCAAAGAGGGAACAAGCACTATTTATTGCCTATGTTATTTTTAATCTCACACCTAGGAAAAAGGCTACCTTAAAGCTTCATTAATGCCTAGTGATCATTTTAGTTAGCTTCCATCACAGGGAACTGTTAGAGGATTTCATGTAAGGGATTCTGAGTTTACAGATATGAATAAATGTTTAAGTGAAGTGAAAACAGTGAGGAAAATCTAACACTCAGACCAGTGTGGACCATATGGGAATTAGATTTTCTGTACCCGTAACTTAAGATACTCTTAAGGCCTATCTTAAAAACTTTGGAACATGCAAAGCTGTCATCTTTAAAACATAGAACTAATTTTCCAAACTGAAGAATATTGTCAAGGGCATTTGATCTCAGCCTTTTTCGTGAAATAGAATAAGTTCATGCTTCCCATCTGTTTCAGACATTAAATGTGGTAGAATTGAACTTTGTAGGGAAGAGAAACAGGTTGGTCAAATTGGTGACATAGCCTCTCAGTTTTCTGCTTCACATGGTACCCACTCTGAAGACACCTACTTGTTTACAGTCTTAGCTACTCCTCAAATTTAGGAAAGAATTTGGTTCATGGATATAAGACTACTTAAACTCTTAGTAATGCAACAGGTGTTTTCAGCCCCTGACCATGTAACCCAGGAGACAACATAACCAGTGACGGTTATTTTCTTTGTCATTCTTTCTCCACTCAGGAAGTCATCTTTGGGTTTTTGATATGGTAATAATGATTAACAAGCAATTACTATGGGTTGTCCAAGCACTAATTTTAGCACAGTACATGTGGTAATGTCATTCATTTTTAACAACTCTGTTATTCCATTTTTATTATGGAGTTCCATTTTTCATATGAGGAAACTGAGGCCCTGAGAGGTTGGACATTAAATCACTTTCCCAAGTCCCACAGAAGGTGATAAAGCAGGCATTCAGGCCCAACCTTTCTGAATCCAAAGCACACACTCTTAACCCCTCTGTCTCAGAGGAGTTTATACAGGCATACCTTGGAGATATTGTGGGTTCAGTTCCAGACCACTGCAATAAAGCAAATATTGCAATAAAGCAAATATTGCAATAAAGTGAGTCACATGAATTTTTTGCTTTCCCAGTGCATATAAAAGTTATGTTTAGGGGCCGGCCCAGTGGTGTAGTAGTTAAGTTCGCACGCTCTGCTTCGGCAGCCCGGGGTTCACAGGTTCCAATCCCGGGCGCAGGCATATGCACCGCTTGTCAAGGCATGCTGTGGCAGCGTCCCGTGTAAAGTAGAGGAAGATGGGCGCGGATGTTAGCCCAGGGCCAGTCTTCTTCAGCAAAAAGGAGGATTGGCAACAGATGTTAGCTAAGGGCTAATCTTCCTCTCACACACACACACACAACTTGTGTTTATACTGTAGTCTATACTGTAGGTGTGCAATAGCATATCTAAAAAAACAATGTACATACCTTAATTAAAAATATTTTATTGCTAAAAAATGCTAACCATCATCTGAGCCTTCAGCAAGTGGAAATCTTTTTGCTGATGGAGGGTCTTGCCTCCTTGTTGATGGCTGCTGACTGATCAAGGTGGTGCTTGCTGAAGGTTGGAGTGGCTGTGGCCATTTCTTAAAATAAGACAGCAGTGAAGTTTGCCACATCGATTGACTCTTCCTTTCGCAAATGGTTTCTCTGTAGCGTGCGATGCTGTTTGATAGCATTTTACCCATAGTAGAACTTCTTTTAGAATTGGAGTCAATCTTTTCAAACTCTGCCATTGCTTTATCAACTAAGTTTACATAACATTCAAAATCCTTTGTTGTCATTTCAGCAATCTTCACAGCATCTTCACCAGGAGTAGAATCCATCTCAAGAAACCAATTTCTTTGCTCATCCATTAGAAGCAACTCCTTATCTGTTAAAAAGTGTTTTCATGAGATTGTAGCAATTCAATCACATCTTCAGGCTGTACTTCTAATTCTAGTTCTCTTGCCATTTCTACCACATTTCCAGTTACTTCCTCCACTGAAGTCTTGAACCCCTCAAAGTCTTCGATGAGGGTCAGAGTCACCTTCTTCCAAATTTCTGTTAATGTTGATATTTTGATCTCTTCCCATGAATCACAGATGTTCTTAGTGACATCTAGAAAAGTGGCTCCTTTCCAGAAGGTTTTCAGTTTACTTTGCCCAGATCCATCAGAGGAATCACTATCTGTGGCAGCTATAGACTTACAAAATGTATTTCTTAAATAGTAAGACTTGAAAGTCAAAATTATTCCTTGATCAGTGGGCTACGGAATGGAAGTTGTGTTAGCAGGCGTGAAAACAACGTTGATCTCATTGTACATCTCCATCAGAGCTCTTGGGTGACCAGGTGCATTGTCAATAAGCAGTAACATTTTGAAAGGAATCTTCTTTCCTGAGAGTAGGTCTCAACAGTGGGCTTAAAATATTCAGTAAACCATGTTGTAAATAGGTGTGCTGTCATCCAGGCTTTGTTTTTCCATCTATAGAGCACAAGCAGAGTAGATTTAGCATAATTCTTGAGGGCTCTAGGATTTTCAGAATGGTAAATGGGCATTGGCTTCAATTTAAAGTCACCAGCTACGTTAGCCCCTAACAAGAGAGTGGGCCTGTGCTTTGAAGCTTTAAGCAGGCCTTGACTTCTCTGGCTATGAAAGTCTGAGATGACATCATCTTCCAGTGTAAGGCTGTTTCGTCTACTTTGAAAATCTGTTGTTTAGTGTAGCCACCTTCATGAATTACCTTAGTTAGGTCGTCTGGATAACTTACTGCAGCTTCTACATCAGCACTTGGTGCTTCACCTTGCACTTTTATGTTATGGAGAAGGCTTCCTTCCTTAAACCTCAAGAACCAACCTCTGGTAGCTTCAGACTTTTCTTCTGCAGCTTCCTTGTCCCTCTCAGTCTTCATAGAATTGAAGAGAATTAGGGCTTTGCTCTGGATTAGGTTTTGGCTTAAGGGAATGTTGTGGGCTGGTTTGATCTTCTTTCCAGACCACTAAAACTTTCTCCATATCAGCAGTAAGGCTGTTTCACTTTCTTACCATTTGTGTATTCACTGGAGTAGCACTTTTAATTCCCTTCAAGAACTTTTCCTTTGCATTCACAGCTTGGCTAACTGGTGCAAAAGGCCTAGTTTAAGGCCTGTCTCGGCTTTCAACATGCCTTCATCACTAAGCTTAATCATTTCTAGCTTTTGATTTAAAGTGAGAGATCTGTGAGTCTTCCTTTCACTTGAACACTTAGAGGCCATTGTAGGGTTATTAATTGGCCTAATTGCAATAGTATTGTGTCTCAGGGAATAGAGAGGCCCGAGGAGAGAGAGAGAGGAGAACGGCTGGTCTGGTCGATGGACCAGTCAGAACACATACAAGATTTATTAAGTTTGCCGTCTTATATGGGCGCGGTTTGTGGCGCCCCAAAACAATTACAATAGTAACATCAGAGATCACTGATCACAGATCACCATAACAAATATAATAATAAAAAAGTTTGAAATATCGTGAGAATTACCAAAACATGACACAGAGGCACAAAGTGAACAAATGCTGTTGGAAAAATGGTGCCAAAAAACTTGCTCGACACAGAGTTGCCACAAACGTCCAACTTGTAAAATGTGCAGTATCTGTGAAGCACAGTAAAATGAGGTATGCCTGCCTTTAGAAAGAAGGTGAATTAAGAAGCTGTTTCTTAGGTGGAGAATTCTCAGGGAAAGGGAAACTATATGTAGATACTGATGTTATTTGGTACAGTTTCTATTTTAGTTGAAGACTCCCATTTGAAGATGAAAAAGAAGAATACGCCGTTGTGGGCAATGAGTGGCAGTGCAGGAGTGTGCTGGTTTTCTGGGGATACTCAGGATTTATTCCCAAGTATATTGATGCCATTTGGTATTGGTGGTTTTGACTTCCTGGAATAGAAGTACGCAATGCTAAGTGGAAAGATTTCTGAGTGCTCTTGATTTTACTTATAATAATTGCCACTAACCATCAGGAAGGGCCACATTTATTTCTAGGGGGCAGCTAATAACAATGTAGCACAATACTCTAATGTCACTACCAATTAAAAAACAAAAGGGCAGTATATCAGACTTAGCCCCGGGTGAAAGTGCATGTGCTTCTAATTTATTTTTTGTACTAAAGGGTTGTGATTTTTGCTATTATTTATGCTTTGGCTGAAGTCTTAATGTTAGGCTTCATAAACTGAGTGTGTGTAGTTGTGTGTGTATGAGGTTAGCCTTGATTGCTCTTAAGTGTGTAAATGGATTTCAGTAAATGATCCAGTTGAGATTCTTTTTTTTCTTGTGTTGCCTTTAAGAGATCTTAATTATGTATCTTCCTAAACATCTGCAATGAAGACAAAATAAATAGAAATGGCTTATAACTTTCATAATGAGTTTATTACTCTGTGGAAGGCATTAATAATCATTTACAAATATAACCTAACAATCTATTAATCCAGTCTTTATATTAATGGTTAATTTAATGTTTCTCCTCTTCTTGGAAGACTTGTTTTTAGTCACATAATTTATTTCCCTATGTCTTCTCCCCCAATATATTTTTGTGTGTGTGTGTGAGGAAGACTAGCCCTGAGCTAACATCCATTGCCAATCCTCCTCTTTTTTGCTGAGGAAGATTGGCCCTGGGCTAACATCCATGCCCATCTTCCTGTGCTTTATATGGAACGCCGCCACAGCATGGCTTGACAAGCAGTGTGTCCATCTGCGCCTGGAATCTTGAACCTGTGAAGCCTGGGCTGCTGAAGTGGAGCGCGTGAACTTAACTACCTCGCCACTGGGCCGGACCCCCCAATATTTTTAATGCCCCCAAAATAGTTGATATGGACAGAATAGATGTGAGAATGTTGGGCTTCACAAACTCTTCCAAAATTTAGTGGCTCAAGACGATGATTTGTTATTTCTTATAATTATGTAGGCCAGCTGGGCTCAGCTGGTTGATTCTTCTGCCCACATAGTATAGGCTGGGGTCACACGTGTGGCTGTATTCAGCTGGGACCTCAGCTGGAACTGGAATGCCCTTGATGGCTTCACTTCTGTGTCTGGGGCCTCAGCTAGTGGCCAGAAAAGCTAGGGAGCTGGCCAGGCCTCTCTCTATATAGGTGTCTCATCATTCAGTAGTCTAGCCTGAGCTGTTTTACATAGTAGTAGCCTGGTCCCAAGTGGAAGCTGCCAGGTCTCTTAAGGCCTAGGGCTAGAACTGACACACAGTCACTTCCACAGCATTCTGTTGGTCAAAGCAAGTTACAAAGCCAGCCCAGATTCAGGGGGAGGAAAAACTGATTCCACTTCTTGATAGGAGGAATTGTTGGTGTCTGTCTTTGTAGATGGTCAACCAGAAACTCTTAATTAAATTCAGGTCTTACCTCATACTCACCAAATCTTCAGAAGTTTGCTGAAACCAACAATTACCAAAGAAGAAGTTTATGAAGGGATCTTTGTAATTCCTACTCAGGATCGAGTGCAGGGAGATTGTGTGAGTAAATATTATATACTCGTTATATAATAAATTCCACCCCTTTTGCCACAGATCTCCTTTGTTCGTAGCCCTCTGTGTGAAATGTTCATACTGAACATTTTCTTTGTGGTACCTTACGCTCATAAGGCATATTACATTCCATTTATGTGGTAAGAACTTGGTTTGACCATTGAATTGGAAACACAAAAAAGGCTTATTACTGAAGCTTTCACTTTTAGTTGCTATGAGCAAAGGTTGGGATTTCTTCTCTGTGACCTTAGGAGAAGTAGTATGAGGTCATCACCTCAGAGGGAGATTCAAGGGAACCCTACTACTAATGAGGCTTGGAACCTCACTGTGGCTTGTGGGAGCCCCTCGTAAGGTAGTAAGTGTTGGGGCCAGGTGTTCTTATGTTCCTCAGCAGCCACATATGTTGAATTTTATCATATGATGACTTGAAGACCTCTCCACTGGTGTATTTTTCTGTATATGTTCCTCCAGACAGCCAGATTCTTGAACGGAGGACTTTATAGTAAGATCTCACTTTTTTCTGTGGAATCTATATCTCTTCTCCCAAAACAACTTAATAGTCATAAGTTTGTCCTTATAAAACATTTTTCAAACATATAGGATGGGGTGTGTGTGTGTGTGTGTGTGTGTGTGTGTGTGTGAAGAATGAAAGAAAAAGGCTCCATAGCAAGCCGTATTTAGCTGATGGAGCTGAGAGTGAAACCAGGGTTCAGTAGGAAAATTCCTTATGAAAGTCTGCCTTCCAGAACTCCAGTCTGGGAACTTATGCCAGCTTTTAGTGTGAAGACTACTGTTTGCACTGCTTTTTTTATATTTAACATTTTTTGAGTTATGTTATTGCTTTGAGTCTATTTGTTCTTTGAGGTAGGCTCTGTTCCACATAACAGAAACATTAAAATAAATGGCCATAATATAACTGGACAGTGTTACACTGTTAGAGGCATTTATAAGAGGAGGTGAGGGCATGAAATAGAGCAGGCAGACTCCTCTGGGAATGCAAGTGAAGTTTTCGTGAATAAATTGGAATATACCCAGTGATCTTGCTTTAATTTCCTTAGTGTCTGAAACAGGGGATCTTCTTAGAAACTCAGTTTGTAGAGCTGCTGTTTCAAATAAGGAAAAAAGATGATACAACATGGAACCCTGTCTTGGGTACCCTCCCCTCTCAAGCATACAGAAGTGAGGGGGATCATTCTAAAGAGTAAGTATACCATTGTTAGGGGATGGAATTATTCCGTGTCATGCATCTCATACATTTTTCGGGAATAGAGAATTCTCGCAAACTCATAGACTTTTTGTGGAAATTCTACAATAATCTCTACGTTGTCGATTTCTTAAATACCTTGGCACTTGCCTAGATATTTAAGGGCTGAAGGAGTCGCAGCTCTCCAGCTAAAAGAAAACCTCTTTCTGAACTGTCACTATTTCCTCCGAAAAAGAAACTACCGAGTAAGCTGAGTAGTTAGAGTGTTGGTAGAGAGAGAGATTGCCAAAAAAAGGAGGGTAGCTGATTAGGGATAGCCAGCCTTAAGGTACCAGTTGATATTCACTCACTTGATACTGAATACCAAGGGAGAATAACACCAGAGTCCTAAGATACTTGTAAAGCCTCTTTTGTAGTAGTTTGTTCAGTTTAGGTGAATAAGGCATCTACCCTTACTATGCTAGGTACCAGAGGGAATGCAAAGATAGTTAAGATCACTCAGGAGCCAAGATTCTGAGGGGAATTAAGAACTATATACAAGAAGATACTGGACAAGGCAGAATGTAGTTAAATCCTGGTCTAAAGGAGAGAGAGGTTACTGTAGAGTGTGAGGGATTAGAAATGGCTTTGGAGATGGCCCTTGAAAGATAGATTAGCTTTAAACAGAAGATGGAAACAAAGGGTAAGAGCAAGAGGAATTTTGAGGGAGTTCCGATGTGAGGAATGACAAGGGCAGAGGTCAGTCACACATGGTGGGGACAGGGACCAGCGCATGTTCATGGTCCGTTGTGGTTGAAGCTGAGAAGAGAGTGAAGAGAGAAGAGTGATGCCTAGCAAAGTAGATCAGCTGAAGCCATTTAGGGTAGGGCTTTAATGTTTTGCTAAGGCATTTATAGAAATCAGAAGTGGTGTGTGGTTAGAAAAATGATTTTGCTGCTTTATCTAGCTTGGACTGGAGAACCTGGAAGCCCAGAAGGCAGTTCTTTCGGTGATCCAGTAGAAGGTGATGAGCATTCAATTCAGTTGTTGGCTGTGGGAGAGAAGGGCAGTCGAAGAGAACAATGCCAAATTGTGGTCTTAACTTGTTTTACCAGGATGTGGTGACTACTCACAGATACAGAAACCTGTTCAGCCTCTTCTTTAAACCTTCCCACACTACTAATCTGCAGAGGTAAATAGGGAAATGCTGTAACAGTCGAACTCTGCAGTTCACTTAATATAAATTTCTATCCTAGTTGAGTGGATGAATTGTTTGCAGCCCTGAATTGATTAATGTGTTCTGAGGCCTATTCAAAGGGTAACGAAATTTCAAAACTTAAAAGCACACAAACTCAGATCACAGAATTGGACTGTTTTGTCTGAATTTTGGAGTTACTAGAACTTCGTATTTCATTGGTGATTTAAAAAAAAAACCTCAATATCCCTAATGTTTATGCTAAATGTTCAGATATGATATGTTTATATAGCATGAGGGAGGAATTTCTTTATTCTAAATGAAATGAGCAGCATCATTAGAAGTTTGTAGGTTAACCAGACTTGAGTCCTGAAGAATGTTTTGTAGGAAGTAAAAGGCTGTTAAGCTGACCCCTTTGTGCCAGAATTGTACCACAGCTGTAGGTGGTTGTAGCTGGAGGTGCTGAGGTAGTGATTGCTGACACAGCAAGATTTCTCTCTTTATCACTGCAACCTGAGATGTGTTCTGTTGAACAAATAATTGAAGAAGTTGTGTGGTTTAGGTCGTGTTGGAGCTAGCCAAGATCTCTGAAATCTGCTCTCCTAGCATTGCCGTTATCAGTAATCACAGGGAGCTGTTCTACAAGTTTCACACCAAACTTGATACCATCATGATTACAATTTGGATGCACTTGAATTGCCTTTGTTTCAGCTACTAGTGTTATGTATTCCCTGGGAGATGATGATGAAAGAAAACAAGTGGCTGGAGATAATTAGAATTTGACTCTCACTTTCTGCTTCTTCATGAAAATAAACAGGGAAAGAGTGGTAAATCACTCAGAATAAACTGCATGTCAGTGGGCTCACTGCAAGGTGTTGCACTTAGAACACACTGTTGCTCTAGTAGACTGTTTTTGGATGTGTTTCCAGCTGTTATTAGGAGAGAAGTCTCCAGTTTGGCTGGGAGTGTCTCAGCCTGAATCATTTGCACTATCTTTTGTATTGGTTTTATTTCTTCGATTAATGGTTTGAGTTGTTGAATGAATTGAAGAGTGAAGCAACACCCTGTTACCTTCTTGTCATCTTTGTCTTAGCCCAATGCTGTGCGGTCTGTAGGCATATAGCAGAGCAAGCTTGTGCATATTTTTAAATGGCCCTGTGGAGTGGAAAGCAACCTGTCAGCATGCAAATGAGAATGAATTATATGTTCTTGACACCCTTGCAAAAATCCTGTATTTGGAATCTTTTAGCTTGAGAATTGACCAGAATGTGGTCAGCCCCACACTGGAAGAGCACTTGTTTATGTCTGTGGCATCAGTATCTTTATTATGTGCCGGACCAGTCCAGACTTAGTAGTGTCACTGTATTACCAGGTTTCACTGGTTTTCTGGTCATGTTCTACTGATAGCCAGATGGTATTAAGGATATGTTTTTCTTTTACTTAATTTATCCAGATTTGATTACCCATATTTTACAGGGATTTTAATCCTAAAAAATAATTAGTGGAAGACTGATTAGTTAGAGATATATGTCTGGGTGTTGCATTTAAACATGAGCAGCAGATATGACACGTCCAGGATTGCTGGATATTTGGATTCCAAGGAGTTATTACTCTCCTGTGTACCCTCTGTGGCATTTTTAGGAGTTCCTGTCTGACGACATGTCAAAAAATTTATATTTGGAGAAGAACTCAAAAGTTACCAAATACTGGTGATTTTGAATGTTCAAAAGTCCTTTATGGATTCTGAAAGGTAAAAATGAAAGTTAAGGAGTTATGCATATCTTAAAGTTTTACTTTTGTTGTGCTTTTTTTTCGTTGTTTTAGTTTCTAGGAATTTGTATCCGTCCAAATGGATCTGAACCCTATTAAAACAGGAGTATTTGCTTTTAAATTTTCATTATACCTGGTTCTTACCTATTAGGTCCTTCCCCGGATTAGTTAATTTTAAATTATTGGGTCTTCTCAACCATAGGATTAGCAAGGCCAAAAGAGTGAGTAATATATTTGAGAGCTGCAAAAGATTCAAGGGTGGAAGGACAGAATTTCTGATTGAATTTTGCTTTATACTTGGGCTTGCAGGAATTGTGGGAGGTGCTTCAGTGAAGAAATGGACGAGTGTGTATAATCATGGAACCTCCTTGCTAACCATCACCACCTGCTCTCCTTGATAAGTGAGAGAGAGTGGGTCAGGGGAGAAGGAAAAGAGGTCAACATGAAGCTAAAGCAGCGAGTCGTGCTGTTAGCAATTCTCCTTGTCATCTTTATCTTCACCAAAGTTTTCCTGATTGACAACTTAGATACATCAGCTGCCAACCGGGAGGACCAGAAGGCCTTTCACCGAATGATGGCTGGCTTGCGAGTAGAGCTGGTGCCCAAGCTGGACCACACCTTGCAGTCTCCCTGGGAGATTGCAGCCCAGTGGGTGGTTCCCCGGGAAGTGTACCCTGAAGAGACACCAGAGCTAGGGGCAATCATGCATGCCATGGCCACCAAGAAAATCATTAAAGCTGATGTGGGTTATAAAGGGACACAACTGAAAGCCTTACTGATACTTGAAGGAGGACAGAAAGTTGTCTTCAAACCTAAGCGGTAAGTCTTCATCTTGGAAGTTCTATGTGCTAGTTGGGTGATTCATGTAACTTGGGATTCATATAAGTGTTCATCTCTTTCTCTTGATATTCTCTTCAGTAAAATAAGAGGAGTACACTAGAAGATCTCTGACGTCTTTTCTAGCTCTTAAGGTTCTGTGATTCTTTGAGTAGGGGAAATTTATAGGAACATATTTTGGTTCTGTTTAAGACTGAACTTTTTATGGTTGGAGCTGTCCTTGATTTCTCAATTTATCAAATATCCACTATGTGCCAGATATTAGAGATACAAAATGAATTGGTTAGGAAATAAGCAACTTGTCACCAAAAGTGTGCAGTTAAAGACAGGATAACCACATGTCAGGGATGCTGTAGAGTAGGAGTTACCCAGAGTTGGAGTGGGTGTTAGATGGGTGACTAAAGTCCCTTTTAGTGCTGAAGCTATGATTCGTTCATAGAATTTTGTTTTGTTTTTATTTAAATTAATAGACTTTTTTTTTTGAGCAGTTTTAGGTTTACAGAAAAATCGAGGGAAAGTACAGAGTTCCTACATACCTCTCCCCCTTCCTCCAGTTTCTCCTGTTAACATCTTCCATTGGTACATTTGTTACAGTTGATAAGCCAATATTAATTTATTAACTAAAGTCCATAGTTTAAGATTCACACTTGGTGTTGTACATTTTGTGGGTTTTATTAAACGTATAGTGACAAGTATCCACCATTACAATATCATACAGGATAGCTTCCCTGCCCTGAACATCCCCTGTGTTCCATCTATTCATCCTTCCTTCCCTCCCCCAAACCCCTGGCAACCACTAATCTTTGTACTGTCTCCATTTTTTGCTTTTTCCAGAATGCCATATGGTTGGAATCATACCTTTTGCAGCTTTTTCACATTGGCTTCTCTCACTTAGCAATATGCATTTAAGGTTCCTCTATGTCTTTTTGTGTCTTGATAGCTCGTTTCTTTTTATTGCTGAATAATATTCCATTGAATGGATGTACCACAGTTTGTTTATTCATTCACCTACTGAAGGTCATTTTGGTTGCTTCCAAGTTTTGGCAATTAATGAGTAAAGCTGTTATAAATATTCGTATGCAGGTTTTTGTGTAGATAGAAGTTTTCAGCTCATTTGGGTAAATATCAAGAAGCATGTTTCCTAGATCATATGGTAAGAGCATGTTTAATTTTGTATAAGAAACTACCAGACTGTCTTCCATAGTGGCTGTCCTTTGACATTTCCACCAGCAATGAATGAGAGTTCCAGTTACTCCACATCCTCACCAGCATTTTGTAGTGTCACTGTTTTGGATTTTGCCATTCTAATAGATGTGTAGTGATATCTCATTGTTTCTTTTACCTATTTTAAGCAGAGAACTGGGCCATTTTAGTTACCTCAGTCCAAAATCTGAACTAGAGAATGGGCTGAATCGCGTGTGGTTAGACAGCGATCCCTTTGGATTTCTCTAAGGATCTACAGAGATAATTTTTGTGGGAATCCTATAGTATAATTTTTTTAAAAGTTTTCTGTGAGTATATGAATTTGAAATAGGTTAACATGATGGTGATTCATATTATTTTGCCAGGCATTAGTTACCAGTGAATTTTCTCAAAGTTTGTAATGTCTGCAGTTTTCTGTGTACTAAACATTTTTTTCATTCCTCAAAGCCTTTGAGAGAATTATAACACATACCTTTGGGTCTCTTGCTGGAGTAGGAGAAGAAATCTAGCGTAAAGATGTACACAATTCAACTGTGACCAGAGTAGTTGGCTTAGCTCCCTTCATTACCCAGCTTTCAGTAGATAATAGGTAGCCAGAGAACTAATATATTAGGATCCCAGAAATGGAAGGGATCTGCATTTGCCTGGAACTGGGAAGATGTGGAAATTAGGAAAGTTAAAAAATGCAGTAGAGGGGCCAGCCCAGTGGTGCAGTGGTTTAGTTCGCACTTGGCAGCCCGGGGTTTGCCGGTTTGGATCCCGGGCGCCTGCCGACGCACTGCTTGTTAGCCATGCTGTGGCGGCATCCCATATAAAGTAGAGGAAGATGGGCACGGATGTTAGCCCAGGGCCAGTCTTCCTCAGCAAAAAGAGGAGGATTGGCAACGGATGTTAGCTCAGGGCTGGTCTTCCTCACCAAAAAAAAAAAAAAAAAAATGCAGTAGACTTTTGGAGAATAGAAAAATCTGATTGGCAGGTAATGTGGAAAAAGTATGCTTGTATGGGCCTTGGGATCTAGTTTCCATTGAATGCACAGCTTTTGCCAGGCATTTTGTATCTGTTAATGCTTTTAACCTTCATCACAACTGTAGGCAGTTAGAGTTCTTATTTCTAGAATAAGAAACTGAGGCTTAGAGAGAATAACTAACTGACAAGATCACCCTGCAGTGACTAATGGAGCTGGTGTTTGGATCTGTCAGAGTATGAGCAGCTGGTGTTCTGCCACACACATATAATTCTCTTAAGTTTGTTTGCCTTCCTGTAAGTGTGAGAACGTGGATCATCCATCATCAAAAATCACTAGTTTAGTTTTGAAATGTGGTCTTGACCCCCTGGTTTGTAGTCTGAGAGATCAGCAGCATAAGCAGAGTGATAGAAAGAAGGCAAACTAAAAATAAAATTTAAATTTGTGTAAAAAGAGATGAGTTGTGGACATTTTGTGTTTAAATAAGAGGATATCCTCTCCACACCTGCTGTTTGTGCATTGGAGAATTGAGGTTGAGCTAGGACAGCAGGAAGTGTTAGAAGGCAGATAGTCCTGATAGTGTGCAGTATTAGTATTAATCCAGGTGCTTTGCAGATAGGCCTGGAGTGTTCAGACAGGGAATAAATGGAAGGACGAGGGGCTAGACTGGTTGACTAGGGGCAGTGGCAGCAGATAAATTCATAAACTAACCTTAGTCACTATTGCTTCATCTCATATCTTTTACTACCCACCACAACCTTCCCATTACTTTCCTCCTCCAGACCATCCTGAAAACCACTTTCATTCTTCCCCCAAATACCCATATTATCACTGTGCTCCCCAGCTTTAAAACGTCCAGGGACTTCCCATTGCTCGCCAGACAAAATGCAGCCTCACAGCTTAATGGTCAAGCCCCTCACAGTCTGGTTCTCCTCTCTACACCCAGCTCTTTATTCCTGTCAAACTGGTCCCCTACTCTGCCATCACCTCCTGGACAGCCCATGTCCATTCTGAGCTCCAGGGGACTCTCGTTCTCCACACCACATGCTGTTCAGGCCCCTGCAGTGGCTGATAGCACTGTTAGTCACTGCACACACTGCCCTGTGCTGATTCCACCTGGCACTATCCCAGGCTGGGGAAGGTGGGTGTACGTTTACGTGCTTGTAGAAATTGACTCCAGTCCTGAAACACTCTGCCAATTGCTATTCTGACACCAGGAGCCTCGAAGGCTATTTAGTCCAAGTGTAAGTGCAAATTAATGTCCTTGGTCAGGCTCTGATGTCCTTCACCAGGATGATAGGAGTGATTTATTGGCAGTTACTGTATGAATTTTGCTGCTCTGTCAGTGAGTTAAGATGGATCTCTCCTTGCTGAGAGGAAGATCTAAGTTGAGACATGTACCCTTCTTTAACAGCCACTTGTGGTTTCAGCATTTCTGGAGCCTGGTTGTCTGTGTCCTACTGTCAGAGATGGAAGATATGTATAGTAGATGAAATATATAGGAATACAGTGATGCTTTTATTTGTACATTTTGCCTTACGTTGTAAAAGTGATTTTTTTCCAATGTAGCTGTATCCATTCTGGAAGTAAATTGATTTTCACAGGCAAAAACTGCAGTTAGGGTGGGAAAGGAACAAGATGGCAGGGACCTACGAGGGGGCAGAAGTGAGTGAGTGATCTTAGGAAGTGCTGAGAGGGACCTTTGAGATCAACTAGTCCAACTGCTCATTTTACAGGTGAGGAAAAGGAGATCCCGAGTTCTGACTTTCCATATTTCACATAGCTAGAACGTGAGCTAAGGACCAGACCTTCTGACTCCAGTGCACTTCTTTCCTTTTGATTCTTATTCCTGTCCCTTTTCCTTCCTTCCTTTCCTCTCCAGCCCACCCCCAAAGTTCCCGGATTCCTCTAGGGTTTTACATTTCACTCTGAGCAACCTTTCAATATATTGGAAAGCTCTCCAGTGTGTCACTGAAAGGAATGGACTGCACATCACCACATATCTTCCTGTGGCTCTGCTGGAGTCCTGAAAAATGAAGTATTCAAGGACTGTCCCCCAGCTTTACAGACAGCCTGCAGCTGTAGTGGAGAGAGAAGCACTTAACAGTGTCACCTTTTGCTACTGTCCTATTTAAAAATTGATACTTTTATTTTGAAGGTAGCCTGTATAATCCTCCATAGCCTAAATAATGCTTTGACACTAGAAACAAAAAATACATTTGTGTATATTGACCATGCTAAGAAACTGGTGTTCAACTGTGTGGTGATGCATGGCTGTCTTCTAACATAAATGTTTCATCAATTTGCCTTGAAAAATGTGTTTTGTGGACATGGTTTCACTTTATATTCCAAGGTCATTTATGTTGAAGGTCACTACCTTTTCTAGTTTCCCCCTTCCCATGGCTTCTTCAGCATCGGAGATCCAAGTATCCTTAGTGGGGCAGCTCCTCTTCACTTCAATCTCAATTTATTTCCATTTTACGGTTCTCTTGTAAAGCCTAATAGATCTCCTTTTAATTCAGGAAATTCAGATGAACAGTAGAGGTTATAGGTGAATTGTGTCTTTTTCGTCGCAATTAACAGGTTTAAATTGTATCTTTTTTTGTGATTAGTAGAAAGAAATATGCCGGTTTTCATTATCTTTTGTTTATGTCATGCATGTGATGTAAAATCTTCAGAATGGAATTTGAGATGAGAGAGATCTTAGAAATTACCTCCTAGTCCAGCCCCTAATATTCTAGATAAGGAATCTAAGACCCAGAGAAGAAAAGCGTTTTGCTCAAGGTTACCCAGGCAGGTAATGAAGAGCTATTCCTGGCTGTCACTCCAGTCCGGTATTCCTTCCACTACATCATCATAAACTTAAAAAGAGAAAGAGAGAATGGTTATTCAAGCAACTTTTTTAAATGCACCTTTGCCTACTCATTAACAGAAACCAAGGCATATCAGGACTGTTTTTTCCCCAAGAAATTTGGACTTCTCTTTCAAGGCTTACCATAGCCATTGTGATAAGCAAACATTTTAATTACATACATGTTTTCCTTCATTCCTTCAGTTCAGTCTAATAAACATTTTAGTAAGCATTTATTAAGCACCAGCTGTAGGCTTAACACTGTACTAGGGGTACAAAAATGGTCCTTGCCTTCCAGAAAATTTCCTTATAGTTTTACTTAGACAACACTAAACGTCTTTTAGAGGGGTGAAAGTAACATCTTCCCTGTTTTAGTCATAGAATGATTGCTGTGGTAGATAACAGAATTCTAAGTTTCCTTCTCCACTTCATCCTTACCCCATCTACCAGTGGTTTGTGCTAGTCCATGATTGTTCTCAGGGTTGACAGAGAAGGTGTCTATACAGCAGAATCAGGCTTGCTAAAGTTTCTATTCTGCCTCGTGCTGTCTCCTCTGGTACTGATGTAATTCATGTCTGCATCTGCGCTTCCCATTCACTCTGCAGGTATAACCGAGACTATGTGGTAGAAGGGGAACCATATGCTGGTTATGATAGACACAATGCAGAGGTAGCAGCCTTTCATTTGGACAGGTATGTGTAATCACAGTGGGTTACATCCGTTTCATTTCCTTTTAAAAGGAAAGAGGACTCTCTTTGTGGACTCCTTCTAAAGGGTGCCACACTAATAACTTTGACTTATTACCTACTTTAGATTGACTAATTCCACTAAATTTGTATGAGTCTCATAATTTGGGTGGTACTAGCAATACCAAAGTAAATATCTTTTTTTTTTTGGGGGGGTGGGGGGGAAGACCAGCCCTGAGCTAACATCCGTTGCCAATCCTCCCCTTTTTGCTGAGGAAGACTGGCCCTGGGCTAACATCCGTGCTCATCTTCCTCCACTTTATATGGGACGCCGCCACGGCATGGCTGACAGGCAGTGTGTCGGCGGGCGCCTGGGATCCGAACTCACGAACCCCGGGCTGCCAAGCGCGAACTAAACCGCTGCGCCACAGGGCGGCCCCCCCAAAGTAAATATCTTAACTCTAGGCATTTTTAGGTCATTTCATTCTGGTATGCCCTCTGTCATTATCATGAGTAAAGATGTTCTTGGTAAATAAAATGTCAGGATGAAAACCAAAGTTTGACCTCAAATCCCTAAATTGAACTGGTCGTTAATTAGGCCTGGTAGTCCCGTTTTTTTTTTGTTTTGTTTAAGTTTTAAGTGATACTGACTTATCTTCATATGCTAGAAACATATTGCATGACATACATAATAAATTTTATTGTCCTTTATACAAAATATGCACAGCTTCAATAACCAGAATAATTTCAAAAGAAAAACGGACATGAATTCTAAATGCATAAGTTCACTAGGAAATTTTTTTTTTCATTTTTAGAATTTATTTTTCTATTTTCTTTATTTATGGAAAGTTTCAAAGCAGAAGTCTCTCACTGATTGAGAACATATCTTGAGTCTATAATAAAGGATATTATTATGCCCTACTCTAGGAAAATTAATATTTTTTCAGCAGGTTGCTAGTCGGGGACCTTATAACTGAACTGTCTAGTATCCCAGTTGCTCTTCTGATCAGCTGTTTCGTCAGGGCATATTGACAGACTTTAAAATAAATTTTTCACCGTATTTTTTAAAATGAGTCTATAAGGAAACCAGAAGAAAATAAAGGTGAAATTTTGTCTTTTTCTGGATTAGGAAGGATTTTTAAGCATAAAAGCAATAATTTAAAAATCACAAAGAAAAAGTTCAATAAACTTGACTAAATTTAAAAAATTAATTCATATGTCAAGAAACATCAAACAAAATTTAAAAGCAAACTAGGAGAAAATAGTTGAATCTAATGTAATCTAAACATTAATAGCCTTAATGTATAAATATTTATACAAATGTATGTATATGCTAAAATTCTAGTAGAAAATGGTCTAAGGACAGAGTTGACTTGAATAGAAATTATCAATTGCTAATAAATACAGCAGGGGGAGTTCATTCTCACCAGTAAAAAAAAAAAAAAAAAAAAAATCCAGTTGAAACAATGGGGAATACTATTTCTTCCTGCTGAAAATGGCAAAGATTTTTAAAAAGATGATAATTTATTGGCAGGAGTACATTGGGATTTATATGCTGCTTGTGGCATTGTTAATTGGTTCATTCTTTTAAGAACTCTGGCATCATGTATCAAAAACCTTAACATTCATACCCTTTGAACAAGTAACTACTTTTTAATGCAAATATCTAAGATATTTCTAGGAAGTACCCTAGAGAAATAATCAGAAATTCAAAGATACATATACCATGATCTTAGCTATAGCATTTTCAGTAGTGAAAAACCAGTAGCAATCTAAACATCTAATAATATGGAAAAGATTAAATAAACGTTTGTTCACAATCCCGTGAATTTTCACTGCCTTTTTTAAGACATGAGAAAGAGTTGGGTAAATCCTACTTCTCACTTAATGACACACTAGAGTCATTCTTACCAAGACCTCATTCGTTTCCCTATTTTCTTTATCCCCAAGCCCCTTCCTGTTTCCTTATTGATGGACACCAGGAGATCATTTTCTCATATCCATACCAATATTTTATATTATCCAACAGACTAACTTTTGTTATTCTAATATATGTAAACTAGTATCTCATTGTTATTTTATTTTGTATTCTCTCAATTATTAGCAAAATTTAGTATCTCCTTATCTTTTCATAGCACAACACCTATTTGTTAACTTAGAGTGAAGTCTTTGTACAGAAATCATTACTTTTGATGTTAATTAGATATAATAATGTTTCAATTTATGACTTTTGCTTTGGGGGTCTTATATTTAAAAGTTCTTCCCTATCTTAAAGTCTGAAAAATATTCTCTGGCCAATCTCCCTACCCTTTGTGTTAACTGCCACCCTAGCCAGGCTCAAGTGTCACTGTGACTCCTCAGCACATGGCTCCTCAGCTTAAACTGCCTGCTGTTCTTTGGCCTGGCAGTGGTCAATGGGGAGAATAATACTTCCCGACTTCCTTTCCATCCGCGGCTCCTGACACTTTTCTGCTCTGGGTTGCTGTTTCCTCATTACATTAGGATTTAACCACCTTCTCTGGCCTCAGGAGATTCTCTTGATTTTTATGTTATTTTGACAAATCGGTTGATCTCCTTGCTTTTGTGGCTTTTCTAAGACCTAATTTAGGACAAAGTCAGTCAGCAGCCCTGAACAATGGATTGTTTATTACACAGCCATTTTTAAAGGCCTTCTAATGACATGGGAAAAGGTTCATGATATAATGATGAGTGAAGAGTAGGATACAAAACTGAGTATAGTATAAATCTCAGTTGTGTGTATATACACAAAAGAGAGTATGTGTTTATATATACATGTAAAGGAAAAATGCTCACATGCCAAAATATCTGTAGTTATTTCTGCATCATGGAATTATGGATCATCTTTATTTTCTGTGTGTTCCACACCCTTCCCCTCAAACTTTTCTTCAGTGACTGTATTTTTTAGCTAGGAAATTTCATTTTTTAAAAAATGGTTGTGCTCGGGGCCGCCCGGTGGCGCAGCGGTTTAGTCCGCGCTTGGCAGCCTGGGGTTCGCGGGTTCGGATCCCGAGCGCCCGCCGACGCACTGCCTGTCAGCCATGCCGTGGTGGCGTCCCATATAAAAAAATGGAGGAAGATGGGCACGGATGTTAGCCCAGGGCCAGTCTTCCTCAGCAAAAAGGGGAGGATTGGCAACAGATGTTAGCTCAGGGCTGGTCTTCCCCACAAAAAAACAAACAAACAAACAAAAAAAATGGTTGTGCTCAACCATTAAGGTTGTACTTTTAGACCATTAGAGAGAAGTATCTTCAAATGTGTCTATATTTAAGTTGTCCTCTGGGTTTATCCTTTTAGATTAATCTGTATAGTTTTCTGTCATTGTACGGTTTTATCCAAAGCTTTGAACCTATGCATGGGTTTAGGCCCAGTTTCTTTTTGAGTGTTTTGTTAAAATTTATTTGAAATTTTTATTATGGAAAACTTCTAACAAACAAAAGTAGGGAGAATAGTATAGTGAACCCATATACCCACTGCCTAGGTTTAGCAGTTGTTTATATTTTGCTGGATTTGCCTTATCCTTTTTACTAAAGTATATATTAAAATAAATTACATACATCTTAATATTAAACTCATAAATTATATGTACCTCTAAAAAATAATATTTTCCTACCTAGCAACAATACCTTTACACATCTAACATGATTAACTATAATTTTTGAGACTATTATTTAAAATACATCCCCAAAGATTTTTCTCTTCTTTTCTTCAACCTTCCAAACTAGGATTCTGGGTTTCCGCCGAGCCCCCTTGGTGGTTGGCAGATTTGTTAATCTACGGACAGAGATCAAGCCTGTTGCCACGGAGCAGCTCTTGAGCACCTTCCTAACTGTAGGTAAGAAGATGATAGAGAGGACATTTAGATAGGGGAATAGTTAATAAGTTAAATTGGGCATCATTGAGCAAGCTGGTTCATGACTTTTAGGAACTGAAGAACTCAAGGGAATACAAAAGCAAATCAGGCAACCTGTTCTCAGCCTACTGGGGGAAATGGGTCTAAAGACAGATGACAGGAAATTGAAAATTTTCTCTAAGGTGCACTTTGTTGTGTCTGTGAAATAGGAAGTGAGATCATTTAGTGATAGTGTAAGTAGGTAATAACTTTGCTTCCTCCTGCTTGATCTTAAACTAAATCTCAAGCTCAGATTTTGGCCTAAATCTGTTATTGTCTGTGTATCATTGGCTTGGTGTTTTTTTCATATGCATGTACTTTCTTGGAAACTGTCTTCCATCTCCTTATAACTGAGGAAACCTTAAAAGGCACCTCTGTAAGAGGGTCAGAAATTCCTTTATAGAGTTGCATTTGGTCCTGGAAGATCACCACTGCCTCCTACTACTGTGCATGGGTTAGCCTGTAACTCACTGTGCATGGAACTGGCTACAGTCCCTCTGGCCTCTGTTCTTGTTATCTCACTCTGAGGTAAGGGATCTGAGCTAAAATTCTCACTCCTTGTGGGCACAGTGAGAATGGAAGAATTCAGAGGTGCTGTGGTCTCTCGTCTCGGTCTCTTCATGGTGACATTTTCAGTGACACAGTGCTCTGCATTATGATACGACTGCTGAAACAGACATTGCAAGATGAACTTCACCTTGCTGTGCGAGAGTAAATGGATTTACATTTAAAATAAGCTGAAACTGACTGTTTAAAGGACTTGTGATAGATTCATCATGCAGATTTTAAACTTATAAGGCTAGGGTTGTGCTGTTCTTACAAATAACCAAAAGCATACAGTATCACTGATTTGTTTCATGTATTTTGTAATCACTTGTGCTTGTCCAATTTTATGCTCAGGCAAACGTGAATTCCTGATGGATGAGAGGAGGTCAAGAAGAATAGGGCAGAGTCCCTGCTCTCTAGAGACTCAAAAAATGTTTAACTCTCACATAGTGTACAAGGTGTGGGGAAGGGAGAGGCCAGAAGAAGATTTGTAGAGGAGGTTATTAGCCCTTGGACTGAGTATTGAAGAATCAGTAGGAGCTACCCAGGCAGCAAAAAGGTTGGGCAAAATAATAGGAAGTAATAACGAGAACGAGGGCATAAAGACCTGAAAGTGCACAGGATTGGTACATCTGGGGAATACGCTTCTGGATACACTGCATAGGGCAGTGTCTTAGTTCAGGCTGCTATAACAAGATAGCATAGACTGGGTGGCTTAAACAATGGAGATTTATTTCTCACAGTTCTGTAGTCTGGAAATCCAAGATCAGGGTGCCAGCATGGTTGGGTTCTGGTGAGGTCCCTCTTCCTGGTTTACAGTCGGCACCTTCTTGCTATATCCTCACATGGCAGAAAGAGAATGCGAGAATCATCATCTCTCTCACGTCTCTTCTTATAAAGGCACCAATCCCATGAGGAGAGCTCCTTCCAAAAGCCCCACCTCCAGACACCACCACATTGGGGATAAGGGCTTCGATGTATGAATTTTGGGGAGACACAAACATTCAGTTGATAGTTGACAGGTCGAGGGATTTGGCTGAAGGTAAGTTTTAAATAATGGGCTGACCTTAGCACAATTTTTTTAAATGTATTACTAGATAACTTGGTATTGTAAATTCTGTAGCCCTTGCAGTTTGACAAAGCACTTTCACACAGTTACTTCATTTGATCCTCTTGATAAGAGTGCAATAAGTATGGGGGATTTATCCACATTTCACACCTAAGAAAGAGGCTTAAAAGAGTTCAGTGACTTTCCCAAAGTCACAAAGCTACTAATTGTTAGCCAGGATTCAAACCCAGATTTTAAGATTATAAAATATTTCATCTACTTATATTCTTTTATATTTATTCATTCAACAAAATTTTATTTCACTTCTGTTTGGCAGGCTCTGAAGGAGGTGCTGAATATACAAAAGTGAATGACACCTTCCTGCCTTCAAGGAGCTTCACCTAATGGAGGAGCCAGACATATACAAAGGGCCTATGAGCGTGTAGAGGGGTTGGGGAGGGGGCCTAGAAGTTGGGGTCAGGGTGATAGTTAATTAGTGAAGAGGATATTTCAACCCAGTCTTAAAGGGAGAATAGCAATCCCCCAGGAAGATACAGTGGGAAAGAACATCCCAGGTTGGAACTCTTAACCTTTTTTGTGCTAGAGACTCCTTTGACAGTCTGGAGAAGCTTATGGATCCTTTCTCAAAGTAATGTTTTTAAATACATAAATTAGAATACATAGACTTATAAAAGAAACCAATAATATTGAAGTATAGTTTTATCAAAAATTACAAAAAGCAAATTTGTGATAGAATAATATGCTTTCTTATTTAACATATTAAATAGCAGTGGTCTAGTAACTACTATAATTTGAGACTATGAATATAAATACTTCGTAATATCTGCAACAGTGCTTATATGATATGAAAAGTCTGTGATTTCTTCTGGTGAAAAAGTCACAGGTAATGCTAATACTACTATGGTTTGCTCCCTACCAGTATAATTGAAGGAAATGCTAAGTTTCAGACAGAAATTAGTGAAAATAAAAGTGTAATTTTGTTCCCATCAGCTCATAGGCCCCCTGAGTTAACCCTGTTCCAGGGAGAGGACAGAGCATAGGCAAGGGTGATGAGAAGTGAGAGCAGGGCATGGCAAGCTCAAGAGACTGTGTAGTGTAGCTGAAATTAAGGGTCTGTGTGGGGCTGGTGAGTGAGGAAGGCAGCTTGTCAGGACAGTGTCATTGAAGGGCCTTGTGCACATGGCATAGTTGAGACTTTCTCGTTAGGCACTGGGAGGCCATTAAAAGAGTTTGAACCTGGAAAACTCAGATTTGAATTTTAGAAAACTAATTGTGGCAACATTGTGGAGGATGAATTGGGAAGGGGAGAATCAGGAGATGAGAGCACTTGGGGGCTGTTGTAGTAAATTCATATGCAATAAAAGTCAGAAGGAAAGCAAGGACAGAAGATAGAAAGATTCAAGAGATACTCAAGAATTAGAATGGAAAGAATTTGTGAACATTTGAGCTGAGTGGGACAATTGAGAGAGAGGAAAAAATTAAGAGTGACTCCCAAGTTTTTGGATTGGATGACTAAGTGGATCATGAAACTTTTAGCTATCTTAGGAATGTAGGGAAAGGAGCAGATTTAGGGAGGTAGAGCAGAGGAAGATAATGAATTTAATTTTGGATATTTTGTTTCCTTGTGTGAAATAATAAAAAATATATATATTGGTCTCTGCCCCCACTTCCTGACACAGAGCTCCTGAAACCCTTGTAAATTCCTGAGTGATAACAGCACTATGAGCATCTCTTATTCTATTGAGGTGACTCTGAGTGGGCTCCTGGATGGGAGCTGGTCACCAGAAAGACCAAGCTATATTTAGAAGTTTGGACTTTTCAGCCCCACCCCACCCCTTCTCCAGAGAGAGGAGAGGAGCTGGAAATAGAGTGAATAACTGATCATGCCCATGTGAGGAAGCCTCCCTAAAAATCCCAATAGTACGGGATCCAGGGAGCTTCCAGGTTGGTGAACCAGAAAACTTCCACGTGCCACCATGCTGGGACCCAAACTCCACAAGGACAGGAGCTCCTTCATTCCGGACCTTGCCCTTTGTATCTCTTCATCTGGCTGTTGATTTGTATCCTTTGTAATAAACCAGTATCTGGTTTCCTGAGTCCTGTGAGTTATCCTGGCAGATTTTTTTTTTTGAGGTATAATTGACATAGAATATTATATTAGTTTCAGATGTGCAACATAATAATTTGATATTTGTATATATTGTGAAATGATCACCACAATAAGTCTGGTTAACATCCATCTCTATACATAGTTACAGAATTTTTTCTCCTTGTGATGAGAACTTTTAAGATCTCCTCTCTTAGCAACTTTCAAATATGCAATACAGTATTACTAACTATAGTCACCATGTTGTACATTACATCCCCAGGACATTTATTCTATAACTGGAAGTTTGTACCTTTTGACTCCCTTAACCCATTTTGCCCAACCCCCACCCTTCCCCTCTGGCAACCACAAATCTGTTCTTTGTATCTATGAGCTTGGTTTTCTTTTTCTTTTGTTTTTTTGGGTTCTACATATAAGTGAGATCATCCGGTATTTGTCTTTCCTATCTGACTTAATTTTGCTTAGCATAATGCCCTCAAGGTCCATTCATGTTGTTGCAAATAGCAAGGTTTCATTCTTTTTTATGGCTGAGTAATAGTCCATTGTATGTATATGTATGTGCGTATATATAGATATACACACATACCACATTTTCTTTATCCATTCATTTGTTGATGGACACTTAGGTTGTTTCTTTATCTTGGCTACTGTAAATAATGCTGCAATGAACAGATCTTTTTGAGTTAGTGTTTTCATTTCCTTCGGAGAAATACCCACAAGTGGAATTGCTGGATCATATGGTAGTTCTATTTTTAATTTTTTGAGGAACTTCCATACTTTTTCCCATAGTGGCTGCATCGATTTACATTCCCACCAATAGTGCACCAGGGTTCCCTTTTCTCCACATCCTCACCAATGCTTGTTAGTTCGTGTCTTTTTGATAATAACCATTCTAACAGGTGTGTGGTATCTCATTGTGGTTTTGGTTTGCATTTCTCTGATGATTAGTGATATTGAGTATCTTTTCATGTGTCTGTTGTCCATCTGTATGTCTTCTTTGGAAAAATGTCTATTCAGATCCTCTGAGTCTTTAATTGGATTTTTTTTTTTTTTGCAATTCAGTTGTATGAGTTGTTTATGTATTTTGGATATTAACCCTTTATCAGATACATGATTTGCAAATATTTTCTCCCATTCAGTAGGTTGCCTTTTCATTTGGTTGATGGTTTCCTTTGCTGTGCAGAGCTTTTTAGTTTGGTGTAGTCCCACTTGTTTATTTTTACTTTTGTTGCCTTTGATTTTGGTGTCAAGTCCAAAAAACATCACCAAGACTGATGTCAAGGAGCATGACACCTGTGTTTTCTTCTAGGAGTTTTATGGTATCAAGTCTGTAATCCATTTTGAGTTAATTTTTGTGTATGGTTTAAGATAGTGGTCCAGTTTCATTCTTTTGCCTTTGGCTGTCCAGTTTTCCCAACACCATTTGTTGAAGAGACTGTCTTTTCCCCATTGTATATTATTCTGCCCTAGCAAATTAATCGAACCCAAGTAGGGGCTCATGGGAACCTCTGATTTATAGCCAGTCAGTCAGAAGCACAGATGACAACCTGCACTGGTGATTGGCATCTGAAGTGGAGGACAGTCTTGTGGGACTGAACCCTTAACTTGTGGAGTCCAATGCTATCTCTAGGGAGTGTCAGAATTCAGTTGAATTGTAAGACACCCTGGGAATTGCTTGGTGGTGGGGGAAAACTCTCACGCAGTGGAATTGGGTGCAGAATCTTACCTTGACAGGAACATCCAGGAGTAAATGTTGTCTAGTCATTTAGAAGCTGAAGTCTATGGCTTAGGACAGAAGTGTGGGCTGGAGGTATAGATTTTATCATCACAGGTGGTGGTTCATCCAAGGGGACAGTAGAGACTGAGGGGATCAGAAAACCAGTTTTAAAAGTTGGGTGCATCCAGGAAATAGTAAAAGATTCAGAGCCTCAGGATCATGGCAATAAAACGAGGATATTGAAGTCTGGAAAAGTAGATTGGAAACAGATTATTAATAAAAGCTGGCGTTGATTGATCTCTGATAATGTGTCAGGCACTGTGCTGAGCATTACCGTGGATTATCTCATTTACTCTTCACAAGCCAATGATGGAAGAACTATTATCTCCATTTTACAGAGGAAGCTTAGAGAGGTGAAATTATATGCCCAAAGTCTTGCAGACTAATGATATTTATAGTCCATATTTTATCCCCAGAAACCTGACCCTAGATCCCTCTCTTAACCAATATACCATACTCCATTCTGGAGTCATAAGACTCCATTATGAAGAGTCTTCTTTATCAAAGTCAGGAGTTGGATTTTGTCGTGCAGGCAACAGATTTCCTACACCAAGCAATGTTGTGTGTGTGTGTGTGTGTGTGTGTGTGTGAGGAAGACTGGCTCTGAGCTAACATCCATTGCTAATCCTCCTCTTTTCGCTGAGGAAGATTAGCCCTGAGCTAACATCTGTGCCCATCTTCTCTATTTTGTATATGGGATGCTGCCACAGCGTGGCCTGACGAGTGGTGCGTAGCTCCCTGCCTGGGATCCCAATTCGCGAACCCCGGGCTTCCAAAGCAGAGCATGTGAACTTAACCACTACACCACCAGGCCGGCCCCTGTTTTTGAATCAGTAATACATTCGCACAACTCAAAATTTAAAAAAAAAAATTAACAGGACTACAGTAAAAAGTTTGCCTCCCATTCCTCCATTCTTTCTCCTTCCTCCCAGTGGTAATCTCTATTAATAATTTCTTTATGTTCTTTTTATATGAAATATGACTATATATTTTATTTAACTCTACCATTTTATACAACATAGGTAAAACTACATACTTCTGCATCTTATTCTTTTTACTTAATGTATCTTGGAAATCTTTTTATTATCTCATATAAAGAGCTTCTTCATTCTTTTGTTGCTGCAAAGTGTTCCATTATATGGATCTACCATAATTCATTTAACCAGTCCCTTATTGGACATGTAAGTTCTGATATTTTTTTTTATGGCCAATGTTGCCCAGAATTACCTTGTATATAAGTTACTTCTAACATGAGCAAATACATCCACAAGTGGAAGTGCTGGGTCAAAGGGCACATGCATTTTTACATAGATGTTTAACCAGTTTACATTCCCAGTAGTGATGTATGAGAATGCCTCTTTCCCCTAGACTCACAATGTGTTATCAAACTTTGTTTTTTGTCTGTTTCACTTGTAGCATCCTTTTCTTTGTGTAAGAGCCATTCATATTTTCTTTTATCTGTCTTTGCGTATCCTTTGCTCATTTACAGCT
Source organism: Tapirus indicus (assembly GCA_031878705.1). Taxonomy (NCBI): domain Eukaryota; kingdom Metazoa; phylum Chordata; class Mammalia; order Perissodactyla; family Tapiridae; genus Tapirus; species Tapirus indicus. The sequence goes on along the minus strand of CM062922.1, from coordinate 80,902,328 downwards.
ATGTCATTGGTCTTACCCGTTAATAGGAGCTCATACATAGGGAGGATAGCCCTTTGTGGTATGAGATGTAAATATTTTTTCCCAAATCTTTAATTTCTTTTGATTTTGCTTATGTGTATTTTTTTGCCTAATAGAAATTTTTGTTTGACTTTAATGTAATCAATTCATCCTCTCTGGTAGATTTTTTATTTATTTTTTTTGCTGAGGAAGAGCCAGTCTTCCTCTATTTTGTACGTAGGTTGCTGCCACAGCATGGCTGATGAGTGGTATAGGTCCGCACCCGGGATCTAAACCTGCAAACCCAGGCTGCCGAAGAATGTGCCAAACTTAACCACTAGGCCATGAGGCCGGCCCCAGATTTTCTGATTTTGAATCGTAGTTAGCCTTGCTCACTCCAAGGTTATAGGAGAATTCTGCCTTACTGTTTTTTTAGTACTTTTATAGTTTCATTTTTCACATTTAAGTTTTTGATATAGTTGGAATTTATCCTGGTATGTGGAATGAAGTATGGCTTCAACTGTTTTTTTTCCAGATGGCTATCAGTTGTCCCAAGTGCATTTATTTATTTTTTATTTTTTTTTGTGGGGAAGACCAGCCCTGAGCTAACATCCGTAGCTAATCCTCCCCTTTTTTTGCTGAGGAAGACTGGCCCTGGGCTAACATCCGTGCTCATCTTCCTCCACTTTATATGGGACGCCACCATGGCATGGCTGACAGGCAGTTCGTCAGCGGGCGCCCGGGATCCGAACTCGCGAACCCCGGGCTGCCAAGCGCGAACTAAACCGCTGCACCACCGGGCGGCCCCCCCCAAGTGCATTTATTAAAGAGTTTGTCTTTTTTCCACTGTAATAAATTTTTGTTTGTGTGTGCTTCAGTTTCTGGACTTTCTGTTCTGCTCCGTTGGATGTTGTGTCTATTCATGAGCTGGTCTATAATGTTTTAATTATCGAGGCATTATAATATATTTTGATATCTGATAAGACTAGTCCCCTCTCTTTGCTCTTAATTTTAAGAGTTTTCTAGCAGTTCTTATTTATTTTTCTTATGACTTTTAAAGTTGTCATATCTAGTTACCCTTTAAAAGATCTGTTGGTATTTCTGATGGAATCAAGTTAAAGTTATGTTTATGTTTTTATAATTATTGGCATTATACATGTGGTGTATCTTTCAATTAGTTCAAATCTTTTTAAGGAAAAGGAGAAAAGTTTTTAAGGTAAAGGAGAGTGATATAATCAGCTTTGTGGGTAGGTGTGTAGTGGATTAGATAGTGTGTTTTTAGATAGTGTGTACTGTGCCAGAGGTTGGAAATACTAAAAAAGTTTGAGTGCTGTTTGTCTCTTCAAGGACACATGTACATAAGCACATAAACAGTCATTAAAAGAGTATGCGAGGGGCTGCCCGGTGGCGCAGCGGTTTAGTCCGCGCTTGGCAGCCCGGGGTTCGCGAGTTCGGATCCCGGGCGCCCGCCGACGCACTGCTTGTCAGCCATGCCGTGGCGGCGTCCCATATAAAGTGGAGGAAGATGGGCACGGATGTTAGCCCAGGGCCGGTCTTCCTCAGCAAAAAGGGGAGGATTGGCAACGGATGTTAGCTCAGGGCTGGTCTTCCCCACAAAAAAAAAAAAGAGTATGCGAGGTTTTTTAGGTATAGGAAATTAGCTCATTTGATGATTATATTTCATAGAAGTGGAGGGCAAAGGAAACAACTTTTTAGGTTTTTTTAAAGTTTTTATTTCGAAATAATTTTAGATTTACATTAAATTTGCAGCAATAGTCCACAGAGTCCCCAAATTCCTCAGCTGTTAACACTTCTGAACCATTTGAGAATTGGTTGCAGACATGAATACCTATTACATCATTTAATGCTCCCCTAAGACTTCAGTGAGTATTTCCCAACTACCAGGACACTCTCCTCCACAACCACATTCAACCACCAAAATCAAGAGATTAACATTGGGGGCCGCCCGGTGGCACAGCGGTTTAGTCCGTGCTTGGCAGCCCAGGGTTGGCGGGTTCGATCCCGGGCGCCCACCGATGCACCGCTTGTCAGCCATGCCGTGGCGGCATCCCATATAAAGTAGAGGAAGATGGGCACAGATGTTAGCCCAGGGCCAGTTTTCCTCAACAAAAAGAGGAGGACTAGCAATGGATGTTAGCTCACGGCTGGTCTTCCTCACCAAAAAAAAAAAAAAAAAAGAGAGAGATTAACATTGATCCAATATCACCATCTAATCCATAGACCCTATTCACATTTTGCCACTTGTCCCTGTAATGTCCTGTATAAATCCAGGATTCAATCTAGAATCATGTGTTGCATTCACTTGTCATGTCTTTTTAGCCTTCATCAGTCTGGAACAAATCCTCCCTCTCCTTGTTTTTTATGACCTTGACGTTTTGTAAGAGTGCAGGCCAGTTACTTTATAGAAAATCTCATCATTTGGGTTTGTCTAATGTTTCCTCATGATTTAGAAATTTTGGCAGGAATATTAGAGGAGTGCTATTGTGCTCTTCTCAGTACATCATATCAGGAGGCACGTGATGTAGATTTGTTGCTATGACCCATTACCGGTGATGTTGACTTTTACCACTTGATTAAGATGGTAGGTGTCTGCAAGGTTTCTCCAGTATAAAGTTAATAAGTATTTTCTGTTTATTAATAAGTAATTACTGAGTACTTTGTAGAAAGATGCTCCAGAACTATGTAAATATTCTGTCCTCATCAAACTTTTGCCCACCAGTTTTAGCGTTCATTGATAATTCTTGCCTGAATCCGTTATTACCATGATAGTTGCCTAATCATTATTTGCTAATTCTGTCATTCGTCTAGACTTACTAATTGCCATTCTTTTAAAGGGTAGAACTTCCCCCACTGGCCCCATGTTTCTTTCTTTATTTATCAATATCACTGTGAACTCTCAGACTCTTAATTTACTCAGGTACAGTTTGTTGCTGTTATTTATTTTGATGCTCAAACTGTCCCAGATTTGGCCAGGGGAACCCCTACAAATTGTCTCTTGTGTTATTTGGAATGTCCCCATCATTCTCTGAGTGCTTCCTTACCGCTGACATAGCAATATGACCCAGGCTCGTCTTATGCTTTCCCTGCCCCAGCGCTAGGGTCAGCTGTTTCTCCAAGGATCCTTGGTTCCTTTTAATGTAGTATTAAAATAATATTTAGAAACTACTATGTGAGTGCTAGGTGTGCTTATTATTACCTGGTTATCATTGTTTCCAGGTTCTCTTGAGGGACAGAGGCAGGAAATGTATGTATATATTCAAACACATGTATATGTATATATGGACACATACACAAACATTTGTCTTTTTCTATATCTGTGGGTGTATTAAAACCATCAATTCAAACAAATAGCTCCAATTCTAATTCAACACCACAGGATTTATTCTGGCCTTCTCCCTTTCTTTATGTTAATCTCCCTTCTCCATCTGAGAAACCTGGTTCCCATTATCTTCAGTCTATTGACTTATTTGCTCAACACCCCATCTCTCCCACCCCCTTGTGTAACCAAACTCTTGGCCCACAACTTGGCCCTGTACATGCCCTCTTTCCCTCCTCTGGACACCACACTCTAGCCAAAATCTCAGCCCTGACAAAGAAGAGAACATTGCTTTCCTTTCCTTCAAGTGAGTTCAGAAAGACACTTGGGACAGTAGTTGACAACTGGTAGAGAGTTTGGGTAGAAGGGACACAGGGAGAGGGAGACTTACTTTTTCGTATGTATCCTTTCATAACTTTCGAATTTTTTTTATACCATGTGCTTTTATTACCTATACAGAAAATAAATAAATGTTTTAACTGTAAGTTAAGTATCTTTGTTTTCACAGTATCTATTTACTCAGCTGCTCTCTTCTACATTGTTTGGGGAGAATTTGGAAGCTTCCTTTTTTCCTAAAGTGTATTTGGCTCCTTTCTCTCTTTTAGGAAATAATACTTGTTTCTATGGGAAGTGTTATTACTGCCGAGAAACAGAGCCAGCTTGTGCTGATGGAGACACAATGGAAGGATCTGTCACACTTTGGCTTCCAGATGTGTGGCCTCTGCAGAAACATCGACACCCATGGGGCAGGACTTACCGAGAGGGCAAATTGGCCAGGTAAGTGCTCCTGTGAGCCACTACTTAATTCTCTCCTGTGCCTGGCTAGGTGCCAACCCTGCACTGAAGCCATGGGTTCTGTCCTAGACTGAAAAGGACTGAGGGGCAGGGTCAAACCTTCTTGGCAGGAACTTTCCCCTCTGTGTTTTAGACAATGCCAGCTACAGGGCTGGCACTCAGTAAATAACCCCAGTGATGCTGCTTGCCTCTAGATGGGAGTATGATGAGAGCTACTGTGATGCTGTGAAGAAAACGTCCCCTTATGACTCTGGCCCGCGCCTCTTGGACATCATCGACACAGCTGTCTTTGATTACCTGATTGGCAATGCTGACCGCCACCACTATGAGAGTTTCCAAGACGATGAAGGCGCTAGTATGCTCATCCTTCTTGATAATGCCAAAAGGTAGGAGCAGCAGGACTATTCTTGTCAGTTAGGGGTTTCTGTTTATACAAGAAAGACTTTTACAGGGTATCCTGGAAAACATTCAGAACATAGTTGACAGGAGGCATCCTTCCTGTTTGCTCTTGGGGTCTTCATTGTTTGCACTCATCCTTCCATCTTGTTCAGGGTTTTACTCCCTCCACCCTCAGGGATCTGAGGACTTTAAAAAAATAGAGAAGTGTTTTTTTTTTCCAAGGAATCAAAGACTCTATAATTTTCTTCACAGATAACTGGAAACCAAAGTCTTTGATTTATCACTACTTACGTCCTTTGTTCTTGACTATGATGTTTACAGTCTTGAGAAACACATATTTAATAGGACATTAATTACTGTTTAAATTTATTCTATCCAAAGTTTCATGCAATGTAAAAAATTAATTTGATAGAATGTTTTGCTATTTTTATGGCAGTCTAGACCCAGACTTTTTGTTATCATGAGAAGAGCAATTGCTTGGTGATTATATACAAAGACAAGTTACTTTTATCTTGAATAAGACAATTTTATTAATTTTGAAAAAGTCGAATGTCCTTATTTTTTAGGTCTGAGCTATTTGAAGAGCACATTGTATTTCTAGTTTGCACTCCGTATTCTCCATGGTGCCCAGTTCAGTACCACACTTTTAGTTACACTTAATAAGTGTTTACTAAACAGAATACTTCCTTGGAGCCCAGAATTGTCCAGGCTCTAGGTCACTACAGTTAACATTGGTTGATGAGAATAAGCTGAGACATGGATCCTCAGCAAAGAATATTTGGGCAGCATTTGCTGATGATGCCACCATCGTATTCTGAGCACCAGGTGCCACATGCTCCATGGAAGGTGATACCAGCTACAGAAAGTGAGAGGCCAGCAGACACACCCTCTACCTCTCCCCCTCCCACAGCAAAGCAGGGAACAGCCAGTGCTGTGTATATTCCAGAAAATCTTTATCCTTACTTGTAAAACTAATCTTTTTTTTTTTAAATAAAGATCGTGTGTACTGTGGAAATACACATTGAAATAGTTGCCTTTGGCATTTATTATTTGAGGGCCTGCACTGTGCTAAGGGCTACCAGAAGGTAGGAAGGAAGATCGTTTTTCCAGAATTAGTTCTCCTTTTCTAGCTCTGAATTACTGCTAAGATCATTTTTACATTTGCTTTGAATCACTGTTTTCTCAGCTTCTGTGAGCAGTTTGTCCAGTTTGAATCTGTCCATGTACTTACTTGTAGGGAAGAGGATAATCCAAATCTTTCCTGATTGGTAATTTTGGAGTAGAACAAGTGTAACTTCTCTTTATAAGTAATGACCATCTGCTTGTTTGCAAGAACCTAATATGAATAGCCTTTATTTCTCTACCCACCCTTAAAATCTTCTCAAGTTTAGAGGTCTTTGGGGCCTCTCTTTGGTCTGTGGACTCCACACTGTGTTACCATGGTTATGCTTCAGCACCTTGCAACATCTTGGCAGGAGAAGGGCCTTGTAACTGAGTATATTTGTTGTTTGATACTGCAGTACCGGCTGTTAGGAATCCTGTGTCTAATTGGTCATGCCCGGTTTACTTTTAATTTAAGTGATTTGAGCTGTGGGAGCATGAAATTATCTAGGATCACATTTGGGTCTCTTACAGAATTTACTCTTTGATGCTAAGAAGGAAATTGGTGCTTCCACCTAATTCACTAAGTTTTAACTTAATTTTCAGCTTTGGGAACCCATCGCTGGATGAGAGAAGCATTCTTGCCCCTCTCTATCAGTGTTGCATGTAAGTTTACACATGTCAAATACATGTGCCTGCATTGCCTTCCTTTCCAGGCTCAAGTAGCAGTACCTCAGTTTTCTTGGCCTTAAAACTTATTAATACCTGAGCAGAGCTTTTCATGGTTTTCCAAACCAGAACCCCTGGAGATCCTGAGATGAGAGATCAGGGAAAGGTGGAGGCTGGTAACCCAAAGCTCAGAATTCATTTCCAGTTTTGTCTGAATAGAATTTTCAGTCTTTTCAATAATGTGTATCCATGTTTGTTTTAATATCAGAATATAGTCCTCTCCTCCCCCCAAATCTAGTATAATCTGTGTCCCTGGCTGCTGTACTCTGTTTACCTTGTGTTTTCAAGTCCTCTCACTCACCACCACAGACCACCCTTGGTTTGCATATCTCAATTTGAAATTGTGTAAACCAAAAGTAACTTTTTCCATAGGTATTTAGTTATTTATTTTTAAAGTCTATATTAGAGAACAGAGAAGTTAAAAAGTAAATCAAGAAAATGAGAGAAAGACTGGGCTCTAAGGAGCTCCTTTTCAGATCATCATTGCTGGTGTAATTTTAAAGCATGAGCACTAAGAATCAGCTGGGATCCACCTTGCTTGGCTACACAGAAATGCAAGTCCAGGAGCACAACTATTTTTCTTTTCTTTTTTTTCTTTTTTAATAGCAGCAGTATTCTGCAGAAAGTGTTTCCCCAGGCAACCCTTAATTGTCAACATTTAATTGTCTTCATTAATATTGGGAAGCAATGATACATCCCATTAAAAACTGTATCTTTGAAGGAAGATGTTTTGTATTAATAGTGTTATCAGTCTGGTCCATTCAGGAAATAGAAAAGACAGTAGGTTAAACAGGAAAATTTAGTATAAAGAATTGTTAAACTCTGATACAAGAGTGACTATAAAAGAAAACTAGGGCTGAGGGAGAGTCTCCAAGGAAAGAGAAACTTGGAAGGGAACCCCTTCCCTAAGACTGGGGTTTGGACATCAGTGGAGAAGAAGGTGTAGTTCAGCCCAGGGGACAGAGAAGTTCACTAGTTTGCAGGTGCTGGGTAAGCAGGAAGCAGCCCTCCAGAGTGCATGAGGGGTACAGGCAATCAGCATCTGGTGTCATGGCATCCAGAAGGAGGGATGACTCAGTAGAAACCCCTGGGCTGCAGGCAAGGCACATTTGTGGTGATTCCCTGCAGAGGGAATCAGGGTGTCAGCATCGGCAGGTGGCCTTTGGAGCACTGGTTTCCATATCAGGAGGGCCTCAGGAGGGTTATCAGCCAGCCAGGCTGAGGCTGCAGGATCTCTGAGGGCCTGCCCTTCTGGGAATGTGGCTGGGGCGGAGCTCCATTTGATGACCTCTGTCTTTAAGAATGCTTAAAAGAATTCTGTCTGTTACAGCAGGGCATATATGAAGAGAGAATTTGGAGCTGAGAGGCAGTTGAGTGATACCTTAGCCACACAGGGGAAGCTCTGATGCTCTGGGCATTTGTAGTATATTTTAGAATGGCAGAACCACACTGCCTCTGTGCTTGTTTGTTCCTTCCATGCTTTATACAAAGATTGGTCTTCCTTACTTTTTATTTATTTTTTTCTTTTTTTTTGTGAGGAAGACCAGCCCTGAGCTAACATCCGTTGCCAATCCTCCTCTTTTTGCTGAGGAAGACTGGCCCTGGGCTAACATCCATGCCCATCTTCCTCTACTTTATATGGGACACCACAGAATGGCTGACAAGCAGTGCGTCGGCAGGCGCCCGGGATCTGAACCCGTGAACCCCGGGCTGCCAAGCGCAAACTAAACCGCTGCGCCACCGGGCGACCCCTTCCTTACTTTTTAAATAGTTGCAGAACAGGCTGCCTCTTGCAGAGTCAGACTTCTCTGCAAACCTAGTAATTCCCACATTACTCTCAGGGAGGGTAAGTACTTTTCTTCTGAGATAAACAAAAGATCCTCTTTAGCTGGTGAAATAATTAAGGAAAATAGAGGTCCTTAAAATAAACTTTTCCTATTTATAATATTAATGGTAGAATTTTTTTTTTAAATTCAGAAACTTAACAAGAAGGAAATTAAAATTACCCATTAAGATATAAGGATAACTCCCGTTAACATTGTAGTGACCTCATTCTAATTATGTGTGTGTGTTTGTATGTCTGTTTGTGTGTGTGTGTACATACACATTTTCTTTGCCCACAGATTTGGAGTAAAACATTTTTTTCCTCCAGCTTCCCCGCCCCCAACATTATAACATGGGCATTTTCCTATATCACTATATTTTCATAACTGTTTTTAATGGTTGCATGGTATTCCCTTGAATGGATAAGCCATAATTTATTCAACTATTTCCTAATTGTTGGACATTCAGGGTGGTTTCACATTTTTCCTGCTATTAATGGCACTGCATTGAACATGTGTAAATCTTCGTACATCTCTCTGATTAATTACCCCCCAAAATATAGAAAAATGTGGTAATGGGACTTATTCATAATGTAGAGGTACTTCTAAAACAGAAATGATTTTTTTTAGTTGAGATATTTTACATGATTATTTCTTTACTTTTATCTGCCAAGTGGGCTTTAAACTCCATTTGATGGTGAGAGGTTTTATGTAACCTGTCCTAAAACTTTCTTCCAGCATTCGAGTTTCTACCTGGAACAGACTGAACTACCTAAAGAATGGTGTGCTGAAGTCTGCCTTAAAATCTGCCATGGCCCATGACCCCATCTCCCCAGTGCTCTCCGATCCTCACCTGGACGCTGTGGACCAGCGGCTCCTGAGTGTCCTAGCCACTGTGAAGCAGTGTACTGACCAGTTTGGGATGGACACTGTGCTGGTGGAAGACAGGATGCCTCTCTCCCACTTGTAATTCTCAACACAAAATAAGTGAAACTTCTTTTTACAAAGATAGAGAAACAGCACAATCAACTCCAAATGGTATGAGATGGATTAGAAATGGCCGGCAGCAATTTCTGGTGATAGGGGACAGGGTGGCATTGAATTTCTTTGGTATTTTCTGTAGCAGAAACTAAAGCAAAGACTGCAAGTTTCAGACCACGGAAATGTTCCTGCTGAATCACCCTCTGACTCCTCGGCGTTTGCCCATTCTAGCAGTGGGTGTCATAGTTGGTCAGTCTTAATTCTCATGCCAAAGGACAAATAGAGGTGTGACGTTTGCATAGGTTAATGTTGGGATTGGTTCTGGAGTGTGTATTTTGAGTTTATCCTTATAGTCCCTTCTCCACACCAGTGGATTTTCTGAAACCACTTTGCAATCTCTTGAGTCCTTTTTTACCACGACTAGTCAAATTGGGAATTTTACTGCCTCCTGAGGAGTGGCAGCAAGTAAAACTTGGCATTCTATCGAGCCAAGATAGCATGCTCTGTTGGAGGGGTTTTGTTTTTAAGATAGAATTGGTGAGAAAGACAAAAGCAGGAAAGATGTTTGGGTTTTTAAGCAGTTGGGTGGTAATACTTTTGATGATTCTTAGAGGAGAGAAGAAGAGAGAAGAGACCCACTTCGTAGAACCAGAATCAGGGAGGTGATTGAATTAGTGAAAAACAGGTTCCCCTGTGTTTAAGTTCCTAAGATGTGTAAAAGCAAACCTGACCTGCACCTGAGTAAAATCTGTATTCTCACAGTTGTGTCCAAATTAACTAAAAAAGTGTCTCTAGAGAATGCATTGTTATGACCCAGTTCTCTTATGGAGACTTTTTTTTTCCTTTTGCCCAAAGCAGTCAAATCCTTTCCAAATTAATAAAGCAAACTGAAATAATACCTTGGATAAGAGTTAGGTTTCCTGTGATCTCTGCCATCCTGATTTCTCTTCCAAAATGAATTTCCACCTCTGCCTTTAAGGCATTTGGTCACTGAAGCTGCTGTTCCCAAGAGATTGGCAGTTGTGTTTGTGCCTTTCTTATGAGAAAAGCCAGCTCACTCCTCAGATGATGGTGCACATGCTGCTGGTGGCTGGACCTCTCTTGTGATTTGGGCCATGTGGAAGACTGGAAGCAAAGATGTTAAGCTTTCTGAGCCTTAAAATTAAGGAGGTTACCAGGAAGAGCCTTAAGATTTTGATTTATGTCAAACCCTAATTTGATCATTTAATCTTGTTTGGAGTTCTGAACCCATGATGTAGTATTGTTCTTTGTCTCCTGTTGGCACTCTCAAATTTCAGGTTGCTAAAACACAGGCTTAGTTCTGTGTTCTGGCAAAGCGATTTTGACATGTAAACAGTTGCAGTAAAATATAGGGCCAGAGGACAGGCTTGGTATGCTTACACCCTGTGGACTCAGAGCTGTGTCTTCTGCATCTTGTCTGGGTGCTGTTCCAGTTTTGTACTTATGTCAAACAGAGATTAATATTTAAACAGTGTGGTTGAACAAATTTAATGCCAGCCATTGGAGACCAGTTTTAGGCAACCACTCTTTCAAAAACAGTTTAGAATTTATGCCCCAGTTTTCTTACATTGAAAGATAACTGAGTAACCTGTAACTACTTTAAAATAGCATAAAATTAGGATACTTTTGTACTTTGTATATACATTTTGAGATGTGCACAAGAATGGACTGAGTTATTAAAAAAGGTATTGAATTTAAGAAGACAGATACTAGCACAAAACACTGAAATAGTGTTAACAAAAGGAGGCATTGATTCCAATTTTAAGGCCATTTACTGTGTACATCCAGGGAAATTCACAATTGAGCTTAAGAATACCTTGGGTAGTGCTTTACCCCAAAGCGTCAGAGGGCCAGCTCGAGGGAGACAGTCGGAAGGATGTCAGCGCTGCTGTCTTTGGTAAATGTTAGTTGAACTGAGTTATGGATTAGTGTTCTTTCAAACACGTGATACCTTTAGTATGCTACAGTGAAATGAATAAAAACTGTTCTCAAACTGGGAACTTTATTCATAATGTTGAAGGCAGAAGATTCTACTAAGGAAAACAGCAGGAGGGAAAGCTTTGAAAATCTTGCATCCTTTTTTCAAAAATTGCAGAAAATAATTTCATTCTCTTTCCCTACTATTTTAAAATTTAAGACCTTAAAATGTGTTTAGATCTGTAGTAGTTAAGGTTAGAATTATGTTAACAGAGTAGTGTGACATGATACCTAGAATATAAATTTATGTTCTAAGTCAGGAGTCAGGTAAACTGGAAAAGTATGATTAGGGGGAATCTGGGAAAAAACAAAACATAAGTTTATAGCCCTAAAATTCACAAACACTAAATTCTGTTTGAAGAAAGAAGTAGATATCTTTTTTTAAAGTTTTGTAACAATGTCCTTCTTATGATTTATTTATTAGAATCTAGCACTGTTAGACTCAAACAAGTCATTGGAAGGGTTTTTGGTCAGCCATAAGTTGGGTGTACCTAGCTAACATCTATAGGTAGATGTGGATACATTTTAATATTATGAAACCAAGAAAATCAGACTGACTGCCATTTCCTGCCCACCTTCTTCCACTTCTTATATTTGTTTATTCCAGAGTTTGAGTGGGGAAATATGGGTATAGAGGTTTCATTCTAAAATTGTTCTTTAATATGAGGCTATGTTGGGCATAAATATAGGTTTGGGCATAAATAATTTTCTGTGCAGAACAAATTAATAGACAGGCTCTGATTTGCTCAGAGTATTGTTCAATAATTTATTAATAAGGTGTTTCTCCCTGTTTACACTCAGGATTAATATGTCAAATTAAATTTAAGAAGGAAATGGAAGAATTCAGGTACATCCATTGCATATTATTTTGGGAAAGATGAATCCTATACATGGCAGTTTTTCATTGTCACCTGAAGGCAACATGTTCTTCCAAAGAGATCCATCTTTTCTTTTCTGTAAAAAAAAAAGGCTTTTGGCCTTCCCTTTCCATCTATCATATTCCTTCAACCTCCCTTCTCTGTGGTCCCTGTGTTTTTGTTTGACCAGTGAATGACCACACCTCAATGATGGTCACAGGGCACTTGTCAGTGAGCTGTCTTGTATGAGTCATCTTGTGAGCTTGAGCTTCAGGAAGCATGAGTCAAAGTATATGTGTGTATATAGTCATATATGTATTCTAACAAGAAAAAAGTATTTATTTTGACACAGGGAAACACTGATTTATGTTGCTGAAGAACTTGAAGCTAGTAAAAGGTTCCCTTCTCAGTGTCGGAGAGTGGACCCTCATTCATTCAGCAGGCACCTCCTGAGCAGCTCTGGTGTGCCTGCCCTGGCTGGGCACACAACGGTGCAGGTGGACCTGATTTCATGAGACCTGTTGTGCAGAGGAAGGCCGGATTCTCTCCCTTAGATTCTTCAAGTCTGGGTTGAAAAGGTAGGGCTGGGTACTGTACTGCCACAGGTTTTTAAGGAACTAAGGTGTTACTCACAAATACAAAATGTTGGGGGGGAGCTGGGAATAATTTGCTGAGGAGCTCATTTATCTGCTTAAAAGGGAAGTGTAGGAACCACTACCCTCTGTTTTGATCTGCCAAGGGTTTCCTCTCAGAGCTGTTGCACAAATAGAGGTTGTGCTTGGTAAGATACCAAACAAGACAAGATATGCACCGAAATTTCTAATGTGTTCCATGGGTTTCAATTCTGAGAAAATGAATAAAGATTTTAATAAGTATTGATGTATTACCTTTTCCTCTTACTCTTTTTTTCCCCATTTCAGGATATTTCCTTTGTTTTCTATTCCATTTCCTATCTGTTTTGTTAGGGGACAACCTTGCGCAGGGATTGTTGCACAGTTTCTGATGGATAAGACTTCACATTTCCTCTCTAGTTTTCAGAAGGCCCATACTAGATTGTGACTGTACCAGAATTTCCATAGGATAATTCTTACGTGCTTTTTGTATGTTTAGTAACAGTTAACTCCATTCTTGTAGCTTCTTTAGAGGTAAAGAATTATGAATCCCAAAGAATTTGTTGTCGGCACAGTACCATAGAGGCATAGAAGAGAAGAGCAGTTGCCCTGATTATAATTCTTAGGACACCCAGATTTTTAACTTCTGAAATAGAAATCCAGCATCTTAAACCTCAACCAGACAACTGAGCAGAGTTTTTAAGATTTTTTACTTGATTTGCAGCATTTTTGTTTGTCCAGTTTTTGTCATTTGTACTTGAATACCGGTGGGAGGCTGAAGCCTAGTACATGTTCCTCACTGACTCCCCACATCCGATCCTTTTCCAAGTGAGATTTCAGGCTTTGTTTGCTTCTCAAGCCTATCAGAAAGACTGGTATTAAAGCTTGAAAAAGGCAGCTGGGAATAGGGAGGGCATGGTTCTCATGGGCTAATTTTACCCAGCATATTTGCCTATAAAAACTGATTTTTAGCAGCCCTCATTTTGTAAAATAGAGACAAGAATGGTCATAACCACTGGGTTAGCATGGTGGGTTTTGTAAGGTAAGTTGCTATATAAATCCAGGAAATAACAGTATTAAGTCACAGTTTGTAAAGTATTTGCTCTTTTTCAGCAGACATTTGGGCATTGTGTTGGGAGCTTTGGATGCCATCAAGATGATAATGACTGTCCCTTCCCTCAAAGAGCCCATAGTCCCAGCAGGAGAGAACTGCTTGTGAAGCACCAGTGCCTCAGGAATGATGCAGATTACTTACAGTGGAAATAAGGAGCAGGGGAGAATCGAGGGGTTGGGAGGGTGAGAGGGCGTCAGGGCCTACAGTGAAGAAGGGGAGATTGATCCACACTTGATGTGTGTGGAACCCCTGACTCCAGAAAAGCAGAGCTGTAGCTTTAAAAGATGCAGAGCCTCCTGGGCCTGTCCTCTGTTTTCAGTGGGTCACCAGAAATGTCCCTTCAGGGGTTTCCCATGGTTTTTATCAGGTGTACCCTCTCTCGAGAGGACAATCCCAGTCCACTGTGATGCATCAGTTGTTCTGTGGCACAGATGTTACACAAAGGAGCCACGGGCGTATAGATGAGCTGTAACATTCATTATGTTTTCAGAGCTTGCTTTTTACATGCCAAGTTTATCTGGAGATAAACACTTGATTTTTACCCAAAGATTGTTTTCAAAGCAGATGGTGTTCTGAGTGCTTTCAGCAGGGTGGAGATGTCTACTGCAAAGCTATGTCCCATTCAGATGACCCCAATAAAGGTGTGTGCCCATTCTCTCTTAGAAAGACTTTGTTAAAATGCAGATTTTGATTGAGGAGGTTTGGGGCCCGAGATAATGCATTTGTAACAAGCTTCTGGGTGATGCCAATGCCACTTTTCCTTGGACCACACTTGAGTAGCGCTGATAGGGGTTTGCTTGCTAAAGAATCATAGCTGCCTGTAGTTTTCACAACAGCCTCTAGATGTCCCCATCGTCCATGAGATCTTGCTCCTAGAGCTACAGCAGCAGCCCCCCGCCCCGCCCTGAGAATGCACTGTTAGCAGTTTACTGAAACTAGAGCCTGTCTAAAACCGGTGTTTGGCTTCATTGTTTCTATGTGGGACTGACTCTGGTGACAAAAAATGTTTACCTCTAATCTTTAAGGGAAAAAATGTCTTCTTGAAATTAAGTTGTTTGTCCAAGAACTTCCCATCTTACCTATGTTATTTACCATGAAATGCTGAATCCGTATCAAAACATCTCAGGAATTAGCAGTTAGCCCTATATGGAAGTTACAAGTAGTGAGAGGATTATTTCCAGTCTTAAAATTTGGATTTTTAAAAGAAACTAGTGTTAAACTATAATTTTGTCACCACAAATTCACCAGTATAAATAAAACCATCCAAGCCTCCTGTGTAGACCATCCAGAGCCGCTGCCAGGGCGGGGCATACACAATAGTAAAAGTTAACATGTAACTGAATTAGCTCATTAACCCTCACAGCATCCCTATGAAGTGACTGTTTTATTATCCCCATTTTATAGGTGGAGAAACTGAGGCCTAGGGCAGTTAAGTAACACCCAAGGTCACACATAGAAAATGGTAGGGACCATTCAGTTAATCACTATACTGGATTACCATTCATGCTCAAACAACATTTACTGAATGAGTTAATGTTTTCGATTTCCAAATAAAAATAATGGTATGTTCCTTGTTAACTATCTTCTGAAGGGTTTCATGAGCTTGATTGCACATAATGCTGTACAAGTGTACTGGCCACTGCTCTATGGAAGATTCAATTTTGACATCACTGAGTGGCTAAGACATACAATATACATATATAACATTACTTTTCAATTTAACTCTCGCAGTATCCTACCAGAGGTGCTTATCTGATTTCTGTAGCTGTTTGAATGAAAGGCCGGAGCAAATTTGGTGAGCTGTTGAGGAAGGATTTAGACCTGGCAGATGAACAGGTGAATCAGTGTGCCTGTGACATTTGTGAGACATGGTGCTAGGATTCACCTCACTATCTGCAAAGCCCAACCTCAAAGCCAGTGGGCCTATGGCATTAGTCAAGTCCCATGATCTCTAGATACCAGTTTCTTCTTAGGACAAGATGGCTCTTAGGCTAGTGGCTTCAGTAACTCAGGTGATTTCGAAAATGCATTAAGCTCTTCTGAAATCTAACAACCTTGTTGGCAAGCTCATGTTATGGAGAAGGCAGCCCTGAGGAAGGAGGCCCTCAAGCCTTTTGCCAGTGCTGTCTGAGAAGCTGCTCATAGTCACGAGCACTTGAAAGTTGAAACAGCCAAGAAAGTGCACACACTACTTACCCTAACTTCTTTTTAGTGAGAGATGATTACATTAACATGAAGCCTTATGATTTTCCCATGATTCGGAGTTTCCAAAACCCAAATATCTCCCGACTGGAGCCCACCAGCTTCCTCTTGCTTTTAGTGGACTCCTAGCTGTGGAAACCTGCTGGTGGTTTGCTGCTGTTTCATTTCCCTCTGTAGAGGGGGCGGGCCCGTTCTCCTCAGGGCTTCCTCTCGGCTCAGCTGACTCCCCCGGCCAACTCAAGCTCCTGGGTGAGATGGTTGCCTGGTTTCCTCTAACAGGCTGGTAGGAAGTTTATCTGCAGACACAGGGCAGGGCACAAATGAGTGCCCTTCTTTGGTAGGCCTCGGGCCACCAGAGCCGCCCGAAAGTACTACCAGGGTGATTGACAGTGGCTATTTCATAGCCTGACTTCACTTTTCAACCACAATCACCCCAGAATAGCCTGCTGCCAGGAAGCGAGCCCTGGTTGAGTGGGCGGCGCCTGCAACCAGTCTCGGGTTGCTTTCCAGGGCCCCAGCCTGGGTTTCGGTTCCCTGCAAGCGCTGGGCTCGCCCTGCGTCACGGGAGGCAAGGTCAGCCCGCCCGCCGTTCCCGTGGCAACGCCAATCGCCGGCCAACCCGGGCTTCGAAAGTGCCGGCGCCCGCCCGCCCCGGGCTTGAAAGAGCCGGGCGAGAAGGGGTGGCGGGAGGCAGCGGGCCGACACGGTCATGCTTCGCGGCCCGCAGCCCCGGGTCTGGCTCTGCCTCCTCCTGCTGCTGCTGCTGCTGCTGCTGCCGCCGCCGCCGGGCGCGCGGGGACACCACGGCGACGCGAGGCCGGGTCCCGGGGCCGAGGAGGCGGGCTCGAGACGGGCCTGGCCGGCCTTCCAGGGCCTGCAGGAGCGGCTGAGGGCGGCCTGTGCCCTGTCCAGACGGTACTGGGCGCTCTTCAGCTGCCGCGTGTGGCCCAAGGACTGTGAGGAGGACGAGGAGGCGCCCGCGGGGCCCTTGGGTAAGACCCGGTCGCCTGGGCCCCGCCTGCCTGCAGCTCCGGAGGGCGGGCCGCGGGCGCAGTGCGCGCCGGCACCGTGGAACTGGGCGCCGCTGTCAAAGCCTCGCGCCTCCCCGGGCCACTAGAACCAGGGTCACAGGCCAGGCGCCTTAGCAGCCAGCTTTGCTGTTCCGCCCAGCCTCTGGCTCAGGCTGTGGGCAGGGGCAGCCTCCGGGGGGCCAGGAAGCCCCATCACTGCCCCACTGCACCCATTCCTGGCGCAGCCCCCTTATGCGTTCGAACTGGCCTGGCTGTCCTCCCCCACGTCGCCCGCAGTGGGTTCTTGACTCCTCCAGACACTTCACACTCCCTTGCTATCTCCCAGTCCACGCTGGCGTTATTCCAAGGAGCTACTCTCTCACTTTCCTGATGGCTTTAAAGAAAGACCCCGGTTGGACACACCCCAAGTACCTTCTCCTCTGCCGCTTACGGAGGCAGAGCCTGAGCTGGGAGTCCCGGTCCGATAATTCTAGGTCCTGTAATAGTACTGTAATGGTGATCCTGTAATGGTGCTATAAACATCTTTCGTTTAAATCAAAGATTTCTAAATCCCAGTGAATGATTTTTGTTTTGTTTTTGCTAATGCTGGGTATGTTCAAATTGGCAAAAGAATTTAGAGGCCCTTGGAGTTGGCTGTGATCAGATGATTTTGGAATCCAGAGCAAGCAGGAAGAATGATAATCACCAGCTACTGTTTGTCTCCCTACTAGACTGCAAACTCCTTGCAGGCAGGGTCTGGGTTTCTTAACGCTTCTGGCACGCAGTCTTAAGGCGTATTTGTTGAGTAGATTGAGCCTTTGCTGGAGTTGCTCTGTAGCAAGGCCATCTACTTCCTCAAAGCTGGAAGTGCCCACTCCCGCCCATTCCCTGGCAAGGCGCAAGGAAGGCCCAGGGGAGAGCAGTGAGGAGTGGCTCTGGAGAGAGGACAAAGGAAGAGAAGAACCGCTCAGCTCAACAGGTCGTGTGAAGTGGGCAACACAAGTTGCACAGGGAGGCAGTGCCCGGCTCCTGCTTGGCCCTCAGCTCTGTCCCTGTCTCACAGCTCCTCCTTTTCCAGGCTGGGGCCTTCCCCTGTTGGGCCAGCAGTACCTGGATATCCTGACCACGTGGTACTGCAGCTTCCAGGACTGCTGCGACAGTGGGGACTGCAGGATCTCCAACAACTTCACAGGTTGGACCTTGCATGGCCATGAGGGGCTCGGGATCTGTGGGGAGGGAGGCAATTCAGGGGAAATGGCTAGGGTGCAAGATCTTTCGTCATCCTCCCCACAGCTGGCAACACACCCTCCCTGTCTCCACCATGGCTCCCAGGAGCCCCTATCTCCAAACCCTGCAACCTTATAGGTGAGAGGAAGGAAGGCCTACCAGAGGACTGCACACACTAGCAGCTCTCAACAGGTGTTTGCTGAATTGAATTAAAGTGAATAAAATGAGGGTGTTTCCATAAAATATTTAGGGAATCCTGAAACTTCCAGGCGGGAGCAGCCTCACAGGTGTGGGGGGGTGGGCTGCCTTCTCCAGACAGGACTCTGCCAACCATTCTGAGGTGTCTTCAGGACCCTCAGAAAGGGTGATTCCAGGGGCCGGCCTGGTGGCATAGTGGTTTAGTTCACGCTTGGCAGCCTGGGGTTTGCCGGTTCAGATCCCGGGCGCCTGCCGACGCACTGCTTGTCAGCCATGCCATGGCGGCGTCCCATATAAAGTAGAGGAAGACGGGCACGGATGTTAGCCCAGGGCCAGTCTTCCTCAGCAAAAGGAGGAGATTAGCAACGGATGTTAGCTCAGGGCTGGTCTTCCTCACACACACAAAAAAAAGAAAGGGTGATTCCATTCTGTCCCTAAGTTCAATCTTGATTTCTCAAACTCTTCAGAAAATAGCCTTGAATCCCTTCTGCTGCAAGGCCTGCCCAGTGGCTTCTTGTTCTGAGGTCAAACAGGATGGATAAGCGATCCCACCTCAGAGATGTTTGGAGGTGCACAGTCTCGCGACCGTTGCTGAGCCTGGTGGGGTCCGTATCTGTGTGCCTCTCTCACTGGGGCCTCCTCTTTCCTGCCCCTAGGCCTAAAATCGGACCTGAGTGTGCGACTGCACGGCCAGCATCTGGCCCAGGAGCTGGTCCCGAGAGCAGTGAGGAGCTACTTAGAGCTGCCCCGGCCAGACAAGGCCCTGGTCCTGTCATTCCACGGCTGGTCTGGCACAGGCAAGAACTTCGTGGCGAGGATGCTGGCGGAGAACCTGTACCGGGATGGGCTGCGGAGTGACTGTGTGAAGGTGTTCATTGCCATGTTCCACTTTCCTCACCCCAAGTACGTGGACCTGTACAAGGTGAGGCCAGGCAGTGCTGGGGAGCTCTGCCAGTGGGTCTGGGGCTGGAATGAGGCTTCGGCAGGCGGAGGAGAAGGCCTCTGTGCTAAGAAGGAGGCCTTGAAACCAACCCCTACTTGCAAGGAGGTGGGCCCTGGAGAAGCCTAGGTGTGGGGATTGGGGACGGGCAGCCATTGCGACACAACCTGTAATCCACGGAGACATCCACTCCACATGAGGCCCTGAACACGTGGAGGGAAGACTCGTGTTCCAAACACCGCTCGTCCGGAATTCTGTCTCCTCACAGCCAACGTGAGAGGCCCGACACTGAGCTTCAACAGGGAACCCATGTGTTAATTTTCCTGTTAGAGAAGTAGTGGAACTGTCACAGGAAATGTGGAACAGAGAAAAGCAAGAACTTTATCGTAATCTCCCCACACGGACTCAACCACAGTTAGCATTTTGGTGTCCTTCCTTCAAGCCTTTCCCCTATGCTGTTTTATGCCACTGTAACTAGATTGGACAGAAAGTTGCATATCCTGCTATTTATTTTAAAGAGGTATATCATAAGTGATTTTCCATATTTTCCTGAAACCACTCATTATATGCCAGCAAGTGGATGGACAAAAATTGTCTTTGCTGCTCTGCTATTTTGGGTTTCTTCCATTCAGACATGTAGTATTTAAAATAAGCCAGACGGCGACCAAACCCCACTGCAGCATGACAGAAATGACTGCGTCTGGTCCAATATTTGGTGTGTGTTAACCTGGGAGGATTATGTAAGCCTCTGAGGAAGGATTATGTAACGCTCAGATTGCACAAGTCATCTGGCCATTTCAGTGCAGCCTTGGCAGGCAGGGGATGGTGAACTGTCCTAAGGGCAGGTGCAGGTTAGCCAGGCCTTCCCAGAGAGAACTAGCTGGCTTTGACAGTGGCAGAACTTCTGTGGATCTCAGCTTCCCCACTGTGGAAATGGACATGTACACTCTCTCACACCCACACATCCTCTCACACACACTGGGGTGACAGAGGCCTGAAGTCAGAATCCAGGGAGGCTAGAGGTGGACAGTGGGGCTCAGCTAAAACACCCCACCCTGGGGCAGGAGTTGGCCCTGTTCTGGTGAACCCTGCAAAGCAGCATCTTTTCAGTTGAGGGCTTACTATCATGCCTGGGGTCAGGAACCCCAGTTGCAAGTTGGCTGGGTCCCAGAGAGGTCCCCCCCAGGCTTCTCCCCTGAGATCTCAACCCAGCCTGGGTCCCAGTGGGCACTCTGCTCCTGGGAGTTCAAGACAGGGGACTGGCTGCCTCTGGGCACTGGAGCCTGTCTCTGTCTATCACCCTGTATTAGAACCTGACTCCTACCCCCTGGGGAGGGTGAGTTGGCTGTTAGTTCTGGGATGGGCTCTCATCCTGGAGGGAAGGGAGCAAGCAGGGCTGGTGCTCTTCCCAAGGGCAGGCAGGCAGGCCCTCTTCCCTCCCCCCACGCTGGCTCCACCTAGTTTAGGACCTCAGGGTTTAGGAGAATCACCCAGGAAGCTCCTAGGGTGCATGACCACCTAGCCCCACCCCCAGAGGTTTGGATTTGGGAGTTCTAGGGTGGAACTCAGTCACAGGTGATCCACTGCGGCTGCCCTGGGGACATCGGGCCTCCCCAGGGCCCTCCTGGCTGGAGGGTGGGAAATGGGCCTCGCACCGCTCCCCAGCAGCTCCCTGTACTCTGCGCAGGAACAGCTGACAGGCCAGATCAGGAAGACACAGGAGCGCTGCCACCAGACCCTATTCATTTTCGATGAGGCCGAGAAGCTGCACCCAGGACTGCTGGAGGCCCTCAAGCCACACCTGGGACGCCAGGACCTGGAGAACCACAGGGCCCAGTCCCCGAGAACCATCTTTCTTTTTCTCAGGTGAGGTCTGAGGAACAAATCCAGAGGGCTGGGTGAGAGAGGATGAGCCCTCTGTCCAGGTGCCGCGCATGCCAGGTTTGGGAGCTATAACCCGGCAGTGAGCTGGTGGTGAGGGCTTCCATGGTGTCTAGGCTGCAGACCTGTTTCCACAAGGGCACCCAACACACACTCCAGTAGAGAAAACAGAAGTCTCGCTGCTTGGGTGGCAGCGGCGTGAGTGCCTTAGGTCTTCCTCCTCCTGCCCCAGTTCTACCCACAAGGCACTTCTGAAGAACTCTGACCCCCCTTTGGCACAGGCCAGCTAGTGAACTCCCAGGACCAGCCTGGGGAAGAGCAGCTGTCCCTCATCTTGCCTCCCCCACGGTTCTCTTAGGATGGCGAGGCTCCCCCCCCCAGACTCCCCAGTTAGCACATAGTCTCCTCAGGGAGGGATCACTCACATACTGGGAATACCCTCTTAGAAGGGCATTACATTTTTTATTTGTATTGAAGTACTATTGACATATAACATTAGATTAGTTAATTAGTTAATAAGTTTCAGGTGTACGTGATTCAGTATTTGTATACATTGTGACATGATCACAAATAAGTCTGATTAGCAGCCATCACCATACATAGTTATAGAATTTTTGTGTGTGAGATAACTTTTAAGATCTACTCTCTTAGCAACTTTCAAATATGCAATACAGTATTATTAACTATAGTCACCAAGCTGTATGTACATTACATCCCCAGGACATATTTATTTTATAACTGGAAGTTTGCACCTTTTGACCCCCTTCACCCATTTCACCCACCCTCCCATCCCCCACCCCTGGCAACCACCAATGTATTCTCTGTATCTACGAGCTTAGTTTGTGTTTTTGTTTTTAGATTTCACATATAAGTCAGATCATATGGTATTTGTCTTTCCCTGATTTCTTTCTCTTAGCATAATGCCCTCAAGGTCCATCTGTTTTGTCATAAATGGCAAATTTCTTTTTTATGGCTGAATAATATTCCATTTTCTTTATCCATTCATCTATTGACGGACACTTAGGTTGTTTCCATGTCTTGGCTATTGTAAATAATGCTGCAATGAACACGGGGGTGCAGATATCTTTTTGAATTAGTGTTTTTGTTTCCTTTGGATACATACCCAGAAGTGTAATAGCTGGATCATATGGCAGTTCTATTTTTAATTTTTTTTTTTTTAGGAAGATTGGCCTTGAGCTAACATCTGTTACCAATCTTCCTCTTTTTCTTTTTTCTCCCCAAAGCCCCAGTACATAGTTGTATATCCTAGTTGTAGGTCGTTCTAATTCTTCTATGTGGGACACTGCCTCAGCATGGCTCGATGAGCGGTGAGTAGGACCACACCCAGGATCTGAACTGGCGAACTCTGGGCCACCGAAGCAGAACGCACAAACTTAACCGCTATGCCACTGGGCTGGCCCCTCTATTTTTAACTTTTTGAGGAACCTCCATACTATTTTCCATGTGGCTGCACCAATTTACATCCCCACCAACAGTGCACCAAGGTTCCCTTTTCTCCACATCCTTGCCAAGTTGTTATTTCTTGTCTTTTTGATAATAGCCATTCTAACAGGTGTGAAGTGATGTCTCATTGAGGTTTTGACTTGCATCTCCCTGATGATTCGCGATGTTGAGCATGTTTTCATGTACCTGTTGGCCAAGCTGTATGTCTTCTTTTGAAAAATGTTCATTCAGATCCTCTGCCCATTTTTTAATTGGATTGTTTGGGTTTTTTTGCTATTGAGTTGTATGAGTTCTTTATATATTTTGGATATTAACCCCTTATTAGGTAATATGATTTACAAATATTTTCTCCCATTCAGTAGGTTGCCTTTTCATTTTGTTGATGGTTTCCTTTGCTGTGCAGAAACTTTTTAACTTGATGTAGTCCCACTTGTTTATTTTTGCTTTTGTTGCCTTTGCTTTTGGTGTCAAATCCAAAAAAATCATTACCAAGACTGATGTCAAGGAGCATACCTGCCTATGTTTTCTTCTAGGAGTTTTATGGTTTCAGGTCTTACATTCGAGGCTTTAATCCATTTTGAGTTAAATTGTGTGTGTGGTGTAAGATAGTGGTCCAGTTTTTCCCAACTCTATTTATTGAAGAGACTGTCCCTTCCCGATTGTATAGTGTTGGCTCCTTTGTCATAAATTAATTGACCATATATGTTTGGATTTATTCTGTTCCATTGATCTGTATCTGTTTTTATGCCAATACTGTACTGTTTTGATTACTATGCTTTGTAATATAGTTTAAAATGTAACTCACACACTAGAGTCCCCTCTTAGACAGGCATTAAGTTTTCAAGTCAGCAAATTAGTCGAAAATCAAGTAGAAACTACCCTTGAAAATTCCCAAGGTAGACCCAGTTGGAGGATAGTTTCCCACTAGGTCCAAATGGCCAGTTCTTTCTCCAGCCTTGGAAGGTCTGTTTCTTCTCTAATCATAGAGGAAGTCACTGGCTTGAAATTCAGGATATAGTGTTGAATGAAAAGCTCCCATTGGCTTCCGCCACAAGACTTGCAACCCCACAATATAGGACTCACTAACCACTGCACTACATTTCCTATATTGTTCTACTGTGTGCCCTAGGCTTTGGAAATGGCTTTGCAAATAGTGAACTTAGAAATCAACTTGTCCAACCCTATATTTTTATGGAGGCTTCAACTGGGAATGTCCTTCCCAAGGTCTGTTTAAAAGTCAAGTTTTGGGGGCCAGCCCCGTGACGTAGTGGTTAAGTTCAGTGCACCCCACTTCAGCAGCCTGAGTTCGCGGGTTCAGATTCTGGGCACAGACCCACACCACTGGTCAGCCATGCTGTGGTGGTGACCCACATAAAAATAGAGGAAGATTGGCACAGACGTTAGCTCGGGGCAAATCTTCCTTAAAAAAAAAAGTCAAGTTTGGGTCCCTGTTGGCCCAACTTGAATGCTTCACAAGTAGCTTCTTGCTCTCAGAGTGGAAGCCAAACCAGTTGCTCCCTCCTCCACCGCACTCCCCTCCTCCCCCTCACAGGCCAGTCCATGCTTGCTAGGAGATTTTCCCCAGCTTTAGGGTGCACCCTTGAGGGTGGAGAAATAGGGCATCTGGTTTTTCATCCAGGCTTGGAGAGTGTGAAGGACCCACAAGACAAGATGGAACCAGTTTAAACTGTTGCCAGCTTGCAATTTTGGTGTGTTGATGGCGAGTCCTTCTTGGTCTATAAGTAAGGCTTATGAGATACTACAGTACATTGTGGAGGAGGGCAGGGGGCCATCCCAAGGTGATTTTAAGAAAAGCAATGAGTTTCTGCTATGATGTGAGTGATCAGAATCAGGAGGCGAGGATGGTAAATTCTTCAGATTAACTCTCCTCCCCAGGCAGCCCGGAGGCGCAGATCTCTTGTTGCAATGAATCAGGTGGAGGCTCCAAAATGCACACGAGGCTGAATAAGGAATCACCTTGGTTCCCTAAGGCTTCTCCACCTAAGCCCTGCCAGGGTGTGGGGGCAAGGCTGGGAGTCCAGGGGACCCTCTGAACCATTCCTGCAGACATGAGACCTTCCCACCGAGTGGAAGGGAGCCTGGTGACCAGCGAACTCGGGACTCCCTTTCGCCTTTGCAGGAATCCTTTGATTTTGTGCAAAGCGTCTTCCCCTCTCCTCTGCGTGGTTTCTTCCCCTTCCTCCGGGCGGGCCCAAGCCTGCTTCTGCCCCCTGGCCACAGCCAACCTTTCCCCAATTTGGGATCAGCCGCCTCTGAGGAGCTGACTTTCCCACCCAGTTCTCAGCTTGGAAAACCCTGGCCCTCGCCGCTGCCAGGATTTCCTGATGTGACCCAGGTGACCCCACTGTCTCCAGGCAAACATTTGCCTTCCTAGTATTTTGGTGATTGACTGGCAGCAGTCCCTCGTCCCCTCCATCCTGCCCTTTCCCCCAGTGACCCAGCCTTTGTGCACTGTCCAGGGCCACGTGGTCACCGGTGAATGGACAGACGGACAGACAGCTGGGGTGGAGGCAGGGCCTGGGGAGAGAGGCACCAGCAGAGAAGCTGCCCTGTGAGCCTATGCTGGCTGGCAGATGGAGAGGCTGGGTGGGTTCAAGGAAGCTTTGAACCTCCAGGGAGGAGGACACACGCTCAGGACAGGGACACAGGATGTGGCCTCCAGTTCCAGTGGTTCTGATGCTGGCCTGTGCCCGGCCTGGGAAGGCCAGTGGTCCCCAACAGGCCTGGGCGCCCTGAGCCTGCAGGCCAGTCAGGCTGACAGTCCTCACCCTGCTCTGGGCCAGGGCATCCAGAAACGGCACCTCAACCCTGAAGGTTTTCCGGTTAAAAAACAAAATTCAACCAAGTAAATTTTAAGATCTGATTGGCTTTATTAAGCGATTCACAGAGCAGGCAGGATGCCATCTCAGAACTAGAAGGGCAATCAAGCGGTTGTACAAAATGGAAGGTTTCTATAGGAAGGAGAGTGGGGCAAGGGAGCTATTAGCAAAGAAAAAGAATCGCTTTGGCCCCGTCTTATTTTGGGGGAAGGAAAGGGCAGGGGTTTTATCATGCAGACGACCTCACTGGTGCAACCCAGGAGCTATCAGAGTGACTGCTGAAAGGCCACGTTCTGGGAGGGGCTGGAACTGTAATTAAGTCTTGGTTTGCTGTCAGGGGGGCCATTTGGGGCCTGTTATTTCTTTTTTTAAACGAGGTATTCTAGTGATGGGGGGTGGGGCGCGGGTGCTGCAGCACAGACAGTGTATTTGAGTCTCTGGACTTGATTTCTACAACCTTCCGTGCGTGGTAGGGACTCATGTGTTTGAAAGAAAAGCACAGCTGAGTCAAACCGCTGGTGTGAGGAAGTCACTCTAGTGTAAGGCCAGCAGCTTAATCCTGAAAAAAACCCTAAACCTGCTGAGTGGCTTTGCTGGCCTGCCCTTTGGTGGCGTTTGATGGCAGAAGGGAGGAGGGAGCAGCTGAAGCGAAGCAGGGGTGTAGTGTGCAGGGGCCGGAGCACCTCAGCCCTCAGAGCCAATGCTTCATTGGGCTGGAGGAATTCAGGGAGCCACTGGCCAGGTACCAGAAAACTGACATTGACTACTTTTGCCCATTTCTACCAAGTGTCGAAAGCTCCAGGAGTGAGGTCACAGGGCAGAACAGGAATATGAACTCTGGAGATGTGAGCTGTGTCCTCTTCTCATTGAAGCTGTAAAGTGAAGAGGGTAATTACTACTGCCTGTTCTCTTTGGGCTGTTGTCAGGAAAAGGACTTTGAAAAATTTTTTAAACTTTATGAATGTAAATTGTTCAAGGAATCAATAAATTGTATGCCAGGGCATAGAAAATGCTTATAGAAATGTATAGATCTTGACTGACCCTTGGATCTAAGGATAGTATCTTAAATTGTCTGGTTCAGTTCTCTCATTTTACAAATGAGGAAACTAAGGCTCAGAGAGATTAATGATTGAGTCAAGTTTATATCTTCTTTGGGAAAGACTTAGCAATTAGGGTTGGGGTTTGTTATCAGAGTTCTGGAGAGGCCTTTGACTCACCTTCCTTTGGGGTCTGGGGGCTAAGGGCTGGTGGGATTACATGTTGTCCTGCCCCAGAGCTGGGGGAGAGGGGTAGTTCTAGAGGTGCCTTTTGTCCCTTGGTCCCAGTCAGCAGGTGACCTGGGAGGATGTGGAAGGGAATTGAGGTGATCTAGGAAGGCAACATCTGTCCAGAGGTGTGATGTTGGGACCAGAGTGGCAGTCCCTGAGGAGCTGAGGACTACAGGAAAGGTAGTGAATAGAGAAGGGGCCCAGGTTATGTCTTGGTGGGTGAGATAAAGCCCACAACACAGAGGAAGAAGAGAGACATTGGCTGTGGGACAAAACAAGAGGAGAAATTCAGAAGGGAGGTGGAGATAGTGTAGACAAACGTGCAGAAATATCCATTTAATAAACATTTATTGAGCATCTGATGTGCACTAGGCACTGGGATTACATAAACAACTGGGCTAAGCTCTGCTCTCAAGAAGCTTAGTGCGCAGTGGCTTCCGGGGAGAAATGGGGAAGGCAGCGGAGTCTGTGCTTCTAGGGCTGAGTGAGTGAATCCCTCTCATCGTCCCCTCGCCTGGATGCCTGCACTCCAGCCCAAGCACGTGGAAACCTGCCTCTGCCTCCAGTAGGGAATGCAGGATGGGGCAATCCCTTGGCAGTGGGCAGGTCTTGCCTCAGCTGATGCAGTTGTGCACAGATGACCTGCCTGGCAGGCCTTTCTGCAGCAGGGGGAGGGGCAGCGGCTTCCCTACATGCAGGTGTCAGGGGAAGTCTAGCGGAGCAGCTGAACTTGAGCAAGGGGTGGAGGCTACCCTTGTCCCTGCTAGGCTCTCCAGCTGGGGGCTCATGGCCCCTGATAAATTCTGGCTGTGAGGGGCACACTGGCCCCTACAGAGAGGAGGCATTAGATCAGTTGGCAGTCCCAGCTCACCTGCTTGGCAGGGAAGGATGCCCACCCAGCCTCTCCTTACCCATCTGTAGAGGCAGGCATGGCGAGAACCACTCAGCTTCTTGTGTCCCAGAGCCTCGCATGGAGCCTGGCACACAGGACGCACTCAGATACGAGATGAGCAGACAAAGGAGTTAATGTACCTGAGAGTCAGAGCCAGCCCGTCAGGGCTTCGCAAGGAGAGAACGGAGGGTTGAATGGATGGATAGATCCCCAATGGTTCACTTGCACCTGCCTCTCCCCTTCCTTCACTTCTTACACCTCCTCCCTCTGCTGGGCCTGAGGAAGAAGCAGGGGCAGAGCTTGGTTCGTTTCAGGAGCTGGCTGCAGCCCAGCGAGGGGAGATGAGTGCGTGAGGTGGGAGAAGTCCGCCCAGGATGGGAGGTCAAGGAGGAAGGGCTGCCAGCTCCAGGTATCCACTTCCTCCTTCCCAGCTGCCCTGCAGGTGGCTCTCAGATTTCCTCTCTCCTCACCCCTTTTCTCCCTCATCTCTAACCCAGGCAGGCCTCTTTCCTGTGCTTCGGACCCATAATTCCAGTTGTTTAATGATATCACAACCCCTGGAGAGATCACAGGCACGTGCAAAACACTCACACGTGTGTACATCCAAGCTTTCATCTCCACCCTTCTCCTGTATTCCCCTTCGGTGAGGGGCGGGGCAGCAGGCAGCTCAAAGCAAACACTGGTTTTCTTTGATGACCTCCTATCTCTCACTTCTCACATTCTTCAGTTACAGGGTCCAGTCAGTTACGCCTCCTAAGCTAATTCTTAAATCCTCCTCTCCATCACCTTCATCGCCTCTAAAGATGGACTATTGGGGCCGCCCGGTGGCGCAGCGGTTTAGTTCGTGCTTGGCAGCCCGGGGTTCGCGAGTTCGGATCCCGGGCGCCCGCAGACGCACTGCCTGTCAGCCATGCCGTGGTGGCGTCCCATATAGAGTGGAGGAAGATGGGCACAGATGTTAGCCCAGGGCCAGTCTTCCTCAGCAAAAAGGGGAGGATTGGCAACAGATGTTAGCTCAGGGCTGGTCTTCCCCACACACACACAAAAAAAATAAAGATGGACTATTGCAAAAAGCTCCCTGACTAGCTTTCTGCAACCATCCCTTGCCTCTTCAATCCAACCTCTGTGGCCCTAGAACGATCTTCTTAGGAAGTAAAACTGATCAGGTCACCCTACCACCCTACATTCCCAAGTTCAAAACCCTTCAATAGTTTTACATGGCCCAGAAGCTAAAACCCACAAGCGTGGCAGACTAAGGCCTCCTCAGCTAGCCTCGGCCTACCTTTCATGCCTCCACTTCTCCAGCCCCTCCAGGAAACTTGCAGCCCCTGAACCCCACAGGCCCTCTGATCGTCCCTGCCTGGACACACGGCCTTCCCTGCCTCACAGCTATCGATCACTGCTCAGTCTGCATCTGCTCAGAAGCCTCATCCTCCCTGTAGGAGGCTTAGTTGCTCCCACATTACACTTGCCACACTGTCCTGGAATCACATACACATGTGCCTCCCCTTCCACACAGAAGTCAAGAGAAAGAACCACATCACACCGTCTCTGCGCTCCCTGCACCTAGCACAGTCTCACCGTTTGTCAAAAGGGAGCGAGACAGGGAGGAAAGTGGCAAAGCAGGACAGTGTCTTTTCTGTACAGACCTTTGGGTTGTGACACGATCTCCTGGGGGGTGGGGAGGCCCAGGCCCACGCCCCTCAACCTCTGTTCTTCCAGTCACCAATGCAATGGCTTCAGTGGTCGAGTTATCTACTTGGAAGCTAAATATAAAAATAACAATCTATTAACAAGCTCTTGTCTCTCTCAGTAACCTTGGCGGCAATATCATCAATGAGGTCGTCCTGAATCTGCTTAAGGCTGGATGGTCACGGGAAGAAATTACGCTGGACCACTTGGAGCCCCGCCTCCAGGCCGAGATCATCAAGTCCACAGGTAACTGACTCCCAGCCACAAAGAAAATAAGCCTCTGGGGAGAGCCGCGGTTGGGGGGTAATGTGGATGTGTTGGAAGGTGTGCTTATGAGGTAGACGGGGTATTTGGAACACACCATATAATCATCTCATCAACTTCAGGTAGACACAAGACAAGTGCCAAGAAAGCTGAACTCTTTTTCTGAAAATGCTTTGGAAAAGAGTAGTTTGCCCCAGCCCTGGAGGTACAGGCTGTGGACCCTGAGGAAGAGTCTCACTGTGAGAACCTCAGAGGTTCGGGCTCCAGTCCTAGGTAGGGTTGCTCCCCCTTCTGCTTTCTGCCATCAGATGAAACCATAACCTGGCAGTCAGAGCCCCCTTCTCCCGCCTCACCTGCCGCACACATCCATAGTTAATCAGGGCTCTTTCCCTAAAAGGAGATACAGCTGCATAGTTCTTGACACAAACTTCAGACAGCCCTCCTGGAGTCGGCATATGAGATCAAACCCTAGCCAGGCCTTAGGGTTGGGTGACACCTTAAAACCCAGTTGGGTTCAGCCCCAGGTCAGATTCCATGTAACTTTGGTCTTGATTTCAGACAGTGGCTTTGGCCACAGCTGTCTTGTGGTAGAAAACCTGATTGACTTCTTCGTCCCCTTCCTGCCACTTGAGTACCGTCACGTGAGGCTGTGTGCACGCGATGCTTTCCTGAGCCAGGAGCTCCCATATACAGAAGAGGCATTGGACGAAATCGCCAAGATGATGGTGTATGTCCCCAAGGAGGAACAACTCTTCTCTTCTCAGGGATGCAAATCTATTGCCCAGAGAATTAACTATTTCCTGCCTTGAGAGCTTGATGAAAACTTCCTAAAGCTGCCTTCCTTCCATTAACAGGACCCTGGGGCCTGTCAGCACACTGTCTGGGACTGTAAGGGTGGGAGGGGCAGTCTGGTGTGTAAAAGGCAGGCCTTAAGTCAGAAGCAGAGCCAATCCACAAAATCACTTGGTGCCTTAAAGAGCCACATTCCAAAATGTGGGCCAAGTGGTTGGAGAAAGCCACGTGGGAGATAAACAAATCCCAAGGGCTTATTAGCATCTCAGCTCTGGCCTGCAGACGGCTGAAGCTACAGGATCCTCTGCGACAAGAAAGGGGAACATGAAGTTCTGCTTAGCAGTGGCAGGGAGTACACCTTGGGTCTGAAGGTGGGGCGGGTTAGCTTTCAATTTGTTATTCCCAGAGGGAAGCTGAGCAGCTTCTGTGGGCGGATCAGCAAAGAGCCTCAGGCTGAAGGAAAAAGTGCATAAAGGAAGAATTAAAAAAAAAAATGTCAGGGTAGGCTAAGACTTGTTCTGCTCTACAGATTTAAAAAAACTTTTTAAGTTAGGGGCCTTGACATGACTGTCATATGTAAAGATTTAAATTTGTATTTTTCTAAAACTCTCGGCCTACTTTCTTACTGAGACCTAGTAATCGTGCTCACTCAGCAAAACTCCAGATGCCCGATAACATTGATGGGGATTGGTGGAGACCGGGGCGGACGCTGGCACTCAGAGCTGACAGGGTGACTGCCTGGCCTGCCACTTTGGTTCCTTTTGCTTTAGGTTCACATCAGCTGAGCTGGGTTATTTTAGCCTCTTACTGAAGAGGCTTCCACAGCATATTGCTTATATGAAAACGTCACTCTCGTGCTTCCAGCTTTAAAAAGAAAAACAGTAATTTTTTAGGCTTGCACGGCCACATGTATGTTGCCTCTAGACACACAGGAGGTGCACAGAATGTTTTTTTTTTCCCCTTGGTTCTTCTATTACCACACTTCTGGAAGTACACACAGGTCTTTTCTCTCATACCTGTCATCACCTCTAGTGTCCCCTTATTTAAAGCCCTCCCCAGCCCTCTCACCGTTAGCCCTGGTAAAATGGACACATCCATCTCTCCTCCATGTAACACTTGACTGCACTCAGTTACACAAATAACTGCCTCAGGTTAGAGAGTACCTAGCCCGAGCCACATCAGATATCCAACAAATACTCGAATTAAAGGAACTTAGTGTCACACCACTCATGGATCAAAAGTAACCTTGGTCTAACTGCACAATAAAATGGGGCCAGTTTTGGCTCCTGGCTCTCTGTCTCGGTCTAGAGCCTCTTAGGAAGAATCAGCAGGCCGCTTGATCCTGTTACGTACCCAGCGCTACACTCTAAATACACTCTTGGCAGATACATTCTGTATCTTTAGGTCTCAGAGCCACAGAACAGCTCACATCCTTCTAGCACTGGCCAGCATGTCTGATGTCATAAATATAGTCTGAACCTCTTACACCTTGGGAACCACGATAAGCAGCAGAATGCCGTGGTTCCGAACACCTCCCTGGAGTCAGACCCCGGCTGGGGTGCCACGGCTGAGCCACTCACCACGGAGACCATGGGAAAGCTGTCAACCTCAGCTGAACCTTGGTTTCCACTTTTGCGAACATGAGCCTCACTGTACTTACCTTACAGGGTTGTTGTGAAGATTAAATGAGTTAATCTTTATAAAGTGCTCAGAACACACAGCTTCAGGTGTTTAATAAAATAATAACCTAGAAAAGCTGCTGTCAGTTTTGGCACCATACTCAAAGCCAAGGCTGGCCGTTCCCTCCTTCTAAGCTCTTGGAATCCACGTTGGCTGAGGTTTGTTTTAGGTAATATTTGGGAACTTACTGTGGGCTGTGCCCTGTGCTAAGCACTTTATATATAGTCATCATCTCCTGTAATCTTTAACACTGACATAGGTACCAATTTCATCACCATTTAATAAATGAGAAAATTGGGGCTCTGAGAAGTTAAGTATCTTGTGCAAAGTCACGAAGCTAGTCAGTGGAGGCGTGGGGGTTCAACTCAGGCAGTCCGACTCCAGCTCCTATGCTGTAATAACTTGTTTCTAAAATAGATTTCCTCAGCAAATGCCGTAGCCTCAGGTGTGGAAAATGTTACAAGTACTACAAAAAGGGAGAAGATCACAATAAGAGGTTCTGCTCGGAAGACTCTAAAATAAAGATTTCCTAAACTAAACCAAAAATGAGGAGAAAAAGGTTGAAGGTGGAGTGTGAAGAGGTGGACAAGCTGATGTTTAATAGCCATTCTAATTGGACCTCATGTGGGCACCACTTGAGTATATCCTATCATACTTAATTAAAACATTACTTCTAAAAGCAATTAATCCTTTTTTTAAAAAATTGAAGACCACGTCAAACAAGAATAGAATGTTTCCTGTGAGGTTCTACACTTACTCTACTAATGCTTTGGCTCAGGACATTTTTAGAACTTATTTGGAGTTGTCTTCAGAATGTACTTTGAGAGAATTAGTCTCATTTTACAATCACCTCATGTTGGACGGATGAATGGACAGACACACACACACACACTACCCACCTTATGTACCCAGCTGGGCTCCAGACAATGCCTTTGGCCATTTCCAAAATAATCCATCAACGGATGAGTATTCATCCTCATAGAGGACATTCTAAGGGATGTATCAGAGGGATGCTTGCTAAAATCAGCTTCTTTACCTTACAGATAATCTATTTTATGTAGAGAGAGAGAAATTCTGCTTAGATTCTCTGTCAGTTAAATTATGGGAGAAACACTCCAATCACAAGCCTACTTTGCCAATAAAATATTGCAACATTTATTTAAAATAAAACACAAATTGGCAAGCCTTGTAAGACAACAGGCAGACAGCATTCCCCTTTCAGGGCCTCATTTATTTACATCAAGTTTAACACTGTTAGCAGTTCACAGTCAGACAACAGGGTGAGAGAATTAAATTAGAAAAACAAACACCCGAAAATATATTGCAATGACAATTAAGAACAAATACCTGACAACACTCGTAGTGTGACCCATGAATGATGTGTTTTCAATTATAAATCCCATATTGTCTCAGTGTCCCTTAGCAACGCACACAGTGCCCAGGCCCTCCAGACCTCACCTCTGTGCACCCACCACGCATACACCTGCAGAGCGTGACCTTTGGTATAAACATTAAACAAGTTTTAAAGAATCTGAATCATATGTTTTAGGACAAAGTTCTGTCAACCACCATGAAATGTTCAAACTTACTTTTGACAAGCAAGCATAAAACAGGTTTCTCCAATGATAGTCATTACAGAATCAAACTGCAAAGAAGGAAAAGTGTGGGGTCTCCCAGGAGACGGAGTTCTGAGCACACATTAACAGCTCAGTGAGCCTGTTCATGGCAAACACACCAACTGGGACACAGCTTCTATTCACCACAGGGAAAGATCTGATTAACTCTTCCTTCACTTACTCTCCTCCTTTCTTAGTGAGCACGACAACAGTGTATGTAGATAATGTGGACATAACGTGTACCCTCTATATAGATGAGGGTTTTCAAACATATGCCCTCAAGAACTATGAGTACCTCACTGTCCTTTTCTAGTTTCTGAATACTTATTTCTCTGAAGGGCAATCAGCCTAATCAATATGATTTCTCAAGATCTCAGAAAATTTCTCTCATAATCGAGTCCCAAGAACAGTGGCCACAGTGAAAAACGGCTTGTCAAAATGGAGGAAGGCCGGTTTATCGGGCCCTCACCTACCAGAAACATCTCTGTCTCTTGGCATTCTTGCCACTCATGACACATGGTACGATACTTCTGAATTGTACAGAACAGTATTTGAGATTCATCACAGGATCCTGCAATATCTTCTGAATCAAGAATAAATCTATTTGGCATACCTGTGTTGTTATTGTGTTATAACTGCTGAAAATTAAGTATCCTTATACGTGAAAATTTTATTAACCAGAAGTCCCCTTCTCCAAAGTTTATGGTGCTTAATTACATGATTTAATACTCCTATCATGAGGCTCAGAAGCAAACCTAAGCAAGCCCAACCATCCAAACTCTCTTTCCTTTCTTAAAGCCTGCTAGCATTGACAGTTTGCCTCCACCGTGTCCTAAAGAATTAACTACAGTGCTCCGAGACCTCAAGCCATGTGCACAGCTTGGAATGACACGTAGGCCCAGAAACTTGCTGCTTCGAGTACCATGATGAACAAAGAACCTCAAAGAACAGACACACGGCACGTACAAGGTGTGGTCTGAGGACAATGTTGGGCCTAACCTTTTGACTTAAAGGAGACATCCTTTCCCTTAGATGATCTGCAGGTTTGAAGACCTGCTCACACACTACCCGTGACCTCAGGCTGAGTTAACAGGGCCTTCTACTGTGTTACAGTCACTCAGCAATGGGGAGGTTAAAGGACATAATTTTTCTAGAAGAGGTAAACAATTTCAAATTTATAATTGTACATAGGGGCAAAGAAGTAAGTGCACCTGGAGGGAGGGAAGGGTCCAATTAGAGCGTCCTTCCCCCGGCTCACCAGGTGAGATGGAGAACGGTGCAGCAGTCTGCCAAATGAGCGCCCTGTGTGGGAAGAACGTCTCACGGGAGGAATCCTCACTGATGGAGGCTTTGAGCCTCTGCCATCCATAAAGCTCGTTTCTACCAGTTCTAGCTCAATATTCGTGCAACATCAACCCAGGTGACAAGTCTTTTCCTCTGCAAAACACATGAACCCATCTTTGAAGGTACAACCCTCTAGGAGTGATCTCTACCACTCCAAGTCAGCCTAGAATCAAGATCACCTGCCAGGGTCTCCTCACCCAGGGAGAAGCATGGGATCTTCTCCCCCTGATATCACAGGGTGAAGCCTTCCCTAATTACCTGTCCTTTGGATCTGGGATACTGAGTCAGAAATGAAGGAAATATCATCTTGCTCACGTTATCTCAAGATAGAACATACCTTTTCATGCAGCAGCCCCAGAATAGAAACTCATCTTTCTGGACATTGCAGTAAACTTCACAAAAGACAGGCTGGTGCTAAGAGAGTCACCAGGGTAGACGCTCTGGAGAAGGGAGCAGACCACTCCACAGGCCTGAAATCCACCCACACTTCCCCCAGTAACACAGGAGGGGCAGGGAAGGGCAGTGACACTCCAGTTGTAACAGAGCAGGTAACAGTAATTACTACTCCAGGCACTACTGGCTTGCCAAAAAAAGCAAGCCTTGCATTAGATTTTTTAAAGTCTGGTAGGTGGAAACCTGGAACTCGATCCAAAGGATATAAATATCCTGCTAAGAGTCAGACAAGTTTTAGAACCAGCCCAAGGCCTCTCCTCTCTGACTAGTGAGGCTATGGCTAGCAGCAATTTCTCTGGGTTGTCACATGGAAGGTACAGGCACCTTTGCCTGCTTTTGTCATAAAGGTATAAGCTCCCTTGGAGCTGCCTTTTTCTATTTCTCTCCTGCTCCCACATATCCCAAACTGAAGCAGACATTCACAAAAGAACTGAGCTACTGGCTTGACAGAAGCTAAGACAGAGATACAGACAGCTGGAATCTATAATACATAAGAAGAAACACGTGCAGAGACCCACCTACATAAAGAAGACTGGTCATAACAGATGCTTAGGGCACAGAGATGGACCCCAAATCCAGTTAGAACAAGTTAATGCAAGCAAGTTGATGAAACCCAAAAATCAACAACAAAAACATAAGACAACCCTGTCATCCCAACGTGACAGGGGCAGAGCCTGATAGTGATGACGATGTCAGTAGCAAAAATGGAAGGAAGTGGGAGAGGTCAGAAGGCTGTGTAGCTATAACTCAAACGTGGCCACCAATGCAA
This sequence comes from Tapirus indicus, assembly GCA_031878705.1. Taxonomy (NCBI): domain Eukaryota; kingdom Metazoa; phylum Chordata; class Mammalia; order Perissodactyla; family Tapiridae; genus Tapirus; species Tapirus indicus. The sequence goes on along the minus strand of CM062922.1, from coordinate 80,866,054 downwards.
TTTACTCTTGGGTATTTTATAATCTAATAGGTGAATCATATCCAGCTACTCTCCTTAGAAAAAAAAGAAACGTGGACGATGAACCTCAAGCTCATTTATAACTGGTAGGAAATCCTAGAAAAGTAATTCCCAAAGTGCACCGGTTCTACGGCCATCCAATCTACCCCTCCAACACCCCTAAATCAACAAAACCACGCAGGACATAGGTTTAAAAAGACACTGTCAACGTCAACAGGCAACGAGTCTGCTCCCACCATATTTAGGCTACTAAATGGCTGAACACGTAGTGGACAAGTTCAAGGTAAGAGGACCTCATTCTCGAGTCAAGGTCCCTGGAAGAGCTTCTTTGTTCTGGAGCGAGTACACATTCCTACTTTTTAAAGATTACAATTAAACCAGAAGTTGGTCCCTAGTTTTCTGAATTTATTCAGCACTGAACTACAATTTTAGCATAAACGTTTACTATACCTGCACATATTCATTTAGCAGTTTCATATTTATAAATATGATAAATTACAGAGGTGATTGTTTATATATCTGCATTTTCAGGTCCCCCACAGGTAAAAAGCCTGTAAGTCAATCAGCGTCTAATCAATTGTTTTATCTTGTAAATAGATATTAATAATACAACTTTATAGTTATATTACATTTGATACTTTTCTCAAAGTGCTTTCATATATACATTATTTCATAGTCATTAAGATGATACGGAATAAAGTTTTGTTTCTTTTTTTTAAGAAAAAGGAATGTTGGACTAGGCTTTTTTAAAACTTAAGTTGGTATTTCTTCATTACAAAGTGCAGACTGCCATGTTGCTGAGGTCTGTCCAAAAGAATGACCCCATACAATTTTTTAAATTACTGAGTTCTATTGAATGCCTGCTTTGCTAGTGTTGCCATTACTCGACATTCAAGCCCCTTAAGGTCAGAGCGTGCCAGGAGCATGTGCTTTAGAAAGTGTGCAGCACCGTGCAGACTGATTGTCTATCTGAGCCACTTCTTCTGCAGTGTCTCACAAGGCAGCAGGAATGGTGGAAGGACTCCACAACCGGAAAGTCAAGAGACACGAACTCTAGCCTTGGCTCTGCCACTAATTAACTGCTCTGAGATAATGGGTAAGCATCTTAACCATCATCTCTTCCAATTTCTTAAGCTGTAAAGAAAAGGGTTGGGGTACTGATAGTGTTCAGACAGTGCTGGGTGTCTGAAACTCCTGGAAGGATTCTTGGAATTGAGAATTCTGAGCTGGGGTGAGGCCAATGCATATGGTTTGGTTTTGTTTTAAACTCCAAGGGATTTTGTTGCACATCCCTGGCTAGGACTCACTGGACTAAGTTTAATAATAGTAGTAGTTAACATTTACAGAGTACTCATTATGTGCCAGGCACTCAAGCTAAGTATCTTACAGACATTATTTCACTTAATCCTTATGACAACCCTGAGGTAGGTACTACTATTATCCCTGTTTTCCAGTGAGGAAACTAAGGCTCAGGAAGGTTAAATAACTTGCCTTCTAGACTGGCTTTAGAGACTGAACTCTTAATCACTATCTATACTGTATCCCTTAAACTCAAAAGCTCCATGACTTTAAATAAATATGGGCTGTGCCTTAGCAAAGTCAGCATGTTTTATTAACTGGGCACTATTTTACTAGCCAACTTTCAATTGAATTTTAAGAAAATTCTAATTTAAACCCCAAAATGCAGCTGGCAAAGGGTCTCTACTAATGAACTCAATGTATAGAGGTCATCTTGAAAAACACTGAATGAATTTTTTAGGGTTAATTTTTTTTTAAGGCTATATCTCTGAAAATCACAATGGAAGTCTGTAGGAAAATATACATATTTTAATTTTACACAAAGCGTTTTAAGAAAATACTTCATGTAAAGCACAATCAAGATGTATTCTACACAAAACACTGCATTTTAAGGTAGGAAATCTACACTGAAATTATATTATCTGTACACGAAAGGATTCAAGCTGTGGTAGCCCAAAGGTATGCATATATATAACCACTTGAGAAAGTTTTCAACACCTTGTAGAAGGGCTTTTGCTCCTGCTCTCTGCTTTGCTTTTAAACTAGATCGAATTAAACTACATTTTTAGTTTCTAGAAGCAGTTTTCTCTGCTTTGAATTCCAAGTTTTAAATTTACATAAGGTTATTTTTTAAATCTGGTCCTTTTCAAGTAGAAAAAGGAAAAACCTAAATTATACTTTTATAATAAGTTGACAGTGCCTCTTTAACCTGAACCGTGAGGCCTCAATTCCATAAGTTACACAGTTCAAGCGTCAGGGAGTGTGCCACAATAGTCAATGCTACTCTTGACAGTGTTGAGAAAAATCGATTCAATTCATGAACTTACTGAGCACCTAACGTAGGCAAGACAGAGCCAGGTGCTGCCCCTGAGTAAGACACAGCCCCCACCCTCAAGACTGTTCTTCAGTGAGAAGACCAGGGAGCTTAAATACACTCAGTAGTGTTCCTCCAAGGCTTATTTTCAGAGCTCTCAAGGAAAGATCCCTTGCTTTATAAGAAAAAAAAAATCCCCTGAAAGACAATTATAATCCCTCAACTTGCATCCCACAATGACAGGGATAAACTTAAAAAGCAGCATAATAATATTCTAAAGTTTTAGCTTTCCCTGTCCCACCCTTAAAAGGCTAATTGCTAAAACGATTTCAAGTTTATGGAAGTGTATGATGAAGGGGAGTGGCAAAGAAGAAAGTGGAAGGAGGACTGTTGCTTTTTAAATCCAAGTTAAAGGGAACTCTATCTTCTCTTTCAACCACCACGAGGCAATTAACCAGATCATTAGTTGCCTGTGCTGAGTCTGTAGGCAATGTAATGTACAGACAGGGATCACCCATCCCCTGAATGACATGCCCAGTACTGTCTCCTCCCTCCTGACCTCCTCTTGGTGTGGGCCTCCTCTGGAGCAGCTGTGAGAAGAATCAAGGTTTCCTTTCTTTCTAATGAAAACTAAATTTCCTCCTTGGTCAAAGATGCCAAATTCTGTCTAAAACATAGTTTTCCCTCCTTAGTACTCTAGCTCAGTTAATGTAATCTCAGCAGTTCTAAATTTCATTATCTGCTACTGAGCAGAGAAGAGAATGAAAAACCATTCAACATAACAACACTGCACTAAAGAGCTTTCTAGAGAGGCTCTCAAAGGGACAACTATACACTTATTTGCAAAACACCCTTGAGAACATGTATCATTACCTTCACTTATTAGATTAAGAGATGGGCTGTGGCTTGACAGTGGATTGATGACAGAGCCAGGAAGAAAACTCACTGTTTGTCAATGTTGAATTCCTATCTTCCTAAGTTAATATTCCTTTGGGAGGAAAAAATAATGTATTTATTTTTATGTATTGGGTTCTTCTGGGGGGGGGGGTGCGGCAGGTCATAAATCTTTAAAAAGAGAATAAAGTGGTAAGAGGAATTAGATCTGACTTCAAGAATATTAATACTATCTAACCAATTAGATTCATTCCATGCAATCCTAATTAGCTTCCATAATTATAACCGAATAGGGACGGAAAAGGTCTATTTTTCAAGGGCAAAACATATTTGAGGGTTAAGTCATTAGGTTTCCAGGGTCTAACTGGTGTTCCCTGGAAATGACCTGCTCCTTCAATTATGCATTCTTAAAATAGAGCTGTAACGACAAAATAAATATCAAAGATTATTCCCAATATGATCTTTACAAACAAGCACAACAATGCGGAGAGGATAAGTGGGAGGAGAAAAGCATGTGAGAATAATTCGGGATAATTCATTTGAAATCCACAGAGTGAGAGAATGCTTCTCCCTACTCTCCACCTATACTGGGTCTAAGGTGATGAGGGAGGGGGAGGTACAGAGAAACAGCCATCAGGACCAAGCCAGCTTCTCTCAGTCACAAGCTTCTGGGCCTGGCCGTTGGGTTTCAAGAAGAGACCCATTCCCCGGTGTTTTAGTTGATCAAGAAATACACAGCTGCTCAATTTCTTCACCAGTATGTCAGGGTGCAAGGGCGCTGTATCAGAAAAGGATTCCCCTGTGAGAACCTGTACATGACCACTATTTTCAAAATCGATGTTGGTTAATGCCCTGAATGCTGCCAGTAATAAGACAGCCTGCCCAGCAAGGGACAGAGAAGAACCACTAAGGAGACCCCTACGCCTATGGTCTACAGATGGGCACCAACAAGTAGAAGGCTGGTCCTGGTCCATTAGGAAATAACACACTAGACTGGGAGAACTGACTTCTGCTAACCAATGTAAGATTTTAGGAGGAGGCTTCAATCTCCCTGACTGTGCTTCCTAGCCTTCTTTACTTCCTGCACCAAAGGAAAATAGGACAGGAACACACAGATAGGGCCACATTCCCCAGTTCTGTATTCTAGCAAATCGATTTGCAGTTCTTACTGCAGCAGCGACCCTGTGGAAGCAAGGCTGACAGCTGCTTCCAACAGCCGTAAACAAAACTTCTCTTGGTACATTCCCGGCTTTCTTGTCTTCTGTCCCACCACATTCGTTAGGTGAGGTGGAGCACAGTCACCATTAGTACCTACTGGAGCCCAAGTCAACTCCCTTCTGCGGTGCAGCGTGAGTGCCTCAGCCAACCCACCATCTGGGCACAGTCCCTGCGGCCCTGCTGGTAGCAACCCTGTCCAACTTCTCATCATTCCAGGTAAGAATGGGCTGCATTTGGTTCTTCCTGGCATGACACACACACGTTCCCTGATGTTCCAGTGCAGCTTCTACTCCTGTCCACGACTGCCCTGCCCCCATCTAACTGCCCTCTCCTATGTGTTTTGCTTTTTGTTATTTCTGAGATGAACCTGTAAACGTGAGAGCTCAGAGATCTGAGGTACTTCACATCAACACACTCAAGTATCAGTCTTTCACTTTTTGAAAACAAGAACACAGGAAAACAAGTCCCTTTCCGTCTCCCCTCAGAAATGTGTGCATCTTCCCACTAGGCTAACAGTGGCTACCTCTGCACCACATCACTGATTTCCTGTACGCATGACAATAAGTTATTAAGGACAGGGTTTGCCCCGGGCACGCCAGCAGCTGCTGAAGACACCTGCAGCTCCTGCAGGCTGAGTTCCAGTTTGCTCACAGCCTCTCGGAAGGCAAATTTGTTGCGAGTTTGAGGGATGCAGTCCACATAGCCTGAGCAGTAGTCGAGCAGCTGGTGTCCAGTGTCCACCAGCTGGCTATTGGGCACAGGTTCCGTGATTGCACTGGACAGTAGGTCAGCACATTCTAGTAGGGCCTCTTTGCTGATTTTGTCTGCTGAGATTTTCTCAGCCACCTGTTTGGTTTTTCTCAGAGCCACTTTAGTACCTGCTGTGCCGTTGGCCATTTTGGCTGGCGAGATGGAAGATGTGGGCAGAGGCACTTGGGGTGGAGGCATCACAGGCCTCCCAGCTTTCCCACTGGTGGCTACCGCCCCTGGAACTGCCTTTTTTCCTCCTTCCTGTGTTTCTGACGTGGGCTGTTCTGCAGCTGGGGCAGTCGGCTCTTCCGTGGGGTCTGAGCATATGGACGGATGCTGCAGTAGTCTCATCACTGGTGGTGGGGGTGGGGCACACTTTGGTTTTACCCGTCGGGGTCGGTCCTTGTCTCCAGAGGATGTGACCTGATGCTCAGATAAGAGCTTGAATTTATTCCCCTGAGAGTCTGTGCCAATGAGCTGCACATCAGCTGGAGTGTGCTTCAGAGTGGGTGAGATAAGGACTGGCACTTTGTGGTTGTGAGTGGTTGGGAGGACTGCCGCAGCCTTGGCTGGAGAAGACCAGCCTGTCTGCTCGCCATCCTCTGGGACTCCAGCCATGCCAAGTCGTGCCCCACCATTCCTCTCCTTGTTCTTTGGGGCAGCTGCCACTCCAGCCACCCCCACCCCTGGAGAGTCCTTCTCTGTAATGGCTGGATCCCCAGAGGGGGTTCTGAGAGGAAGAGCTGTGGCTCCCCTGGGCAAAAGTTTGGCTTTTGGTCTCTCCCTGGTTGGAACACCTTCCTCAGACTTTTTTGGAAGCATGTCATTGGCCCTGTCCACATTCTCTTCTGGCTGAGAAGAGGTGGACACTGTCCTTTCCAGCTGGAGTTGGGACCTCTGGCAGTTCCTGGGAAGGGTCATTGCCATCCTATCCTGCTCTGGAAGCCCTGAGGACATGGAAGATGTAGAGTTTGACCTTGGAAAAGGCTTGGAAGTGTCATCACTGGCTGTGGGTTTACCTGCTCGTAAGCCCAGTGTCTTTTTGATTAAGCGTGGTGTAAAGAAGCCTGTGATGCCAGACCACCCACCCCCAGCAGTGCCACTGCCTCCACCCCCACCACCGTCGTCATTACAGAGACTCCTCTGTGCAAAGCTCCCCCCATAGCACTTGGGTGGCACCAGATTCGCCTCTTGCTGGGCAGGAGTGAAAGAGAACCCATCAGCATGCTGTAGAGAAGCAACAGATGAGAAGTTACCCGTGAGTTCATATTTCTTGTGGGGCTGATTCTCCATTTCTCGGAAGGAGCTGCTGCGTTTGGGGGGTGTGGGGGCATTTCTCTTTTTCATGAAGGAGCTGAAGAAGCCTCCCTTCCTATCCCTGGTGAAGCACGTCTCTTTGGAGTCTTCCAAGAGGCTGCTGGGTGACTTGTCTCTCTGCTTTCGAGGCAGTGCTGGGGACCCACTGGGGGCCTGTGCACTTCTAATGAACCCTGATGAGAAACGGCCAATCAGTAATGTGAAAGACAAGAAGTGACTTCATTACAGTGAGTTACTACGGCTGAACTGGAAGAGTTTTGCCAGCATCTTTTAAATGTCAGGTGTTAGCAGGACTCAGAGGAAACTAATAAATACATTATCATTTCACAATGATTAGTGTTCCAAATGCAATGCAGAATATAAATGGGAAGAAATAACCTGGTTTTTACTTTGGCATTCATCTTTTCTCTAGGAACTGCAGTACAACCTGGCCTCATCTATGGGGCTCAATGAAGATGTTTTTGCCAGAACTGTAAAGATGGTAACTGTTTGGGAATCAGGAGTTGAGGAAATGAAGTGGGAGGCAGGGTTGTATGCCGGATAGATAGATCAAGACTACTAACACTGGCAATGCAGAGCGAGGACTAGAGCAGTAGTAAAACAGATCTCAGGCAGGATGGGTAGGAAGTGGAAATAAAAGCATCACACCCCACAGTTTTTTTAAACAAGGCAGTCTGATTCCACCTGCCTAGAGACCCACCTGGTGCTGAACTAGAAGCAGAATTTTCTGTGGCATCTTGTGCCCCTTCGATGTTCTCCTTGTTCTCCACCTGTTTCTTCAGCGTCCGGGTCTTAGAAGGAAGTATAGGTAATCGGGGCAGGTATGGAACAACAGATGAGGAGGAGGCGGCTCTCCCAAGTTCCTCAGCTACCTCTGTGAGGAAGACAAGGGAACTGATAAAAACAACAGTTTCATGACAGAGAAAAGGAGTTTTTCTTTTCAGAAAAGGCATACAACTGAAAAAAACTGGAAAACAGAGTACTAAAATATATAAATGGAATCACAGAGGATGTACTCTTTTATGTCTGCCTTCTTTTGCTCAGCATTATGTCTGTAGATTCATCCATGTTGTTGCATGTGGCAGGGGTTTTTCCTCCCTGCTATGTATTGTTCAACTGTGTGAATATACCAAAATTCATCCATTCTCCTCTTAATAGATATTTAAGTTGTTTCCAGTTTGGGGCTATTGTGAATATATTGTTGGAACATCTTGCGACATGTCTATTGCTTCACAATGGTATGCACATCTGCTGGGTTTATTCCTAGGAGCAGGACTGGTGGGTCACAGGGTAGACATAAATTCAGCTTTGTTGGGTCCTACCTAGCCATCTCCCAAAATGGGTGTAACAATCTACACTCCTACTAGCATTGTATAAAAGTTCTGGTTACACTGCATGCTTGCCAAAGTTTGATGTTACAAGGTTTTTTTGTTTGATTTTAATTTTAGCCATTCTGGGGTAGTTGTAGAAGGATCTCATTATTTTATTTTGTACTTCTCTGATGATGAGTGATGTTGAGCATGGTTTCATATGCTTATCGGTCATTTGGATATCCTTGTTTACGAAGTGCTTGTTCAGAGGTTGAACGAAGCAGACAGATGTCTGCAGATATTTTTATTTTTAGGTTGCACTTGGCACTAAAAAGGAGGGTAGATACAATCCATTCCATTTCATGCAGATAAAGCAAATGAGTCTCCTGAAAAAGTATTCATACCATTAGAAAGCCTTGGCTGACTAAACTTGGCCATGGGTTTTGTAGCTTTTACTGAGGCAAAGACATACTTTGCTATTCATTCCTGAACAAAAATGAAGCAAGCATGATCAATTAAATTGTGAAATTTTGTAATTATTTTATAACTTTTTTTGGTAATTATTTAAAGAAATTAACTCCCACCACAGTGGGTACATGACACATAACCCAAGTCACACCAATGAGATTCTTTTCTTACGCTGCTATACACAGCAACTGGGAGACAGACATGAGCTATAAAGACATGACCTCAAGGATGCTGGCAACTATGTCCCATGCCACTTGGAGGATCCTGAAGATGAGATCAATGTAGAAGCAAAAGTAAAGAGAAACTGGGTGGGAGTGGGTGAGGGAAGAAGGGAGAGGGAAAGGGGAAGGAGGAAAACCTGGACTACTTGAGTCCGTGGCTTCAACTGACCCTGAGGTTAGCACCATCCCTGCTTTTCCAAGGTTTGGTTATGAGCCAATAAATGCTCATCTTATTGCCTAAGAATGTTTGGGTTAAGTGTCTTTCACTTACAACTGACTAAAACAATACATCCTTTTTGTGTCTTATCTCTGTGTCCTCAGACCTAGGATAGAGCTTGCCACAGATTAAACGCTTAATAAAATGTGGGTTGAATAATGCTAAGTTTCTTGTTTAGCAATTCTGAATTGAAATTAGCTTTGAAAATTGATAAGAGTTGATTTTATAAAAGGATATAACATTTTCAAGAGAAGCAGAAACATTTAGCTAAGGATTCAACAGAAGTTAAAAGTTGACACAAAAGTACTAAAGAAATGGAGCCTATGACTTCTACTACTTTGACACCATAGGGAATAAAGCACATAGAAGACAGAGCGCTGTGACATGCAGCTGCTCCACCCGGCCCAAAGGGCCAGTTGTGCCATCCCCAACCTGCAGAAGTTCCATACATCAAAGGACTAGGAAGGAAACACTTTTCATTAAACTTTAGTGTTGTACTTTTCTCTTTCTTCTTACCTAGACTTGATAAATCACTAAGGGAAGCAGACAAAAATCGACTTGCTTGATTTCCTCTTCTAATATTTTTAAACTTGAACTTAAGTAGTAAGCTCTGTGCCCAATTACGAAGGAAAGGAAAAATTTGAAAACTATGTATAAAATTCTGGAACTATATCAAAGTGCCTAATAAGCAAGTATAACTAAGAATTCTGTGTTTTTAGCTCTCTAGGAATAGTCTCTCTCTCTCTTTATAACAGGTAAGTTTATTGTTTGACTTTTGTAGGTAATTTTAGAGGCATTATATACTAAAGTAGGAAACTGCCTGTATATATCCACATACTTGGTTTTTAAATAAGAAAAGGGTTCTCACTGCTCAAGGCTTAATTTAACATGCTCATTCTAAACTCCTTTCCATGTCAATATATTTAAGAATATCATTTTAAATATTTAATTATATGGATATAATAATTAAAGCCCACTATTTAAGTTGTTCTTAATTTTTCAATATTACAAACTACACTCTGATGCAACATCCTTGTAGCCAAATTTTTGTTCATACTCAATTATTTCCTTAAGATCTATTTCCAGAAATGGAATTTCTGAATATTGCTTTTACAACTTGGTTCTGACTTTGTAGGTGTGGTTTAGAGTTTGAAAATTTTTCATGTTCATTTTTTCCTCTTGTCTTCCCTACTTCACAAGTGTTGATGCTTAAAGAACTATTTAACTTATCCTCTTTATGAACAATTAATTTCTAATTAAAATATAATTTCAACATTAAAAGTATGAAAGAGACACAAAGACATTAAAAATAGCAAAAAAAAAAAAAAAAAGCAAAACAAGAATAATAAAGGCCAAGAATTAATTCAATATCCTGAAATGGAGTCCCAAATAAAAGAGTATCATTTTTGAAATGTTATTACCACCACCACCACCCAGAACTAGCCACCAACAGTAAATCACCAAGATCTTCACCTTCAGAAATGCTGGAGTCATGGAACATGGTTTCAAAAGCTTGATGTGTTTCAGCAAAAGAGGGCCTGTCAGCAGGGCTCCATTTCCAGCCTACATAACAAAAGAAGGAAACATTAAAAGCTCCTCGCAGGAATGAAATAGCCAGTGGCACACCTGATGGTGAGTTCCATGCACCACGACATGTGCTTATTAAAGCAGAGTTACAGCATGTTCACAATGACAGTGAGGCAGCTGCTTCTCAGTTCCAGACTCGGAGGTGTAATAAACCCACTTCCGAGGGCCGGTCCTTCTATGTAGCCTCAGCTCCTATTCCTTCTACCATAGGAATGAGGTGGGGTGGGGAGATGGTTTAGAAAATGACAAGTTTTCTTCCACTGGATAAATGAAGTAAGTAAAATCTGTCTTCAAACTCACTCTAAACTTATAAATAATCAGCTGTACACGTTCAGAAATATAACAGGATATTAGAAAGGAGCTTAGAGTTTACATTTGACAAAGACAGGGCAGTAGGCAACACTAATGCTCAGTGAGAAAATAACAAGACTTATGCTCAAACACAATTGCAATTTAATTCACTATTCACTTTCCTACTTTCTCATCTTCAAGAAGTCCAACGCCTTTGTTTATTCATCACATAGGTTACTTTCATGTATTCTCCATAGTCGTTAGCAATCATTTTTATCTAGTTGAAAGCAGCCCTCCCCTACCTAATCTCTTATTATCCAATTTCTTATTAATAATTCTTATTAATAGTTATTAATCATTATTAATAATTCATATTAATAAACCCAATTTCTTATCCCATTAAATATGCAAATATTTTTTAAAAATTGAGTCAATATTTGGGCCATGGACAACTTTTCTTAGGATTCCAATAAGACTCAATGGTATAGAATATGATATGCCAACTGGCTGATCAATGACCAACTCTTAATATGTGATGAAGTTGGATTCAATCTAACAACAGTGAGAGGAAAAATGTTTCCAATTCTGTTAATCATCCTGAATTGCTGACTTACACCTTCAAAATTAAAATAAGCAAAAAATACTCACATGCTCTCATAAGTTCATAAACCTTGGGGGGGCATCCTTCAGGCTGTTCCATTCGATATCCTTTTTCCAACAGATCATAGACCTGAGATAGGTCAATACCTGGATATGGTGACATTCCATATGTAGCAATTTCCCACAATAGTACCCCAAAAGCTGCATAAAGGATAAAAAAAAAGAGCTTAATGTTTCTTCTCTGATTTATTTTATACTATTAGATAGCTTCTCTTTCAAATTTTGGGTAACATTCACACTGTCACAACAACATTAGTATATTCTTCTAATTTTTACAGCATGACTTATGCTTCTAAGATACAGGCCACGGGAACACTTCAGGTATAACCTCAAGATGATTTTCTTTAAATTTCCCAATTTTTATTTATATATTTTTTTGCTACAATGAGGGATAATAAACTATGACCATATAAGAAGTCTGGAGCATAATCAAACTATTCTTAGACCAACCTATGGTCTATTTAATGAGTTTCACATTTTTTAAGTCAGCTAATATTAGAGGAGTAATATAAAAATGGACTCATTTAAAATCAGGTGAAAGTCACACTAGAAAAAAGAATTTGCTTCATTTTGTCACAGGTTATTTCTGAGTTTGAGATTTCTGGTAAAAAGTGACTTAAATCCTACAACTATTTCTATTGGCCTACAATCCAAATTTCCAGACTTGTTCAAGCGTCTACTAAATCATGTTGCCTTTCAGGGAGGTAGAAACAAGATCAGTTACAAGGACAAATTCTAGATGGAACTTCATCATGCCTTCCTTGAAGAGGATGCTACTCTTGTCACAGTGCTCTGGAAATGAGCAATAAAACCATGGAAAACTGCAAGCTTTACAGAGAAAGGATCATTAGAACTCCAAAGCAATATGAGATCTAGACTGTGAGCTGTTCGAAGGCAGAGACTTTTTTTTTTAATTTTACTTTCTTCTTTACACTTCTTTTTATGCTAACATAAATTATGCATAAATTATGTTTAACACAATGCTTGGCAGATAATAGGTATTTAAAAAATGCTTGCTGAATGACTGAAGAAGGATGGGGGTAAAAGCAGAGGACACTGATCATATAAAAGAGAAGCTCTAAAGAATTAAGAGTGTTTATAAAGAAAATAAAATGATACACACAGAAAAAAGTCCCTTCCAACCTTACCCCAGACATCAGATTTAATTGAGAAGGTATTGTAGGCAAGACTCTCTGGTGCTGTCCATTTAATAGGAAATTTGGCTCCAGCATGAGCAGTATAGGTGTCTCCAGTCATCAATCTACTTAAGCCAAAGTCAGCCACTTTCACCACATGGTTTTCTCCCACCAGGCAGTTACGAGCTGCAAGATCTCTGCGGGAAAGAGAACTCTAATGTGATTCCACTCAGACGGTGAGGAAAATGGTCATGAATGCTCTCTTCTCGGTTCTTTGTGCTACGAGCAGAGTTGATAAGTAAGTGCTGACAGATATGGTAGTATTTTATGATAATCACTAACATGGTAGAAAGCCATTAATTATATATCCCTTGTAGAGTACTCATCACAAAGCAGTTATGTGATGCCAGAATAAAGCAGGCTTCAGAACATAGGTTCCTATTTCTAAAGACAATGGGATAGGTTTCAGAGGCGGGAAAAACACAACTTTTCTACAAGGCTTTAAGTTCTTTACTAACAAAGAAAGCTATTTTTAAAATTAAGCCACTAGATGCAGCAAAAGGATCTTGGATATAGTCCTAGGCAACATAAAGAGCATTCTGTTTTGAGAAGAGCAAAGGCTCTTCATTAATACTTTAATCAGAATACAAATGGCTTATAAGTTGGAAACAACATTATAATGGGCACTGTGAAGGAGAAAATTACTTTCCTGAATCATCTGAAAATTCCTGGGAAGGTTGTCACATTCTTTCCTTCATTTGCATGTCAAGCAAGGTAGTTTCATGGTAAATCATAGGCAATAATCAGGTTTTACACACCTATGGATGAAATTCTTCTTCTCTAAATACTCCATGGCAGAAGAGATCTGAGTGGCCATGTAAAGCAGTACAACTGCAGTCACCTCTTCTCGGTTGCATTCTCGGAGATAATCAAGCAAGTTTCCATATGGCATGTATTCAGTCACAATGTAAAATGGTGGCTCCAAAGTACACACACCTGACAGTTCGAGAATAGAGCTTATTTTGTAAGTGTATAGTCAAACACTCTAAACCACTTTGGCAAGAATAACTGACAATTTTTAAAGTCTACTTCAGCAGTAATCTTTTCCCTTCTTGACATCACATTATCTGAAAATAACAAGCAAAGTTAAGAAGTTGGTTGATAAGGGAGTCTCTGCTTCCATTATATCATTCTCTGGAAATTCATATGCATTTGAGTATTTGCCTGTTTGGGCTAAAGCAGAGTTACTTGTCTTAATTCCATACAGAGTCAGGAAGACCAAAATTCTAGAATTCTGTATATGCCCATGATTCCCATCCTCAACTGCATACTAACAATGCTTATCCAAAAGTAACAGCAATTGGGCACACGTTGAAGACTATGTCAGCCCAGCCTGTAATAATGCTTTGTAAAAAGATTATAATTGTTTCCATAGTCAAGGATTTCACTAATACATGGCAGATTCCTTCTAAAGAACCAATAAGAAATTATTTCCTTTGGAAAAGTTTGGCTCAATTTGAAGACCCAAAGAAACTAGCCCTATTTTAAAAAGGGCAAAGGGTTCAGTCAAAGGTTTCTTTATGACCTGAACAGGTGAGAAGCCAATCTATCACAGCATAGCACTTTGTTGTAAAGGGAAACTGATGAGTGTGGTCACAATTTTTAATCTGCTTCTTTTCAATAGTCCTTTGTTTAATGTCTCTTTATTTTGTAAAAATAGTTTGTGACAGTTTTTGGTTTGGTATCATTTTGAATGACTCTGAACTTTGAATCTGAGGCAATTACCACAAGCTGGGCAATTTTCTATATTGCAATCAATCCAAGCCACTGTTTCTTGGGCAATTTTTAAACACAGAGCCTGCTGATTAAAATGGCAACCATTTATTGAAGTAGATTCACACTTGGAGCTTCCACCATGGTGATTCAAAAGGATGGGGAGGTAAACAGGGGGCTAAGGGACCACCTCTGAGGAAACCTATGCTTTAGGCAAGCTTCCTCACCTAATAGTTGCACCAGATTAGGATGCTTGATTTCCTTCATCACTGCAGCTTCTTTCAGGAACTCCTCCACCTCCATGGTATCTTCCTGGAAAGGGGAGAAAGATAAGAAAGAAAAAGAGGAGAGGGAGTCAACTCACAATCCTAAAACTTCAACTTTAAAAGGGGCTATCTTTTAAATATTTTAGCATATTACATCAAGAAATTTTATCAGAACCTAATATGCTTTACAGAAATCAGATTAAGAAAGAAAAATGTCCTTGAATTTGAAACTGGAGTAAAAATTGGCAGGGTGCACAAAATTCAGCAATCATGTCCTATCACAATTGAAACATGGGAGAACTTGGATGGATAACTTAGTTCTCTGATAGTTTACTTCCCTAGATGTCTCAGCCTTTGAAAGAGGAGACAGAACAGTTTGCTGTTTACATGTTTGTCTTTCTGACAAATTCCTTAAGGAGGATGCACGCTTGCAAGGTCTTGTATGGCGTTTCACACTCAGAATATGCTTAGTAAATACTTGCTAAAAAGAACTGACTACCACTCATAGCTGAAGAGCAGCCAGAGCTACTGAGGCATAAGTGAGAATCTTCAGAGAATGGAATGAGTGACAACCCTGTAATCTGACACCAGGATGCTTAAAGAAGAGATAGACTGGCATCAGGAAAAAGATTTCTGTGACTATTAAGAACAGAAGTGATCTAATCTCATGGAGGTGGGGGGAGCAAGAGGCAGGAAGATAAAAGACAGAACAAAAAAGAGCCCATGGTTCTCGAACAATGCATGAAGAATTCTGTCCAGCAGGGGTCGTTCTGAGGAAGTAAAATAGCTTGTTTTGCTTTTGCAACTTATAATTTGCTTCTAACCTCCCACTAAGATCTACATGTGGGTTTCACTGCATTACAGTGAATCATCTGCCCTTGCACTGTCAGCAATGGCACCAGTGGGTGGAAAGTGTTCCAAAGTTAAAGAAGGGCACACTGATATTTCCAAGTGATTCAGCACAAAAGAAAAAGATGCCTGAAAACTGTAATTCTCAGCAACCCACCTTCAATGTTTTCACAGCAACCGTAAGGCTATATTTCTTCCAGACGCCAACGTAAACCTCTCCATACTGACCACCCCCAAGTTTGTGCTTCATGGTAATATCTGTTCGTTCCATTTCCCATTTGTCATGGATGGGGGACACACCGTAGACTGTAGGCTTATTACACTTGGGTGCTGGGTAGTGTAATGTGGTCACCAGCCCATCAGCCACTGTGGAGTGATGGTGAACAAGCTCCGCCAGGGTGCTGAAGCGGCTCTCAGCAGTTACATACACCTGGTAAGAAAAGCAGGGGAGAAATTAAACCAACTGGAAAAAGAGGTCAGAAATTTTTTCAAAAGCCCATTTTTCACTGGTCTGAAGATATGAAGATAGGAGGTTATCTTATTGAGGTAAATGAAAGAATGAAATGATGATGGCAAGGAGAAACAGAACTTCAGTTTAATCTTATTTAAACCACTCTTCCTATGCGTCCTAAATTAGCTGTTGTCTCAGGGAAAAAGGCTTCAAGATAACTCTCTGGATCATAAGATCATTGATCTTCAAATATTTTTAAGCAAGAAGACTGTGGAACCCAAAGATATAAGACAGAGACAGGAAGAGATGCTCTGATTAAAGTAGGTAAGAGGAGACTTGGCCTCCTGTAAAAGTTTATGAAATACCACCTCAGAATCTTGCATAGACATAATTTGAAAACCACTGATTTTGATTTTTTTTTTTTTGGTAGAGAGAGGGTATTCAAGTATCTTATAATTTTTATTTAACTGTGCTTTTGGGTGTCTAGGCCATTAAAAAAAAGCCACAATTTTATTTCAGAGAGTTGTTAACAAAATAGTAGTTAATTTGTGATAAGCACTAAGAAGTATAAAGTAAGATAGCAGTCTTCAGGCCTTATCTCCCAAGGGAGCTTGTTTTATTTTTTTTAAAAAGAAACTTTTCGTGTATACAGAAAAGTATACAATTAATAAATGGAGAACTGATAATTTTACAAAGTGAACTCAACCATGTAAACATCTCCCACACCATTACCAGCACTCCAGAAGCCTCCCTCCTGCCCTCCCAGCTTTTTATTCCTGAAGAGATAACCATTCTGCTGACTTCTAACACCTTAGATTAGCTTTGCCTGCTTCTGAACTGTATACAAATGGAATCATACAATATGTATTGTTTTGTGTCTGCTCTCTTTCACTCAACTTTTTTTTTATTGTGATATGATTCACATACAAGTCACCATTTTCAAGTGTACAATTCAGTGGTTTTAGTATATTCACAAGGTTGTCCAACCATTACCACTATCTACTCCAGAACATTTTCATCATCCCACAAAGAAACTCCATACCCATTAGCAGTCATTCCCACTCCCCTCATCCCCATCCCCTGGCAATCACTAATCCATTTCCCTCAGCTTTACGTGTGTGAGATTCACCTACAACAGGGATCAGCAAACTTCTGTATAGAGGGCCAGACAGCAAATACTCTAGTCTTGTGGACACAGCATCTCTGTCTCAGCTACTCAAGTCTGCCGTAATAATGAGAAAGAGCCATAGACAATACATAAACAAATGGGTGTGGCTGTATTCCAATGAAATTTTATTTACAGGGCCAGCCCGGGGGCATAGTGGTTAAGTTCACACGCTCCACTTCAGTGGTCCGGGGTTCGCAGGTTTGGATCCTGGGCATGGACCAATACATGGCTTATCAAGCTGTGCTGTGGTGTGCATCCCACATAAAATAGAGGAAGACAGGCACAGATGTTAGCTCAGGGCTAATCTTCCTCAGCAAGAAAAGGAGGATTGGCAACAGATTAGCTCAGGGCTAATCTTCCTCACCCAAAAAAAAAAAAAAATTATTTACAAAAGCAGGCAGCTGGCAGGCCAGTTTTTCCCAATAGTGTGTGTGACAGTACTATGTTCATTTTTGTTGTTGTATGAGAGTCCACCTTATGAATATACCACAATTTATTAATTCATTCTACTGTTGTTAGGTGTTTCTAGTTTGGGGCTATTACAAATAGTGCTGCTATGAACCTTCTTGTACATGTCTTCTGTGCACATATGCACTTATATAACCAGAAGTAGAGCTGCTGGGTCTTTCTTACGTTATCACTTATCTGATACTATTTGGTTTCATCAAGAGACAAGAAGTCTGTATGGTGGTGCAAAAGAGAAAGAAAAATAATTTACTTATTTCCTACTTTGTATCAGCCATTACATTTTACAGAAATTATTTCATTTAATCCTCACAACAATCCAATAAAGTGGGATGGGAAACTGAGGCTTATGTAAGGTCACAAAGTTAATAAATAAATGGAGTTACACAAAAACCAGGTCTGCTTGCTCCAAAGCCTGTACTTTCCCCTAATAGGCATATCACATACAGGGAAAGAATGGAAGAAATGATTCAATCTAAACTTACTGTTCAATAGAATAACTGAAAGAATTAAAGCCTAGGCTTTACAGTTTATAAAGTAAAACAGTTCCATTCTAACACAACCATTCTAAAATAGTTGTCTTTCTAATATGTAAATTGCTAAATGACTGTTGACCTATTTATATTAATATACATTAATAATCAACACCAGTCTCAGAAGCCTAAACTCTTACTCTGTCAACTTTCGGGTAGAGATTATTATAATTTTCAAAGATACAAGGTTTAATCTATAAATTCCATACGACATATTGGAGGTATATGTGTATATCTGTATATTGATGATGATTAGAACAGCTAACACAGCAGTTCCTTCGTTCTTCAACCTTCAAATCTAGCTCATCATTAAACTATTAATATAATACTGTTGTTTTTTTTAATGAGGAAGATTAGCCCTGAGCTAATCCGTTGCCAATCCTCCTCTTTTTTGCTAAGGAAGATTGGCCCTGGGCTAACATCCATGCCCATCTTCCTCTACTTTATATGGGACATCGCCACAGCATGGCTTGACAAGCGGTGCGTCAGTCCACACCTGGGATCCGAACCTGTGAACCCCAGCCGCCGAAGCAGAGCACGCGAACTTAACCGCTATGCCACCAGGCTGGCTCAATATATAATACTGTTTTTAATTTCCATTACCATATTCTTTAGAAAAGAGCAAGTTTTAACATGCCAAATAGCCCAAACTCACATCAGTGATTGTTTTATTTCATGTTAGACATAAAAGCTATATTCTTTAGTCATTCTGAGTATCGGTTCCAACGAGCAGCCAGCCCACACCTAGAGGTGGTTGCCAGCCAGTCTTACCTTGCCATCTGTGGTGGTATTGATCCTGTAGTGATAGACTCGCCCCTCGTACCTGAGCGAGATCGATAGCTGCCCAGGGCTGCTCTCACTTTCTCGGACCAGGAAACTGCCATTGATTAGACTGCTGAGTAGATACTCTGCTGCACTGCGCGACACAGGTCCATGGTACCAGGAATGTTTTTCCAGGCTGTTCACCGGGGTGATGTAGTTGCTTGGCACCCAACCTTGGCCATTCTTAGAGCGAACTTCACTCCACTCACCATTCTGGTTGTAACCAAGGACTCGCAGCTTTTCACCTAGCCATGAAGTCATCACAGAATGAAAGAAAAGATGGTAAGACTTTATGTCAAACAGAAGCAGTCTACTGTCAAACTTGAAACTCATTGAAAAATGAATCAGGAACTTTTATGCCAACAAAATTTTTTAAAATAATGAAAACAAACTTGGCTGCTCATCCTGATTGATCTCTTTAGCTTGTAGCTTAAACAAAAGAAGCATAGTTAGAAATGGCTTTCTGGCATTTACTACAGGTTCTTAAAGTTTTTTGTGTGTTTTTTTTGTGAGGAAGACTAGCCCTGAGCTAACATCCGTCGCCAATCCTCCTCTTTTTGCTGAGGAAGACTGGCCCTGGGCTAACATCCGTGCCCATCTTCCTCTACTTTATATGAGACGCCACCACAGCATGGCTTGACAAGCGGTGCACCTGTCCACACCCTGGATCCAAACCTGCGAACCCCGGGCCACGGAAGCCAAGTGCACGAACTTAACCGCTACGCCACCAGGCCGGCCCCATAAAGGTTTTTATACCAACGAAAAAATGTCTTTAGGAAACTCCATGTATGGCAGTAAGGTGGCATACAAAGATAGAAAGGTTATTCAAATGGCTGGAAAATGACATAGTCTCAGCCTTCAAAAAAGAAATAAATAAAATTCATCTTTTCCTCAAAACAGTTTGGCAAGGAATGTATCTTATATATGGTTCAATGTTAACAAACAATCAAAGATTGGGGATAATACATTTGAAACACAAATTTACTTCTAAATTTCAGTTGGCACCAAGGCAACAAAACCATCAATGTAAAACAACAAAAAAACAAAACAAAAGAACAGACCACAGAGCTTTCATCAATGTTTTCAGAAAGAAAATTGTTTAGGGGGTGGGAGATGTACAGTGAGGACTCCCAAAGCACAATCTTTTCCAGGACCCAAGTTTTAAAACAATTATAGTTTCCCTATTTCCCTCCCATTCCCCATGAAGAATGAACCCCTTCTATCTATTCCTCCAAAATTAGTGTGTGGGAAGGGAAGCTGAGTCTGAAGATGGAACCCAAGACTCAAGTTACTCAGAATATCTTTGCTATCAACGTCAATGTCCTTGATTTCTCTATTAAAGTTGTAAACATCAACTCTAGACTCCCTCAACATACATCTTACTTGCAGCACAAACAAAACAGGGAAGGTGAAAGAAATATTATTAGTAACAACTGATAACCTAAAGAATCCTTATAAGGCTTTAGGCCCCTATCTCTGAGAGATGCAAGCCTTCCTATAGAGTTCACATCCACTTCTCAGTGTCAGAAAGCAGAAGAAAGCCAAAACAACCAAAAGCACATGGCCCAGTAGTTATCAGGCAAAGGCTATTGAGGAAAAACTCAAAATCATTATTCTGGCAGCCATCTAACTTTTTTCAGTGGCCTATGGAAATGTTTACCATAGGATAACTTTCTATTAGCCCCTACTGTCTCACCTGAGACACCTGGATGTGAGACAGTCAATGAGAAGAAACACAAGAGTATGTACTTACACACACATACACATATATGTATATAAAATATACACATGTACAGGTAGATAGATAGGAGTGTGTGTGGTATGCTGGTGGAAATGTACAAGTGCACAGATAAATATTCCCCAACCATATCTGCAAGAAAAGTTTAGTTTTATTTAGTTCTAGAAAAACTAAATAAAACTTGATGCTCTGCAGCTTTTCTCTACAACTCCATGAGAACTAGAAGTAGTAAAGACTAGCACTTTACTAAGTATATTAGAGTTGCTTCCTTACAAAGAACTGGTAATGACAGGTCATCATCATTGGGATACAAACATCCTAGGTTTTTGTTTGTTTGTTTTCCTCTCTTTGGCAGTTGGGAGGAGATTTTCTACTCTGGAAGTTTTGAGTACCATGGAAATTGACAGGGGTATGACTAGTAGGGATATCCACAGTGGCCCTACTGACAGAGGAATCCTGGGGGAACTTTGTTTTGTAATTCAAGCAGACTATCATCTTCAAAAAGGAAGGAACTAAAATAAGTATTATTTTATTTTTAAAATATACCTTGTCTTTAAAAATAATAAAACAGCTTTAGCATGACATCATTTTTATATTAATAAGAACGTGATATAAAAATCTAGCATTTCATGGGTTTTAAGAGAAATCACCATTGGCCATAAAAGAAAGGGAATTCCCTTGAACTGCACGCTAGCAGTTGCCATAACTGGTAACTGGGGAATCAACAGACTTTCTCTATCAATGTTGGCTTGGTGATTGAGCTATCTTGGAAAATACTGACATGAAAATTATATCTAGGAAAGAATGTTCTGAATCATTGCTTCACAAACTTCTCCCCCCTCAAGGATCAGTAAAGGTAAAAGAGTATGTTGTAGCTCAGAGATTATAGCACAGTGTAAAATTCCTTTGAAGTCCCTTGTTTTATCCTAAAACTTACTGTAAAATTTTCCTCCCAATGCATAAACACACACCTCCACACACATACAAATACCATCACCATCTCCTGCCCCCAAAATTACCCAAAATCTTTAAGTAAATTGACACTAGGAGATAACACGCTTTACTTTTCCTGTGCCTTTGAAACATCCTGGAACATGCATACATGCCATCATACCCACTCTGGGACATGTCTAAACCACAGTTTGAGAAACTCAGTTTTAAGGATTTCTGCTTTTGATGAATCTGGCTGGATTATAAAAATCAATGTTCATAAAAATTTTATTTAAGGGTAACATTCCTTGAGTGCAGGCCTGTCTTAATTTGGTATATCCACTCCCATTTAATACCTCATTCTGAACTTTACAAATAAAAGGCATGTTTGACAAATAATCATTTAAGTTACAATTTCATTTCGTTAAAAATTATCCTGAAATATATTTTTTCCCAGTGGGAGGTTTTCATAGGTTCAAAAGATAAGAACAAGCATCGGCAGATTAGCAATCTAGTTCATGTACACAATGAGAATATCCCATACTCCTACTTCTTTCTCATAAAAGTTCCACATTTTCTGTCCTTGTTCTAAAAACCAATAATGGATGATTTTACTTGGTTGTGTTCTTAGTGTTCCCTTTTATAAGAATTTACTACTGAAATAAACTACTACTCTCTTGAGAGTATTACTACAAAGAAATCCTTCCTACTACTATTCCTTTCACTAACCCTATAAACAAAATGAGAGAGAAGCTGTCTAGGCCAGTGCTACTCAAAGCAAGTCCACACCAAGATAAGACGCTCAGGCCAGAATGGGAATCACTGAACCATCTTCTTTAGGCTGAAAGTCTTGCTCCAAAAAAAGAAAACGTCAGCTGAACTCCGTAATAAATAGTGTACTTAGCAATGTAGTTGGTTTACATTTTGGGTGCAAGTTCTTGATCTCACTGCAGACTGTAATGAACAGTTCTCAGTCAGTCAGTCCATGGACAACACTTTGAGTAGCACTAGGGTCTGGCAACATGACCCATCTTAGTTAACCACAGTTCAGTGAGCAGAGATGTATGATAAACCTTACCTTCATGGCAGATGAGGGCATATTACATATAGTATAGAATTCTGAGAATGAGGAAAGTTTATGTATATATTGTGTGGTGTTTTTGCTAAAGTACTTTATCTCATTTTATCCTTAATAAACCCTATAAAGTAGACAACGTGGCATCACCCCATACATACGTAAAAAAAAAAATTTAACAAGGACAATGAACCAAAAGTAACTGGGCTCAAATCACCTGGCTAATTTTAGTCAGAGGCAGAAGGTAGAAGTAGATCCGTTTATTTCTTAACCACTAATGAAAACTGAAAAGTGAGAGGATATTACACAGAGGCTCACCTTTAGTGATGCTGAGTGTGTTATCACCACTTGCTACAAAATCATAAAGTGCAACAAAGAGATTAGGGTCACTCTCAGTGGCTCCGAGCAAGTTCTCCTTAGAGCTCCACCTGATGGCTTCGTTCAGTGCCTGGGGTTCAACATCACACCCATAGGGGCGGTGCAAGGCTTCTGAAAGACAGGAGAAGAGAAAGGAATTCACGCTAAGTTTAACAGCTGAATTCAGTACACCCATAGTATTTTAGCTGCTGACATATACTGACGGCTCCAGGGTGGATCAAAGCTGTACAGCCATGCAGTCATGAAGGATGAGCAAATGGCACTGTCCTACACATGAGAGAAGTCTCCTTGTTGAAAATACAGCACAACAGTCAGAGAAAATAACACAAAATGAGCATTTAGCCATGATTTCCATCCACCAAAATCAGAAATAAATGAATAGGAAAAGCACAGTTTTCTCAAAATGGAAAAAACAATCTCAAAAAGAAACGGCAATTCGTTTTATAAAACATACAGGATATTTGGTGGTGGTGGTGGTGGTGGTGGTTTTAAGAAGGAACAGTTACGTATTGTAACTCCTCCCAAACTAGGCTTCTTCCCTTATTCTCTCCATATAAAACAAATTGTGGAAGAGACAACAGAGATTTTAGGAAATACGTATATTGTATAAATCCAGATCCTCAATTTACATATAGAAAAAGCACAGAAATAGTGCTTCTAGAAAATCCTAAAATTATCTGTTAAACAGAAAAATGTTTTAATACAAAATTGGTTTAATACAAAAATGGTTTAATACAAAATATTCTTGGCATTCCAAATTACCTTTGTGTTACCATGCACTGTCTATAATGCAACTGTGAATTGTTTTTAATGAAAAAATGTCTTACTCTATTTTCTTTTCCTAAGTGGTACATTTTAAAATAACTTAATTGAAGGCTCTAGAATGTATCACCAACAATGAACATTTATTGAGTTTCTACCACGTGTAATGGTTGAAGCCTTGTTAGACCCGGTTTCTTCCTCAAGGCTTTATGCTTCCTAAATTTAGTCATACTACACAAACAGGTGAGCCCTGTCCCATCTTAGTTAAAGATCACCTGCTTCTCACAGCCCAGGTCGATCACACAAAAAATACATTGTTCTTCCAGTAGCGATTTTCTTGATCACTGGGACTGTTTTTAGTGGCTACCTGCCACTATCCAACTGCTTATGTAATTTAACAACACTTTTTTCTCTCTCTCCCTCTCCCTTCACTCATTTTTAATTTAAAATTGATTTTATCGTATCTGAAGGAGAAAAACCATTGAATCTGTGGTTTTCTTTCTTTTCAAATCCATTCCCTCCTCTCCATCTCTACTGCCAATGCCTTAGTTCAGGTCCCCACCATCTCTCACCTGGACTATTGCCTCCAGTCTTGTCTCCCTCAAATCCATCCTCCACACAGCTGGCAAAGTGATCTATTTAAAACAAAAATTTGACCATGTCACTCTTCTTAAGATTCTTCAATAGTTCACCATCAAGCTAAAACAAAATCTCTTTATCATGGCCTTCAAGGTCTTTTATGATCAGGTCTCCACCTCCTCCAGCTTCACCTCTCCCCACCCCACACCTCAAATTTTAACATACACCATGCTGCTTCCTACCTTTTTGCCTTTGTTCACACAGTCCTGTTTACCTGGAATGTGATCTCATCCCACCCTTTTTTGACTGGTTGACTTCTACTCATTTTATAACACTTAGCTCCAATATAACCTCCCCTAGGAAGTCTCATTTGCTCCTCCTCTCTGTGCTCTCAAAAGCATTACACTTGCTGCATTAACACCCTCTACCTTTATCTTTATAATATCCTCATATAATATAATCTTCATATAATAATCCTCATAAAATAATCCTTATATAATATATCCTCATATAATATCTTTATATTTATAATATCCTCAATTTACATTTGTTTCCCAAACGTCACAACATGCTCCTTGGCATAAGAATTGTATGTTTTTGCTAGCAAGTGTCACAAAATATGCATTCAGTAACTGTTGACTGAATGAATGACTAAATTACACAAAAATATAAGTGACTGGAAACAATGAGATGTATTTTAATCTTAAAATAGCACTAACCAGTGTTTTAAAAATGGCTCCATAACCATCTACATAATATAGACAGAAATTCTTGTTGTAGGTAGGATCTAATTCTCCTAATAGTTTATTTCATCACATTCTTTTCTCCTCTTAAAAGGAATACATCTTTAAAATTTCACAGCTAATTAATTTTTGTTTTACATTAAGAATATTATGACAGAGCTGAAGATATGTCAGATGTTCTGAAGAGTTAATCTGAAACAGATGTGTTGCTCCTTGTTTAAATGCAGATTTATAGTGAATGGGAATAGCTCTATTACATACCAAGATAACCAAATAGGATTACCAAACAAACTAAACACCATATTATATGAAACATCCTTCAAACTGGTCACATGTACTGTTTTTCTTTACTCTAATGAAAAATTATCTACTCTAGCAGAATTTCCATTGGGTTACAAAACACCAATCCTTTATTAAAATGAAAAGAATTGTCAAAAAGTACAAAGAATATTCATAATATTTATTAGGTTCCATACTGAATATCACATGATCCACACTGGTAAATGTTTCTTGCCAGTGACGGTAGTAACATATTACAATGTTTTGTGATTATTACTCTGTTTAATGATTATCAAACAGTTCTTTTTAAATAGAAGAAAGCCCCCCTTTTTAGAAATTATAAGAGGAAAAGATCGCCAGTAACACAATGTGGACTTACTATAAAAAACTACTCTCCATTCTTCCCCTCACCTCTGCTTCTCCCACAGAATCCTCATCTCAGTTAATTGCAATTCCATTTTTTCAGTTGCTCAGGCCAAAAACCTTGGAAGTTTGAGTACAAACTTCTAGCTATACGATGAATGAGTTCTAGAGATCTAATGTATAGCATAGTGATTAGAGTTAATAATACTGTATTATATAGTCGAAAGTTGCTAAGAGAGTAGATCTTAAATGTTCTTACCACAAAAAAGAAATAGTAATCATGAGACATGATGCAGGTATTAGCTAACTCTATGGTGGTGATCATTTTGCAATACACAAGTGTATCAATCAACAGACTGTACACCCTACTCTTACACAATGTTATACATCAATTATAAAAACAAAAGGATGGGGGAAGCAAAAAACCTTGGAATCATTCATGACTCCTTTTTTGCTCTCACATACCACCTCCAATCCATCAGGAAATTCTACTGGCACTGCCTTCAAAAATACATCCAGAATCTACCTATTTCTCACCCCCTCCACTACTACCACCCTGTCACCACCACCATGTCTCACCTAGATTATTTCACTAGACTCCTAACTGATCTCCTTGCTTCTATCCTTGCTCTTTACTGTCTATTCTCAACACACCAGCCAGCTTTTAAAGCCTAAGTCAGATTGTGTTACTTACTCCTCTGCTCGAAACTCTTTGATGGCTCCCAATCTTAGAGTAAAAGCTAAAGTCCTTACAACAGCCTACAAGGCCCTTCACAACTTGTCTTGCCCAATTCATCTTTCTACTCCTCTTCCTCTAGTTTGCCTCATTCTGACCACTGGTCTCCCTGCTATTACTTGAACAAGGCAGGCACACTCCAGGTTCAGGCAAGTCAGCTTTTTCTTCTTAAAAAGCCATGTTATGTGACAAAAGAAGAAAAGAGAATGAGACCTACAGCACAATTTTATGTAAACTTAAAAGATATACAGACCAAATAATACTTTACATTTCTCAAATATACAAAATAGTAAATACAGGACAAAAGTCATTTTTGAGGCCAAAGTACTAAAAGAACCACAACTTGGAAAACAATCCTTTTTATTCCCCACCCCACTTCTTCCCATCTCTGCTTTTATGGGTTTTTTGATCAAGCCAAAAGATATATTTCCTTCCTTTCTTCTTTCTTCCCACTCACTCTTTTGTTCTCATATAACTAAGGGTCAATTTCCCGTACAATCCGTCTGCACAGGATATCCACTTAAACATCATCCTACTCACTAGCACCAAACAAAAGGGAAAATTTTTCAAAGACAAAAAACATCCTAACATTTTTTGAGGCCAAGAATAAACATGTATTAAATCATAAAGCATTAAAGAACTAAATGGGAGAGAACCAGCTAAGGAATCAAGGCAAAAAAGGAAAAGAAAAAAAAGCCTACAGGAAGAGCAAGTAAATGTCACAGTGTTATCCAGTGGGTCTAGTCTATGCCACTTCCCTCATCAGCTTCAGACGGACACATCTGGATGATTCAGAAGTACTTCGCCCCGCCAAAAGCAAGTTTGTAGGCTGGGAATGTTTTATTTTTGAACAATGTGAAGTAACACACATTGTCACTTCACATATATAGTACCTAACATGTTATGTTAGGTACCTTAGATAGTGAGTTAATCTTTCATTAACCTCTGTTACAGAGTTAGATCATGGCCTTAAGACAAGATAATAGAAGACTGATTTTCACTTATGGAATACAGGACTCAGCAGAAAATACATTATGACTATTAAGAAAAGGTAATTTTATTACCTTTTTCCACTGATACACTTGTAGGGTACAATAAAAATAAGGCAAAACATAGAAATAGCAGTTTGTACAAAGTAAATTATCAGGATTAAACAAGTTAAAATCCAGAATAAAACTCAAACTCAAATTCAGAGATAATTTCTAAATTTAATGTTTAATTTTATTAAAAATACTTTTCCCCAGTTAGTCATTCAATAACTTTTATCAGTTTAATTAGAAATTTGTCAGGGAGTAATTGGAGAAATTAATGTACAAAATTCTCAGTTTAGGCATTTCCAACTTTTTTACAGTTATCTTGCCAGAATTCTACTTCATCTGATTGCATATTCTCTAAGAAGTGAACATGTTTTAATACCTCTTTTAAAAACTATGTTAGGTGGTTGGATAAATCGTGCAAGAGTTCTCAATATAGCTTAAGTTCTTCATGTCAAGTCATATGTATCTTAATACCACAAAATATTACAGATTATTCATTTATTCTTTCTTTCAGTCAGCACTTATTGAGGTCCTACTATGAAATACCAGAAAAAACCACATGAAACTTCACTGGCCAACAATGAAGACGATAACAGTAGTAGGTAAGACTAATTTTTTGAAATCTCCATTCACCCTTGATTACTGTGATTTCTACCCTGCCCCAAACTATCACCTCTGAACCATACCTGTCAAGTTGGGTAGAGCAGTTTCTGAGGCCTCACCACACAGGCAGCAAAGCGACGTCTCCTGATCTCTGCCATAACTATTAGGTGGAAGCAGAACTGTCCCAAGGACCATTCCTCTGCCCAGAAGCACAAAAGTTAAACTGTTCTATGTAAAGAGGAAGTCTTAGAATTCCACTCACTGACAAGCAATACCACATGCATGTGACATTACTCATGTACTCAGTGGCCAGAGGGAACCAATAGAAGGGTTAGCATTTACAACTCCCAAAGTGGGTGGAGAGTAACCTAAAGGAAAATGTCTGTTGATTAGCAAAAGACTGAGTCAGAACGAGGTTACCTCAAAAGAAAACCAACAAACATATGGCTAACAAATAATAAAATATGTAGAGATAAATACATATTGATGTGATTTCATTCCTACATGGATGATGAAGTGAGACTGTAGAGAAAAGTTTCCTTGGAGAAAACCTGTTTACAATAAAACACCAACTACAGACGCTTAACAAGATTCATCTTTTGCATCACTTAAATTAGTTCAAGAAACCACAAATCCAAAGTCAAAGAAATCGTTACAATCTGATTCATAAGCACAGAAGCCAGGAAATGACTGCCTTCACTAACATTTTGGCTCTATAGCTTAATAACAGTTAAAAACATGGCACGGAAGTGTTGAAAACTTTTGAGTGTTAAAACTTTTAAAAGCAAAAACCTAATCTTTGTTAATATATAGAAACAAAATTAAATAAAAGTTAAGAACCTGAAAATGAGAGTACTTTATAAGAATTAAACTAGTAATATCTACAAATGGTGGATGACTTTATATAATCCACAAAAATAATAAAAGAATGTTTGTAACTGTACAGCTAAGAACTCTCATTGATTATTCAATAAATATTTATTAAGCACCTACTATGTCCAGCCACTGTGCTAGGTTCTAGGTCAATAAAGGTAACAGGGTAAAGTTACAGGATAGCAGGACTGAAATAGCCTTCAGTAAAGCTGAAACAAAATTATAATGTAACCTTACAAAAAGAATGACTTTGATGTAGGTAATTATTAACAGTTTAAAAAAAAACAAAGCTTCCACTTTCAATGAAAGCCAGTACTTATGAAAGCCCGTACTGTTAACGTCATGGAGAAAGGAAGAGTTAAATGACTAACAGTTACCTCAATTAATGACTCAGAATTTCAAATACCACGTTGAATTTCTCCTTCCCTAGATCATAAAAAATGGAAAGAAGCTCCATAATCCATGTTCCACATCTATTTTCTATACCATATGACTTACTATTTAAAATAATCAGTAAATCTGCTATTTATAAAGTACCAATAATTAATAGCTACATTTTCAAATGTTCCTATACACTGTAACCAGGAGTAAAGAGGGGAAGAATAGATAAAATGTGATATGTACACACAATGGAATATTATTCAACCATAAAAAGCAGTGAAATTTTGATATGTGCTGCAACATAGATGGCCCTTGAAAACATTATGCTAAGCCAGACACAGAAAGACAAATATTGTATGATTTCACTTATATGAAATATCTAGAATTTGTTCTAGTTCTGGAAATCTGGTTCTGCAAATGGATGGTTACACAATAGTGTGAATGTACTTAAAGCTACTAAATTGTACACCTAAAAGTAGTTTAAAAGGTAAATTTTATGTTATGTATATTTTGCAACAATAAAAAAATTGAAAAATTAACAATAGAAAGTGTTGGGCCGGCCCAGTGGCCTAGTGGTTAAGTTTGGCATGCTCTGCTTCAGCAGTCCAGGTTAGTTCCCAGGTGCAGACTTATACCACTCATCAGTGGCCATGCTGTGGCAGCAACCCACATACAAAATAGAGGAAGATTGGCACAGATGTTAGCTCAGGGCGAATCTTCCTCGGCAGAAAAAGAAATAAAATAAAAAGTACTGAGGTCTCTATCGAAGACCTCTGTTATGTGGGTTATAGCTATCATTATCTACCATATTTGAAATTAAAACAAAAATTTTAACAGTACTTATTAATTTTAAAATAAATTCATTATGTTAACATAGTTTATTAAAAAATAACTACTCTTCAAAAGAGAATTAAGAGGTAAGAGTAATGTCATTTCTCACAAATCTCTTTAATATCTGGCTTAAAAATGCAGCTGAATCCTCATTCTGCATTTGATCTGTCGTGATGTTATTTTTGTTGAAGTATACGAAAATCTTATTGCTCACAGATATGTGGGTATAAAAGGAAGGGATATCAGATTATTATGGATATTCTTCTTTGATACTATACCAAAACTCAACAAGTGGTAGTTTTCTAAAGGTTAGTTTTAATATGGAATCTGAAACCCAATAAAATTTTCATACTCTGTCAAATTAAAATTCATTAGTCTATCTTATACTTGGAATGGGTCTATCTTGTACTCTGAACTTGTGTGTGTGTGTGTGTGTGTGTGTGTGTGTGTGTGTGTGTGTGTGAGGAAGATTGGCCCTGAGCTAATGTCTGTTGTCAATCCTCCTCTTTTTTGCTGAGGAAGATTGGCCCTGGGCTAACATCCGTGCCCATCTTCCTCCACTTTATATGGGATGCCGCCACAGCATGGCTTGACAAGCGGTGCATCGGTCTGCGCCTGGATCCGAACCTGCCAACCCCGGGCCGCTGAAGCAGAGCACACAAACTTAACCACTGTGCCATCAGGTCGGCCCCACTGTACTGAATTTTTTTTTTTAAGGAAGATTGGCCCTGGGCTAACATCTGTCACCAATCTTCCTCCCTTTTTTTGGCCTCTTTTTCTCCCCAAAGCCCCCGTAGATAGCTGTACGTCATAGTTGTGCATCCTTCTAGTTGCTCTATGTGGGACGCTGCCTCAGCATGGCTCGATGAGTGGTGCATTGGTCTGCGCCCAGGATCCAAACCAGCGAACCCCAGGCCGCCGAAGTGGAGCATGCGAACTTAACCACTATGCCACCGGTCTGGCCCTGTACTCTGAATTTTTTAACATCAAGCATTGATCATCTGGAAATACTGGTTCACTAAATGTTGGCATATTTCATGATATAATATCAATACATCATATTTATTACCAGCACCATCAATCTCACCAGAAGTTTTCAGTACTGGGAAGTTGTCATGGTCACAATGGTGGTTACTGATTTTATTAAGTTCTAATTTTTGCTTAAAAGTTCAAATTCCACCATCCCCAACAAATACTATCTATTTTGTTTGAAGTTGCAAACTCACTTCATTCATTTTCAAGAAAATGTCTGCCAAATCCCAATTATAAACAGTTTGTCTGTCATTCAGTCTTTAAGGTAAAAATTTCTACAAAAAAAAGCAGCCAGTTCAGCTGGCAATTCAAAACAACTGCACATGGGATCTCTCTAAAAACAACCATGACATTGATAAGCAGCAGAAGTGCTTCATGCGTACTTCCCATTTTGTCACATGGAATATTAAAGACATGTACCTAAGAATCAAAATTTTATAAAACCAATCATTTTTACTGCTTCATCAAGGAAATTCTTAAGTAAAACTGACATTTTTTCCTTAACTGCAAGAACACTGCAGTGACAAGTGCAATGACTACTAGGCTCAGTTTGGTGCCACTACCTTGATTTCTGTTAAGGCAGAAACAGTTTTACCCACAGTGCTTTGGCACCATCAGTACAAATGTCAACACAGGAGTTTGTTGAACACAATGAAACTTTGAGAACTGCTGCCACTAGGACAGGATATATACTTAAGTCAATTTGTTTCGTTTTATTTTCAATTTTTAAGGTTTCCTTTTTAAATTGTTATTTCCTTACATAAAATATTTACATGGTTCCAAAGCTGAATCCACAGAATGAGGCATACTCACCCCTTCCCTATTCACTCCTTCCTTAGAGGTAACCTAAATTTGTTTGCTTTATTCTTACACTGGTTCAATAATAAATGGACACATTCACATCCCCTCCCTTTTTCTTAGAAAAACAGTAGGATATTTCACACTCTTTATCCACTTTGCTTTTCTCACTTAACATATACCTGTACGATCACTGCATAGTAGTATATAGAAATAGTTCTCTTCATATGTACAGCCGCATAATATGTCATGTCAATCACCATACTCTTAAATGAGGACAGTTTAGAATAAATAGTAGGATGTTTTATTCTGCATTATGAATGTGAAAAAATGTCAGTGTAAATTTAAGTAGTTCATTCATGAAGTGGGAGAACAACTAATCAGCACTGTTTCTGTGTTCAACTCCTATTCAGGCAACCAGACATCTCCACTTATGCTATCAACTCACACACACAAACACAAGTCAACATATACTTTCTGTTAAAGCATGCTGACCTCCCTCTGAATTACACTGCACAGAACAAACTAAATAAGGCTCCCCTAAAAAGAAAATCCTCAATAGCTCAACATTTCTCTACAAAGCCAAGTTCAGACAATAATTACATTTCTATTTATAATTTGTGGGCAAGAAAAGAATAGTTACAACAATGATAGGACATTTAGGAGCACCCTTACATTAAATACTGCTTGGCCGTCCTCACACAGCTCAAAGGAAAAAGTGAAAGAAAAAAACCCACCCAACACCCATGGTAGGTATCAAGCAAGGTTCAGAAAAAGGCAAAGTCACTAAAGGAATTGAAAGGAGATACAAAACAGCCCTGTGGGAAATGAAATTTAAAAGACTACAGTATCTAAGTTAGAAACCTAGAAAAATTAAGAAAAGACACTACAGAAGTATAATATAAAGAAAATATGAATATTCTTTTGTGATTCTTCGCTGCTTTTAACTATCTAAACGA
This sequence comes from Tapirus indicus, assembly GCA_031878705.1. Taxonomy (NCBI): domain Eukaryota; kingdom Metazoa; phylum Chordata; class Mammalia; order Perissodactyla; family Tapiridae; genus Tapirus; species Tapirus indicus. The sequence continues at coordinate 80,833,211 of CM062922.1, read as the reverse complement.
AAACCTTATAAACATTTTAAAGAATGAAAAAGTATGCATGAGAAATTAATCACCAAAAAATGATGAGAGCCTAAGATTAAATTCAACAAAATTTTATTAATAAGATACATTTTTAATGTATTTTAAAATTGTTGATTTTCAGTTTATAAAAGGTTATATGCTCATTATACAAAATTTGGGCAATATATTTAAATAGAAAGACAACAACAACACACCACCCACTTCTACATCCCCACTTATTAAATTATTAAAATGATATTGATACTTTTGCATTTGGTCCTTTAAATCTGCATAATGTTTCCCTCAGTCAGTTAATATTTACTGAGTGACTACTATATGCAAAGCACTTTGCTGGGCAGGATATATCAGGTGCTAAGCAAGAAATAAACAAGGTCCATAAGAGATAAAAGTAACAGCTTGGGGTGGGTGGGGAATTTCACTACAGTCATGCACCGCATAACGAAGTTTTTGTCAGTGACGGACTCCATATAGGACAGTGGCTCCCTAAGATTAGTACTATATAGCCTAGGTGTGTAGTAGGCTATACCATCTAGGTTTATGTAAATACACTCTATGGTGTTCCCATAGGACGAAATCACCTAACGACACATTTCTCAGAACATATCCCTGTCCTTAAGCAACGCATGATTGTACTTTAAAGAAGGTGACACTTAAGCTGAGGACAGAAGCAAAAGAAGGACCTAAGCAGAGAGAATGCAGCAAGCATAATAACTGCGAGGTAGGAAAGAACCTGGTATGTAGAGGAAATGTAAAGTGTGGCTATCATTAAGGAAGTCAGAAGAGGAGCATGAAAAGAAGTTAGTAAGGTAGACAGGAGCTGGCCAGACCAAGCACTTAAGGATTTAAAATTCTATTCCAAGTACAGTGGAAATCCATTGAAGAGTTTGAAGCAAGGAGGTCATATGCTCTGACTTCCATTTTGTAAAAAGGTCATTCTGGCTACTGGGTGAAAAAAGTGGGTTATATGGGGAACAAAATTAGAAACAGGAAAATATGCAGCAGTTCAGGAATGGAGTCACGTCGGCTTGGAATAGAATGGTGTCAGTGAAGACAAAGAAAAGTGGGAGAACTTATAATCTGATTTGGAGATGGAATTGATAGGGCTTACAGATTACTTGGATATAAGATAAGAAAAGAGAGGGAAAAAATAAAGAATAGCTGCCAGATTGCAGGCTTGAGTGAGTGGGTAGATGGCCATGTAATTCACTCAAAAGCAACAGTAGTATAAATCAAAAGTTCCACCACAGACAAGTAAACTAGAGGAATATAATTAAACATTTTGATATAGAAATCTGGAGCTCAGAGAAGATCCTGGACTATAGACATGAGCACATAGATGGTATTTAAAACCATGGATCTGGATGAGATCACTTAGGGAGAGAAGAGTCAGACAAAAATGCAGGATCATTCTTAAAGGGGAACAATGATTCAAATACTACAGATTGCTCATTTGAAACCATGGAGGCTAGAAAGAAGTGAAAAAACATTATCTTAGGTGCTGAGAGAAAAAACTGTCCACCTAAAATTCTATATCCACAGAAAATGCCCTTCAGAAATGAAGGTGAAATAAAGACATTCTCAGCTGAGGGGAAGAACTCATTGTCAGCAGACCTGCTCTAAAAGAATTGTTAAAAGAAGTTCTTCAGACAGAATGGAAATAATACCAGAAGGAAATTTTGGAACATCAGGAGTAAAAAAAGAGAAACAAAAATGGTAAATAGAGTAGGCTATTCTTTTCCTCCTGAGTTCTTTAAAATATGTTTGATGGTTGGAAGCAAAGAATGTAACACCATCTGTAGCGACTCTTCAAAGTATGTAGATATATAACAACTATGACATAAAGAGAGAAAAGAAAACTATATGATGGTAAAGTTTCCATATTTCACTTGAGGGGATAAAATACTGAATCTAAGTAGAGTATGACAAGTTCAATATGTATACTGAAATCCCTAGAGCAACCACTAGAAAACCTATGTAAAGAGATATAGCCAAAAACACAAGAGAAAAGTTAAAATGGAATAGTAAAAAACCAAGAGAAGGCAGGAAAGTGGAAATAGAGAAACAAATAGAAAAAAATAAGATAGACCTAAATCCAAACATAGTAATAATTACATTAAATGGAAATGGTCTAAACAATTATAAGGCAGACTGTCATATAATATGATCCAACCATGGGCTATCTAAAACAAACTCACTTCAAATATAATCATATAAGTAGGTTAAAAATAAAAGGATGAAAACATATGTCCACACAAAAATTTCTACATAAATGTTCACAGCATTATTCATAACAGCCAAAAGCGGAAGAACGGAAATGTCTATCAAATAATAAATGGATAAATAAAATTATTCAGCAATAAAAAGGAATGAAGTACTACTATATGCTATAACACAGGTGAACCTTTAAAACATTATGTCAAGTGAAAAAGCCAGTCAAAATGAATATGTTTTATATCATTCCATTTAGATGAAATGTCTAAAATTTGTAAATCCAAAGAGACAAAAGGTAGATTACTGAGTGACATCAGCATCATGGCAGAGTGAGATTCCCTCTTTGAATCTCTGCCCCCTACGACACAACGAAAACATCATTCACATTCCAACAGAGCTCAATCAAACACTATGAAGGACTTCTAAGAAACCCCCGCTGCCATACATCACACAGTGGAGGCGCAGGAAGCCCAAAAGGACGGGAGGAGAGGTAAGAAGTTGTACTCCCCCTCCCCAATCGATCAGCAAAGACAGCGCGGTTCGCAGACAGAGGGGGGAGGGGCGGCCCACAGCGGGGGGGGGGGGGGGGAACAATCACCATCCAGGTGCTCTCACAGACTGTCGCGAGATCCCCACTGGGAAGTGACGACGGACTGTTTAGGGGGTGTAGCAAACACCCTAAGAGAGCCAGAAAGGAAACCCCCGGGTCAAGCAGGAGAAAGAGAGGACCCCTCCCCCCACACCCCCGGCGTTTCACCATAATCCCTCCGGAGGCTGCAGCCGCCTCAGAGCAAACCGCTTGCGATCTCCATCCAGTGGCAGCAGGGGGAAACTGCAGGACCAACTTTATCATGAGGGGTAAAAATAAACACGTCCCCGTCGGATCCTTGCGACAATTTGTCAGGGCTACAGACCAAAAGGAAAATGACAAACACCCAGAAACCAACCCTGAAGGCACAGAATTTGATAACCTAAATGACAGATAATTCAAAATAGCTATCATAAACAAACTCAATGAAATACAAGAGAACACACAGAAACAAATCAACGAATTCAGGGATTTTGTCACAAAAGAGATTGAAACCATAAAGAAAAACCAATCAGAATTATTGGAGATGAAAAACAAAATCAACGAGATAGTGGAAAAAATGGAGTCTTTAAAGAGCAGGACTGACAATCTGGAGGAACGAATTAGCACTATTGAGGATAGCCACGCAGAAATGCTCCAGATAGAGGAGGAGAGAGAGCTAAGACTAAAAAGAAATGAAGAAATTCTTCGAGAAATATCAGACTCAATGAGGAAAAGCAACATAAGGATAATAGGTATTCCAGAAGGAGAAGAAAGAGAAAAAGGAGCAGAGAGTTTGTTCAAAGAAATAATAGCTGAGCACTTCCCCAACCTAGGGAATGAGAGGGAAATAACAGTGAATGAAATCAATAGATCACCTAAATATAAAAACAAGAATAAAAAATCATCTCGCCACATAGTAGCAAACTTGAAAAGTACCCGTGACAAGGAAATAATATTGAAGGCAGCTAAACAAAAAAAACAAAATAACATACAAAGGAAACCCCATCAGGCTCTCAGCTGATTTCTCGACAGAAACTCTACAGGCTAGGAGAGACTGGAATGATATTATTCAAAATCATGAAAGACAAAAACCTTCAGCCGACAATACTTTATCCAGCAAAAATATCCTTCAAATACGATGGAGAAATAATAACTTTCCCTGATAAACAAAAGCTAAGAGAGTTCGTCACCACAAGACCCCCACTAGAAGAAATGCTCAAGAAGGCCCTTAGGCCTGAAAAAAAAAACAAATGAGAAAGGGGATACAAAGATTTCAACAAGGAGAAAAGCAAGGAGACTAAAACAGAACTAACTACAGTTGGATAACATCAAAAATTAATTCAAGCTCACCACTGGAAACACACATTCATGACACAATCTGGAATAAAGAGATAACAAATAAGGAGGGGAAGAGGTAAGGGATTGAATCGACCCAGCCTCAGGAAAAAGGAGGCATCCAAAAATGTACTTTCTTATCCAGGAGATCGCTTATATAAACCGCACGGTACCCACTAAACAAATAACCAGAAGAGAACCACACATGACAAATAAAGAGAAAACCAAGAGAATGAGCATGCAGAAATACCAAATTGAATTTGCAGTCTGAAACACAAGGGACAAGAAACGAAGGACATGCAAAAGAACCAGAAGATGAACAATAAAATAGCAACATTAAACCCTCATATATCAATAATCACTCTAAATGTAAATGGATTGAATTCTCCAATCAAAAGACACAGAGTGGCGGGATGGATTAAAAACCAAGATCCAACAATCTGCTGCCTCCAGGAAACACATCTCAGCTCTAAAGACAAACACAGACTCAAAATAAAAGGATGGAAAACAATACTCCAAGCTAATGGCACACAAAAGAAAGCAGGAGTAGCCATACTTATATCAGACAAAGTAGACTTCAAGATAAAAAAGGTAATGAGAGACAAAGAAGGGCAATATAGAATGATAAAAGGGACACTTCAGCAAGAAGACATAACACTTATAAATATCTATGCACCCAACACAGGAGCACCAAAGTACATAAAACAACTGCTAAAAACCTTAAAGGAGATATTAACAATAACACAATAATAGTAGGGGATCTTAATACCCCCCTTACATCAATAGATAGATCATCCAGACAAAAAGTCAATAAGGAAATAATGGACTTAAACGAAAAACTAGAGGGAATGGACTTAATAGATATATACAGAGCACTCCACCCAAAAATAGCAGAGTACACATTCTTCTCAAGTGCACATGGAACATTCTCAAGGATAGACCATATATTAGGAAACAAGGCACACCTCTATAAATTTAAGAAGATTGAAATCATTACAAGCATCTTTTCTGATCATAATGCTGTGAAACTAGAAATCAACTGCAAGGAAAAAACTAGGAAAGGGACAAAGATGTGGAGACTAAACAACATGCTACTGAACAACCAATGGGTCGTTGATGAAATTAAAGGAGAAATCAAAAGCTATCTGGAGACAAATGAAAAGGAAAATACACCATACCCACTCATATGGGATGCAGCAAAAGCAGTCCTGAGAGGGAAATTCATAGCAATACAAGCTCACCTTAACAAACAAGAAAAATCCCAAATAAATAACCTTAAATTGCACCTAACAGAGTGGGAAAAAGAAGAACAGACAAAGCCCCGAATCAGCAGAAGGAGGGAAGTAATAAAAATCAGAGCAGAAATAAATGAAATTGAAACCAAAAAAACAGTAGAAAGGATCAATGAAACAAAGAGCTGGTTCTTTGAGAAGATAAATAAAATTGACAAACCCTTAGCCAGACTCATTAAGAAAAAAAGGGAGAAGACTCAAATAAATAAAATTAGAAATGAAAGAGGAGAAATTACAACAGACACCACAGAAATACAAGGGATTATTAGGGAATACTATGAAAAACTTTATGCCAACAAATTGGACAACCTAAAGGAAATGGACAAATTCTTGGACGCGTACAACCTCCCAAAACTGAATCAAGAAGAAATAGAGAATCTGAACAGACCAATCACAAGTAAAGAGATTGAAACAGTAATCAAAAACCTCCCAAAAAATAAAAGCCCAGGACCAGATGGCTTCCCTGGAGAATTTTATCAAACGTTCAAAGAAGATTTAGCACCTATCCTTCTCAAACTATTCCAAAAAATAGAGGAAGATGGAATACTTCCCAACACATTCTATGAGGCCGACATCATCCTGATACCAAAGCCAGACAAGGACAATACAAAGAAGGAAAACTACAGGCCAATATCACTGATGAACATAGACGCAAAAATCCTCAACAAAATATTGGCAAACCGAATACAGCAATACATCTAAAAGATCATACACCACGATCAAGTGGGATTTATACCAGGGACACAGGGATGGTTCAACATCCGCAAATCAATCAACGTGGTACACCACATTAACAAAATGAAGAATAAAAACCACATGATCATCTCAATTGATGCAGAGAAGGCATTCGACAAGATCCAGCATCCATTTATGATAAAAACTCTCAACAAAATGGGTATAGAAGGAAAGTACCTCAACATAATGAGGGCCATATATGACAAACCTACAGCAAACATCCTACTCAACGGGGAAAAACTGAAAGCCATTCCTTTGAGGACAGGAACAAGACAAGGGTGCCCACTCTCACCGCTCTTATTCAATATAGTACTGGAAGTTCTGGCCAGAGCAATTAGGCAAGAAAAAGGAATAAAAGGACTCCAAATAGACAATGAAGAAGTGAAACTCTCACTATTTGCAGACGACATGATCTTATACATAGAAAACCAAAAAAATTCCATCGGAAAACTACTAGAAACAATCAACAACCACAGTAAAGTGGCAGGGTATAAAATCAACTTACAAAAGTCAATTGCATTTCTATATACCAACAATGAAACAACAGAAAGAGAACTCAAAAAGACAATCCCATTTACAATTGCAACAAAGAGAATAAAATATCTGGGAATAAATTTAACCAAGGAGCTAAAAGACCTATACAAGGAAAACTATAAGACACTATTGAAAGAAATTGAGGAGGACATAAAGAAATGGAAAAATATTCCATGCACATGGATTGGAAGAATAAATATAGTTAAAATGTCCATTCTACCTAAAGCAATCTACAGATTCAATGCAATCCCAATCAGAATCCCAATGTCATTCTTCACGGTAATAGAACAAAAACTACTGAAATTCGTATGGGGCAACAAAAGAGCCCGAATAGCTAAAGCAATTCTGAAAAAAAAGAACAAAGCTGGAGGCATCACAATCCCTGATTTCAAAATATACTATAAAGCTACAGTAATCAAAACAGCATGGTACTGGTACAAGAATAGACACACAGATCAATAGAATATAATTGAAAGCCCAGAAATAAAACCACACACCTATGGACAGCTAATCTTCGACAAAGGAGCAAAGAACATACAATGGAGAGAGGGAAGTCTCTTCAATAAATGGTGCTGGGAAAATTGGACAGCAACATGCAAAAGAATGAAAGTAGACCATCTCCTATCGCCATATACAAAAATCAATTCAAAATGGATCAAAGACCTGAAAGTGAGACCTGAAACTATAAAACTCCTGAAAGAAAATATAGGCAGTACACTAATTGCGATTGGACATAAAGGGATCCTTTCAGATTCCATGTCTACCCAGACAAGGGAAACAAAAGAAAAATATAAACAAGTGGGACCTCATCAGACTAAAGAGCTTCTACAAGGCAAATGAAACCAGGATCAAAATGAATAAACAACCCACCAGCTGGGAGAAAATATTGGCAAATCGTTTGTCCGACAAGGGATTAATCTCAGTAATATATAAAGATCTCATACAATTGAGCAACAAAAAAACAAACAACCCGATCAAAAAATGGGCAGAAGATACGAACAGACATTTTTCCAAGGAAGAGATCCAGATGGCCAACAGACACATGAAAAGATGTTCAACATCACTAATCATCAGGGAAATGCAAATCAAAACTACACTAAGATATCACCTGACACCCGTTAGAATGGCTATAATCACAAAGACAAATAACAAGAAATGCTGGAGAGGTTGTGGAGAAATGGGGACCCTCATTCACTGCTGGTGGGAATGCAAACTGGTGCAGCCTCTATGGAAAACAGTATGGAGAGTCCTCAAAAAATTAAAAATAAAAATATCCATGATCCAGCAATCCCACTCTTGGGCATCTACCCAATGGACATGAAATCAACCACCACAAGAGGCATATGCACCCCTATGTTCATTGCAGCATTATTCACTATAGCCAAGAAGTGGAAGCAACCCGAGTGTCCCTCGACTGATGATTGGTTAAAGAAGATGTGGTATATACATACAATGGAATACTACTCAGCCATAAGAAAAGACACAATTGTCCCATTTGCCACAACATGGAAGGACCTAGAGGCTATTATGTTAAGTGAAATAAGCCAGAGAGAGAAGGACAGACACTGCATGAACTCACTCATACATGGAATATAAATGAACACACGGACAGTGAGAACTGATTGTTGGTTACCAAGGGGAAGGGGCGTGGGGGGGGCACAAGGGGTGAAGGGTTACATCCACAAGGTGACGGACAAACAAAAATGTACAACTAAAACCCCACAGTGTTATAAACTATTAAGACATCAATAAAAAAAATGGTAAAAAAAAAAAATGAGAGAAAAAAAAAAAAGGTAGATTACTGGTAGCCTAGGGCTGGGATGTGGGGAGGAATATGGAATGATTGCTAATGGCTATGGAGTTTCTTTTTTGGGGTGATGAAAATGTTCTAAGATTAGATTGTGCTGATGGTTGAAGAACTCTGTGAACATACTAAAACCACTGAATTATACACTTTAACTTGGTGAATTTTATGATATGTGGATTTACATCTCCATAAAGCATTAAAAACATTATGCTATGTGAAAGAAGCCAGATTAAAAGTCTACATATTACAGGATTCCAGTCACATGAGATGTCCAAAATGAGCACACAGAAACAGAAAGCAGATTAGTGGTTACCTGGGACTGCTGTAGAAATGTGACTGACTACCAACTAGGACAAGGGACCTTTCGGGTGATGGAAATGTTCTAAAACTGGAAATCTGGTGAGGGTTGCACAACCACGTACACTTAAGAAAAATCATTGAATTGTACATCGTTTAAAACATAAATTTTATGGAATATAAATCATATCTCAATAAAGCTGTTTTAACAAAGCATAAAAGGTAAAAAAACAAAAAGTAAAACTAGACTTTTGTTCTCTGAAAGATACTGTTAGGAGAATTAAAAGATAAGCGTTAGACAAGAGACAGTATTTGCAAATTATATATCTGACAAAGGATATGCATCCAGAAGATATAAAGAACTCTCAAACTCAACAGTATGAAAACAAACCACCCAATTAAAAAATGCATAAAAATTCTTCACCATAGAGGATATAGGAATGACAAGATGTTCAACATCAGCAGCCATTAAAGAAATGCAAATTAAAACCACAATGAGATACCACTCCACACCTATTAGAGTAACTAACATATACTACCATCACCAGGTGCTGACTAGGATTCAAACCAACTGGAACTCATACATTCCTGGTTGGAATGCAAAATGGTACAGCCACTCTAGAAAGCAATTTGGCAATTTCTTGTAAAGTAAAACATACACTTATCATACGACCTAGTAATCCCACTCCTAAATATTTATCCTGTAGAAATGACAACTTTACATTCCTACAAAAACCTATATATGGCAGCTCTACTCATAACTGTACCAAACTGGAAACAACCTAAATGTCCTTCAAAAGAAGAATGGATAAACTGTGCTACACCCAAACAATGGAATACTACTCAGCAATATAAAAGGAATGAACTAGTGATACACAAAACAACTTGGATGGATCTCAAAGGCATTAAGCCAAGTTTCCCAAAGAAGGCAGTATCAAAAGTCTACATTCTCCAAAAGACAAAAACCATTGTGGCTGCCAGGAAGGTGTGACTACAAAGTGAGCACAAGGGAATTTTTGGGGGGTGATAGAACTATTCTGTATCCTGATTGTGGTGGTTACACAAATCCACACATGGGCTAAAATTCATAGAACTGAACGCCCCCCCCCCCAAAAAGTCAATTTTACTGTGTGTTAATTTAAAAAATTTTAAAAGTTTAAAGTACAGAAGCCAGGACTAAGCCCTGAAGAACTCCCATTTAGAGAGCAAACAGAAAGAAAAGGAGGCAGCAAAGGAGACTAACAATCAGCAAGGAAGGGAGAGAAAACTACCAAAAGCTGAGAAGGGTGACTGACTGTTCCAAGAAGAAAAGAATGATCAACAGAGTCAATACTATTGAGGTGTGAATAGATGAGCATTAAAAAGTTTTCATTGCTTTTATAAACTATATAGTAAAAATTTCCCCATTATTCTTACAATTCTTCAAAAGCTTTCTTTTTGACAGTTATATATATTCCATCTTGCAAAGTTACCATCATTTCCAATTTGGGCCCATTACCAAATAATACTTATATGTACTTTGTACCCCCCAACTTTTCTCTTTAACATCACCTCATTAGGATAAATTTAGGGTCAAAGGACATTTTTAAGACTCACAATACATATTTCCAAACCACTTTCCAAAAAATTTTACCTCTTTATTACAAATCAACTATGTATGAATGCTCACTTCACGAGGTGTTTATATATATATATATATTTTTTTTTTAACTTTAAAGGCAAACAAAAGTAATTTGTTTAAATTTGCAATTCACTGCTAGTAAGGGGGAATGCTTCCCATTTCTTTTGCCAACTATATTTCAACTTATTCCTAGTGAGGTAAACACTTTCCTGTTCTTTTGCTGTTTATATTTCCTATTCTGCAAGCTGTTAGTGGTACAAGCAATAAGTTGAAATCAACAAATGGAAAATATACAAAATACAACTTCCAGATACTAGATATGACAAAGAACAAAGTCTGATTCTTGCTTTTGTAGGCCCTCAACTTCAAACACCTTACGAATGGAGCTGTCATTTTTTATAACAGCACGTATCTCGTGGAGTAGACAACCACCCCACACGAACTATCCCACAATAGACCAGCTACTCCTTTTTCATATCAGCATGAAACAGAAAGCATTACAAAGACCTAGGCACAGAAAGGTACTTTTAAGACAGAGGTCTTTTAACTAATATTTCAGGATCTAATGGTAGACTTTAAATTATGTTCAACTCCATTATTACTGAGATGAAGAAACAAAGCTAGTGTCAGAACCAGATGATCTCTAAGGTGGCAGCTGCCACAGCCCTGCCTGTTCTTAACCCCTGCCCCTCACCCCCACAACAGCACAGTCAGCCACAGCAGCTGACCAGAATTCTAAGAAAAAAGGAGAGCACGGATTCCACATTATGCTACTTTACTCTCAGCATACACCTCTTTACCTTTCCTTTTGTGAACTCGACACTTTAGGAACAAAAACTGGCCTCTCATTACAAAAAGACTACAATCCCTAATGTTAGAAGTTTGGTGTTTTTTTTTTTAATCCAAGGTTCTGTATTAAGGAACCATGGGATCTATCATTCAAAAAGTGAGGTGTCCTTGGTTAAGCTATTTCAATATCTAAGTGTACAATTTTCATTTGTAAAACAAGAAAAAAATGGTAAATACTTTCTGGAGTCCTTAAATGAGATTAAATGCATGTAAAGTGCGTAGTGGAGAACTTGACACCATAATTTAAAACTTCAGATCTTTCTGTGGTCTAAAAGGGTTACATTCCTACCTTGAAAATAAATCCATTAAAAGGTAAAGATAAATTTATTGGGCTCAGGTTGGAAGATTTGTATGGCTAACAAGAAGTCAAAGGTACATAAATAAAAATAAGCAACTGCAGAGCCTCTAAACGTGTGCAAGATTAACCCTCTTTAGGTCAGTGACTAATAGCAGTTAAAGGTTCTTTCTCTAGCACTCGCACACTCTCACATTTGAGGGCATCACAAAAATTCAAACAAATCAAAATGGCACTTTAATCAGGACTATGCTTACTCCCTCCCTTTGTCTATTCAAATCCTGTATTATCTTTCAAAGTCTAGTTCAAGTTCCTAGGTGCTTCTTGCACATGTCCTCTCTGACCATTTCTGATTAAGCAAATCTCTTTCTTTGCCTAAAACAGCAACTGTTATACTAAACTGGGACATCTTCTATAGTGTATTTATTGTAATTTATTACTTCCTTTTTTATGTCTTTTTTCCTCCAGTAAGATTAAGTTTCTACAAGAACCATTATGCTTCTCTGTCCAATAAAACGCAGCAAAGTGTGTGGCTAATAAGTAACGATTGATAAAAAGAATTAACTCATTTTAAAAATTCAGTAAGTGTAAGACTTCTTGTCACAAAAAGTAAAAACTATTAACAGCATTTTTTCCATTTCTCTACACCAGTGTTTCTCAAGGTTTTTTTTCATTATCACTACTCTAAGGATTAAAATTAAATTTAACTTTAATTAATCCAAATAAATTCAATTGACTAATTTTAATTTAATTCAATTTCTCCCTAACAAGAGACATTAAAAACTAAAAGGATGAGATTTTATTGCATAGCATTGAGCTTTGGAGGGTTATAAACCATTGTAAATATCAAAGTTATTATCAGCCCTGTTGAGAATGCATGCTCTATACCTGTCCAAATCCTCCAAACATTGGAAGGTTCAAACAGGATTCAATTGCTCCTGTTAGAATAGTGCGACTGCATGCCCTTTGGTAGTCTCAAGCTCTAGCCCAAACAGCTTACGAAATATCTCCCAAAGCCACATATAATACTCTCTCTGGGGAAGTCTCTTCAATAAAGAGACTTTTGCATGTTGTTGGACAGCAACATGCAAAAGAATGAAAGTAGACCATCTCCTATCGCCATATACAAAAATCAATTCAAAATGGATTAAGGACCTGAAAGTGAGACCTGAAACTATAAAACTCCTGGAAGAAAATATAGGCAGTACAATAATTGACATTGATCATAAAGGGATCCTTTCAGATTCCATGTCTACTCGGACAAGGGAAACAAAAGAAAAAATAAACAAGTGGGATTTCATCAGACTACAGAGCTTCTACAAGGCAAATGAAACCAGGATCAAAATGAATAGACAACTCACCAGCTGGGAGAAAATATTCGCAAATCGTTTATCCGACAAGGGATTAATCTCTACAATATATAAAGAACTCATACAACTGAGCAACAAAAAAACACAACCCGATCAAAAAATGGGCAGAGGATATGAACATTTTTCCAAGGAAGAGATATAGATGGCCAATAGACACATGAAAAGATGCTCAACATCACTAATCATCAGGGAAATGCAAATCAAAACTACACTAAGATATCACCTGACACCCGTTAGAATGGCTATAATCACCAAGACAAAAAATAACAAATGCTGGAGAGGTTGTGGAGAAACGGGGACCCTCATTCACTGCTGGTGGGAATGCAAACTGGTGCAGCCTCTATGGAAAACAGTATGGAGAGTCCTCAAAAAATTAAAAATAGAAATATCCATGATCCAGCAATCCCACTCTTGGGCATCTACCCAATGGACATGAAATCAACCACCACAAGAGGCATATGCACCCCTATGTTCATTGCAGCATTATTCACTATAGCCAAGAAGTGGAAGCAACCCAAGTGTCCCTCGACTGATGATTGGTTAAAGAAGATGTGGTATATACATACAATGGAATACTACTCAGCCATAAGAAAAGACACAATTGTCCCATTTACAACAACATGGATGGACCTAGAGGGTATTATGTTAAGTGAAATAAGCCAGAGAGAGGAGGACAGACACTGCATGAATTCACTCATATATGGAATATAAAGGAACACACGGACAGAGAGAACTGACTGGTGGTTACCAAGGGGAAGGGGGTGGGGGGTGGGCACAAGGGGTGAAGGGATGCATCCACATGGTGACGGACAAACAATAACGTACAACTAAAACCCCACAATGTTATAAACTATTAAGACATCAATAAAAAAATAATTTAAAAAAATACTCTCTCTGAGAGGATTTTTAGAAAACAACTTCTCCACCTTGTTACATTTCCAGTGAACCTTTAGAAATCAACACTCTGGAGAGGAGCCCAGCTGGCCCATTTCTTAATCCAGCTCAGTGAGTTTGTTGCATGAGGAACTTGGCCTGATGAGAAGACAAGAGAAGCCTGGAAATGTATGTGCATGTTAATAAAATGTGACATATTTGTGGGCCAAATGACAGACATCCTTGACATCCAGACAAAAGAATTCAGACTCTATTGGGATACAATAGGGAATCATGCTAGATTTGTGAGAAGTAATAACACACTGATTGTGCTATTAAAGAAGACTGGTCTGTTAAACTCCTGATGGACCACCTGCAGTTAAAGATAATAACTAAAAGTCTGCTGCAGAAAACTAAGCTGAGATAAGGGTCTGGCCATGGAATGGAGGACAGAGAGATTCAAGAAATCTTTTGAAGAAGGGATTTAATAATTATCTGTTAATAGAGGACATAGGAAAGGAAACTAATATTAAATCTCTGGTTTGGAGCAAAATGAATATAAAGTAACATTCAGATATCAAAGACAGAGTTACAAGACTAGAATATAAGTGAGGGATTGCCACTAAGCACGTACATTTAGGAGTTATCAACATGGCTCAACATTTTATACAAAAGACAAAGGAAATTATAGTATTCCATCAAAAACTTTTTATCAATTAAAAAAGTGGCAATAATTACAAGGTTTTGTATTCAGTTTCTGAAATACTCTCTAATCCAAGATAATATATTTCTGGATGCTGCCAGATAACAGAAATTTCTATCCTCATTCCTCTTTTCTTTCCATTCCATGCATCCTCCCTAGGAGAAGTCATTCACATCCATTACTTTTAATTATAAACTCGAGGCTATTGGCTCCTGTATTAGTAGTTCCAGTGGTTGCTGTAACAGATTACCACAAACTGGATGGCTTAAAACAACAAAAATACATTCTCTCATAGTTCTGGAGGCCAGAAGTCTGAAATCAGTATCACTGGGATAAAATCAAGGTGTCAGCAAGGCCTCAGCTCCCTTCAGGGCTCTAGGGGAGAACCCATTCCTTGCCTCTTCCAGTCTGTGGTGGCTACCAGCATTCTTTGGTTTGTGGCCACATTACTTCAGTCTTCAAGGCCAGCGTCTTCAAATCTCTCTCTGTTCCATCTTCACGTGATCTTCTCTGTGTGTATGAAATCTCCCTCTGCCTCCCTCTTATAAGGATACATGTGATTGCATCTAGGGCAACCCAGGATAATCTCCCCATCACATCTATAAAGACACTCTCCCCCTTTTTTTGCCACATGAAGTAACATTCACAAGTTCCAGGGATTAGGTCATGGGTATCTTTTGAGGGGGCACTTTTCAGCCCACCACAGCTCCCAAATCCCACCAACCTAGATCACTCTCCTAAGCAACAGATGAGCTGACTCCTATAGTCTATGGATAAGTACACTGAGATATCCTAAATGAGCCACAAACCCATTTTTTCCTACTTCAGGTTTCTTTGTTGGTTTTGTCACCGACTAGGTGCCTTGAGAAACTCAAAGGTGGGTTCAGAAGCAGTTAACTGTTTTTCCAAGTTGTTTCTTTTCCTTTTATAGGTTAAGGAGATTGACCACCAAACATCCCGAAACTGACCAGGCCTCACCACAAGAGCTGCACCCATAATCTTTACCTTATTTTTAAGCAAAGACCTCCCCAGGAGAAGCTTAGGCCTTGTGTGGAAGCACGTTCTCCAGCTGAGCCTGTGCCGGCAAACACCCACCTCTCCCTTTTGAATATTCATTCCCATATGAAATCAAGGTCCCTGCTTCCCTTTGTTCTGGGATGCCATGACTTTAGAAATGATTCCTCATGGCCTCCTATTTGCTGCAAATACACTTTACTTTGTGAGACAACTTCCACTGGTGTAGAGTCTTATTTAACTCACCAGGAGGCGAGCCCTCTTGGTTTGGTAACAGTTTGAGGTGGGGGTGTGTGTGTGTGTGTGTTCTATTGTTGTTAATGGCATACCCATCCACCCTGGCATCCAACCCAGAAACCTCATCATCATTCTAGACTCCTCTTTCTTCCCTAATTCCCTCTATCACATCCTACAGATTCTAGCTCTTAAATCTCTCTCAAATCCATCTATCCCTCTCCATCCATTACCACTGTCCTAATTCATGCCCTCTTTATTTCCTTGCCCGAGCTGCTACAACATTCATCTACCTAATCTTCCTGACTTCAGTCTCGCTCTGTTCCAATCTAATATCCACAATGCCTCTGACTTGATATTTTGAAAGGGCAAATCTCAAGTTATGTTCCTACTTAAACCCTTTGATGAGCTCTCTACTGCACAGTTAAATTTGAAATTCCTTAGCATGATATAAGAAAGCTGTGCCACAATCTGGCACTTGCTTACCTCTCTGGCCTCATCTCTCACCATTCTTTATTATACCTTATGCTATGCCCACGTACAGCTCTACAAGCAATTCTCTGAACATGTCAATTTGTTCAATTTTTGTACATGGGAATTATCTCTTTCTAAAATTCTCTTCTCTTCCAGTTACCTAGTGAACTCACCATTTAACACAATTCATATTTCATCTCTTCTGTTCAATGTTCTCAAAAGTATTTTCTCCCTCACCTAAAACAAAATTTATAACCCTACACTGCATTACAATCACAAGGATTTTTATTATTGGTATTGTTATTTGGGGGGAAGAAATATTGCACAATACAGAAAAATACAAAATCCTATTACTTACATGTCTAACTCCAGCCCCACCTCATTTAAGGACATGGATTATATGTCTTATTCATACCCATTTTTGTAAAATACGTATTTAGTAAATATTTGTTGACAAATCATTTTTTCTTAATTATAGAAGCAATAATTGCCCATTTTCTAGAATCTAAAACACACAGTAATAAAGACAATTAAAAGCAGTCATGATCCCATCACCCAGAAATAACTAGTGATAATATTTTTCATTCATTTTTATCCAGTCTTTTCCTTACCTTGTTCTTTTTTTTTTTTTTTCTGTGAGGAAGATTAACCCTTAGCTAACATCCACTGCCAATCCCCCTCTTTTTGCTGAGGAAAACTGGCCCTGAGCTAACATCTGTGCCCATCTTCCTCCACTTTTTGTGGGATGCCTGCCACAGCATGGCTTGACAGGCGGTGCATAGGTCCGCACCTGGGATCCGAACCTGTGAAACCCTGGGCCACCACAGCGGAGCACACAAACTCAACCACCATGCCACCGGGCCGGCCCCTTCCTTATCTTGTTCTTTAAGAAGTTTTCTAATACTCTTACAGCAATTTTTGGCCTTAAGGCTAAAATTAAAATATAACCTACCAATTCCTATAACTTAAGATTTGGAACTTGGCAATAGAAGAAATTTAGTCCATAGATCTGTTTGGGACCTGTGCAAATCTGATTTATTTTATTTAGATTTTTGTTCTAGATATTAAGATTCCTAAGATCCAGGATCTATAAAAGTGATATGGTTTTAAGAAAGAAATTCAAAGCAAACTTTATCAGTAGGCAAATAGTTTTTATATATTTATAAAGCCTAAACAATTTTAATATTCAAGGATAAACAAAATTTAAAATAAAACATATGTTGTGATCCATTCATAAAGTATTTTACCCATTTTTGTGGGCAAAATACCAACTGCCCAAAATAATAGTCCTCGCATGTTCCCAAAATCAAATAGCAAAGTTTTCAGTCTGAATATTTCAGAAATTTGTCCTAATGTGCTTATAATTTTATCTTTAAATGTCATGCTTAATTATATATTGGTCTCTATGAAAGAGAAGTTGAAGTCTCCTCTCTCCTTTCCCAGATCTTCATTCTCCTCACAAAGTTGAAAGGTATGGTGTTTTCGTGCAACTATAGAGGTAAGATCTATAATTCCACCCTAGCCAACTAAATTTCTTCAATGGAGGTTGAGGCCAAAACTCCTGCTGATAATAGAAAGTATTACCCTGCCTTGCTTAGTTCCATGTGCAGATGTCATTCCTGAAAGAGGATTTTGTATAAAGGAGTGATATAGGGTGAGACTTAGGAATTCTTGTGTCTAAAAGAATCTCTTTAATATCATCTCCCTAACAGCACCCCCTTCTCATTACTTCTTACATGATCATTTGTCCTCCTTTTGAAGGTATAGTAGTTCTGAGATAATTAAGATATTTGCATTTGGGAAAGAGTCATCGAGCCATTTGCAGATAAGACTCTTTAAACAGATAGCTGTTTTCATTGGACAATATGATCACTAATTTTCCTCTGTATTAATCACTGTACTTGCACATATTAGGCACTCAAGTATTTTTTAATTAATATTCACAAAACTCCACCAGCATGAGGTTTCCATGCAAACTAAAAATTACTCAAAGCAATTCTAGTTCTCTCTACCGTATGATTACAATAATAGCTACCATTTATGGAGCACAGATTATGTACCAGGCACTTTACAACTTTCATCGATATAACTTATAATATCATTACCTACAGCCCTGAAGGACAGGCATTATTATCACCAACGTACAAATGCTCAGAAATGTTAAGTAACTTATTCAAGTTCCAGAGCTAGTTGGTGAAGCCAGCATTCAAAAACCCTACGTCTTGTCCAACTTCAAAGCCCATGCTCCTTTCACTACTCCAGGCTGCCTCCCTCTTTCAATAGAGAGTGGTACAAAAACAACTGGAAAAAGTCCTTTTCTTACCTTCTGGAGAAGAATTTGAAGACAGCCAGACTCCCCAAGTGGAATGACCTTGATTCATCTGTCCATACATAGGATGACATTTAAGAGTCAAATCTAAGACTAATTAGAATGATATACGTGTGCTTGCCAACCAGTCCATTCCATCAAAGGAAACTGGAAGTTTCTACCCTTTACTCCCAGCAGCAGAGTAATCACAAATTTTTCCAGAGTTAATGCACAATGACTCAGAGAAGAGTTTTAAAAATTTGTATAGGACATGCCAGAACTTAGAATGCATCCAAAAATATAACTTTTTCTCTAATTAACTGGACAACTTTAACTTTCATCTCTTCTTTGAACAATCTTATTTAGACCAAAATGGAAGAGACTGTGTCTTTCCTTTTAACTTGTCTTCAAAGAGGGGATGAGCTGAACAAAAGTCTTCCCTTAATGTATGACTCATCTCACAAACATCTCACACAAAAAAGTAATGTATATGTGGGTATTCATTAGGAAAATTTCTTATAGTTCTAAAGGTTCTCTAATCTTAACCCTTTAGGACACCTGTCACTGCCCCGCAGACAACTTAGTAACAGAATCCTTTCATGTGATGCTAAAAATCAAAAAAGTTGGATTTCCCTGTTTTAGACCCGTGGAACTAGTTTTCCAGTATCTATGAGGAGGCATGTCTACGTGTATACACTATACTCCCTATACTTGGGCCTGGCTGCAAGCTATTTCCTGCTGGCTGAACTCAGATATTTCCAATTGCCTTAACTAAGAGAAACAAAGA
Organism: Tapirus indicus; assembly: GCA_031878705.1. Taxonomy (NCBI): domain Eukaryota; kingdom Metazoa; phylum Chordata; class Mammalia; order Perissodactyla; family Tapiridae; genus Tapirus; species Tapirus indicus. The sequence continues at coordinate 80,813,880 of CM062922.1, read as the reverse complement.
CCTCATTCATTACCCTTATTTCAGCAGCTATTGGCTGTCCAAAGCAATAGAATCCTCTGTACTGCATGCATGTTAGAGGTAAGAAAAAAAAAACATACTTCAAATTACAAAATTCTTTTGGTTTAGAGCTCATATTAATACATGTATTTTGTTCAAACAATCTATAAAAACATACTCAGGATTCAATCTCTGTGATTTCACTGAACTGTATATTTCTCTCCAGCTTAAAACAAATCTGCCACTGAAATTACAAAATTACTGAAAAATTTTAATGACATTTTAGTTAAACAAAGCTCTCTATTAAAGTTACTTTTACTAGAAGATCTGTCAGTATCAAACTGAATACATAGCACTCTAAGTACTACATGAATACTGTGTACTCACACGACTATATGTTCTATGACTCACAGTAAAGTTCACTATTATCACTGGCTTAATTTATGATACAGGGTAAAAATCATATGGCAGCAACTCTGCTTTAACACCACCACCACTACCAATAACGTGTTTCCAGGCCACTAGTCCAAATATCAGCTGAGAGTTATAGGGGATTTAAAAAAAGAAAGAAAGAAAAAGAAGAGAGGTATCCACAAAGATAAAAACACAGAATCCTTAAGAGTAGGAACTAGACAAGTTTCTTCACCAGCATAGCTGCGCCCAGGTCAAGAAAGGAGTGGCTCTTTGTATTTAAACTATCCCAAAAGTATGACTAATTTCAATTTTGCTAGATTTCCACTGATTCTATCTTGATGGCAGAAGGGCAGAATATTGTGCTCACTAACAATATTTACAGGACAGACTAAGAAAGAATGTAAATCAGACATCAAAACTCTTTCTGAATGCTGAGCCAGATTGTGAGGAAAAGGAAGAAGGGACAGGGAAAAATAAGTTAAGAGGTAGAAAAAAGCCATGGTGTACTAACCCCATAAGAGCAAAACGAATTCTGGACTTTTGAGCACCATACCATTTAGGAGCAGTTTAGAAGATAGAAAATGGGAAAAAATTAACGTCTAACAATTGTTGAGTACTTGCTTATATAAGCCAGCCACTTTACATACATTATCACTGATTCTTATCTTAACACTGATAAAAAGATACTGTTATCCCATTTCTCAGATGAACAGACCATGTGCTATAACACAGAGACAATTTTGGAGTAAGATTTGAAATTCTTCTGACACTTATGAGCCTTGAAATTATGGGCAATTGATAACTCTGAAAACAACTAAAGCCACCCTATTAACAGCAGGACACAAGAGAACCAAAATAGTATTGTAAAAGTATACATGCCTTATTAAAAGGAATCATTTGCCCTGGACCCCAAAACTAGAACGTTTTAAGGGCCCCCACAATCACCTGATTGTTTGGCTTTCTGCACTTATGTAATGAAATTGACCTCTGACCTAAGGCTAGAAATGGGTGAGTAAAATAAGGCCTCTTCCATGATGAGGGCATAGAGAGTAGAGAATGACTTTAAAAAAAGATGAAGCCAAACAAAGATACCACAAGAAAACTACAGACCAATATCCCTTATAAATATAGATACAAAAATCCTCAATAAATTACTAGCAAACCAAATCCAGGAGCGTATTAAAAGGACTACACACTATACCAAGTGGGATTTATCCCAGGGAATGCAAGGTTAGTTCAACATATGAAAATCAATCAATATAATACACCAAGTTAATAGAATGAAACATACAATCATCTCAGTATAACTCCTATTCTTATGTGGGGAAAAATGTTAAAGCATTCATTCCTGATTTCAGATATGTAATTTCTAGGTTTTTAAGAGATGTTTAAAAGCTATGGTTTGCAGAACTCTTTCTAGTTGTGTTTAACAAGAATGTATGATAATAACCTCTCTCATTTATGGAGTACCTAACACATATGAAGTGTTAAGCATAGGAAATTTGATTTAATTATAACTGCCCTGGCAAGGCAGCTCTTATATGAATATAAATAGGCAGCAGAGCATGGTAGTTAAGAACATAGACTCTGGAGCCAGAGTCCCTGGGTTTGAATCCTACTTCTACCACTTACTAACTCTGTGACTTTCAACAAGTTAACTTAACATTTCTGTGCCTCAGTTTCCTCATCCAAAAATGGACAACAGTACCTACTCTTAATAGAATTGGCATAAGAATTAAATGTTATTGTATGTAAAGATCTTAAAACAGGGTCTGATATGAAATAAGGGCTGTATAAAATGTTGTTTATTTGGTTGATGAAGATGAAAAGGCTGAATAGAAGAAATGTACACCAAGCCCTATCTTCAGACCTTAACAATGAAGTTTCTGCCTTTTCTAACTATCAGACTACACTGGGTGCTTGGATAAAAGCTGGTTTCAATTTAATGTGGGTAAAATGCATACTCTAAGTACAGATAATCTCTTTAATCTGGAATCCTTAGAACCTGATGTCCAAGATCAATTAATTTTCCAATTCATAGAGAGGGTCTATGCTAGCCCCTTCCTTCTCCACAGGAAAGGTAATGCGTGGTAAAATAGTCATAGAGCACATGAAGATTATCACTTCTTGCTGGTGAAGGAGTGGTAGGTAGTCCTAGACAAGATACTGGCTCAAATGCACTGACAGATTGTTTCATAGATTATCAGCCACAGTTGTTTATGATGGGATTTCTGGTTCAAGTGATTTCTTGATTTTCTAACCAGGAATTTAAGAGATTAGTCTATTTAAGAGAGACCTAGAAAATATGGTGGAAACTGTGCTATCCCTTCAAAATTTGCCATTTCTGGTAGTTTTTGTAGCTGAGTATCATTACCTTGCAGTCTTTCTGGAATTCTGATTAAAAGCCATGGGTAGCTACACTTTTCTATACTTGGCTAAAATAGACTAACATAGAATTATATTAATCTCTCAAATAATCTATATTGATTGACATAATGTATTTAAATACAAGCTTCTCTGAAGCTGCTTGTATTGATACAAAATCATTTCTTATACAAATACTCTATCTTCTGCACCATTTCAAGTATCAAAACACTACTTAAATCGAATGCCAGGCTCTTAGAACATGTATCAGTATATATCTAATTAGCATATTAGTATATATATCCAATTATCTAATTCTCATAATAATCCTGGTCAGGTAAATAACTTATGCAAGATCATACATATTGGCTTCAATTTCCTTCATCTTCCCTATATGCTATATTTTATGATAAAAATTCATCTTTGAAAGATGAGACATGTCTTTTTAAAATACTTAAATTATATTCTTAATAATAAAACAAATATTATGTACCTTATATGACAATTTACAATTTTTTAAATGTAATCATTTAATCCACAGTTTCTCAACTGTGATACCACTGACATTTGGGCTGGATAATTCTTTGTTTTGGGGAGCTGTCCTGTGCATTGTAGGATGTTTAGCAGCACCCCTTGCCTCTACCCACCAAATGCCAGTAGTACCCCATCTCCAGTTGTGATAACTGAAAATGTCTCAAAAGGTTGTCAAATGTCCCCTAGAGAGCAAATCACCTCCAGCTGAGAACCACTGATTTAATCTTTACAACAATCCTGTGATAAATACGGCTTTGACAAAAGTCGTAACAGAGAAGTACTCAAACCCAAGTTTTCAGATTTTGAATCCAGTGCTCCTTTCTCTACAAGACATCTGCTTCATCCTACATGCCCCCAACCCATAATCCACAGTAAGACAAATATGTGATAGAGTGACCTTGCATACAAACACGTACAAATGAAAGAGTCATAAAACATATATATACCTTTTTTTGGTGAGGAAAATTAGCCCTGGGGTAACATCCATGCCCATCTTCCTCTACTTTATATGTGGGACGCCTGCCACAGCATGGCTTGATAAGCGGTGTGTAGGTCTGCACCTGGGATCGGAATCCAGAAACCCTGGGCCACCGAAGCAGAGCACATGAACTTAACCACTACACCACTGGGCTGGCCCCATAAAACATATTTTTACTATCTGTGATACATTCTTATGTTCCCTTTCCTTTCCTTCTCTACCCTCTCAACCGCTGGTGGCTTCTCACTGAACTGATTTCACAACCTGAAATTGGAAAACTACTTTCAAAGACAATAAAATGAGCCAATCTGTTGTATTAGTGTTTTACAAAGTTTTCCAACATCAATAGATAGTACAAAGACATCTTCTGGTTAACCCTAGTCAGACCTGGATGATGAAAATCTTCTTTTCTCAGATTTTGTTGCTCTGCTAACAAAACCCCAAATTGAATGATTCACTAAAATGGGCTCTCCAACTTTAGCACACACAAGCATCACCTGAAGGACCTGCTGGAAAACAAACATTAGACAGCCTTACTCTGAGCTCCTGATTCAGTTGGCCTAGGGTGGGACCCGAGAATTTGCATTTCTAATATCACCCGGAGGTGATACTGATGCTATTGGTCTAGGAATCAAACTTTCAAACCACTGCCTAGAACTTCCTTAGAAATGGGAATAAGGAGTCATAAAAAAAGAAAATTTGAAAAAAGAGAAGGATACGATAAGCTACCTAACCCATCTCAAGAGTTAAGATATTTTTTAAATGCTTATTTCAAGACTTAAAAACTAAATGAAAATCATGCATCTATATATTTGATAAATAATGAGTATTTATCACATGCCACCCTATTTGGGGTAACATATTTCCCAAAGTGTGTTCCATAAAAGTAGGTTAAGTAGATGTCACAGGCCAAGTATTCCACAGTTAAATAAGATTGAAAAATGCTGAATAAAACAAGTCCTATGACAAAGAAACATCATGTTCACAGTAGCTCTGCAAAAGGCAGCTTACAGCATGTAGCATATCTCATATTTCTTTTCTCAGAGTCTCTTTTCACTGAGCATCTCAAAGACTTGTATTCCAGGGAGTGCACTCTGAGATATGAATTGAGGGGGAGGAGAAGGTTTAGATACAGCTATGTGTCAAGCACTTCATATACATCAATTAAAATTATCTAATTTTCATAATAATCCTGTCAGGTAAATAATTTGTGCAAGATCAAAGGTGACTTACAGAGTAACACACATTTAAAACCCGGCTGCTAATCAGTCTCTAAAGTTCTGTGACACTGTCTTTTATTAAGAAAATAAGAAAAGTGATAAGAACAAGAAACATTACTTACTGAGGACATACAAAGGCCAAACAAAAATGGGTTGAGACACTAAGAAAACTACCACCTAGTAAAAAACCAGGCAACAACTTGAACAGACACTTCACCAGAGAGATTATATGGATGGCAAATAGGCACATGAAAAGATGCTGAACATCAGCTGCCATTAAGGAAATGCAAATTAAAACCACAATGAGATACCGCTACGTGCCTATTAGAATAGGTAATATAAAAAACACTGACAATATCAAGCGCCGACAAGGATGCCAACCAATTAGAACTCCCGTACATTGCTAGGGGGAATGCAAAATGATACAACCACTCTGGAAAACAGTTTGGCAGTTTAGTATAAAGTAAAACATACACTTATCATATGACCCAGCAATCCTACTTGCGGGTGTTTACCCTGGAGAAATGTAAACTTATATTCACAAAAACCTGTACAGAAATATTTATGACAGCTCTATTTATAATTGCCTCAAACTGGAAACAACCTAAATGTCCTTCAAGAGATGAATGGATAAACAAACTGTGGTACATCCAGACAATGGAATACTATTTAGCAATAAAAACGGGAATGAAATGTTAACACATAGAAAAACTTGGATGAATCTCAAACACATTATGCTGAGTTTCCAATACAAGCCAGTCTCAAAGATTACATACTGTATGGCTCTATTTATACGACATTCTTGAAAAGAAAACTATAGTGATAGAGAACAGATCAGTGCTTGTCAGGGGTTAGGGGTAGGAGGAAGATGTGACTACAAAGGAACAGCCCAAGAAAGTTTTTTGGGATGATGTAATGGTTCTGCTGATTGTGGGGTTACACAAATCTACAAGAGTTAAAAATCACAGAACTGTACAACAAATAAAGAGAGTCAATTTTACTGTATGACAATTTAAAAAATAGAAAAAAGGCAAAAAATGGATTGAAGCACATCTCACACCAGTTATGTGAATAAAAAGTCATGCCATAAATATCACATCACAGAACACTAAATTTTAACAATATCTACAGATGAAGAATCTAAAATTTCCATATTTTAGATATAATTAAATACCCTTCTGTTTAGAATTATGACAGAAATTGAGAAGTAAGATCCTTTCTAAATATATAGTATTTGTGGAATTCAGCATTCCAAGGTCTTTTGCATCTTAGCAGAAACACATCACTGCCTATGTTGTTTAGGCAAAAGATAATGAAATATCTCAGGGATGAAAGGAATGTGCCAATCCTCTTTTCCTGATGGAATCCCCAAAGTCAATGTAGCTAGCACCTGGTACAATGACTTCAATGCAAGCTCAGAGCTGACATTCCTAAGGAGGGACTCACTAACAAATCTAGATCATTCCTGAAGATCTACAGTACAATCCTCTGTAATCCAAGCAGTCAGCTGTTTCACTGAGACTATGGAAGCATGCAACAACTGCTTACATACACACACACACACACACACACACACACACACCACGTTTCTGTGCATGGCATGTATACACATGTGTCTGTGCACACAAAGAAACAAAATAACCCAATCCACAGGAAATTCTAAAATGCCTAACTCTCAATAATAATTCATCAGTGTATTAGTTATTCAAATATTTATTTAACATCCACTTTGTGCCAAACACTGTAACAAGCACCAGGGATATATCAGTAAACCAGAAAGAAGAAATCTGGCTCTCATGTATCACCTCCAGTTTAAAGACACACAAGTCATTTTTATATCAACCATCTGAGGTACTAAAGTGAATGTGGATGAAAGCATTCCAAATAAAGGGTGATTAATGACAGCAAACTGCATAGTACATTCTGGAAACTGAAAAAAAAAAAATTAGTATGGTCCCAAGGTTTCTGTTTGTTTTTTGTGCAGAGGGGTGTGTAGGTTCATGAAATGAAAGGCTAAAAAAATTATAGTAAGAGAGGTAAGCAAAGACCAGACTTGGAGAACCTTGAATGCCACACCAAGAAGCTCAAATTTATCTTTTTGGCAATTAGACATTATTAAAGAGCAGTAACAATTACAAGAGTTTTTCTTTCAGAAATATGTATTTTGAATTTTCTAGGTTTTGGAGGAGGGATCAAATAGTTAAACCAAGGAAACAGAAAACACAATACACACTAGATCACTGAGATAATAGTTAAATAGTGTGTTTCTCTAGCCTCAAAAAAACAACATATTCATTTATTAACTCTTTTACCAAGGAATTCAAACAAAGAACATCCTGCATAATATTAATTGGCATTTGTATTAAACCTTACTATTTACAAATCATTTTCTATATACACTGCTCACATTCACATTGTTTTATAAAATTAAAGATGTAGGACATACGTAAATTGAAAAACTGCCCTTGTTCTAACATTCAAATTACATATAAACGAGAGAATGTGACCAATGTACTCACTGGCTGAAAATAGTTCAAATAGTTCAAATTAGTTCAACAACATCTCTTTCCAGGCCTAATTCCACTAGCTTAGTTTAGGCCACCTTCATGCTTCACCTGGGTTTTTGTAATGGTCGCATGTAACATCAATGTAACATGCATAAACAACCAAAGACGATTTTTTTTTCTAGAGCACAAGAAAATCTAATCACATCACTACTCTGTTTAAAACATTTCAATAACTTCCCCACTGCATTCAAGTTAAAGTCTAATCTCCCTCACATGGCATAAAAGGTTCTTCTGCAATGAAAAAGAACAATAAAATTATCAAACCTAACTACTACTAGTCACAGGTCTTCCTTCTTGATTGCTATATTTCCCCAAGAAAAAGAAAAAATCCCAATGAAGATCACAAATAAATACCTTTCTCCTCATTAAAACTAATCATAGAGAATAGAGCTCAAAATAATTCATGGCAAAGTAAAAAGCAAATTAATTCATCTTAAAAATAATAAAAGGGGCCAGACCCATGGCCTAGTGGTTAAGTTTGGCACACTCTGCTTTGGTGGCCCACGTTCGGTTCCTAGGTGTGAACCTACACCACTCACTGGTGGCCATGCTGTGGCAGCGACCCATATACAAAATAGAGGAAGACTGGCACAGATATTCACTCAGGGCGAATCTTCCTCAGCAAAAACAATAATAATAAATAATAGGTTATCAGTATTTCCAAACAGCAAAGACTAGAATTAAGAGTTGGTATATGCTATACTTCAAGAAAAGGTAACTCCTTAAACAAGTCTTGTCCTAAGGAAGATTGTAGTAAAGTAGGCCTTGATGGGCAGGTACCTTCCTTTCCTGACCTCTTTTGTGAATTTGTCCGCTTACTTCCCAAGGACTTTAACCTCTCATGATACTCCTACTACTCTCTGCAAGCACACATACATGAATGCACACAGACTGTCCCAAGTCAGTCTTTTTCTATCTAAAGGGCTGAAGTGCTTTTATCTTTGATTGGAGGATGGGATTCCATTTATTTTAACTACACAGGAGCTAAGGATGTTTGCTCCTCCAGGTAAGGGCTCTAGAACAAATGTGCTCTAGAGCCTTAGAATTTAAAGATAATCTGATAAGTAACTTCTATAAAAATGTTAATGTATAAATAATGGTACTGAATCCCCCCCCCAACTTTAGTAATATTTACATCTTAATAGATTGCACAGTTAAAAATAAAAGAAATCCCACCAAAGAAAGAATTTTAGGCATTAGCAAGTAGACAGAGAGACACTGCTGGTGTTCCTCAAATCTTGCCATAAAGCCTATTCTATCCATATTAGAAATACATAGGGGCTAGCTCTGTTTTAACTCTGCCCAAAAAGCAAGCAAATTTCTTTTGAAGATACTAAATTAACAGGGTCAGACAAATGTCTACCCAGAATTTGGTGGGGAACTTTGCATTGTAAAATATGGATATAACAAGCCCCATCTGGACATTTAGAAACTATTAAAAATCCTAAGTTATAAAGAAAAGTTTTAGTTAAAAAAAAAAACTTCCATATGCATTCTTCCAAAACCACCAAAAAATATTCTGAAAGTATGTTCTAGGAAATAGCTGATATAATTAGAGTAACACAGCAACAAATTTTAAAGCTACAAAGGTCTTTAATCGCTTTTAGAAATAACAACCCCTTCCTTGGTGCAAAACAATATCAAGAGTGAGGGCAGAGAACCTACAGATCAACAGAGATTTAGAATACATATCAATTTCATTAGATATCTTATTATTATTACACCGATTATTACATATATCATTGCGATAAATAGGTCTTATCTGGATACTAATTCAAAGTGAAAAAGAATGACATTTGAACGCTAACTGAATATGTGACTATATAAAAGCAAACAAATGTTTTTAAAAAGAATAAATTACAATGACACTTCTCTCAGAAAAAACCCTGAAACATTATTACTTGCAAGAAAAATAGTTTCAAATGTACTGGTAAACCAGCATTTTTATTACAGTTTCCTCTTATTAATTGTGTGTGTTCATATCAAATTTTATGTAAAGAAGAAAAAAAATCCCATTTTTTTATATACTGACTTGTGTATATGCGCTTCACTACTAACAAGTTCTCTTCCTTTGTCTCCCTCCGAGTTTCCCTACCCTTCCCTGCATGTCCTGGGAACATATTATTCCCTCTACTCCTACCTCCTCACCTCAATCAAGGAATAGAAGCTTACTACACTCCAATACCTGCAAACACATGATGAATCCAAAGTCTTTCCAGTACTATAATTCCTCTTTGATATTCCTCACTGAAATCGCCTGCACCTGTATGTACACCCAAGAATTAGTTTGAAATACTTTGAAATAAATATATAAATATAACTTCATTCACTCCACAGTGGAGTCTTAAAACTTTCTACAACTTTTTTATACCCTTCACCTTTTCTATTGGTTCTAAGTAAGAATGAGAAGGTGGAGAAATATAAAAGGGAGATTATCCCCGACCTCTCTTAGTGCCTTTACCTTTCGTAACTCCCTGTGAAATTTCTTAGAGCACTTTTTATCTCGAGAACAGGAGAAAAGATGAGAGAGAGTTTTGGGGTTTTTTGGGTTTTTTTGGTTTTTGGCACAGATAGGCAAGTTAGAAAACATACACGGCCATAGCAGAAATAGGAGGTTAGGGATGCCAAAGCCAGAGAAACAGAAAAAATAAAGAGGGGCAGGATGTCAGCCCAGGCTAATAGATGTCCAGCTAGCTCCTTTACCCTATTCCCGAGACCCCTTTTCTGTTCCCTGTCCAGCCTCAGAAAAGAAAAGCCACCACCAGTCAACTCGGAGCTGGTAGAGACCAGACTTCCATTGCCAAGAATGTTTCACAGTAGTAAAAGCTTAGTAAATATTTGGTGGCTTATTCAGAATATTAGAACAGACAAGTTTGAAGCTACCTAAAGCAAATAAACTATTTGAGGAGTAGGATGGGAGGAACTAATCTCCTTGCATGGATGTCCTTAAGAAATAAATATCTAGCTCTTAATTTTAGTCTCCTAGCAGACAGATATCCTAGAAGTTTTACTACTGTCTGGCATGCCACTGTCTTGTAATTCCAATAAATGGGAACGTGAGTTCATGCCCTAAGCAGTAAGACATAAAGGCTGATGAAAGGGAATGGCAAAGCAAATTAACAAAGGAGATTACAGGCTAGACAAATTCTTATCACAGTCTCTACAATCAAAAGAGATTATAGGAAATTGATCAAAATCAATTATCATTCCTTTTTAACTATATGTATAAAAGAGTTCTTAAAGTTCTAAGAGTATCTCACTTTGGGAGATGAAGGCAAATATCTGGGATAGTCACGTGCTATTCAAGAAAACAAAAGTAATAAGGCTGTTACTAATAGGAGCCAGTTTTAGTTTTTAGTGTAGTTCCACTTTCCTATTCTAAGAAAAATATAGCAGTTGAGCAATTTTTAGAAGTAAAACTCTGGTTTTGATGAACCAAATTTAGGAGTGAGCAAATCAATAGAAAAAATAAGCTTTAATTTAACACCTTAGCCTAGGGGAAGAGATGGACTAGTGAGGAGCAGGTTTCTGTTACAGACAAGAAGAACAAGGATTAAAAACACTGTAAGAGACTAAAACACACACACACGCTGGAAGAGGACCAAGCCCCGGTTGCAGCTAGGCTGCTACACTAAGCATCTTGATTATTCGAAAGATGCCCTGAGATCCAACCCAACCCTTCCGGCTTCTGCCAAAGCAGCAAAGAAACAGCCAAGTCAAGTTCCAAGAATAGTCGTGACATACCATCCCAACAATAGTGATCCTCGGGACACTCTCGGTCTTTGGGATTATCTTGCCCTGGGACTGAAGGCACAATTCAGAAGGGCAATCAGTTGTTACCACTGTTTCCTTCCTTATCCACTGAACCCCAAATTAACAGTAGAATAAGGAACCATGAATTTAATAGTAATTAATTCATTTATTTAATAGCAATTACTTCATGTAATTCATTGGGGGCAGTGAAAATAGGCTAAAACTGTTACCTCTTTTACACATCTTATTTTCAGGGCCTATCTGGAAAACAGCAGGTGCTAAAATCAACTTTTAAAATACTTAAGTATAAAAGGTGGCCCTTTTCCTCAAAGTTGGGGTAGACTGCATATTAACAGGTTACATAACCAGTTTAAAAGTGGCTTTTTGGTCAGGGAATAAGGACCACTCTAGTGTTCTCCCTATTCAGTCATCAATAGCCAAAGGAAAAATTCCTACTAAAACTTCTTTTCCTTCACCCATTATGGCCTATCGAGGTGTCATGGCCTTCTAATAGAATGTGCAGGGGCTGGGCCAGTGGCATAATGGTTAAGTTCAAGCAATCTGCTTTGGCGGCCCAGGGTTCACCAGTTCGGATCCTGGGCACAGACCTACTCACCGCTCATCAAGTCATGCTGAGGTGGCATCCCACACAGAAGAGCAACAACTCTACAACTATGATACACAACTATGTACTGGGGCTTTCGGGAAAAAAAAGAAAAAAAGAGGAAGATTGGCAATGGATGTTAGCTCGGGGCCCCTTCCTCAAAAAAACAACAACAACAAAAAAAACAATGTCCATAACATGAGATCCAAGATTTCTGGCTTCCCTATTTACTGTATGTGTAATACATTCTGGTATGTAATTCAAGTGCCTTGCAAATATACTTGTGTGTGTGTGTGTATCTAATCAGTACATACATTTATACATACACTGATTAGATACACACACACACATGTATGTATCATCCGGGATATAATTATATAGAATGGAATAAACAAATTTTGGCAATAAAAGGTTCAAGTTCCAACGTGCTAAAATTCTACTGAAAGTAACAACTGTATTAAAGCTTGTACTGACTTAAGTTCTTGTTCATGTCAACTAAACATACTTCTATTTCAAAATTTCGATTTTTTATTATGAGAACTACTTTTCTTTCAGGTTTTAAATTTGCAGTTATCCTTGATTCCTTTCTCCCCTTTATTTCAAGCCTTCATTAAGCACCTAGGGATAATTATCTTTATGTAAATTGTGCTCTTAAAAATAACCTGCTTTTTATGTAAGTATTATGCTATTCTATATATAATATATATTATATAGCATATATAATAATATATATTTATAAATTATATAATTATATATAAATACAATACATATTTTATATACATCACTAATGTAGAAGAGTATGTAGCAAAACCTTTTTTGACACAAATTATGAAAAATTTCTGCCCAAGTTATGATTTTTATAGCCATAGAGTACAAATTAATACAAGTTTATGATATTTCAATACAGAAGCATCTGAAAAAGTCTTCAATAAACTGATTTTTGTAAAGTGGTTTATATCTAACAAAATTAGAAAGTATTTGGAGAGGTGAATACACTTCTATCACCAGACATATAGAGGTTCCACCTCCCACTGTATAGTCAACTTGCTCTTTAAAGAGAGAGGAGGAGAGGACAAAAGAACTGCAAATGTGAACCTCATGGCAATTCTCTGTAATGTCAGTCAAAAAATTTTAGAGATAGGAGGACTTTATAGATTTATCTAAACTTTATAGATTATCTAATTCAAGCTCCATTTTTAAGGATAATGTAACTGAAATACAAACAGAGGTTAAGAGACTCGTCCAAGGTAATATATAACTATAGTCGCGCACCGCATAACTATGTTTCAGTCAATGGTGGATCATATATACAACATTGGTACAAGATTAGGTATGTGTATAAGTAGGCTATACCATCTAGGTTTATCTAAGTACACTCTATGATGTTTGCACAACAATGAAGTCGCCTAATGACACATTTCTCAGAATATATCCCCACCATTAAGCAACGCAGTTAAAGATCTTGTAGGTAGAATTATCTCCTAAAAATGAATCCCAGTACATTGTGGGTGGGGATGTAAAATGGTGCAGCCCCTGTAGGAAACAGTTTGGTGGTTTCTCAAAAAGCCAAACATAGAATCATCATATGATCCAGGAATTCTACTCCCACATTTATACTCAAATGAACTGATAAGAGGGATTCAAACAGATACTTATATGCCAATGTTCATTGTAGCATTGTTCACAATAGCCAAAAGGTGGAAACAACCCAAGCATCCATCAAAAAACGAATAAAAAAAAGTGTTATATATGTACAATAGAACATTACTCAGCCATAAAAAGGAATGAAGTTCTGGGGCCAGCCCAGTGGCGTACTGGTTAAATTTGCACACTCCGCTTCGGCGGCCTGGGGTTCACAGGTTTGGCCTGTGGACCTACACACCGCTTATCAAGCCATGCTATGGCAGGCGTCCCACATATAAAGTAGAGGAAGATGGGCACTGATGTTAGCTCAGGGTCAATCTTCCTCAGCAAAAAGAGGATTAGCAACAGATGTTAGCTCAGGGCCAATCTTCCTCACCAAAAAAAAAAAAAAGGGAATGAAGTTCTGATACATGCTATAACATGGTGAGCTTTGAAAACATTACGCTAAGTGAAATAAACTAAATTTAAAAAGACAGGGGCTGGCCGGTGGTGTAGTGGTTAAGTTCACGCACTCTGCTTCGGCAGCCTGGGGTTTGTTGGTTCAGATCCCAGGTGCAGACCTATGCACTGCTTATCAAGCCATGCTGTGGCAGGTGTCCCACATAGAAAGTAGAGGAAGATGGGCACAGATGTTAGCCCGGGGCCAATCTTCCTCAGCAAAAAGAGGAGGATTGGCAACAGATGTTGCTCAGGGCTAATCTTCCTCACCAAAAAAAAATAAATAAATAACAACAACAAATATTATGTGGTTCCACTCATATGAAATATCTAGGATACTCAAATTCATGGAGACAGAAAGTAGATTAGAGGTTACCAGGGACTGAGGAGGGAGGAATGGAAAGTTATTGCTTACTGGTGACATTTTCTGTTTGGGGTGTTAGAAAAGATTTGGAAATAGATAACAGTGATGGTTGCATTACATTGTGAATTTAATTAATGCAACTGAATTGTACACTTAAAAATGGTTAAATGGCAAATTTTATGTTACATATATTTTATAACAATACAAAAAAAATTTTTTTTAAGTAAATCCCATCCAAGCTGATCTGCTGAAAGCAGGTAGCTCTAGCATGGAAGAGCTGGCCTACACTAGGGGAAAAAGTATATAATCAGAGATGTCTTCAATCTCACACCCTAATTTTAATTTTGTGTGTGTGTGTGTGTGTGTGTGTGTGTGTGTGTGTGTGTGTGTGAGGAACACCAGCCCTGAGCTAACATCCGTTGCCAATCCTCCTCTTTTTTGCTGAGGAAGACTGGCCCTGGGCTAACATCCATGCCCATCTTACTCTACTTCATATGGGATGCCACCACAGCATGGCTGACAAGCAATGCGTCAGCTGGCGCCCAGGATCCGAACCCGTGAACCCCGGCCTGCCAAAGCGCGAACTCAACGGCTGTGCCATTGGGCCAGCCCCCCCAATTCTAATTTTAAAAAATTATTTAAATAAATCTAAATAAATTTGGGTTTTCACACAATTCCTCTTTATACAATAAATCTTTATGGTACTTAGATTCACGCCAAAAAAAATCCAGGACATTTTTAGTACACCTACAGTTTCCTTGACTATTATTTCACCTAAATGATTTCACAACTAAAATTAGAAACAGAGAGTCAAAACTTATGGTAAAATGATTAAGATTCTGGACTCCAGAGAGGAAGAACATCTAAAATAAAGTCTTCTCACAGGAACAAATAATGTATCACTGACTAAGTCACTAATTCTAAGGAATAACCAGATGACACAACTTTTGACGTCAAGAGTATAAAAGAAAAGCCACATTGACAAAAGGGAGTGGAAATTAGGAAACACAAATGCATTAACAATAGTTACATCTTAAGTAGGAACAATTTAATGAGTCACCAATTTAAAACATGTAAACTCAGAAGTACTGATCTAGAAGGGTAAGACTTACATAATCTTGTCCAACTACTTAAAGTGCTCAGACAATTCATCCACATGAAAATGAAGTCTTCAATTCTAATCTTCCTACCCAGCATCCCAATCCCATAATAAGCAATCATATATATACTAAATATGACTTACAATACATACTCATTGGAATACTGATTATTTCACAAGTCAGTTTTTACCTTGGGAAGGCAAAGAAATGAAATTAATAAGCCAGGAATATTCAATATATAACTTAACATAATGTAAACATCAGAAAACAGGAGCAACAGCTACCTTAAAGGCTTTTTGTAATAG